>JACEFO010000036.1:1200000-1800000 GCA_015342445.1 Digitaria exilis
AAAGAGATAACTCTCCCATATAGATGGGAAGTAGTTGGAACTTGGAACTAGCTTTCCCCGTAAAAAAATGCCAGTGAAACGGCAAGGAAACCAACTAATGCTAATAAACAAAACATCCTTACTTATAACGCACAGTTGCCTGTGAAGCTGCATTAATTTAGAACAGCTAACATTTTCTCCAGAGCATTTTCCGTTACCATTCATATCTTAGAGTTAAGCAGTTTCCGTTATCGTTCATAGCTAAGCCAAGGTACTTCCAAGGATCAATTCCTGTTATAACAGAACTATCAAAGGGCTAGTCAATCAGTTGGACCTATGCATCATAGGTGTGCATCGGTGCAGCGAGCCAGGTGCAACAACAGGTCGCACTTTGCTGCTGCGAGATCACTTATCGCAAGGCTTAGGTTGTGGGGAGCATCATGCTGCTGGGGCGGACCCTGGATAGGACATGCGTGTGCACATGTGACACCCGAGAAGGTGTGCATACAAAATCGACGTTATTAGGTAATATATTGTGACTAGGTGGGATCCGAATTCAAATGGTTTATATTAGGGTTTGGGGTGCTCCGTTGCGCCAAGACGAGAAGGAAGAGAAGAGGAGGGCATACCTCTGATGTACTCGTCGCCGACGAAGGGCAGAACGAATAGCGCCGCCGCCCGCCCAGCCGCCGCCGTCAGGAAGACCAAGAGAGGCGAGAGAGTAGAGACTGAGAGAAAAGGGAACGGGGGAGAGAAATAGAGGCACGCGGTGCGCAGTCCGTGTGCCCGCGGCAAGGATTGCCGGCGGTGAAAGGGAGCCGGGGCCGGAGGGCGGAGGGGAGAGGAGGGCCGCCGACCACGATGGAGCTCGGGGAAGCCGGGAAGGGGAGGGAGTGACGGCGGCAATGGGGGACGAGATCGTCTGAAGTTGATAAAAACGACTGCTGTCGGCAGTCACCATCGGCGCCGTTGCTTTTCCATCGGAGGATGACCCAGCTCTCCCAGCCTCCCACCCTGATCGCTGCTCTCACGTGATGGGCCTCGGCAGCTTCGGCCCAACACAGGAACGCCGGCTTTTTTTTTTTAGCGCGAAGCTCCTCTTCTTTGGCGCGCGGAGGCTCCAGTTTTGGCGGGTGATCATCAGGTCGTCGCGGGCTCGCGGCAGGTCCCCGTGCTCGGCGACGGCGTCGTCATTGCTCGTGCTCAGCGTTACCCACGGAGGTGCTCGTGATCAGCGTTGTCAGTTGCGTATGCTCTGGGAACGTCAGGTGGCCATGCTTGTCTTCTCTTGATACAAGGTACTAGTCTACACTCTCATCTTTTCCTGTTAAATCTATTTGCAAGGAAATTTTCATTTGGTCTCCTTCCACCTCGCTTATTAGATTGTTGGAATTGGTTGAAGGAAACTTCAGATCAGACGGCTTGAAAAAAAAAAAAGAAATTTGCATCTACATATATGAGATGGAAGAAAATAGGTGTGTATTGGCCTAGTTTGTTACTTTTTTTGCCATAAGATCAGACATATTTTGTCTGTTGAAATAATCACCTCCTTTGCTTATAGGGAGGGTTTGCTGCCTAGTTTGTGTCCTCAAGTTGGTATAGAGTTCAATACTATTGAAGAGGCATGGATGTTTTGGATTCGCTATGGAGGTAAAAAAGGATTCAAGGTTAGAAAAAAGTACACAGACAAAAGAAAGTCAGATGAGAAGGTTAGCTCTCGCAGACATGTTTGTGCAAAGGAGGGTCATAGAGTGCCAGATAAAAGGGATCATTTAACAAAATGTTCAAGAGCTGAAACTAGAACTGATTGTCAAGTTCGCATGAGTGTTGGACTGGACAAGGTAAAAGAAACTTATAAAGTGACTAATCTGGTTTTGGAATACAATCATACCCTTCATTTGCCATAAACCTCGCACTTGATGGTGTCTCAAAGAAGAATTTTAGAGTTACAAAGTTTTGAAATTGAGACAGCTGACGATGCGGGAATTCGACCTAAAGCTGCACATGAGCTGGCTAGTATTCAAGTTGGCGGCTCATTTAATCTCAGTTACACTCTTCGTGACCACAAGAATTATTTACGGGGCAAGCGAGAACGAGAGATGGCATATGGTCAAGCAGGAAGCATGCTATGTATTTTCAAAACAAAATTGCCGAGAACCCATCATTCCAATATGCATTATAGATGGATTCACAAACATATTCTGGGTTGATGGTAAAATGCTCACTGACTATGGATCTTTTGGTGATGTTGTCAGTTTTGACACTACTTTTGGCACAAACAAAGAAAGTAGGCCTTTTGGTGTATTTGTTGGATTCAATCATTTTAGGAAAACTGTGGTTTTTTGTGCTGTTCTCATGTATGATGAGACATTTGAGTCGTTCACGTGGTTGTTTGAAACCTTCCTCAAAGCACATAATGGCAAAGCAACAAAAAACAATATATACTGATCAAGATGCCGCAATGGGAAAAGCTGTGAAAGAAGTGTTTTCATAATCATGGCATGGTTTGTGCACTTTTCACATCATGCAGAATGCTGCTAAAATCTATCTCAGACCGATGAAGAAGAATAAGTAGTTCTCCCAAACATGCAACTGAAATATCCTATCATATTTCAGTGCATGCATGTATGAGTATGAAGATGAGAAAACATTTGAAGATGCATTCAACATGATGAGGACAAAGGTGACCAAGCAAACTTGGTTGGATAGTATATACAAGTTTAAAGAAAAATGGGTTGAGTGTTAACGAAGAATGTGTTTGCGTTAGGAATGAGGAGTACCAAGTTGAGTGATAGTCTGAATAGTGAACTGAAGAGACATTTCAAATCTGATTTTGACATTATTCGATTTCTTAAGTATTTTGAAAGAGTGGAGGAGGACAAGAGAAAAATGGAGCTAGATTCTGAATTTGACTCAAGGAAATAGATATCTAGAATCAAGACGAGGACACCTATGCTAATCCAAGCTAGCAAGTTGTACGCACCAAAAATATTTGAAGCTTTTCAAGCAGAATATGAAAGGTCCATGGTAGCATGCACCACGGCATTAGAAGGGAACAATGAATATCTTGTAGCAATTGGTAGTCTTGATGAAAATTTTAGTGTCTTTGAGAAGGAGTACAAAGTTATTGGTGATCCTTTAGAGCAAACAAGTACCTGCAGTTGTGGGCAGTTTGGTAGACTTGGAATATTGTGTGCCCACGCTATAAAAGTGCTTGATTTGATGAATATAAAATCACTCACAAGACAATATGTATTGAAGCGTTGGACACAAGAAGCACGCAGTAGAATAGTACAAGACATAAAAGGTCGAAACATAGTTGAGAATCCAAAATTAAATGATGTGCCATCCACTATGACTCGAAAATTTCAAAATTTGGCACTACGGGCTACCGGTCATCCACCATGCACCTTGTTAGTAGACAGCACACTTGACAACCTTAGCAAGCAAGTTGAAGAGAAAACCAATGCCTGCATTGATACTATGGATCTAGTCAATGTTACCAGTAATGTTACTGCTCCAAGTGAGCTGGTAATTCCAGCACGCCTAAAGAAAAAGGAGGCGGAAACAAAAACCTCGAAGTGCAAAAAACCTTGGCTTGATAAGTTCCATAAGGGTACAAAGAAGGGAAGCACAATAAGAGGAAAGGTGCAGTGGTATGTAACAACACAAAATCTATTTCAGTCTCTTTAACTGCATTTCATGGAGAGAAAAAGGCTCTTATCTAATTATTTGACTCTCTTTTACTGAAAAAGTAACAAAAAACTGCATCTTCAAATATGGCCTTGGATGATGGTGCTGCCTTCCAAAATATTCCCACTAGTACTGGTCCCAAAGAAGGGATGTATGAATGTTACATGCCATCAATAGCTTCTCTCAACTATTGACGGTAATGTTTCAGAGTGATGATCACCCAAGTGATATATGCACAGAGTTCAACTATTATTTTTATTTTGCAGGGAGTAACCACCAATGATCTTACTGATGAATTCTAGTAATCGAGCTTGGGTTTGGAGAATACATTTTGTTTTGTGGTTCAGAGAGCTTGGTTCGGGGAGTCTGAATTCTAACAATGGAGCATGTGGTTCAGTGAAGCTTTTGTTTTTGTATATAAAATGTTTAGTTCAGTATGTCATGTGCACCGATGATGGTACTGCTGAATTTAGTAATCAAGTTGTGTGTTGATGAGCAGCAACATTTTGTCTAATTTATAGCAGAATGTGATGCTACATAATGATACATCACTTCTTCTCAATTTGTCTAATTTATAGAACAATATGATGCCACAGAATGCTACATGATTTTGAGTTCAATTTCTCCATTTTGTTGCTTCCTGTACAATCACAGCTAGCACCTGTCTAATTTGATTTACATACACTATCTATCTAAACACAGGTAGGAACCTTCTGTGTATCATAACTTAGCACATGTACAATCACAAGAATATGATTCCAGCTTCAACTCTGCGTCCATGCTCAGTGATTGACGATGGGTAGGAAGTCTAGTGGCTGGTCGTGCTTTGTAGCTCCAGGTCACGTAGAGGCTCTTGCAGTGCTTGGGCATCGTGGTCGTCGTCCTCCTGCAGTGCTTGGGCGTCGTGGCGGGGAGACGATGGGAGAGGCCGGAAGGCACCGTGGAGGCGAGGATGGCAGGTCCTTTCGCCCGAAGCTCGTGCGCCATCGTACAGCATCGGCACGAGGACCAACAGTGGCTGCGCCGCCCCCTCTGGCAGGATCCGCGACGGTCAGGCAGCCACCACATAGCAGCGGCACGAGGACCAACCGCCTCCTCAGGCAGGATTCGCGGCAGTCAGGCAACGGCGGGCAGGATCCGTGAGAGAGAGCACGGTGGCGGTCTGGCGAAGATCCACGGCGGAGCCTGGCGACGGCGGCAGAGGCTCGATTGCGCCGCTCTCTGTCTTGCATGGTCTATGGGCTGAGATGGGCCGCTCCGCCTATTGTTTTGTGGCATGTGAGGGTGGTTAGCTGTTGGATTGAGAGGGGACGACGCCGATCGATCAACTTTAGAGGATCTGATCCCGGCAATGGATGTGGGGGAGCGACGAGGCCACGATGGCAGTATTGGAGCGCGCAGACAATTTCAAGGGGTGGGTATTTGAGTTTTAGGCACCTCTTCGAGTGAACATATAACTAGCAAGATGGCCCGCACAAATAGCGCGGGTAGCTAGTGTTTTATACTTTATACAAACATTTAGGTATTTGGGTTTATTTCCTTCCAACACACTATGTTTTTCTTAGTTTAGCTACATCATTCTCGTTCACAGTGGAACTTCTTGATGTTGTCAAGCTATTGTTGCTGGTATTTGTGTCACCTGTGGTAAATATGTTAAGTTAGCTCTAATGCTACGTTACTTTTAGGAAGAAAAATAAGTGATTGTAACTACAGTTCAATAGGCATAGTGTTGTGTTCGATTATTAGTCCCAATAGAAACCTTAAGAAAATGAGAACTCAACTTCCTCATTTCTCGCGAGGCACAACTTTTCCCTCATCAAAATACAGATAGACGCCACCGGCCTGCAGAAGGCTGCAGTCTGTGGCCCGGTCATTGCACATGGATCCAACTGGTGATCACATCGTCACAACTCAACCCCACTACAAATTCTTCACCTGAAGATATATATCTCTTACGTTTCCGTGTAAATTTTCTTTGGTCATTTTCCCCATCCAGTCATCTTTGTATATTATTGTGATTGACTTTTACCTGCACCCTTAAGCTTCCACTATTTTACTCTGGTTACCTCAACTGCACTTGAGCTCCGGTCCAGCTTCTCCATTTGCTTCAATTGTTACTGCAGTTAGCTTGCATGAGGCAACACATACAGAGGAACCTTCGATCCTATGTTGGGGAACTTGATCTGGCGAGATAACTTTCGATTCAATACATGAAGAGATCGATCCACCGTTCAGCTTTTTGTTTATTTGTGCTAGTTTAGTTTATTTATTTTATTAATTTCTTTTTTGGATTTTGGCATGTCTTAGACCTATCCACCTACGCACAAGAGAAGGAATCGAGTCTAGAGGTCGGTTTTCTTGTCTGACACACGACGATTGACGTTCACAATGTGCACGGTTCCCTCTCCTAGTCCTAAGGTTCGATTTTGGGATAATTATTTTCTAAGAACAATATTTTTATTTGGTTAAAATGCATCTTTATAATAAATATAAATAGTATCAGTACCAAGCTCTCTTCCATCCGATTCAGATGTGCAAACGTGAGGTGATAATAGTGTAGGAACATTTGGTATTTGACATGGATTACAATTTTTCTTAATTTATTGTTTTTAATTCTATATTTTTATTTATTAATTTTAACTATAGACTCTTTGGATAACATGGATTATTAGATCTTCATAAAATAATTAACATTACTTAAATATATTTTAGTAAATAATTGTCATTATTTGAATATATATATATTTGTATTAGACTGGGACTCATTAGCCTAGATTGTTGCTAGTTTTGTTGGGCATGGACACTTTAACCTAGTTTATTTATTGCTAGTTGTATTGGACATTGACTCTTTTAATACAATTTATAAATATTTGTTGCTAACTAATTACAATAAAAAAATAAAAAAATTTAATTTTAAATTATAGTTATCTATTTACGATACTTGTAATGGAATTTTTATTTAATAATTTGGTTTGCTGTTAGTATATAAATAATATACTAATGGATAAAGTTAGAGAAAAGAGAAAATATAAGTCTGACCAATCGAAAGATAGTCGTTCTATTTATATATTGAGCCGGTATGAGTTTGTTTGTTTGTGTTAGAATTGAACTTGGATAGTATCTTACTTTATTCTGATTATGGACATAAGAAATAGATAGTCTCCTTGACCGATAATATTTGTACAGAAAGATGGACCATAGGATGGGACTTCTTTTTGAATAGGATTTGACATAACATTTGGAAAGATGGACTCTTAAAAATATTTGCTTGGAAACATAAAGCAATGATTTGTTTAACTAATAGTAGTAAGATAACTACTGTTGGTGAGGTAACGGTGAACTATAGTACAATGTGTTGTTTGTTTGTACCGTGTATTACTTAGCTATCAATTTTTGTTGGGCTTTGTTCAACTAATATTGATAATATTGATGACCAGATCAACGTTCTAAAACCTTAGGTCAGGTACGAATGCTAGGGCTCTAACTATAAATCAAAATATAATTCTTAACTATTTTTTACTAATTGTAGGGAAAAACTTAATAATGGACCTAGCCTCTGGTTGAAGGATTATTTCTATTACATACGTTCGATGTGCAGCCATGGTTCATTTTCCCTAGTACACGGCAAGCATCTATTTTTTATTTTTATATATATTATATATTATCTATAAAAGAACGAATAGAATTGAAAACGTCTCTCACCCAAATTGGGTCCACCGTACCCCTCACATTGGACCCACCTGTAAGGGTCAACAGAGGTGGGAAGATGGTCAAACCACCAAAACTGATATTTAGAAAATATTTCTGCCAAAAGTCTATTGTTTTTCTCACCGAACAAAAAGCATACCTGTTTTTGTACCCACGCTGAAAAATAGCAGACGTGGACGGAAAAAAAACAAGCCTGGACGTGTCCGTCCGCGTGGGGGGAGCGGCCTGTGGGCTGTGGGCGGCGTCCAGAAGATGTCACAGCTACAACTTACCATCGTGGGCTTGGCCAGATTTAATTCTCAAATGTATAGTTAACAGAAAGCCCGTGAAACTACTTTTTTTTCTCTCTTTCATTTAAGCCCACGCTGAGCTTAGACCTTACGTAGCACTTTTACGTTTATCCAAGCTAACACAAGGAACTTCAGTACGAGTGCTCGTTTCAACATCGTCGGTAATAGCTGCTTAACTTATTCTTGAACAAACACGGTAAACCATTGTCTATACTCTACGGTAGCTGATCTGGGCTTGACGTAGTGCATGTAGCAACACTCTACGGTACCTGATCTGGGCTTGACGTAGTGACTAATTTTTAAACACGATACCTGATCCGAGCGTGACGTAGTATACTCGTCTCAACGCCGTGGACTGCAGCTGCTTAACTTATTCTCGAGTAATGACATGTCATGAAATTTATAAGAAGCGAGAAGAATTGAATTTTATCGATATGGGAAGTTTATTTGGCCATAACACCTAATTAACAATGATATGATGCATGTGTTATATTGGTAGTTGCTGATTTTTTTTATCACGTGCGTGCCACACGTGCATCTTTGCTAGTTAAACAAAACATATTGGATAAGGACTACATTACTTGTTAGTTTTTAATTCCCAATTTATATTTAGTTGTTGTATTTCACATAGACTCTCTTAGTTTGTCTAGACCGTTAAATCTTCATTAAATCCGACGGTCCAAATTCTTCTCCTTTTTTCCGATTAACGTGGGAATTTTTTGGCCCTCTCGGCAAACGTGGTGGCTCTTTTTTTCTTCAAGTACTAATATAATAGATAGATAGGTAGATAGATTTTGGGTTAATTTTTACCACTGGTGAATAGTGTCATCCCCCCTGATGACGTGGCATGACATGTCGGGCTACCAGCTTGGATCAGTGACGCGAAAAGACCATGCCCCCCCCCCCTGGTTCATTATTTTTCCTCTCATCAATCATCATAGCCGACTCCATTTTCATCTGCTCTTCTTTTCCTCCAAATTTGCTCTGCTCTCCTTGGAGGACCGGGG
Organism: Digitaria exilis; assembly: GCA_015342445.1. Lineage (NCBI taxonomy): Eukaryota > Viridiplantae > Streptophyta > Magnoliopsida > Poales > Poaceae > Digitaria > Digitaria exilis. The sequence continues at coordinate 1,208,678 of JACEFO010000036.1, forward strand.
GCGCATTCCCTTGCCGGCGCGTGGATCACCCTCGGTGTCGTTTCCCCTCGAGCTCCTCCGTCCCTTGGTAGTTGCTCCCGTGCGCGCCCTGTGGATGTGGAGTGTGGACAAGCGAATAATCGAAGCGAGGATAATGGTAGGAGCTGGATTGATAGGACATATGGACTTCCTGCCAACTAGCTCATTTGCTCTTTCAAAAAACAAAAACAGTCAGCGATTAATCGATGCTTTGGGCCATGCTGACTAGGTTGCTTTCTTGATCGTCGGTGTCCATCCAGTTGGCCACCATCGCGCGAAATTCCTCTAGGTCGTGAGGATGATTGTGACCGAAGTCACGAAAGAGATTGCGATCTGTCATCCCCTCTTGAAAGTAGTCGATGACTTCCGAGTCGGGGATGGGGACGCATGATGCTTTTATGGCGAAGAATCGCCGGTTGTAGTCGCGCAAAGACTCGTCTGGCTTCTGCTTGCACGCTCGGAGTTCATATTTGCTGCCAGGGCGCTCGAAAGAACCCTGGTAGTTGGAGACGAAAGCCTTCTTGAGCGCGTGCCAGCTGTCGATGGAGTCTGGGCGAAGGGATTCAAGCCAGGTGAGTGGGTCTTGCTCCATGGCGACAGGGAAGTACAACATCTTGGAGATGTCGTCGCCTCCCGCGGCCTCAATTGCCGAGGAATATCTTCGCAGCCAGATGTTGGGGTCTTGTTTTCCGTCGAAGTTGATGACGCCTGACGGCCTGAACTTTCGAGGGAAGGAGCTAACGCGGATGGCGCGTGTATAGCATGGCAGGGCGTCGGGATTGGGGATGTCGTATCCCACCGCAGAATCCGCGACATGGGATGTAGCTTTCCCCTCCCGGATCCGGATGATATCATTGCGGGCATCGTCCTGGGCGATGAAAGAGCGAGCCGGACGGGGTTCTTCGCGACGTCTGGGGGGTTCCCCGCGAGGCCTGGGGGTTCCTCACGAGGCCTGGGCGTGTCCTTTGTTTTTGCGGCGGAGCTACCATAATGGCTGCTCTGACGCCGAGCTGGCGGTATCCGATGGTGCGAAGAACTCTTGCTCTTGGAGGCGGAGCGGCCTCCGTCCAGGCGATCGACCATGACCGTTGCGGCTTCTAGGCGAGCCTTGGCGAGATTGATATCAGGGGTAGCTTGGAACCCCTCGAAAACGCTAACCGCGAACATGATGTTGGCCGCAGGCGATTTGAATATGCCTTCTTTGTCGAACTCCCCATTGAGATTTTTCCTTTGAATGTGGCGACGTCTGAGGGCACGGTTGCGGTTTCGCTCGATACGGAGCTCTCGGTCTCCGCCTGTTTCTCCGTCGACGGTCGGGGCGTCGTCGGAGACAACTTCATCGTCGCTGTGGTCGTTGAGGATGACACAGGACTGGCGACCGGGGTTGTTAGGCCCGGGTTGTCTGTTATCCGTGATAACAGAAAGTCTTCTGCCTTCCTAGAAGGGAAGCAGAGGGAGAATATCCCGTACCGTGGAGGGTACATTTGCTTCGAGGAGAGCAACAACACGATAACCCCCGAGGGAGTTGTGGTCATGACATTGGCCTGGCGGGGTTGATGAAGCTTCGTCGCTAGATGCTTCTGGTAGGTCGCGGCTGAATTTGTTAACCCGAAGGGAAACTGAGGCGCGCGTGGTCTACGCGGTGAAGTCTTCGTCCCACGGGAACTGGAATTGGGGTTCCTAGGTGCCCGTGGGGTTGTTGTCACGGTCCTTATCGTTGAACCCTGGTGGAAGTTGGAGGTGATCTGGAGTCCGCCAGGGAGCCGTGGACACGTGGATCGATCCTGCCGCTTGACAGGGGCTGGGTCGACGTGGTTGACCCGAGCTTGAATCTGCTTCGGGCGCCATGTACTCCTCCGAGTAGGATACGATCCGAAGATCGTGTCGGAATTTGGAGTTTTCCGCGATCCTCGCGGAGTGATCTGCGCAGGTGGCGGAGCTGACGCAACCGCCTCGTCGCGCAGTTCATGCTGGAGCGTGCCGTCCTGGTTTGCGATGCAAAGCCAGGAACCAAAGATGAACGTAGCGCCTGCTTCGAACTTGGTGACGATGGAGGCGCTGAAGGATGCCATCTACTCTTTAATGAGTTCTCGACGAGTAGATCCCACGGACGGCGCCAAAGTGTCAGCAATTTATGCTGACTAGGTTCTCGAGGGGATGCCCCGAGAGAAGGGTTTAGGGAGAAGTCGTCGAGAATCTAGAGCCGAAGGTGACAAGACGATTTTAGACAGGTTCGGGCCTAATACCCTACGTCCTGTATGATGTGTCTTGTATAGATGAGATGCGATGAATGGGGTCCCTATCTCCTCTTATATATACCGGGGGATAGGGTTACATGGAAACCATTTAAGGTTAGGAAACTTTTACAAGTTTATCTCCAATTTCCTAATACAGTCTATCCTAACCGACCAGGACTAATTCTTGTCTTGACGACCGACCAGGACTAATTCTTGTCTTGTACGTCAAGTCTTGTACTTGAGCCGGCCCATAGAATGGCCTACCAGGGTTGTTTGGTCCATAAGTACTCTACACCCACACATGCCATTACAAACTCGCAGGGCTCAAAGATCAGAACTTGCAAAAACGACGTCAAGCATGCTGCATGAGTTTGCAAAACGGCCGGTGGCAACCTCGTGGATCATCTGGTCCTCTCACGTGTTGATCCGGAACGGCCGGACATGGTCGTCGAACACGCCCTGACCGTCGGAGCAACAACGGCGAGCCAGGAGCACCGGGATGTGTGCTTCCGCTCACGCTGCACTGGCGCACCGCATCTCATGACCACCTCGTGACGCACTATCGCTGTGAGCCACATGTGATGTTGGCCTCATCATCGACTCATTTCACTATTCAGAGTTTCAGACGCTTTACGGTCAGTAGAGGTACCGTCCTACTGACCTAGAGATGGTTTTCTGAAAAGCACTACAGTGATGGTAATTGGTAACAGTCTGTATGGATGCTGGTCGAATTGAATACCAATTGAAGACGAAACAGAACGCGTACAAAACTACTCCTGACGGTCATAACACACATCAGATCGTGGTGGATTTTCAAATCACCATACATCCCATATGTCCATATATCATTGTGCTACTATACATAGAATTTTCCGGTCTAATTAAAGTACTAAATATATACACTAAACCAACAAGTACCTGGTGTAATCAGTAATCCAGAGGTCTGGAATTCGCTTTACAATGGCAGCCAACATCTATTTTTCGGCTTTCGAGACCTTCAAAAGTGAGAATGCATATTGGAGTTATTGTTCACCTTTCAATATTTTTCGACTCATAAAGCAAACTTGAATATGGAATTTGGATTCACACCTCACCTCCGCCCTCTCCTCGGCCTTCCAACCGGCCTCTTCGCCTGAGTGCGGCCCGCGTCGGCCTCCTGTCCAGCTGCCGCCGCCGGATTGTTCAGTTGTGGCGGACCATTCCATGATCTGGCAGTCTTGTCATAGTTTAGGCGGCGAGTTCTGCTGGCAGTCGCAGGTGATCTCGTCTTCGTTGGAATGCAGCCCTCCAAGTTGAATCCGCTCTTGCAAGTTTTGGAGCTGCTCACTGGTTGCAAGCCCATTGATGAGCTGCAACAGATGCTATTAGATTTCATAATTCAGAAGGTATTTACTGAAAGTTCCAGCAACTGTATGTATATAGAATAAGTATACTGTCAACCTATATAACAGGTAAAAGAACATCGAGAAAAGAAGAAGGGGCTAAAACAGAGGCAACGGCCGCAGAACATTGGTCATCTGAAAGTAAAAGAACCATCATAGAACTCAGAACTGTAGAAGATACCTGGGTGCAGCCTCAATGTCTCCTTGAAGCATCAGTTTGGAGGCAGAACAAGAGTCATTGCCTACAGTGCAGTCTACAGATAAACGAACAACATTTGATAAGAAAAAGGGAGCTACATAAGTTACCTAGCTAAAGAATTAGTTTGGAGTATTAAGTATGCTGGCATACTGTCATTCTCTCCTGAAGTGCCACATCCATGTTGCTTCAGCTTCACTCTTCGAGACCCTTCAAAAGTAGCCCCTGTGCTGGAATAACTTCGTTTCCTGACCTGCAGTATCGATCATGACATTACGTTTATGTAATTCAAAGATCAAATACACAGCATCAACAAGGCATCAATTAGGTATAGCAAAAACATGAGATTTAGCCGAGTCTACTCTACCTAAAATGTTTAGACATGGCATCAACAAGGCAGTAAACAATTTATTGAGCTGAAAACAGTGCATCAGGAGAAGGTCCTTACAACAAGACAGAAATGTTTGTGATAATTACAGGTACACACGGTAAACAAACAAGACGCAGCGGTGTCTACTCAACCTAAAAATTAGAAATGCCAGTATGCCACCAATAAGAAAGAAAACGTGTTTGTCCAACTGTCAGTTGTCACTTGCACATCACCAAAATTGCACAAAACTATAGCTGTTGTAAGAGGTTATAACACTAAAGAAAGTAAGAAAGCAACAAATTAGAAACATCCGAGAAATCTAAGCAATATGTCATATTTTTCGTTTTGCAGCATCGAAAGTAGTTAGAAACATAATACTCCTATGTAGTGCCAAGGCACATACAGTTATAACGAAAGCACATAATTATTGAACTCAGATAGGTATGGTCGCCAGACTTAGGATGAGTTATAATTCCTCGAGAAGACTCACAGGCTGACTCCTGGCATGGTTCTTGGTGCCAAGACCTTCGATTGTAGTTGAAGTTTTATTCAGCCATTCCTTCTCAACAATGTTTTGACTTGAAGAGTATGCAACAGGGTGTTCCTGACTGCTATCATGCCATGCAATTGGAAGAATAATTTCAGCTTCATCTACACCTGGGTCTGAATCTACCATCCGCTCTTGAATTATCTTTATCAATGCATCACATTCAGACCTAGCATTAAAGATATGGGGTCGAAGTCAAACATTCTGATCAAATTTATTCAGCAACAGGCTCTATAAATAACCAGTAGGTTTCAGATCCTTGTGTTAGTGATTTCTGCTTTTCTTTCTGAAATCATTTGGATATAACAATGGGACAACAGTCTTGAACTTTGGTGTATCAAACTTGTCAGCTTTACTTCCAAAAAAATGTCAATTAGGAAAGCCAGACTGTAAAGAAACTGATTCAGTTCATATTCAGCAAGTGGCTCTACGGATAACAAGTAGAAGGGTGTTTCAGACCCTTTTGTCAATGACACATGATATTTCTTTCTCCAAAGGATATAACAGTGGAAAAACATTCTTGAACTTTGTTGTCACAAACTTGACAGCTTCCAAATTAACAAAAAAGTGCAAAAGCTCTGCTGATCATCACTAAACACAAAATGCTTTCCCCCTCTTTTTCGCACTAAATCAACTTCATTCGCTCGCTCTAAATAACAAGTAGAAGGCCATTGGCATTTCAGACCTTTCGCAAGATCCTAAGAATATGACAGTGGAACAACATTGTTTGAATTTTGTCACAAACTTGTCAGCTTTTCATATCCCAAAAAATGGCAGTTACCAAATGGAAGTACTAACACATGGTGAACATGAAACCCACAAGTTTGGTGCTACAAATTTAAGCATAGTGAGACAAGGTCACAGTTCATACAATTCTAGGAAATAGGATATACCGTGAATAAGTGTCTTGCATAAGCAACTGCTTTACAGCTTCTTTTGGATCTATTTCTGAGACAATTGCAAAGGGTCCTTCTCCAGAATCTTTCAAAACAATTTCCTGTCCACTCTACAGCCATAGGAAAGCATTTAGCTTGATGGTACAAATTTCTCAAGGCAAGCAATTTATCACTCTGATGCTCAAAGAAAACTACTTGATTCAATACTACGAAAATGCAAAGAAAAATTTGTGTAAGGTCACAGATGCAGAGGATGGGCTTACCAGGTTTAACTGATAACTTTAGGAAGCAAGGCATGTCCCAGTACCATCATCCTCTGTTTGGTAAGAAAAATAAAATTAGGGAAGTCACTAGGTCGTCGAGAGAGCCAATTCTGTGAAGCTCATCAACAAATACAAAAAAATTGAATTGAAAATATTAAAGAATGAAAGATGATCAGATTTGCAGTACACATTCCTAACAGCGAGTCATTCATCTATAACACTATTCCCTTGTTGAAGTTTTGAATAAAGCGACCCTACCAAACACATCAGTGAAAAGGCTCTACCAATCATCAGGAGACTCAAAATGGAGCCCGGATAGGGGATCGTGTTCTCAATTTTCCATTCGAGACATTGCTCTGAACCCCTCAAGCATCCGATCCCCCCTGCTCTATTTGACGCTAAATTGACTCACTGGTCACTGCATAATACACACGCGCAGTCAGGAGTTGGTCAAATCAAGCTCTTATCCTCCACCCCCAATTACGCTCCGCTGCAGGGTAACGGGAGCACCCACACGGCCACACCACCACCTCCACTAATCGATGATGCCACACGCGCGTGCAAGGGTAGAGACGATCGCAACGTCGAGGCGAGAGCCTCAACGAACATTGAGCACAGCAGCGCGAGGGCGGCCTCCACGGGCAGGAACGAGAAATTAGAGCGCGAGCATCTCACGCCGCGTTTGGGATTTGAGAATTGAGATGCGCGGGAGAAAAGGAAGAGCGAGTACCAGCAGCGGCGAGGGCGCGGCGCGGCGGCGACTGCGACGACTACGGGGATGAAGACGTGGTGTCGGAGGCGGAGGATTCCGTGTCGAGGACGGCGGCGAGGAGGCGGCCGGCGCCGGAGACGAGTCCGGAGAGCCACCCTCGAGGCGGCGGCGGAGGCGTCTGCGAGTGCGAGGGATCGCCCGCGGCCGAGGAGGCCATGAGCGTGAAGAGACGCGGAGACAGTGGGAGCGCTGGGTTGCGATGGCGGTGCCGAAATTGGGACGGATTTTGAATTCTCCGACGAGCAACCGCTAGGACTTGGGAGGAATGTCTACGGAGGCGGTTACGCGTGGGGTGGTTTCGCCTTGCTGAAGGCGTACTCCACATGCTACGTGGAGCCCACATGTCATTGATACACTGAAAACACGCCTTCCTTCAGGGAACACGTATAAATTCGTTTCACCAGGTACAACACGGCCACAACCTGCAAACTTCAATCGAGCCAACGATAGTATCGCAAAAGAACTATTGATTTGGTTAGGGATGATCTCGAACGCATTATGCAACCTCACATTCAGATGATCTGATCAATTCATTTAGCAGGCAACAGGGTTATTGGTCAAGAAATTTTGAACATCTCCAGACTGCAGTCCTACCTTCCAGTTCAAACATTCTAGATGAAAGTAGGAGTAATGGTCTAACGGAAAGCGGACTGACATGCTTCAACAAAGCTTCATCACTCATAAAGTTAAATGCTAAGATTTGGCAGAATACACTGTCATCAGCACACCCAAACACACGTCAGAATCATATTACACAAATCAAACTGAACACGGTTCAGGTCTTCTCAGTCTGCATCCTCTATCTCCGTATCCTCTGGAACACCTCGGAGGTACAGAACATTGTTGCACCTGTGGAATGAGCAAGCATAAATGAATCATACGAGAACCAACTGAATATGCAATGCAAAGCATAGTTTGATAAAATAAAGTCAAAGAATGCATCCCATGTTCCAAATTATTGACCCAACATATCCAGTTGTGAAACATTCACAAACAAAAGATAGTTTCTAAGGATCCCTAGCTTATTGAATTGTAACTATTGCGGATCCAGACCACCATTAGCATAAGTAGTAAAGTCAGAATTATGCAGCAGGATGACAGCATGCGAGCTTTTCCTGGGTTATCTAGTTTTGCAAGGCAACCAACATTACTTGGCACGGGCTCAAGAGTCAAGACAAGGATAGAAAAAGGCTACCTGATCAAAATCTCTCCCAGGTTTCCAGAGAATTGCCCATCAATGTACTCCTCTGTGTTAGCAAGCTGCAGGCAGGAGAGGAGCAATAGATATATATACTAAGCTATTTTTCATTAAAAGAATAATCAGTAAATGGTAGATCTACTGGTAAGAAAGAAAACCAAAGTGACAATTAGTACCTGAAGATTCATATAGGAGTCCACGGAAACAAGATAACCTGATAACGTGAAATAAAGGCTTAAGTCAATTACAGGCATGCACAATATTCAGAAATAAGAAAATGTAACAGTCGAAAAATAAAACAAACTGGATACCTTTGTACTCCATACCCCACTTAAGTTTGACAATAACAGCCTTCCCAGTCAGGTTATTCAAGAAAGGTTTAGGGTTAACTGGTGCGGTCTGCATAAACAAGAATCCATTGGTAAGTGTACCAGAATGTCATTGTCATCCTTTATCGTGCCAGCAAAATATAGATAAAAGAGCTCAGCTCTCATTAATTCTTTGGATATAATTACTTCATTGGTAAATTCCCTGGGTCAACTAAATGATCTTTCCAATATGAAACGGTAAGGCATGCATGATATTTTTACATGGCACAACATCAGTCTGGTGCATTAATGTCACAACCAATTGGCTGCGTGAAGAACCCAATGGAACAACCAATCGTCCACCAAAAGTTAACCTTAATTTATTCGGCAACTGCAAGACTAAGGATTGAGCTTAGCAGCTTGTCGTGCCTAGCTCATTAGGAATTGATCCTTTTCACCTGATGTTAGATCAGAACGAATTTCATATAATGAAATGCAAAACAGTAATCAACTGCGTATGTGCACACTTGCAGTCAAATACGGATGCACCTTGGGACTAAGCTAGCAGAAATAACTGCATTCATGATACGAGCCGACCATGGTAACGGCAAAGTTCAAACAGCCAGCCTGAACTTCTGATTGGTAAAGAAGACTAAGATCAGAAGCAGTGGCATCCATGACAAGACTAGCAGGTGCATTTGCCACATGGATACAACAGTAATACAGTATGGTGGTGACTGGTGAGGCAAAACAAAGAAACATCCATCCAGAATTCAACCCAGGATATTGTGTACCTACTCAAAGTATAGTAACCATAACTCAATTCAAGCGAGGGAACTCATTCTACCCAATCGAGTTCCAGACATGAGGGCATTTTCTAGCATTACAACATTCAAGTCAACTTAACCTCACTTTGTAGTCTCCAAAATTCTAATGCATATATCCATCAAAATTATTCTTTAACAATCCCTCATCCAAACCCCACAGCTGATTGCGTCAAATATCTCAACCCTATCTAGTATAATCTTCCTAGGACTGAACCTAGGTGTCTCAGCAACGCCCTTCCCCCACTTCAGCTACAGGATACTTCCAAACAACCCATAAGCAACACCTAGACTAGCATCGCGCTTGTGAACCTCAAGCTTTCCGGGTACGAGAATAGTCCACGACACCAAATCACACGAGTACACGACGACTAATCAGAAGTGCGAACAGATCTAGCATGCAAACCGCCTAGAAGGAGAGATCGAGAGAGGGCCGGGGGAAGTCAGGGGAGCTTACCGCCATCGGAGCAGACGAGCAGCGGCCGCCGCAGGCGCGATGTCGAGGCGAGGGTGAGGGAGGCGGCGAGGGCGAAACGGCGAATAGCAGGCGCGGCGGCAGTCGGATTAGGGTACGGGAAAGCCGAAGCGTGGGGTTTAGGGAGCAGAGAGGAAGAACCGCCAACAGAAAGCTTGCTGGGCCGGGCCAGACCATATGGGCCTTCGCCATGATATGGGCCTTTAGTATTTTTTTTATAGGCCTCTATCCAGTATTGACATTGATCATTTTGAACTCTTTTGATAATTTTACGGATTCACCAAAAGATCCATTCTCATTTTGAAACGAAAAAAACAAATCCTTCTCCAAGGAGAACACGTAATCACTGCATCATGATACTGTTTCTTGCGATATTGACATAACATTTTTATAAAAAAAATTACAATTGCAGATAAGGGATGGGTGAATGGATCAACCATCACACACATCCTCAATCACTTTCGTCTAATACAAGCTGCCCACCGGTTGTCTTTTGCACAGGTCACACCGGCAAGGGACAAACGTTCTTCAGAAGAAAGGAGAAAAACAGCAGCAAGACGGTGGCAAAGAGATAAAAATACTCGCAAATACGGTATCGCATACAATCCTTTTCACCTTTTGTCAAAAGGTTGGTTGGCGCGGAATAGCGGAAAACAGACGCTACAGGCTTACATGTAGTTCAAGCACAGCCTTACAGTGCGTCAGTGCCACACATTGTCTATTGTACATGTTGCCGTCAGGTGTCCGTGAAACCTGCTCCAGCGTCGACAGGTGCATGTGCTAGTATTCTAGGAATATCGATATCTTAAGTAGACCTGAGCATTTTGCGGCACGGGTCTAATTCGGGCTGGGCCGCAAAAAAGCCCGGTTTGTTTCGGGCCAAAAATTTGTGCCCACGCCCATTCCATGGGCAAGTCCGGGCCGAGTTTTCGGGCCATGGGCGGGCTCGGCCTTCCTGTTCTTTTTTATTTCAAAAACAAATAAAATAAAGCATCTGGGCTGGCTCGGGCCGGCCTGATTTTTTTTGGATTTGGTTTTGGCTGCCCATACCCGTTCCATTAGAAGATATGGGCGGGCCAAAACCCACCAGGCTCAGGCCGTGCCCACAGGCCGGGCCGGGCTGGACCACAAATGCTCATGTCCACTTCGAAGTACTACCCTAGCGTTGGCTCTGCCACGCTAATCCGAGCGATGCAAACTTATCGGAACCGTCGCATATGCAGGCCACAAACTGACGACGAGCGGGTATGGCGATGGTTTCAGAGGAGCTGCCAGCGCGGGATGAACAGACAAGTGGCCTAGGCACCCTTGCCTTGAACTCGATGGTTACCGGAATAACCCGCTGGCTGACTCTCTCTGTATTGCGATTGCCTGAGAACAAATGCAGAAAACAATGACCAACGACTGCTCACGCACACGACCCATCCCTCTCTGATCGCCAATGCTGCCGGCCAGTCTGTCAGCTCCTCAGGATGGTGCATTGGCAATTTGGCATATGCATGGAGTTTCTGGACGGTTCTGAACTGAAAATGTACAACTAAACTAATCCTCACCCGCGGGGAAGGGCGCCCATGGCCGGGAAGCTTCGCTGTGTGCAGTGTGCACGTTTTCCGCGACCAGAATGAATGTGATCCATGCGCGCTTGCACACCATGACACCAAGCCACGTTGTCGTCACCCGTCAGTTACTCACATGCTCCAAATAAAAATTTAAAAAGATACTAGTACAGGTGTGCATGATCTGATCAGTTTGTTCGCTCTCGGTCGCCCCCAACCGGTGTGTTTAGATTGTAGAAAAAAACATTGCAGCATAAGAAAAATACTGTAGCATTCGCTGGGAAACGTACTTTGTGAGGGAGAAATAGTGAAAAGTTGAAATGAATAGTGAAAAATTGGAATAAATAGTGAATAGTTGGGAATCTGAACATGGCCTAAACTCGGTGGAGTCAAAACTCGGTGGAGTCAAATGCAGGCAGTGGGAGCACACGCACGGGGGGGGGGGCGACTCTATCAGGACGTTTTATAGAAACCTTTGAAAGAGTCAAGATGGTGTGTTAGGGCATCTCCAGCGGGGCCTCTATATGCCCCCCTATCCCTTGTTTTAGAGGCCCAGGTGGAAAAATCCACTCCAACCCGGCCTCTAAATGGGCTACCATTTTATGAAAGCCTCCAAATCTTGGTCCAGGGCCCCTAGCTTTGGAGGCCCTCCATTCCACCCGACACGTGGGCCCGACCTGTTTCTTTCCTCCTCTCTCTCCTCTGTTCGCTCGCACCGCAGACCCCGACCCCGACTCGCTCGCCGCCGCCGCCGCCACCCAGACCTCGCCGTCGCCGGAGAACCTCGACCGCCCCCGGAGAAATCGACGCCATGGATGGATCCGCCCCTCTGGGGGTGTACGGTCGTCTTGGGGCACCGACGACGGCGGGTCGAGCCGAACCAGACCGCCACCGCGCCTTGCCGGGCCGCCGCCTCCTCGTGGCATCTCCGGCGATGGGCGCCCTCCCCGACCGTCCGCAAGTACCTCGGCAGCCAAGAAACGGCGCTCGACGTTCGTCGCACCCACTAGACAGCCAGCTCCTCGTCCCGGCGGCTTCGTACCTGGCTTGGACCTCGCCGCCGGTGTCGATCCCGGCGGCATCCGGCCACGCCAGCTCCCCGACACCGCGCGCGCACCCGGTGCCTTCCTAGCTCGCCAGCTCTTCGAAGCGCCTCCACCCGCCCCCGGCCTGCTTTCTCCCCTGCGCCATGAAGGTCAACACGGCTCTGTCTTCACCGGCGCCGGCAAGAAGTCCCAAACGCCGAGCATCTCCGAGCCGGCACGGCTTCCGTCGCACCAAGTTGAGAGGCCATCAATCGAAGCCGCTGCCACCGCCTCGGACAACCCAAGAATACCCTCAACGACATCAATCCAGGACGACGACGAGTACTTCAGCCCCTCCTCCTCAATGCCATTCTATGACTGGAGTTGTACCCCAACTGCCGACACCACCTTGCAGGTAGGCCACTTGCTGAAAGTTGTATGCTCCAGATTCAGTAATGCTACAGGTTTCAGCAATGTGCAACTCTAGTTTCAGAAATTGTCCTGTATGGTCAATAAGCATGCTAAATTTTCAGAGAGTTGTATGCTCTTACTACAAGTAATGGTTATGTTGCTAGAATCATTCATGGCATTGCATAGTCAAAATAGGCATACTAAACTTTCAGAGATTATCTTGTATGAATATGTTGCATGATTATGTCGACACCAAATGGAGTGTATGGAGAACAACCTAAACTAATGAGTTTCTATATGCTTGTGCCTTTTGTTTTGTATGTAGCTCAACTGGACTAGACAAGTTACTGATGGTGAAATTACTAAAACCTGATCACTGCAGTAATTCAGTGACTGAACAATGTTTACTTCACTTAACTGAACCCATGAGCTTGTAGTTTGCCGATGGTTCTATGCTGAAAATTGTCATATATGTTCCTTGCTTTGGATATTCTGAATTGAGTTATCAGATATGAAAAATTTACATTGTCATTTTGTGTAAATAACAGCTTCTGTAGTTTACTGAAACCTAAGATGTTTCTATGATGAAAATATTCATATAATTTGAATTTTAGCATTCTTCAACTCCAACACAGTAGCTGTCATATAATCTGAATTTTAGCTGAACTGAAGTAAAATAAAGTTTAAAAGAAAGTAGCAGTGTATCTAACATTTGTGCATTTATTTTTTATAGGACGCAATGGGCAGCTCTCAATCATATGTTGCTATGCTCACACAAGACCCTGAAGTAGCTCTAGAGGTTGTCACACAAACCCCAATCACAGATACTGGCAGTAGCAGAGGGCGGGGTGGAAACTACAATCACACTGAAGATATCCAACTGTGTTGGTCTTGGATTGCCATTACATTCGACCCAAGAGTAGGAATTGATCAATCAAAGGGCACGTATTGGAATCGGATAGCACAGCACTATCATGAGAACAAAACTTTTGTCTCTGATAGAAACGCTACCTCACTGGAAAAAAGGTGGAATAGCATCCAGAAGGAATGCATTCGGTTTCAGGAATGCGTCGAGAAGATCGAACGTCTCCGTCCAAGTGGTGTTCCCCATACAGAATATGTAAGTTGTTCTTAGCAAAATTAGTCTTTTAGTCACTAGTTTGTCAGTTACTTTTACTTATAGGTGAATCTGTCATTGGAACAGAAATTTCAGTTTACTGGTAATCTGAATGGCATACTGTAAGGTTCAGTAATTTCCTTTATGTTTCACTAATTTCAGTTTCATCACTACTTTGCCTTATTGCCTTGTTGCAGATCAATTTAGCGTAACAATCCTATGATAAGACCAAAGGCTTTCCTTACCTTCACTGCTGGATGGAGGTCCGCCATACTGAAAAGTTCCAAACCATATATGAAGGAATGAAACATACTCAAGGAAAGAGAGAAAGGAAGTCCACAACCCCAATGCAACAAGCACAGGAAGATGACCGTGCACCCTCCAAACGTCCTCCAGGCCGCAAGCATTCAAAGGAGAAACAATCAAAGAAGAGTGGTGAAGATGAATATGCCGCTCAATTTGCAACCTTTATACAAATGAAGACAGAAGAACACCAGAAGCGTGGTGAAAGATGGAAAGCCGAGAAGGAGCTCGAGGAGAGAAAGTTGTTGTGGGATCAAGAACAGAAGATTATGTTCTGCAACATGTCTGACATGGATGAAAATCAACGAGCCTATGTCAAAGCAATGAGGCAGCAAATAGTTACGGCCAAGGAAGCACTAGCCAAAGCAGCAGGGGGAGGCTCCACAAGTGAACAGGGCAGTGGAGGGGACGTTGAGGAAGCCGAATCTGGAATGAGGCATTAGGCAAAGTAATGAGGCTATATATTTACTATATTCACTCAATAATCTTTAGTACAAGTCTATGTAATAATTTGATATGTACTTGAGCACTATGTAATAATTTATGTTACAGACCAGTTTTGCAAATTGAATTCATTTTTCAGAAATTACAATTATGTTGGTGAATGATTCTGGACAGAACTGACCTACTCGAAGACATATGTTGTGCTTGTTGTTGCTGAGTTATCTTGTTCTGCTGAGTCGATCCTACTATTTCAATGGTGGTGGTGCAGTGTCCTAAACTGTACAATGTTTTCAGAACATCCGGTGAGCTCCCTGAACATTCCAAACATTCCATCTTGCTTGTTTTCTTCTAACCTTGCCTGGCACTTATCTATCTCTGGAATGTTGAGCGATATATTGCTACTGTTGTTGGTTATGTTAGTGTATTCTCTGGAATTTTGAGTGATATATTCCACAAATTTCAGTACCTGTTGTGGCTACTTGTCGATCCTAGAACAGACTCGGAGTGTATTCTCATGTTTCAGAATGAGCAATGCCTGACAAAGTGGATGCAATGAGGACCAGATCTTCCCATGGCTCTCGCAGGTGAAGGCTCCATGCTTCCCAAAAACTTCGGAGGGAGGTCTGATCTTCCAACTGGTGCCTTCACAGATAACTGGGGATCAACCGGTTGCGTGACCTTCACTGCAGGATTGGGCACAACTCTCTGCATGGTTTTTGCAGGGGGTTCTGCAATCTTGGCTGAGCTTTCTGCTATGAATCTTGGCTGTCAACTTTAGATTATAACAGCAGATAGGCTACACTTGAACAAGTGGTCTCACACAGACTAATTCACATTCCAATAAGAAAAACATTCCTTGCTTTACAGTAAGAAAAACCCAGCTACATCTATACAGAAACATTCCAAAAATAATAAATTCAGAAAATTACATATTGTTCCCTGTAAATACAACCTCAGATGTCCCCTGTATGAGAAAAAACAACAGCACTAACAGCTTTGCCGCACCTTTGTTGAACCATACAGAATTCAGCACTACTAGTTCCTCAAGAGAAAAAAAATGCAGGAATGCTCTTTACTCTTCACTCCAAATGAAAAAGAAGAGAAGAAAATACAAAAGATGTTCAAAAATTGATGCGCATACTGTGTTTGAGAAACTTTGCTGAGCATTACAATGTTTGAGAAACTGTCCCAGAAACTGTCTCAAGTATCCAGTTTCAGTTTCAGAAACTGAATAGTTTCTGGTTCAGATTCAGTATCTGAATTTCTGAACATTCAGTCATTTTCAGTTAACTGAGTGTTGAACAATTCAAAGCTACATTGAAGAAAATTCTGGTGCTTATAGAATTCAGAATGGTCCATAAAATTCTCATACATTTATTTTTATACAAAATTACTGATCTCATATACAAACGGAGTGTAGGCCCTATTTTGAGCTATGAATTTCCCAAAGATGTTCCACAAGATCGTTCCGTAGTTGCTCGTGCGCCGATTTATCCTCCATTGCTTTATGATTCTTGAGGAACTCTTGTACTAGAACTGGATCACGTGTTTGGTAGTCCTCGGGTGCCAACTCTGGGAGGCCGCCTGGCTCCTGATAGTAGTTAAAGTCCTGCTCATCTTTGCGCTCATCCTCTATGATCATGTTGTGTAAGATAACACAACACATCATGATGTACCAGAGATCATCTTTGCTCCACCATCTAGCAGGGCCTCGAATCATGGCGAATCGTGACTGTAGCACTCCGAAGGCTCGTTCTACGTCCTTCCTGCAAGATTCTTGCATTGTTGTGAAATGCACCTTCTTGTTACCTTGCGGGTTGCGAAAAGCTTTCACAAGTGGTGCCCATGCGGGGTATATCCCATCAGCAAGGTAATACCCCATGGTGTACTTATTTCCGTTTACCATATATTCCACTTTTGGAGCTGTCCCAGAAACCACCGTGTCGAATAGTGGCGACCGACGTAGCACGTTGATGTCATTGAATGAACCAGGAAGTCCAAAGAAGGCGTGCCAAATCCAGAGATCTTGTGATGCAACAGCTTCCAAGATCAAAGTTGGCCCATTCTTATGCCCTGTGTAAACACCTTGCCAAGCAACCGGGCACTTTTCCCACCTCCAATGCATGCAGTCTATGGATCCAAGCATCCCGGGGAATCCTCTTTCCTTGTTGATGGCTAGCAGCCTGGCTGTGTCTTGGGCATTGGGGGCCCTCAGGTATTCTTTACTGAAGATGTCAACAACAACTCTCACAAAACGTTTTAAAGCCTCAACTATGGTGCTTTCACCCATTCTGACTGAATCATCCAAGAAATCGGCTGATACACCGTGTGCAAGCATCCGAAAGGGTGCAACAACCTTCTAAATAGCAGATGCACCTAGACGACCCACTGCATCAGGCTTCTGTCGGAAATAGTCGTCGTGAGCCTCGACGGCCGCTACTATCCTCAAGAAAAGTGCCCTCGACATCCGATACCTCCTTCTGAAGTGCTTTTCATTGTAAATAGGCTTGTCAGCGAAATAATCCGAATAAATATGCTCGTGACCACCTAGGATATCTCGTGGCACGTTGTGACGGCCCGGCAAGGACCCGCGAAACTTTTTCTTGCTCTTCTTGCTCTTCACTGCCGCAAGCATAGCACCAAGGAAGATGACATCATCGTCATCGGATTCCTCCTCTTCCTCCCGCAACCTCCGAAGCCTCTCGGACCTCGACATCTGCCACACAAACAAATTTAGTTAGCATATGTTCTGATACTAGTAACAAAAATTTATGACTTGCCTATTACATCATCATTCGGAGAAAATAACTGGATTGGTAAACAAGGTTTTATTCAGATGATGACACAGTTCAGAATCCATTTACAATAGTGTTGTTCATGAATTTTTAGGCCAACTGTGCATTAAGCACATTTCAGCAAAATGCAGCATTCTAGCCATCCAAGTTGACCAGAACAAAGAAAATACAGTGAATGTATTATGATTGTTTTCCAATTTATGGTTAACAATTAAGACGAACAAATTTGACTTGGAAACTGCATTGCATGTATAGAAGAAACGCACATAACCTTGTCGTTTATGTCCGAAACAGCAACCGACGTTGTTCAGAGAGAGAGAGGGGAAATGGAGCAGCCAAAAGAAGTCCCTTCCTGATGCTTTTACCTGAAAAAATAAGCAGCTGGCTTAAACTAAACACAGACAACATAATTGATATCTCGAAACGATGAGAGCCGCAGAAGTTGCTGCCATAAGCAAATTTATGTTCTGATACTAGTAACAACAAATTTATGACTTGTTCAGATTACTTGTTTGCTTGGCATCAAGAACAGGTTCCCAATCTAGTGGACAGTGGTTTCCCCAATTCGGCATCAAGAAACAATCTTTTGGAATCAAGAAATATCGTAGGAAAAAAGGCATTGCAACAGGTGACATGTTGTGTGTGCAGGCAGAGACGACGACCAGGAAGCAAGCAAAGAGATGGAGGCAACATCGACGTCGTTGCAACTGGCAATGTGTGCGGTGTGCCAGCGAACAGTGAGGGGCGACTGTTGTTGACTACTAACCGTAGAGGGCCAACCCACATGGAGAACGACGAGGTGGCAGCGGAGGAGGCGACACCGACGGAGGTGGTGCCGGCGTTGGCGGAAGTGACGCCGCTGCTCAGCCACGCCGGCGAGCTGGGCGTGCGTGGCCGCCGGCGCGACAAGGGGCAAGGCAGGCCCGACGGCACGGGGGAGTGGCGGCCGGCGAGGGGGAGAGGCGATCAGCGACTGCGGGAGGAAGAGAGGGAAGACGGCGGCAAGGCTCGAGGTCGCCGGCGGTGCGGGCGCGGTGACCAGGAAGCACGAGATCTTGCGGCGACGACGAAGCACGGGGGAGAAGCGAGCGACAGCGCAAGGAATTTTTTTCTCGCTGACAGGTAGGTCCCACTTTTACGGGCCGACATTTGGTCGGGCCGGCTGGAGTTGGGAGACAATTTCGGGCCTCTATGTTTTCCGGGCCGGCATCTAAATGCAATATACGGGCCCAAATTTTGAGGGCCGGCTGGAGTTGCTCTTAGGCCGTGACTTATGACTATATTAAGGGGCCGTTTGGGAGGGCTCCGGCTCCTGCCGCGGCTTCTGCGGAAGCCCTCCCAAATGGACGGAGTGGCTCCGGCTCCATCTCCGGAGCCCCGGAAAACGCGCTGAGAGAAGCAAAAATCGAGGGAAGGAGCCGAAAAAAGGAGCTCCCCACGGCTCCGTCCTTTCCCTTCCACAGGTGCCCTCGAGGTCCCACGGGGGTGCGGGAACGGCGGGCGGCGCCGCCGGGAACGGAGGTACGGGGGCGGCGGCTCAGCAGGCCGGCGAGGGGCGGAGCGTGCAGGGCGGAGGGTAGCTGCGGTGCAGGCGTGGACGGTCGATGGATTGGAGTCTGGATGGATTGGGTTCAGTTCGTTCGTCTCTGACTCAAGCTTGGGGATGACGAGGGGGACCCACTGTCGGTGAGAGGGAGAGACACAGCTTGGGGATAGGAGGATGGGGCAGCGCACGCATGTTTTGCTGATGGGCCGGAGAGAGAAGTAGGCCCAAACGAATGAAAAGGGCATTTTGATAAGAAACAAACTGGAAAAAAGAAAGAAAGAGAAGGGTATTATGGGTATTTTACTTTTTTCACCATCAAAAGAAGCAGTTTTGCCAAACATTTTTCCAATCATACAAGATGGAGCAAAAAAAAGAAGCACGCCGAGCCGTCGCCATCGTGCGAACTGCTTGCAAGGCGCTGCTAGTGCAATGCGATGAGAGCTCGTGCACGCTCATGATCGTTGACTCCTTGTCTCACACACACACACCTGCCACCCCGTTGCGTCGCGTACGCTCACTCACCGAACCGGAGGAAAGCGACGTGCGCCACTCGATGGCTGGGCTCGATACGGTACACGGTGTCAGCACGCGCGGGCTACACTACGCACGCATGTTATGTACTACACCGTATACGGAGGAGGAGTTACGCTAGTCTCAATAGGAGATTTCATGGAAGTTTTATAGACATTAAATATACTGTCACATCAGCAGTTTTACTGACATGACAGGGTAATTAAGAGGGGGAGTTTCATGGGATGTGAGGGGAGTTTCGTCACCATGAAACCCCCGTGACACAGTTAGAGCATCTCCAAGAGATTAGCTAAAAGTCATAGCTAAATGAAGAGGTAAAAGACTATGTAAAAAACTCAATGGCTATATCTAAAAATTGGTTCTCGGTCACGCGACCATCGTTGTTCCCGTCCCGGCCCGTCGCTTGCCGCCGCCGCCTGGACGTTGAAGCCGCAGCAACCATTGCCAAAGCGAGCTCTCAAAGATTGCATGTCTCGTGAACACGCGAATAGGTAGAGGTATGTCTCGTGATTTCTTCGAGCAGCACGTGTGCATAAAAAACTAGCGAGTATGTGATGTCGTGTCGGCACGGAGCAAGCGAATGCAATTATCATCCTCATCGGAGAGATCGGAGACAAGGATTTGGAGGAATAGCAAGTGGAAGCCGCCGGGGTTGGAGCGGACAAGCTTGGAGAGCGTCCAGGCGAAGGTCATGCAGCAGCTGATGGACGGCTGCGGGCACCCCTTGAGCGACGACTACTTCACCGCCATCATCACCTGCGTCGGCGTCGAAGAGTTCGCCATTGCAGCTCGATCACGTGAGCTTCAATCGCTCGGGCTAACGGGCTGCCTTCCTCGGCGGCGGAGGATCCTCCCCACGACTGCCAACCCCATGGCGGCCATCCGTGCCAACAGCGCACGGTGCATAGCGGCGGCCCGACGGCGGCATCGGCGACGACGGCGACAACTCATGTCGGCTAGCTCTCTGCTGTGACGGCGGCGAAGGCGAGGGCCGAGGGGCACCTGCGAGGAGACACGAGGCCACGGGGGCGCGTGGGTGGGACCACGGGAGGCGTCCGGGCGGATGCCGAAGCGGAGCGGATAGGCAAAGTAAGCTACCGTAAAAGCCGGATGCCTATCGAGATACCGAGGAGAGGCATACGATGAGGCTGTTGGATGTGGATTTTCGAAGAGATTATGTATTTTTACCTATCTAACATATTTTACATAGTCTCTTGGAGATGCTCTTACCTAGTTTTCAGTCTAGGTAACTGTGTCTATGAAACCTCCACCGAGACTCGCGCGGGCCCACCCAACAACCCACCGCCCGTGGCCAGCGTCAGCAGCAGTTGGACTTTGGACGCGGAGCACACGCGCGCACAGCTTTGTTGGACTTGGACGGCTGGATTTGGACCAGCTTTCCACCAACACCAACCGCGCCGCCCATCCGCCACTAGTACCCGGCAACCCTTTCCGGTTTCCCCATCTAGGCAAGCGCACTCGGCTCGAGGGCCCACACGGCAGGGTCCGTCCCCCCCGGCTGCTCGTCAGCGTGACGCCAGTCAGATGGAGAGGGTCCGTGGTAGGTGAGCCCACTGGGCCGGGTCTGGCGCCCGAGCGGTCCATCAGCTCGAGACGGAGACCGATGAATGAAGAACTGAGAATTCCTCTGGTCGTTTGCGTCTCGATGCCATTGACAACGTCTACTAGACTAGGAGCCTGTCAGCTCGCGAAGGAGAGACATGTTTCTCAATGCCACACCAGACCACGGTTTGGTGCCACTGCAGTGCACCTGGCCTTCAGCATCTGAACAACAAATGCATTTGATAAGAGGATGGCGGGCAAGACTGTACAACATTTGTGTTTGTCCTTTGAATTGCAATGCATTATTGTGGCATGTTTTGCTTCAAAGGGTGAGCCCATCCATCCAAGGCAGCAAGATAGAAGAATGTTCTATCGTGAATGAGCTCGTTCCATGTTTTTGGGTTGGTTGGTGATTCTGCTCTCCGTGGACAGATGAGAAATGCGGTGGGTGGGTGATTGACGGACCAATTCTATTTCTCAAATCAAACAAACAACGGATGGTCTCATCTCACTCATAAAACCAAACGCAACGTTTCTATTGACATTTGTTATGACTTCTTAATATTATACTGTGTGTAAGTGTGTACGTGGGAATATGTTCTTTGGGACATGGCGTGTTGACCTACTGAGAGTTTCAGTGCATCAATCGGTAGCGATCGATCGATTGAAGATTCCGTCTACTTCAGATCTGTACAGAATTACAAATATATGACTTATTAGTAGAATTCATAAGATTAAGAGCTTGATTGGTTCTATGCCAAAATATTGGTATGCCACAATTTTGGCATTGTAAAAGTTACCAAATTCTTTACCACAATTTGGTTTGCTGCCAAAAAGATGTTTTTGTCTCACATTTGTCTAGCTAAAACCGTGGCAAGTTTTTTTTGCCTAAGCTTTGGCCTGCCAAAATTTTAGTACTCAAAGCAATAAGATCCTAAGTTGGACAAGCATTGACAGAAAGAAAAATACTTACATTTCTTTTTGGTAGCGCCATGGTGCTTTAATGGTTTTGTAGGACAACATACATAAGGTTTAAATGACCTATGTAGAAGATGAATGTTTGTTGATGGTAATTAGGGCATCCGCAGTGTGCTCCCATCAAATCAATGCTCCAAACATCACATCAGCTGTGGTGCTCCAATTTCAATTGATGTCGCAGTGTGTCCACTAGTAAGCATCGATGACAAGTCAATTAAAAAAATTAGAAGCACAGCATGGCTCACGTACTATTTGCATGAGAACATACCCATTGATGAAGGCAAATCAATTTTTTTATTTGTTTCTGCTATATGAGCATCGGGCTTAGACATTCCTCGGTGCTCGGTTTTTTGAATCAAGCCCCGGTAGTCGCAGTGTAGAAAACGGTGCTTGAATGATGAAAGAGAAGAAGTAAGCATTGTTTTTCTTGCACGCTGTGGCTGCTCTTAGGTGAGACCCATATGATGCCAAATATGTCTAGATCCATCCTAGTATTTCGTAGCTACAACTTTTTGCAGTGTATCATCCAACCAGAATCACTACACCTATACCACTGGATAGTGGTTGTTGTCATACCCCCGAGACAATGGGAAAACGCTAGCTGGTGCCGTTTCTTCCCCCAGAAAATAAACTTGAGCACATCCAGAAACCTCAATAAAAAAAAAGGTGAAAGTGAAAAGGACGATTGCCATCGCCATTCACCAACCCCAACCTCAAGAATGAGAACACCTTTTTTAGTCAGTGCCGCAGGGTTGATTCCGTAAAACCGCCACCGCACACTCACAAAGCCTCTCTGCTAATGGGGTTAGTAAACGACGTTGACGTGGCGCCCCGTTCCCAGTCAACGAACCACAGCTTCCAGCCACACTCTCCCCTCTCTCACCAACCCCCTTGCTCTCCTAACCCTCACTCCCACTTCCACCTGGGCCCCACTCGTCATCCTCCCAGGGCCCCACTCACCAACTCCCCAACTCCGTCTTCCTCCTCCTCGTATATAACCTCCCACCTGCCATTCCTCTGCCCTTAGGAGATCGATCGAATCCCCACGCCGGCGAGCTACCATCACCAGCCAGCCAGCCATCATCTCCGTCCTACCGTTCAACCAAATCGCCTACCTGCCCAATTGAAAGGCGAGTTCATCCGAGACCGAGGTCGATCGCCGGAGAGATGGGTTCCATGGACACGACGGCGGCGGTGCCGGTTGCGACGGAGGCGAAGGAGGAGGTGATTTTCCGGTCGAAGCTTCCGGACATCGAGATCAACAACAGCCAGCCGCTCCACACCTACTGCTTCGGCAAGATGGGGGAGGTGGCGGACCGACCCTGCCTCATCGACGGCCAGACCGGCGCGTCCTACACCTACGCCGAGGTGGACTCCCTCTCCCGCCGCGCCGCGTCGGGCCTCCGGCGGATGGGGGTCTCCAAGGGCGACGTGGTGATGAGCCTCCTCCGCAACTGCCCGGAGTTCGCCTTCGTCTTCCTCGGCGCGGCGAGGCTTGGGGCGGCGACGACGACGGCGAACCCGTTCTACACGCCGCACGAGATCCACCGCCAGGCGGAGGCGGCCGGGGCGAAGGTCATCGTCACCGAGGCCTGCGCCGTCGAGAAGGTGCGCGGGTTCGCGGCGGAGCGCGGGGTCCCCGTCGTCACCGTCGACGGGCGGTTCGACGGGTGCGCCGTGTTCGCCGACGAGGTGCTCGCCGCCGACGAGCTCGAGGAGGACGAGGACATCCACCCCGACGACGTCGTCGCGCTGCCTTACTCGTCCGGCACCACCGGCCTCCCCAAGGGCGTCATGCTCACCCACCGTAGCCTCATCACCAGCGTCGCCCAGCAGGTGCGTCGCCGTCGCGCCATCCATTTCATGATCTCAGCGTCCTCTCTCTATCTCTTCTTCTTCCTCCTCCGAGTCGTCGCCTGTCGGTCGCAAGCCGCTTGCTTGCCGCCAGCGGACAGGACAGGGTGTGACATGACATCCGCGTCGATGTGGGGGCCAGCTGGACCCACCTGTAAGCATGGCCGAGGAACATTCCTGGACCCAATCCCAGCGCCGCCGTGCCCCGACAAGCTTAGTTGTCAGGCGATCAATAATAATTAATGGCGTGGCTCGATCCATCATCCATCCGGCGGCGTTCCATGCCAGGCGCTTCGTCGGCGGCGTGCTCGCTTGGGCGCCCACCGCGCGTCAAACCGGCCGGACAAACGCGCCGAGATTCGTGCCGTCACGATCAACTTGCATTAGGCGCCAAACCATTGTTTCTGAACTTTCTTTCCGACGATGCAGTAGTTTCCTTTCAAAACTTAAAAAAAAAACAAAAAAAATGAAAAAAAAAAATCTGATGGAGTTTTGCTGCAATGGCCTCAGGTGGACGGCGAGAACCCGAACCTGTACTTCACGAAGGAGGACGTGATCCTGTGCCTACTGCCACTATTCCACATCTACTCGCTCAACTCGGTGCTCCTAGCGGGTCTCCGAGCGGGGTCCACCATAGTGATCATGCGTAAGTTCGAGCTGGGCGCGCTGGTGGACCTGGTGCGTCGCCACGGCGTGACGGTGGCGCCGTTCGTGCCGCCGATCGTGGTGGAGATCGCCAAGAGCCCACGGGTGGGCGCCGACGACCTGGCCACCATCCGGATGGTCATGTCCGGAGCCGCGCCCATGGGCAAGGAGCTCCAGGACGCGTTCATGGCGAAGATCCCCAACGCCGTGCTCGGGCAAGGGTACGGGATGACGGAGGCAGGGCCTGTGTTAGCGATGTGCCTGGCGTTCGCCAAGGAGCCGTTCCAGGTCAAATCCGGGTCGTGTGGCACCGTGGTGAGGAATGCCGAGCTCAAGATCGTCGACCCCGACACCGGCGCCGCCCTCGGCCGCAACCAGCCCGGCGAGATCTGCATCCGTGGGCAGCAGATCATGAAAGGTACTGCTACCATCCATCCTCCTGCATCTCGCGTTCACATTCCATTGGCAACAACATGGAGCTTGTTGTTGTTGTTGAGGTATCAAGGCGTTGGCACTGTCATGTGGGCCCATGTGACGCTACTTGAGACAGCGAGGGTGGGCCCGGTGACTTTGCTTAAAAACTAGCCGAGCACGAGTAGTTGGATTGGAAGAAAGAAAAAAGTAGGCCCACAGCTTTGTTGGTACTGTGATGTTCACAAGCTTCCTAGAATACCGGTAGTGCAGTACTTAGATTGTAGCTAATCCGTTTGGTCTCTACGATTAGGCCACGCGACAATCACCAGAAACGAAACTCGTGCAACTTGCAGTTTAAACCATGGGTGTGGCCTCTTGGGTGATTATTAGTCTAGGCTAGCAGGGACCCACAAAAAGAATTCTTTCTGACCAGTTCCATGTGAAATTGTCAAATTGGCCACTAGTGCAAGTTTTTTTCCCCCCAAGAGTTTGACCCCACCACCAACCGTCGTTTCCACATGTTGGGGGAATCAAAATGTCTCTAGCTAGCAATGGTGGCTATCAATCATTCCAGTATCTACATCGCCGGCCTAGCATAGCGTTATGCCTCGCAGAAATGATTGGCTTTGGGCAAAGAATTTCCCGTGTCCTCCGCACGTTTCTGCGTTTAGCAGCCGTGGTTGTTGGCGTCGGCGCGGTGGTAGTCAGCTATGGCCAGCCAGCGTTCCAGCTAGGATCGATGAGTAGCAGTACCTGTGCTGGCTCGGCCACAAGAAGATCGCATGGGCTCATGGATTCAGGAACCAGTAGTTGAGGACAGATGCAGAGTAGCTTTCCTGCTCAGCTTCTTCGTCTCCCTTTTCTCTTGGGAAACTTTTCAGCTAAACTTTCGACAAACAGTCGGTTAGGTTCTTGGTCTACCTAATACAAGCACATTGGTTAGTTGGCGCCTGGCGGTCAAGTGTGTCTGGTGCAGGGTCATGCCCGTTCTCCCCTGCCGCATTCAGAGGTCCAAACAACTTGCGGACCAATCAGAGAAAAGAAATAGTGCCTCGCTGGAACTAGGGCGCTTCGACCTGAAACGGTAGCAAAAGTTTGGTGATCCGTCGCGCGATTCAGTTTGGTGAGAGAGCCAAACTGTCACAACTGAGACAAGTCAATTCTATACTTTTTTCTCTCTTGAACAGCCTGTCTGACCAAACCTGACCGGACCAAACACGCTAGCTTTGATGGAATCTAGTAATAGCGACACAGAATCTTCCCAGCGACATCTACCTCTGAGTTGCCTGACTATGCATTGCTGAATTTGTTTTATTGCTCATCAGAGAGCTGCAAGAAAAATTAAGGTCCTTTCAAACTAACCAGTCCTGTGATGTACTGTCAATTGCTCAGGTTACCTGAACGACCCAGAGTCGACGAAGAACACCATCGACAAGGACGGCTGGCTGCACACCGGCGACATCGGCTACGTCGACGAGGACGACGAGATCTTCATCGTCGACAGGCTCAAGGAGATCATCAAGTACAAGGGGTTCCAGGTGCCGCCTGCCGAGCTTGAGGCACTCCTCATCACACACCCGGAGATCAAGGACGCCGCCGTCGTATCGTAAGTCGATGATCATTATCTTCTTCTTCAGATGGAACCAGCAGCACTATGTGGTGTCGAGCTCATGGACTGAATCCTGACGAGATGTTCATGTTCTCTCTTCTCTCAGATTGAAGGATGACCTCGCCGGTGAAATCCCGGTCGCCTTCATCGTGCGGACAGAAGGGTCTCAAGTCACCGAGGATGAGATCAAACAATTTGTTGCCAAGGAGGTAAAACTTCAAAGCAACACCATGCTTCTTAGTTTCCAATATTGAACCAAGAAAATAGAAATTCACCGGCATTTGTTCAGGAACAGCTAGTACTAAAATCAGAGAACTGTTGCACAAGCTCTTGTAAATAATGAAAGAACTAGTAGAGCTCATGACTGAATTCTAACAAAATGATCCACTGCAGGTGGTTTTCTACAAGAAGATCCACAAGGTCTTCTTCACCGATTCCATCCCCAAGAACCCTTCCGGCAAGATCCTACGAAAGGACTTGAGAGCCAGGCTCCCCGGCGTCCACTGAGGCCACCACACACAGCGTTTCAGTCGGCCACACCGTTGGTGAAAAAAAAAAGCCATGCAATAGGGTGGTACAATTCTTCACGAAATGATAGCAGGAGGGGCACGTAGTCCTGTGGAAATTAAAACATGTTGCCGAAAGAGGTTTTAGTCTGTTTGTTGGTTGGCCCTGTAACCCTGTTTATGTAATGTTCATAAACGATATATATATATAGATGTATCTATATTGTTTTTGACTAAAAGGACGAGGCTGATTGTGGAAATACAGTACCATATTTCAATTGTCTGGATTCCCTAATTCTAAAAAAAATGTCAGGATTCCCAAGTTAAGCAGGTGACATGAATTTTAGCTTAGGTCAGAAATACTAAAAAAAGTGACATTTCTAAGCAGAAATACTAAAAAAAATTGACATTTCTAAGAAGAAATACTAAAAAATTGACATTTCTAAGCAAAATTCGGTTGGTGGCAGGGGTGGGCAGACAAAGCTTGGCAAGAGCCCAACAACGTTCCACCACGCGGCCCAGGATGAAGATGAAAGACGAATCCAGGAGGCAAATCAAAACGCCGGCCCAACAAGTAGACGTCGGACAGGGAGGGACAGCTTATCTTATTACCAGAAGAGATGACAACATTTTCTCACAAAAAAAAAAGAGATCACAACACAATTCAGTATTTCAGTTGACTCCTTTTTGTTCAATTACCAGTACCACAATCATGGAAACATTTCTCAGTCCAGTGTCCAGACCTTGTTGAATCTATACTTTTAGCTATTTCCCATTCAAAGAAACCTGCGAGCTCTTCGTTCATTTCTTTAACCTTTTGTTCCCTCTCTGATCGTGAACTAAATACAACGTTTCATCTCCATTTCCCGCATAAACTTGATCAAGTCGATACTTCATACCCTGGTCAAGCAATTCTAATCTGAGCCTTACAAAGCAAAGCTAGGATTAAACACAAAAACAAAAATAAAAAGTGCTTACACGGTCACAGCTGCTTTTCTCTTTAATTCTTCCCCCCCATGCCAAACGTGCCTCTACAGCAAACCAGAGCTCGACCGAGCTTCCGTGTGATCCGATCCGGCGCGCGAGGAGGAGGCGGAGGAGCGGAAGAGGTCGCGAGCGGAGAATGCGGCGACGACGGCCATACCCACGGCGGCGAGCATGCCGCAGATGATGCCGGCGGCGACCTGCTCGCAGAAGCGTGTGTAGATGTTGCAGAGCTTGCTCCACTGCAGGGCCTCCACTCCGATGAGCCCCACGAAGCACACCTGCAGCGCCGCCACCGTCGTCGCGAACACCACGTACGCGCATCCCTGCACACAAAGAAAATCCACGGCCATCACCAGAGTGAACATTTCACCAATCACCAAACAAGTTGCCACTGCCATTAGTACGTGTGAGATCGAGCACGATAGGGATCGCTGGCGAACCTGGCACGCTACTCTGTTTGTGTAATTGTGTTTGTGTTTGCGGTTTGCCTACTAGCCAGCTAGGCAGCTAGACTTCGGTTACGCGAGATTGCACAGAGAGAGAGAGAGAGAGAGAGACGCGTTTAAATGGAAACGGTTGGGGACAGGGCAGGCTCTATCTTCTTGATTGTCCGGGAAAAGTGAGCCGGCAGATCGAGGAAGAGCAAAAGCGTGGGGAGTTGGAGTTGTCTGCACTGTACGTACCTTATCGAGGAGGAAGGAGACGCAGGCCACCCTTCGTCTGAGACGCCGGCAGCCACCGCCACCGGCGGCGAGGTGGCTCATGTAGAGGCACCTGGCGAGCTGCACGACGTGGTACCCAGCCGCGGCCGACGCCGTCACGATCATCACCCTGGCACACCACACACATGATCCGACATGTGAGTATGTGACGAGAAGAGGAGGAAGAAGACTCTGTTGTGAACTCGTGAGAGGCAAGAACGATGGTGAGAATTGAGATCAGTGGTAGAAAGCCTAGAAGGCGTACGTACCAGAGCGCCTGGACGTCCTTGGGCACGGCCCTCCTCTGGACGAAGAGCACGGTCTTGGTCTGCGCGCTGAGCCCCATCAGCATCGCCGCCGCCGCCGCCATCGCCGCGCACGCGCCTCGCAGAATGGTCTCCGCCCTCGCCGGCGACGTCGTCGCCGGCGTCTGCTCCCCGGCTGCCATCGTTGCCGCCTCCGATCCTCGACGCCTCGATCGACGATCTGCAGCTAGCTGCCTCCTCCTCCTCTCCTTACTGAGCTATCTCTTGGTTGAGAGCGAGACTAGGCCTCCCTCTGCTCTTATAGGCACAAGCAACGACGCAGGGCTCGGAGACCTTTGGAGAGGCCGTCCGCCACGCACCGGGCGTGCAATGTGTGTGCCCATCATCCGTGGCGTCTTATCTGCTGCACAAGCACAACTGCAAACCAGCAACAGGTTCCAATCAGACTTCACTGCTGATGGGCCTGTCACGGCGACGAAACCTCGAGCCAACTACGCTAGCAACTTGTTCCAAGACAGTGTAGTACGTAATGTTTTATGGTAG
Organism: Digitaria exilis; assembly: GCA_015342445.1. Taxonomy (NCBI): domain Eukaryota; kingdom Viridiplantae; phylum Streptophyta; class Magnoliopsida; order Poales; family Poaceae; genus Digitaria; species Digitaria exilis. The sequence goes on from JACEFO010000036.1 coordinate 1,237,958, forward strand.
ATGAATACAGTCTTTGCTAACAGTTAGTCAGTTAGACCCGTTCGTCAAAGCGTTTGCTGAAATCTTTTATTTGGTCTCGATCGTGTTTACTCTGCCTTTAGCCTGTCAGAATAGGTGAACAGTTAAGGCAGTAGTACCACAACGTACTCTCAAGGGCCTTTTCTGCTCTCCTAAATTTCTGTTTCTAGTGAAAACAATGTTTTTTTTTACGCTTAAAGGCCTTGATGCCATTTTTTAGAATCAGGATCGTTTTTTTAAAAAATAGATTCGGTATTACATTACAACGAATGCCATTTTTTAGATTGAGGATGGAGTGTTTGGATCAAAGGGCTAAAGTATAACCCTTGTCACATCCCATCTCTGGATGTTAATTAGGACTGATGAGATAATTATAAAACTATTAATTACATAGATACAAATTAATTAAGAAGAGTCTATTAAGACTAATTAATTTATAATTCGAAGACGTGGTGCTATAGTAAATAAATGGATTAGTTAAGTTTAATAGATTCGTCTCGCGAATTAGCCTGCATGTGTTTATGTTTAGTCCTCCTAATTAGCATCCGAATATTCGATGTGATATGGCTAAACTTTAGCCCCTGGTCCAAGCACCCCATAAGTATTAGAGTCCAATGATCCAATCATAGCAGAAAAAGTGGGGAAACATTCAGTTTTTGCACAGCTAAAAGCCTGAATGTTTGTGTAGAGCTTTTTTTTCCACCTTTTCCTTCATGAATTGTGTATTATTGGCGATCTGGCTGCCGAAAAAAAGAATTATTGGGCCTGCTGATTGGGGGAGTAAGCGTGTCGTGTAAGGCATTGGAGCCATCAGAATTATATGTCTAGTATAATCGTCATGCAGGTCATCACATTAACCACAGCACAAGACCCTGTCACAGCTTCAGCTTTGAGGTAGTGTTTAGTTGATTGGAGGAGAAAAGAACTTTTTTTGGGAAGCGTGTTTTGTGAGAGGGATGAATAGGAAAGTTGAAGTGAGTTGAAGGGAAATTTTTCTGGGAAGCGTGTTTTCTGAGAGGGATGAATAGGAAAGTTGAAAAGATCTTTTGCAACTAAACATAGCCTCAACCTTAATGCGCATCAAAGCCCCCAACTGCCTGGAATGCGATGGCTAACCAGCTAGCCCGGCTTCAATGCATAGATGTTCTGGCCTGGCATCAAAACGAAAAGATCAGTTCGACTTGGACCAGCACGCGCAATGTGGATTTCATTTGCAGTTGCTAACCAAAACAGAAATGCAAACTTAAATTAGTCGATCCCTTGGATTTATTGATCTGTCAAGACATTTGATCGGTTAGCGGCTTGCTTTGCACATGGTTCAGCCAGGGATCCATTTCTCTTCTGGCTATGTGCCTAGAATTTGTACAAATGAAACATACGAGAAAACAAGAAATGCACATTGGTGATCAGGTAAATGGAAAAATTGACCCTAAAATCTGATGCCACAAGTCTACTCAGCAACAGCAACACAATTTCACTGTCCCGACAAATTACATCAAAGATCACAGTTGTAAATTAATAGAGGAAGACCACCTTACAGGTGGGTGCAGTAACCATAACGGTTGACGTCCACTGACAGGTCCACCAATCCCCGTTCACTAGAACAGTGAATTGTCCTGAGTCTTCTCGACACACAGGAGTCAGGATTGCAAAGATTGCCGTGAAGGAAAGGGCACTATAAACAAAGCTAGCAAGTGCCTGTTGATAATGCAAATATCGCCAACAAAGGAGTTTTGCAAAACATATTTTCATAAGCTGATCCAGACTTATACAAACCCTAATCTTTGTATTGATTCGAACTGTTACAGTAGTCTGCACAGAAGATCTAGGAAAAGATGATACACAAGCAGATGTCAAACTTAGCCGAGCTATGTTACACAATCAAATGAGGCGAATTCTGTACAAGAGAACTATTCGTTGTACATTTCAGAAACTTGTTTTGATGGTAATCAGAGGTATGGGAGCCATATAACTACTATGTAATTTACAGCGAAAAGATGGCCAAAGTGAGCCACGATGTTAATCCTCCAGCTCGACGAGTTGCGCCCTTCTCTCAGCAGCTTTCTTCCTGACGAAGATCCCCCACCTCATTGCAGCCTTGATCTTTAGCCACCCGACAACAGCTTTGCCGGATGAATGGCTGCGCTCGGTTTCAAACCCGAGGTTTGGTAAGGGAGACGGCATGTAGGACTGGAAGTTGAATGTGTCGTCTGGCAAACTGCCAGAAGCTCCACCCATGCTGAAGACCCTGAGCAGCTGTTGCATGTCTTCACTCTCGAGCATTCGGTGGCTCTTGATGCGAATGTCTTCCGTGAAGTCATCACCATACTGACTCTCACGGTTTCTGGGCCAATCAGTGTATCCAACGTTTGCTGGTTGAATCGGCTGGCTTTGGGAAATTACTTGCTGCAATTGGCCCAGTTCCAGCCCCATGCCATCATTTGCAGACCCCGTCAGCATGTTAGGTGGTAAGAAGGAAAATGTATCATCATATGGTGGCTGGACATTGCCAGATGAACTCTGAAGCTGCGCTGGATGCATTGTTGATTGGCCGCCATCATACCCTTCGGGGTCAGATCCGCCTGAAAAAAGTAAAGAAACATGGTGTTTAAATTACCAATGGCTCTTCTCTTACTGAACCATATTTTACTTGCCTTAAAAAATCCATATCAGATTAAATGTTCATATCGATGTATTCCACAGCCATTAGGGTTTTCAATTACCATAATCTACAAATGGAAACAAGCAAAAATCTGGTCAATGAATCTAAGCCCCAAATGCTGCTCACCTGCTGGTGATGGCCCTGGCATGCTTGTAGAAGAGAGGTGCTGTTGATATGAAGCAGGAGCACCAGCAGGAAGATTTGTCTCAGCTTGACCAGTGGATGCAGCATTTTTCTTTGGTGTAGGGTTGAAGAGACCTTTGCCATCATATTCAATGACATACATCCAATTGTCGTATGCTTTCTTTACTAAGGCATCAGCAAATAGCTGTAAAGAATAATGTAGTTCTGACAGTCAGAGGGGTGAGGGCTGTAGAAAAATAATCATGACACTGCTCTCATCCGAGCAATGAAAAGAGAGCTCATACGGAAGTTAATCAAACAGAATACAACAACAGGGTAGGCAATTACTACAAGATATTTCTCAAGAACAGTTGCTTAGAAGGACACAAGAGGTCTGTCACATTTGAGTTACGTGGCTAAAGGCTTTGCAATGATTTGACAGTGTCTTCAACACCAAAAGTGTGGCAAGTTAAGAAACTTAAAAAACATTTTCAACATCATCATCCTTGAATATGTAGAATAACATGTGAAAAATTTATATTGTAGATCAATGTAATATATCATCAGGTTGGAACTGCAAATTACTATGATTTTTAAGCCCCACAGCGCGACAGTCCTAATAGCTTAACTTGCATGATTTTCAAACAAAAAAAAAGCACTGACTCACATGATTTTCAAAAGAATAGCATCAATATGTAATTTAGTTTTATTTTGGAAGACAAACACATGTAAGCAGTCTTAGTTGATATCCTTAATAAATGCTAAGCTGACTGACCTTTTGGCCATCAAGGCTCTCAGATGAATAGAACTGTTCACCAGAAATCAACCCACAAAATGCATAGATATTGTTGAAAATAGCACCAATACTTCTGTCCTCATCAGAGTAGTATATGTAATATTTTCCACTTAAGACACAAGTCTTTGCATGTTCCACAAGGGTTTCCCACATCTTGTTGGACATGCCACTTCCCAGTATCTATCACAATAATTAAAAGTCAGAACTCAAAACATATACAAAAATGAAGCACAAACCTCCCCCTGCTCTAACACGGACTTACACTGCGCAATTTCTGTGGGTCCCGGACCACAAGCCTAAGGAAATCCTCAACTGTAGATATTCCAGATTTGTTCAGCCTCTTATGGAATGACCCATCCTTTCCTATTTTTTCCAACCTCCAGACCTCATCTTTCAGCGTAGGTGGATAGTGCTTCTTGTACACTAGACAAATGAAATTTAAGTGACTTACATATAACATATAGGTTAAGAAATAGAAAACAGTGATGAGTAGTTGGGACTTACATTCTCCTCTATGGTCCTTAACCATAAAGGCTTCAGTTTTTGCTTCTCGAATGCGAACGCCCTCACAAAACCCTGAGGCAATCTTCAAGCCAAGTCTGAATTTCCTACTCCTTATCCAGCTAGAGTTATCTGTGAATGTAAGCTCCCCAATTGTGCCGACACCTTCTTTTAGTGTCACTTGTAGATCACCAGTTAAAATAGGCCGTTTTCCCTCTCGCTCCTTCACAACATGACTGTCAAACTCTTCCCCTGTCCAGCCCTCCTCATCTTCATTGTTGAAATCACCTTCGAGAACAACAATATCAAGCTTTGCGGATGATTCTGGTCCAGAGGATACAACACAGCCAGTGCCCACATCAAGCAAAACAACATGAATTGCAGCTCCCTGCTCCCCTTCAACTTTTCCTCCAGTAAAAAGGGGGAGTGACAGCCTTGTACGGACCTGTAGTTGCAGAGCTCTTCCATCTGGACCTTCAATTCTCTTTGGGGAAGACCTGTTATAAATTTGTAATAACATTATTATTTGTTTGGTTTGCAATCATTTAAGCAGTAACCCAGCGTGGCAAGTGAAGGAAACATGATGTATTCTTAATTAGGCTACATGAATAAGTCACTGATGAAAGAACTGCTACCACACACAACTTAGAGTAAGACACAGACATTTTGTGTTTACATATAGAAATTAGGAGGAAAGCAAAATTCTCTGTGAGAATGCAATGCGCATACTGCCTATTCCAAGTTGATAGGATTACTACACACAGCTAAGGTGCTTTTTAACGCATACGGTACAATGAATGAACTAAATGAATCCACATTTAGCGAATAAGAACAGGTTACCTTCCAGTGATTGTTGCAGGGCCAAGCCTGCCAAGTGCGCGCTCCACTTCTTCACTAACCTATCAAGTAAATGAATATAAAAGAGTTAAACAAGAAATTATTGTATTCCTGCTTGATGGCTCATTTGTATATATGTTCTTACAACTCTACGAAGAATTGGTTCCAGTGATGAGCAGAGCCTCTGTAGACTATCCATCTTTAATGCTTCAACAATAACACTACAAAGTAGAAAATGAGACAATTTACTGCAACTGGAATGTGGCAAGTCACTACATATTTTGTTATTCACATACAATAAAATAGCGCATCAAGCTTACAGCCATGAGCAAGCAAGAGAACAATTTTGCAACAACATATGAGTGCAAAAATTATGTTTGTTCGTCTTGATTGTGTGACAGACTGAACTCAACCTAACCAATAAGCCATAACTAAGGCATTCCCTCAAACTATTAACATGGTAACCAAAATCTCTTGAAGACGAGAACTTTGGTGCATGTTCAGAGTCTTCATTTTGGATTGCAAAGAGAACACAGGTGTAATTGAACTACAATACTGGTTATTAGAATGATAACTCTATTCCTACTAACTGTGTTACAACAATTCATGGATCCCCAAACCTATCTATACTTATAGCAGATCCGCCAATACTATTTGTTTGCATAACTATGAATAAAGAAGGTGCCATGCACTCAATTCAGTAGTTCACTTGAGATCTTAACATACCTTTTAAAAGTTAGATCAATTTAAGTAGCTAGTTAGTCTTACATTAAGAAAAAGGCATCAAAATTTGCATCAAAGAAAGCTCGAGCTTGGGTAGTCTGGACACCCACGACCAACCAGCTAGGCCAGCTTCTTTGCGTATCTTGGAGGGCACACCTGACAGTGGTTGCTTCAAGCCTTCGTGTGTTAAAATAAACAGGAAAAATACCATATTTGTCCCCAGAAAGCCCAGCTGCCAAACGGATAAAGCATGCTACTCATACTAAGAATAAGAAGGTGAACATCTGGTAGATATTAAAGTACAGATGCTTTCCATTTTGGAAAAGGCATCACTACTGAAGTACTGATACGCCATGACTCCCTCCAATCATCAGTACAGATCCTAAGACACGTTAGCAGGAATTAAGGAACTGGTCATTTTACTTTTTTGTCACTAGTCGTTTCCGTTTGTAATCCACTCACCTCTCTTCAGATTCCCTGTCGCCCCCACTTCAAGTCTGCTCCCACAGCACCTCATGCTGCTACCGGTCATCGTCACGTGGTTTGCGTTCTCTTCATCCCACTACATCTCCCACTCCGTTACCACTGCTGGCCCCCACCCGCCGCGTACATGACAAATTCTCTACACACCACCTTGCAGCCACGTACCCGACTGCTGCCCAAATCCAGCGTCCCAGCTAGTTCCCGCCAACCAATCAAATATGGGTTGTTTGTGATGGTGAAGAACTCAATTTGGGCAAGAAGCTCTTTGTTGTCGTGAGCATGAGTGAGCCGGAGAAAGCATGCCCACCCTCCACTGAGAGATCAACTAAGAGGAGGAAGGAGATGAGAGTTAGAGCTGTGTCTCTCTCTACGGCAGGGCGGCGTGCGGTGGGGCAACCTGACAAAGAGGGGCAGCGGCACGATAAGCAGCAAGGCAAGGACTTGATGGTTGTGTCGAGATGGTGTAAGGGGCCCTTGGAGGCCATCCCTGTCAGCTCTGATGCCGCAGAAACGTTTTCGTCTATGGGCACAATCTGTGTGACTTGGGAGGTTGGACTATCTGTTCACTGTTCTGCTGGAAAAACTAGCTGAAGCTTGTCACGAGTAAACACGAAGTAAATTGCTTCTGACATGTAACATGTCCCCAGCCCACCCTCCCCCTAACCCTACATGCCCCTAGTCGCCGCTCCTCCCTGCCTGCTGCTGCTCCTCCCTGCCTGCCGCTCCTCCTCCCTGCCGCCATCGCTCCTCCCTGATGAGTTTCCCTCCTCTTTCTCTCTTATCCCTCCTTCCCTCCCTGGCTTCCTGACATGAATTAGGCAAGGCGTCCAGGACGCCTTGGAGGCTTGGAACGCCTCATTGCCTAGGTCATGCCTTACGAACCATGATGTCATGTATTTTTTCAATATTATAATGATAAAGCCTCCAGCGTCATGAACAAATGACCAGACGGAGTACTACACACCAAATCTAATATTTGTGACCAAGATCAAAATTTTCACCAAACTCCATGGTCCAGCGAATCACTTCGTCATCATTACAGCCAGTACCCCAACAGTCCGCGCCAATCCCTAGCTTAAACACTGTTCTTAGCACCAATATCAGTAGCCCACCGAAACTGACTTCAGAGTTCCGGCGAGTCTTTCAAGTACTCGTACTACAAAGCAAATCGCCGGTGACAATTTCGATCAAGCAATACCGGCCCAAATTTTCAATTGCATAGTAGTACAGCCCTCCGGGGAGTGTTCTGTGTTCCCCGTTTCCCAAACAGCTAGTCAACACAGGAGCACAAGACGAAGCCAAACTCGAGCGGCATCCCGAGATTTCCTCACCTGGCCAGAGCCGGGGGCCTCACCCGCTTGGCCTCAGGGCGCCCGTCATCGGCGCCGCCACCGCCGCCGCCGGCGGCGGCGGCCTCAAGCCCGCGCTTCTCCTTCATCGCTGCCACCCAGCCAAATCTGCACTGAATCCAGCGAAATTCGCGTCAGATTTCGCCGGGTTTCCGCGCCTTCGGAACCCGGCAAAGCGCGAGGAAATCAATCAATCGACAGAGATAGATAGAGTCATTGCTCGCCTGGTATTCGGACGCCGGAATCGGAGACGACGGTCGAGGTGGGGGATGGGGCGAGATCGCGGCGGGGACAAGAGGAGCAGGGAATGGGAGCGACCGCGCACACAGTTTGATGTACGAGCCGTATAATAATACTATTACCGGAAAAACGTTTCGCACCCGACCATCAACCCGGCGATGGGGGAAGCACCCACTGACGTGTGGGGATAGGTGAGGCGATCCCACGCGGGTACGCGAGGCCGCGCGGGTTCCAAGCGAAAAAGCAGGGAGCGGCGCACTGCGGGGCCCGCGGGTGACTGTGGCGTCGCAATCCGGATGGCTGTGTGACGTGGCCGCGCCGCACGCAAATATCCCAGGGGGTAGCAGCGCGCGGCGTGATCTTTTTCGCCGGGGCGATGAGGGGATAATAATGTTTACCACCATATGGAGCGAGCTCAAGGGAATAATCAACACCTGAGTAGGTCCCGGGTGCCTTTAGATTAAAAATTTCAAAAAAACATTATTCATCTAAATTTTTTCTATTCATCTCATCTTTTCACTCTTTCAGAATTCAGCTACAGTGTATTTTTTTAGCATACAGTAAACTTTTAGGCTATGTAAACGCAGCCTTTGTACAATACTCATTCTGTCTCTAAATTATAAGTCGTTTGACTTTTTTGACCAACTTTGACCACTTCTCTTCTTCAAATTTTTTTACAAAATATTATATATTTTTTGTTATGACTAGCTTTAGTAATAAAATAATGTTAAGAATGACTCGAATTTGACTATATTTGCACAAATTTTTTAAATAAGACGAGTGATTAAAGTTAGGGTAAAAAAGTCAAACGACTTACAATTTGGGACGGGGGAGTAGTATATTTCTTTGTTTAGGCTGACGTTATGCGATATGGTAAGGTAATTGTCAACACAGCAGGGAAGTGATTATCTGTCCCAATCTTGCTTTGGTGCCGGCCGGCCTAAACCGAGCAGCTCCTCCATCCCTACCCCCGGACTCTTTGGCCTCTACTCCTCTCCTATCTTCCCGATCTCCCGACGCAGCGCCGCGGGGCGCCCAGTTGACCCGACCTCCATCCTCACTCCTCAGTCCTCTCTTCCACGGAGCACTAGCATATCCGCTTTCCAAATTCCAATCTGCACGCAAGGTGCGGGGACGCCCGCTGCAACATCATCTCTCTCTGGTAGTTCAGTTTTCCCCTGTTTTATGAAGCAAAAATATTTATTACTGACAGGCAGATCTTTTGATGCTAGTGATTACAAAATTACTTACGTATAGTTTGTAGTTTAGGCCTTGTTTAGATCGAGGGAGTAAAGTTGGTGAAAGTTGGTGAAATGTCACGTCCATCCTTTTGACACTAATTAGGAGCACTAAATATAGACTAATTATAAAACTAATTACATAGATGGACTCTTCGTCTCAAGACGAATCTATTAAGCCTAATATGTGCCGTCATTAGTGTATTTTTAATGATAGATTACTGTACCATGACAGTGTCTAATGACGAATTAATTAGGCTTAATAGATTTGTCTCACGATGTGGAGTCCATCTATGTAATTAGCTTTTTTTACACCTATGTTTAATACTCCTAATTAGTATCGAAACATTTAATGTGACAAATTGGCAAAATAAGTTGACGATCTAAACAGGGCCTTACTGATTAACTTCCGCTGATTATTCGATGTTATGCACAGTACCACTTGAATGCGCAGTACAGTTCCGTAGCGCTTTATGTACCTGTCTAGCATTTTTCTGTCTTCAACTTATTGACTTTCTCCTAAAAGTAGAGTAATCTCATTTCCAAAAAAAAAAAAAACTGTATGAAGATGAACCCTGTACTGGTCTAAAAAAAATGAACTCTGTACTTGCGGTTTCAAGTACAGAAAGAAAAAAGAGGCCACTCCTGACGGCGGAGTATGTTTTTTTCCATCCTTATCTGTTTCTCTGACGGTGTGGGTCCCGTGTATACGCATCAGACCAAGCCGATCCAACCACACGCCTACGTGGCCCGTGGGCTCCGTCGTCAGCGAACTCCGACTGATCCTCTTCTCCGCTCAGCCGCCGCCGCCGCCATGTCTCGGGGCAGCTCCGCCTCCGTATACCTAGGCGTCGACGTCGGCACCGGCAGCGCTCGCGCAGGTTCGAGCTCTGATTCTCCTTCGTTTCCTTGGTTATCGCCGGTTTCTTGTTGAAGTATCAGTTGGCTAGCTAGAATGACTAACTTCATCGCAATTTGACCCTAAGGCTGAGTAAATTGCCATTTTCTACGAGTATCTGGATAAGTTGCAGGCTGTGTATGTGTGTCCCGTGATGAACAAAATGGTGGTTCATTAGAGAAAGTTTGCTGTTAGTTGCTCCGAAGTAGAGTAATCTAGGATAGGCATCTTAGATACTCTCTTGGTCTTGGACACCATTTTAGGATAGACGTGTATATAATAATAACTGCACGCAGAACTGTCTTGGCCTCTTGGGTCTCAGACACATTACATCATAGAAGGGAAGTAACTTCACATACAACCAATTTATACAATTCCACTACAACCCAGCGCTTTGGACCCTTTGTTTTAGTCCTCAGAAGTGACCCACGACTGTTGTTTGATATATAATCTCTTGGCTGTAGAGAAGTTGTACAGATTGTTGGAACATATGTCAGTTCGTTGTAACCTGTTTTTATCAATTGCTTCAGGTGTCTTTGATCAGAAGGGCAAGTTGCTGGGGTCAGCGAGTAGTCCTATACAGATATGGAAAGAGAAAGACTGTATTGAGGTGACAACTGTTCATAAACATGCAACATATTGCATAATTGGTGCATACAAGAACTGCTGTTTCAATGTGTTTGATGGGTTATTTTTCCAGCAATCATCGACGGATATCTGGCATGCAGTCTGTGCTGCGGTAAAATCAGCTTGCTCTCTGGCAAATGTTGCTCCTGAAGATGTTGCCGGCCTTGGTTTCACGGCTACTTGCTCCCTTGGTTCGCTCTGAACTCTATTGCCCCCTTTTTTTAGATGAACTGTATTACCTCTTGAATCATCATCTGTAGAGGGCAAAGGGTTTTTTTCTTTGACCCAATGGAGGCCTGGAGGGCAAAGGTTGACAGTTAAATGAAAGGGCTGGCTGTGTGTCTATGGGGTATCTAGGATTTTACCAAACTCAATAAATAATATGCTTATTGCAGTTGCCGTCGATGCTGATGGTTCCCCTGTGTCGGTTTCTTGGAGTGGTGATACAAGGAGGAATATCATTGTGTGGATGGATCATAGAGCTGTGAACCAGGCAGAGCAAATTAATGCTAGCAATTCACCAGTACTGCAATACTGCGGTGGTGGTGTTTCCCCAGAAATGCAGGCTCCAAAGGTAAGACTTGTGTATGGTTGATACCCATACATTTATGCAAACTTTGTCTTCCTGGTTCATCATTGGTGGCCAGTAGATACTGCTAAACATGCTGCTGAAAATGCCACCCATTGTGCTCATTTCTTGGATAATATTATCCTGTTCTTATCACGCTGCAATCCTGAGCATATTAAAAACTTACATTCTGGTATTTAGGAAGTGGACACCATACTATTTACTCATTGCAATGTCATCAATATTCTACCTTATTTGCATTACTATGAACTATCAAGAGACTGGAAATGATGTGCAGAAAGCAATGCATGCTGAATTGCTGATAATGGTTTTGGAACATTTGCTACAGTTAATGCTTTTTAATTTTAGATTAAAAAATGTCGTATATGAGAAGTGGCGAAGCAATTGGTACTGTGTTCTATCTTTGTATCTGAGTTTTTTTTTTCGTTTTCATAGCCTTTTTGCATTTGCAGCTCTTATGGGTGAAGGAAAATCTGCAAGAGTCTTGGTCTATGGTTTGTAGGTGGATGGATCTCAGTGACTGGTTATCATATAGGTGAATCCCTATCTTTGTTTGGTTTTGCCTCAAGCCTGTAACCCAGAAGCTGGTAAGTGGTGAGCTGCTTTTAACATCCTTTGCTCTGGTGCTTTCTTTTGTAGAGCAACAGGTGATGACACCCGCAGTTTATGTACAACTGTCTGCAAATGGACATATCTTGGACATGCACACATGGAACAGTGGAAAGAATCTGATTCACGTGATATGGAGGCATGTGGATGGGACAATGTTTTTTGGGAAGAAATAGGGTTGGGAGACCTTGTCGAAGGAAACTGCGCAAAAATAGGTCAATTGCAGTTTTTGTCATTGTTTTATAGTGAAGTTGATATATTTATTGGTGTGTCATTTATTGTCTAATGCAGCATTAAGTCTTTATGCAATGTAAACAGGACGCAGTGTTGCTTTTCCCGGTCATCCTCTTGGTTCTGGTTTGACAGCTACTGCTGCAAAGGCAAGCAACTTAGTTGTACTCAAAGTGTTTTTGAAGTGGTATTTCTTTACTTTTTTATTAACTATTAAACTGTATTGTATGCAAGCTACAATGCTATCCAGTTGTATTGGTGCTTTCTCTACAATGTGTGTAACCAAGACAATGTCTGCGCCCTTGGTTTCCATTGTTCATCATTTTGATGCTGGTTACTTCTAAATCTCAGGAATTAGGCTTGCTTCCTGGTACTCCTGTTGGAACTCCACTTATTGATGCTCATGCTGGTGGAGTTGGGGTCATGGAAAGCATCCCAGATGAAGAATTAAAAACTGATTGTTAGTGATGGTCATTTTTCATGATTTAATAGATAACTAGCTTTAAAACTTTGTCTTTTATATTTTTCTGACAGTTTGTATCTTCAGTGACCGATGAAGACGCAATATGCCATCGGATGGTGTTGGTCTGTGGGACATCGACATGTCATATGGCTGTCTCAAAGAACAAATTGTTTGTTCCTGGCGTCTGGGGACCATTTTGGTCTGGTACAGTGCTTTCTCACATGTATTTTTTCTACTTCCTTAAAAGTTACATATTTGTTTAACAATTTCTTGTCAGCATCTTTGTTAGTTTTTTATACTTAGTTCTTTTCTATCTTCCGTTGGTCATGTCGGCTAATACTGCACATTATGCTTCCAAAATCAGCAATGGTACCTGAGTTCTGGCTCACAGAAGGTGGCCAAAGTGCAACTGGTGCTCTACTTGATTACATCATCGAAAATCATGTTGCTGCTCCTCTTCTTTCTAATCGTGCTTCTTCTCAAAGTATGTTTCATGTATTTGGAGGCCCATTAGCTTCTTGTAACCATGTAAAGCAACTTAATTTTCTGCTAAAATTTTCCAGGTATATCCATATATGAGCTACTGAACAAGATGTTGCTTTCAATGTCGCATGAGCAAAATAGTCCTTTCCTTTCAGCATTGACTCAAGACATCCATGTCCTTCCAGATTTTCATGGAAATCGGTAGGAAATAACATTACACACTACTGCTTAATATTCAGCAAGATTGTTGGTTATCTTTGGTCTCCTTCTCATTTTTTTTGTGCGACACATTAAGATCACAGACTAGAGCTCTCTCTGCACCTGACTAAACTCAACCAGCTGCTTATTCTTTGGTAGTTTGGTATCTACAGTTTCTGTTTCGCCCCAGTTGGTGAAAATCCAAAAATCATTGGATCACATTAGCTTCCGTACAATGCACTTACCTAGTTTACAGCGAGACACTTCTCTTCTTGTGTAATCCCAATTTGATGTCTGATGAATAAAATGACAACAGAATGCATTCAATGAGGCTGCAGGCAATATCATTTATTTCTATGCGACTAAAGATCATGCCAGAATTGTGATATATCATACAACTCGCTTGCCTCATGTTATTTGTTCTTTCCCTCATGTACATACAGTATTTTCTATATTTTGGTTAAAAAATTGCTTTTCACCAAATTGCACACTTCCAATGTATGACCTGATGCAAACTATGATAGGTCTCCCATGGCTGATCCAAAATCCAAAGGGGTGATTTATGGCTTGACACTCGATACAAGCGAGAAGCATTTGGCTCTTCTGTACCTAGCAACAATTCAGGGCATTGCTTACGGCACTCGTCATATTGTGGAGCACTGTAATGCTCATGGACACAAGGTACTTATTTTCTCTCAACGGTTTAATGATGAACTTTTTCAGATACCACATACCAGAGATTAATGCCTAAATTAATTATATTTCCTATTTATATAATAGATTGACACTCTTCTTGCCTGTGGTGGACTTGCAAAGAACTCCATGTATATCCAAGAACATGCAGATATTATTGGTAAGTCCCTTCTTCCTGCAATCATGCGGCTAAAGCTTCTTTCCTCTTGTGAGGCATCACCATTTTGCATCATACTGTGCAGGATGTCCAATAATACTTCCTAGAGAGAACGAGCCTGTGCTTTTGGGTGCTGCTGTTCTGGGTGCTGTTGCTGGCAAGAAGTTTCCTGGTGTTCGTGATGCAATGAAAGCGCTTAATGCAGCGGGAAAGGTATTTCCCAATTTTCTTCAGCTGTGCTCTGCAGCGGCCACTAAACATGCATAAACTCTTAACCCGGGTCTTCCGTCTTCACTGCTGGTTATAATTTGGATATATATATTTTTTTACAGGTTGTAAATCCGTCATCAGACCCTAGAGTAAAGAAATACCATGATGCAAAGTATCAGATATTCAGGTCCCTGTATGAGCAGCAGCTCTCTCATCGCACAGCCATGGCCCAGGCATTGCAGTAGGGTTCTATGGCCACCTGTCACTTCATTCTCTGCTATGAAAACCCTGGATTTCATCACCATGTTTTCTTGGGCTATGTACTTGTAAATGAATCGTCTTTATGGATAGAAGTGATGATAAAATGCCTGTATGAATAATGGAAAGCATGGCAGGGTGATTCGTTTTCATATGAATGAGGAACCACAGGTATGTGTGATGTTAATAAGAAAAAGGAAGAATGTTGATAAACGCTCGCTATGTAAATCAATAAAGAAATATCTTGTGGTTAAAGTGCATATGGAAAAGGTTGCCTTCTCATTCTGTGTCCAATTTTGTTGGAAGCTACAACATAGTTAGTGTTGACCACGCGTGAGCAAGGACACTGACTCTAATCTTCAGTCCTGCTCAGTTTGATCACCATCTTCCTGTCAGCTGTTGCCTGGAGGCATCTTTTGCTTCTACTCAGATTTGTTCACTTCCAAGTCAGATGAACTGCCAGGCTGCTGCTCACCGTTGAGCAAGCTTGATAGACTTCTGAAGAACCCGATGCAGATCAAAGCATCGCATTGATGATCAGTGAATGTGCACCCTATATTCTCATGGTAAGATAGAACTGAGATAAACAAAGCATGGAATGAACCTACCTCTCAGTTGGACCGCGCTGATGAACCACTCAGATTCTGGATTCAGTTCTGAAGCTTCGGTTACCTACACACAAGGGCAAGTTTAGCAATTTGACAGGTGAAAAGATGATGTACTGATACATATGCAAGGAACAGTCTAGTGGCTACCTCTGAACTGTGAATGCTTTCGCTCTCTGTGCTAACCTCTTCAAGAGCAGAAGAACCATCATTATCATAATCAATTCTTGAAACCACTTGGAACCACTTGTCGTCGGAACTCTTATCTTTGCTCTCTGTGCCACATTTTAGAGATAATGAAATTATTAATACCTGAAGCCTAATACTTGTAAGCGTTGATGGAAATTTCAGCTGGAGTACTGTTATAGGAGATGGATCCAGAATCCTCGCAATGAGCTGCTTCTGAACGGAAGTGAACCATGGCAGGGAAAGTGAGTTGCGCTCGGGAGATCTTCTCCAAGAGAATCGCCAGTTAGCATGGCATCGAATCAACTGAGCAACAAAAATACTAGATGAATATCCTTCTGTACAAAGCTTGTCAGGCTGTGGTCCTGAAATGGTAGATAACCAGCAAGCAATTCAAAGAGTATCACCCCACAACCGACAAGACCAGACGCTGCCGCCCCCATCTCAACTCTTGTGCAGAACCACCTACCCACCAGGTCGCAATGCGCTCTGAACTTTTGACAGTTTGCAACATAAAACCTACGTATGGACCATGGCACCATGCAATGCTCTTGTTTGTGCTTTTTTTTTTTTGGGAATGCTCTTGTTTGTGCTTGAGTGAAAAGTTTTTGTGAAAGTTGCCATACCTCAGGAGCTAGCGGCGCGCCGTGCCGGATGCGAAACAAAAAGGAAGGAGCAGCTACGGGTTACTGGGCCTACATTTATTTGGGCCTGGTTTTGCCCAACAACCCAGCAACTGGCGGCACAGATCGGCCTGGCCCATTTTCTGACTCGAAGATCGGACTCGGATTTGGTAACCGACCTGGCCACCGACCGAGCCATTCGAATCCGGCTGCTTATTCGACTCGGAATTGTACACTGGTGTATCGTCCACAGTATAAATATACGCTAACAGCAGGGTCACAAGTCACAACATAACTACACAAGACAATTGGTCTTAAAAAAAATTGCACAAGACAATTGAATAGGGAGACTAGCTAGCCCTAGGCCCAGAAGCAATGGGAAGCTGCGGATCGACCATGGCGGCAGTAGCTGCTGATCTCGCTGATGATCTGGCGCGTGACGAGCTGGACGACGACGACGTCGACGAGCTGGTGACGCCCAGGGTGAGCCTCGCCATGAACGTGACCATGGTGTGCGTGGGCGTCGTCCTCGTCCTATGGGGCTCGCTCGCCACCGGCCAGACCATGTCGTGGAGGGCCACGCTGTGGGGCGTCGCTGCCTTCGTCTTCTTCTGCGCCGCCGCCGCCTTTTCCTGCGACCTCTGCTCCGCGAGGCGGCGGGCCCGCCGCCGCCGCCGCCGCACGAACGGGATGCAGCAGCAGCCTGCTGCTGCCCGCTTCGACATCGAGTCCGCCGGCGAGCTCCGGTTCGCTTCCACCACGGCTCCAAAGTACTCCCCAAATAGTAAGCCATTCCAAGATAGTAAGCCATTTCAAAATTTTTGAAGAGTCAAACTATCTCAAATTTGATCAAGTTTACGTAACAAAGTATTAACATTCATGATACCAAATAAGTAGTTTTATCTTCTTCATGAAGTATACTTTTAGATTATATCTATTTGGTTCCATGAATTTTTGTGGTTTATTCTATAATTTTGATCAAACATAAAAAGATTTTAACTCTCCAACAATCATGAAATGACTTATAATTTGGGACGAAGGGAGTAGAACACATGAGTGGTATAGGTCGAGTCCGCGCGGGATCCGTCGCCCTGCGTGGCAGTCTACACCAAGTCACCGATGTGTACACGTGTGCGCTCCCGGACACGTGGCCGGCCACCGACCGGTGTGCGCTACGCCTTCACGCGCGTGCATATATATGCCGTCATCGTCGTGCGCGTGCGTGTACTTATCCGACAGCTGTATATCTATTTACGTTTACCGGTCGCGTCTGGCGCGTGCATGTGATTGTGATGGATCGGTGGGTGGTCGATCGCGCTGGTAGTCTGGTAGTAGATGGGTCGGTCGCCGGCGCGGACCGAGCGCACATGCGTGCATGGCGGCGCACCGAGGCAGGCACCCAGCTAGCCCAGCAGCTAGCAACAGGGTACCGTCCGGGCAGCTGGCTCCACGTATTCGGACAAGTCGGTAGCCGTGTAGGTACATGTGTGTTATGGCTGCTCTTTTTTTACTATCCCAACGTGCCACCAAGACGTACATACAAAACGCATAAACTTGTACATACAAAACGCATAAACTTGTCGCGGGCGAGGCTGTGTTCAAATTAGGATAAAAATACTGTAGCTGAATAAAAACATTGTAGCACTCGCTGAGGAGTGTGTTTTGTGAGGGAGATGAATAGTAAAAAGTTGATGGATAATGAAAAGTCGGAATGAAGTGTTTTGTTAGCAATCTATTATGCTGTGTTTAGTTGAGGGGTAAAAAAATACTTTTTTTTCGGAGATGCGGTTGAATAGGAAAGATAAAAAATAAATTTTTAGGCATACGTGTTCTGCGAGGGAGATGAATAGAAAGTAAAAAATACTTTTGGACTAAACACATCCTAAAGCCTTTATCGAGCTGCATCACTGTAGCGGCGGTGGGTGGATCGATCCCATCCAGCGACAGGAGTTGAGCTATACACATGCACCGGAACCGTCTGGAACCCTCTCGATCTCCAACCGCCGGACTGCAGGCTGTAGCGCATGACGCCGTCGCAGGCACGGTGATGGATACGGGACTTTCAGAGTCGTTGCATAGAATCGGCGACCGAGTGGCTTGGCATCCACGGCATGCCTCTGAATGATCCTCTGCTTGATCGATCGCGTGATGAGCCGATGGAACGAGGGCTTGAACAAGGGGGCGGCGTGTTTGGGGCACCGGCCGTAAATTTTTTTCATTTTGGTTCTTTCGCGTAAGATTTTTATACATGGACCATAGGAAGAAAGATTTTCTAAAAATGGATCCAAAGCTGGGCGCCAGGTTTCCTGGCACCCAGGTATAACAGGTAGGCTCTATGTCTCCTGGCGCTCACCTTTGCCACGTGGGATCCAGCGTGGCTGGAACCCTAGGGCGAGGGTGGGAGCGGGGCGCCAGGTCGCATGGCGCCCACCCGTTATACCTGGGCGTTATACCTGGGCGCCAGGAGACCTGGCGCCCACCCTGGGGACTTAAACGCAGCCACCAGCCCAGCCGTTCTACTGGGCGCCAACTACTTTGGCGCCCGAGTTACATAGCTGGGCGCCGAAGTAGTTGGCGTCCACCTGCCTAAAAGCGAGAAGTTCAATTTCAGATTCATCGAGGCAAAATTTGACAAATCTGAAAATATGACAGATTTACAACATAATAAAAACATAGTCAAATATATATAGTGTAATACACATAGTCCAATACATATAGTCCAAAACATAGTCCACACGATAATTCTAGTCCTTACAACAAGTCAAGTTCATACGACAATAAAGTCTAGTCCATATGTCACTTAGAACGACGCTTCTGAAGTGTCTCCACCTATTGATTAGCGCAGTCAGGGCTGCTGGGTTGAACGGCGGCAGACCTCTCCTCACAATGAAACCACTTCCATCTTCTCAAATTCAAAATCCCCATACGATTTGTCCTCGCACTACCACCATAATGCAATGTCACTAGTTTATCCATCTGTTCGAACAAAGACAACAAAAACAATTATATTACATCATGAATATTGCATCAACGTAAATTCAAACTTTCACATTGAATTTCCTATACATATAGAGGGATTTTAAATGAATTATTGTAAACAACCAACCAAACAACGTAAAAATTGACACAAATTGCTAGAAAATCGCTCACATACATACACATTGTTCATCTATACAACTAATCCAATTTATTCTCCGTAGAAATCGAAGATTCAATGCATCTATCCTAAACTAGGTTTTTTGATTTCCACTATAAATACAACAAGAAAATGAGGAAAAAACATGAGGGGAGGTAGTTTACCTTGCTCCCTTGTGGAGGGCGGCGGCGGAGGGGGCCGACTGCGGCGGCTAGGGCCAGCGGCGCCGCAGGGGCGCCGGCGGCGGCGCCTGGCGCCTCTCTGTAGAGGAAATGAGGAGAAGAAAGAAGGAGAGGAATAAAGAGCGGTTGGTGGCTTATGGGCCCGAGGGTGGGCGCCAAGTCACTTAGCGCCCAGGTATAACAGGTGGGACCTGGCGCCCAGCTTCGGCGCCCGACCTAGGGTTCCAGCCATGCTGGATCCCACGTGACAAAGGTGGGCGCCAGGAGACATGGAGTCCACATGTTATACCTGGGCGTCAGGAGACCTGGCGCCCAGCTTTAGATCCATTTTTGAAAATCTTTCGCCCAGAAATCCATACGTAAAAATCTTACACGAAAATAACTAAAATGGAAAAAATTTACGCACCGGCCCCACGCTCATCTAGGGGCGGCGAGGTGGGCCCGGCCCCATGCAGCTACAGCTCGAGCAAGCTGTAGCCTCTGGTAGGCTGTAGGGGTAGATGGATACGCGCGGCACCCGCCGTGTTGGTTGGGGCGCCTCCCATCGGCGGCCGGATCGTGCCTGCCGCCACCCATCCCGCCATCACCTCGTTCACACGCTCGCTCACGATTAATGGGTGCTCATAACCTCGAAAAGATGGGGGCTGACGGAGACACGCACGATCCGCTGCATGCACGCACTGATCGCTTGCAATATTATTGCAATAGAAACTCACAAGCAGCGCTGGAACAAGAAACTGGCGCCATGCACACACATTGCACCCATGCTTGATGCTATTCGAGATCAGAGCTCCTAAATCCAGTGGAAAATAAACCTAGTTTCCTTTTTTTTTTTGTTAATTGCTTGATCCGTAGACCGATTTTATTTCCGGGATGCGATCGTCGATGCAAAAAGGTTGCACGCACGCAGTCTCGATAGAAACAATGGACGGCGACCAAGGAAATCTGAAACGATCCGGGCTAAGATCTGAAAGAGAAAATAAAAAATGCTTGTTAGCTCCAGAATGATCGGAGATCATTAATCATTTGGCCGCCGCACTGGCCAGGCTAGCCGATGGCGCGATCCCCCGTGGAGATAGATGCCCACATGCCCGCACCGGATCGCCGACCCGCTGTCCCCATCCGCGGCAAATGACGGCATCCCGTTCGTCATTTCAAGCCCACGCCCAAATGACCGCCCTACCCCTCGCCCATCCCCGTCACGTCACCCACCCTACGCTGCCCTCGCCCGCCAGGTCACGCGTCGTCGTCCCCGTCAACTCCCGCGCGAGCTCGTGCATGGCTAGGCGGGCCGCGGGAAACGCCCGCCGCCAACAGAATACTCGTCGAGCCAAAACATAATATGAGCCTCATTTGGTTGACATCCAAAAGTCGTCGAGTCAAGCGAGGGAAGTCATGCATGCATGAGTCGCATGACAACGTTCGTTGATCACTAGTATCTAGCTAAAATTGTATTGCTATTGTTTTCTAAGTTTCAACATTAGTGGTTTACTACATGCAAGCCTACCGTCCCGTCCTCGTCATAACTACGTGAGAATTGGCGCCGAGGCTATTTCGGACATTTCGCGCGCTAGGACGTCGGCGAAAGCTAGAGTGGCCTCCGAAGTAGGAGGGCAGACCCAGCTTACCAGCTAGACGGACGTTGATTGGCAGCGACGGTATCTCTTGACACGTTAATTAATCACCAACACGAGAGGTAGTAGTTAACCAGTTAACTAGTGCATTCATTAAGACCCACTTTTTAAACTAATTACTTTTGACTGCCTGGCCGGAACGACGACGTCAAACCGCCCCGCCATAAAAGCTCATCCTTGTCTCTTCCGACGCCGGCCGGCGAGGTCGACGCGTCTGGGGTCGCCACCGGCCGCTTTCGTCGTAATAAATCTCCCTGCCCGATCTTATCTCCCACTTATGTAAACTCGCTATCACTTATCAGTGTAGTACCAAATTAAATTACCACGAAAATATACTCTAATTCGGCTAGGCTATTTGGTTTAGCTTGTGTACTAAGCTTAAGCTAGGCTCTATCGTGCCGGGAAAAGCATGCCAAACAACTGCAGCCTAAACATGGATCGAATTTGAAAATAGGACGTTTGTATAAAGTTTAAAAGTTAAGCAAGGCCACGGCCTGATCTGGCATGTACACGCGGCGACCAGCTGCAGGCATGCCATGATTTAATACCATATCCGTACAGGGATATCCCGAACTCTAGTGACCTAATCCTGGCGGCCATGACCAGTGATCACCACCTTCAACCCTCCAAGATCTCCGTGCGCGTGTGGGCCCCATGGCTCACATGACCCGGCACCGGTACGTGGGCCCCCACGCCCCGAAAAATCCACGAGATCAGCATTTCGGGTATTTTCTCTTGGCCCGCCTCGGCCCACGCGTCCCACAAGCCCACGTCACCGTCGCCGCCCATGGCCCACCACCAACCATCCCATCCTCCCCGCGCCTAAACAAACGCGCCGCCCACGGCGACGACTTCCCCTATAAAGCAAGGAATAGTCGCGGCTTTGCTCCAGCTTCGCTAAAGCTTGCTGGTAAATCCTGCCATTAGTGGTAACCAGTGAGCATTTTTATAGGTAAAGTAGCATCGCGATTAGCTGCTGCTGTTGTAAATTGGAATTGGAAGGTTGTGAGAGAGGATCGGAGGAATAATAATGGAGGTGGGGATGGCGGCGGCGAGGTATTGGGGAGTCGGCGGGCGGCGGTGCGGCGGCGCGTGCGGCGGGGGATCGCCGGCGGCGGTGCACTGCCGGACATGCTCTGGCGGCGGCGGCGGAGGCGGAGGCGCGTACCTGTGCGCCGGGTGCGACGCGGCGCACGCGCGTGCGGGGCACGTGAGGGTGTGGGTCTGCGAGGTGTGCGAGCGCGCGCCCGCCGCCGTCACCTGCCGCGCTGACGCGGCGGCGCTCTGCGCCGCCTGCGACGCCGACATCCACGACGCCAACCCTCTCGCCCGCCGCCACGAGCGCGTCCCCGTCCAGCCCATCGGTTCCGCCTCCGCCGCCGCGCACGCCGAGACGCTGCTGTTTGATGCCGTCGCCGGCGTCGGAGGCGAGGAGGACGACGCCGGGATGATCGCCGGCGGCGCCAAGGCCGACGAGAAGGTGGATTTTTTGTTCGCGGATGTCATGGCAGCTGATCCGTTCCTCGGGCAGGACTTCGCGAGGTTCACCCACGCCGATAGCGTCGTGCCCAACAACGGATCCAGCGGCGGCGGCGGCGTGGACCTTGACTTCGGTGGCGCCGCCGCCATGGCCGTCGTCAAGCCGTCCTATAGCTCCTACACGGTGGCGTCGCTCGGCCATAGCGTAAGTGCTTTCTTCATCTTTGCCCCCTTTGATTGGCTGATTGTTTGTTAGTATTACCTTTTACATGTTCCACCTTGTGTGCACGTCTTCGTTCCATAGTAGCTAGCTGATCGTCGTGTCGTGTTGGCTGATGATCATCGAGCAGGGCTCGTCGTCGGAGGTCGGCCTGGTCCCGGACGTGATGTGCGGCGGCCGCGGCGGGAGCGTGACCGGCGGCGTCATCGAGCTCGACTTCGCGCAGTCCAAGGCCGCGTACCTTCCGTACGCCGCCGCGACTCCTACACACAGTGTAAGAACATGTGGCCTGCCCTATTGCTATGAGACATAAACATGATGAAGACCACATCCTAAAGCTTGGATCGATGCACCGATCTCAGTCACTGATGTTTTTTTTTTGTACAAACAGGTGTCGTCTTTGGACACGGGGGCGGTGTCAGAGCGCAGCGACGGCGTCAGGTTCGCCGCCGCGACGACCACACCGGCGGCGTCGCCGGAGAGCCGGGAGGCGCGTCTGATGCGTTACCGCGAGAAGCGCAAGAACCGGCGGTTCGAGAAGACGATCCGCTACGCGTCCCGCAAGGCCTACGCCGAGTCGCGCCCGCGCGTCAAGGGCCGCTTCGCCAAGCGCGGCGACGACGCCGACACCGACGCGTCCGATCTAGCAGCCGATCTCATCACCGCGGCCGCCGCGCCGCCGCCGATGAAGCTGCAGCAGCAGCAGCAGACCGCCGCCGGATACCACCCTTACGTTCTCGACTTCGCCGGCGGCTATGGCGTCGTGCCATCCTTCTGAGACGACGCCTCTCCGATCTCCCCCACGCACATGCCATGTTTTCGAGCCGTCCGGCAGATGGATTTGGCCGGCCTGTGCAATGCACGCGACGTGTTCGACGACGTGCGTGCCATGCTGCATGGGCGATTTGTTTCCTAGAGCGGCGAGTTCTAGTTGGTGATCACGCATTTTGTGGGCTGGCCTTAAGCTTGGTTAAGTTAGCAGAGGCTAGTGTATCGTATCCTACTCCGTGTTTGCTGGAACGGCAAGTTCTAGTTTATATGTATTTTTTGTAATTTTGGATCAAGGAGGATGCTTAGCATCTGACGAAGGTCTCTTTGAATGATTCACTGCTTTTATTGGGAAAGCCCTGGATCTCTTACAATGTCGCGTGCATCTGTGATGTGTACGTATACACTTGGGGAACCGAAAGTGTATCGGATTCCAAAGCTAGACACGAGCAGCTTGTGTCATCAGCCGAAAGACGGGCAAGTAGTTCAATAACTTCATCATCCCAGCCTTCGATCAGGCGGTTAGGGACGGATCGATGTTAAGTTGCGCACCATGTTTTCGGTTATGGAGAGTCAAAAACTTGATCGAGCTGCTGCCTAATATTGGTTTCACTAGATCTCTGTGTCTACCATTGTTCAGATCAACCATTCAATTGGGGTTCCTCGTGACAGAATTTCTTACGCCGGAAATTATCAGCGGAGCGAGATTTAAATCCAAGCAAAACAGTCAAAATGAAAAGTGGAAACTCATGGAGCCCTGGATGGTTTTAATGGTGCTTGTCTTCGTTATAAACTTGTCAGTTCCCATTGTTTATTACTCTTCAACAATTGTACCCGAAATCCCGAGCACACTTCTCTCTTGAACGGACAAATCCATTCAGTTACGGCCTCATGTCAATGTACAAATATGATCAGTGGTCACATTCAGTTATTTTGATCAATGAAATAGCTGCTCATTTATCAGCATCCAGTCTCTAACTATACGAACATTCGTCAATCAAACTAAACCTCTCTACGTGTTCCACGTGTACCAAAAAAAAGGCAAGAGAAGGAAACAATTCCAGCTGCTTTCCGTGCAGTCCAACTAGCTGCATCGGTGGAGTGCTCGACACAGCCTTGTGATTTGTTGCCGATCTCTCCCAATCGCTTTGCCTTTGCTTCAAGCTTTCTGCTGGTATCTTTCTTATCCTACAGGGCTCAGTTCCGAACTTCCAATCATGCTATCATCATCTATCTTACTATCTGTGCTCTGTAGGCTGTAGCTAGCTGCCGATCAGCAAACACGTGTTTTTTCCACTTTCATTCGTTCTCTAATGGGCCAGGCCCCGCACGTGTTCAGATTGGCAATTGTGTGAGGGAAAAAGTCCTATTTACCCCCTTCAACTATAGACAGAGTTCACGTTTCCACCTTAAACTCTAAAACCGGGTAAATTACACCCTCAACTTTTAAAACCGTGCGTTTTACCTCCCTGGTCGGGTTAAAAGCGGTTTTGATAGTGGTTTTGTGTTTTTTCTTTTTTATTTATTTTGGCTGAAGTTTAAAAATTCATAGTAAATCATAGAAAATTCATAAAATAGAAAACTCATTTTTGTTGGACTCCACATGATTATATATACACAGTAAATATATAATATAATATATTTTAGCATAATATTTTTATTGTAGGTTTAGATCTCTTCATTTCTGTAATTAAAATAAATAATTCATAACTCTAGTTTTTATGTTCAATTGTGGCTAAATTTTTATAGTGGCCTAATTATTTTATGATGGAATTGTATTAAAAAAAATTATACTCATTTGATCATGTATAACTTAGTTATATATTTATTTATGTCACTATAACTTACTTTCTATAACTAATTTATACCTAATCCAATGAGTATAAATGTTTTACTATAGTTGAATCATACAATAATAAGACCTCCAAAAAAATTTCACCATAATTGGATCATAGAAACAACCGTTATAAATTATTCTGATTAATCATAAAAATGAATAGATCTAAATTTATAGTTAAAATTTTGTACTAAAGCATACCATATTATATATTTGTTATGTTTACATACTCATGCGGAGTCCAACAAAAATAAATTTCTATTTTATGATTTTTTTTATGATTTACTATGAATTTTTAAAGCTTCAGCCAAAATAAATAAAAAAGAAAAATACAAAAACCGCCATCAAAACCTCTTTTAAGCTGACCAGGGAGGTAAAACGCACGGTTTTAAAAGTTGAGGGTGTGATTTACCCGGTTTTGGAATTCAAGGTGGAAACGTGAACTCTGCCTATAGTTGAAGGGGGTAAATAGGATTTTTTCCTTGTGTGAGCGTCCCATCATCTGCTCGGCTGTTAGGCCCAGTTAATTTTTCTGTGAAACAAGGCCCATTCAATTAACACTTTGGCCCATGGGCCTTTATTCCCTGAAAGATTGCTCGTTGTGGAAGGTTGCTCGTTGAGATCATGTACCCAGATATATTCTGTCAGTTACTGCAGTTGTATCTCATCTCGTCTGCTCCAAGAGTTAAATTTAACGGTGTAAATTCTTCTGAAACCCTTTTTATGGAAACACAGACAGAGGTGGCGCGCGTGTGTTGTTCTTCTGATGCGGAATTGACCTGTCAGGTCAAGAATATAATCTTGCACGAGTTGACGGGCCACGCGGGCATCCAATCCATGCTGTCGGTCTACTAAGCTTTGCATGTCTTGCATGAATGAATTATTTACGTTGCAGGTGCCTTCCCACTCAAACCAAACGGAGCCATTATCATAGTGCGTGGTGGCCAAACATCTAGGTTCTCTTCACTCTTCAAGGCTCATTTGGAACGAGCACATGTATTTTTTGTAAAAAAAAACTTTCATTTTGCATTCACCGTTTTTTATCGTGGCGTTTTCTACCGAAGTCATATTCTAAACGGCCTTGTTTCTACCTCCAACAGAAGAGTTTTTTTTTTTTCTCATCCATTTGTGGCAGGGATGAAGCAGAGACAATGATGTGGGCCAAAGTTTCCAAGGACACTCGCGCTCTGCAATTACACGACACGCCGAGCTTCAGCGAGTCCGTACGTCCATAATGGTTCTCCTCGACTCGACCTCGGTAGATGATGGCTACTTCGGTCCTTGAACACATCAATGATCGATCCATCGGCAAGCTGTCCATCTATTGTACTACGCCCGTGTCCTAATGGTACGGTCCCCTGTTTGCGTGCCTGCCATGGCACTGCACCTCTTTTGGCTCTGTTTGGATTTCACGAATTTTGATCGGTTGTTCATCGCTAGAATAATCAAGCTATTTTAAGCGAAATTCATCTGTTCAAACTTCAACCCTCAAGCTAATTTAACAAAAAACGAAGCAGACGAAACCACAGAACAAATAAAAAATGCATGAGCATGAGCTAATATCAACCAGCTCTGTTTCGGGCTTTCATCCCTCACTGATCACAGAACTACCGCTGCTATTACCACTCTGCTGCTCACTTCGGCTCATCAGCTCGTCGCCGGCCGTCCACGACCTCGCCCCGCACTCCACGCACCTCCCTTGCTCTCCGCCGCCGCCGCAACTCACGGCCACGGCCACGTCGTCGGCGTCCACGCCGCCGCCGCGGCCGGACGCCGGCGTGGCGAGGAACGTGGGCCTCTGGTCGCCGGCCATGATGACGACGACGTGGTCCCGCCACTGATCCCCGGCGAGGCCAGCCTCTCCGGCCACCAAGGCCTTCCCGGCACCGTCGTCGTCACGGCGGCTCCCCTGCCGCTCGGCGTCTCCGCCCGTCGTCTCAACGGCGGCGAGGAGGTTGCCGGAGAGCTTCCAGTAGGAGCAGGCGAGGGCGAGCAGCGACAGAGCGATCAGACCCAGCATCGCCGCCAGCCCGCCGAAGAGGTACGGCACCGGCGACTGCCACGGCGAGTGCGCCACCGCCGGTGGCCTCGTGCTCGAGCTAGGCGACGCCGCCGCCGCTGCCGCGGGGCTGTGGCCCATGGCCATGGGGTACTCGCCGCCTGCAGGCCACATGGTCTCGTACTCTCGTTGATCTTCTAGTGCATGCCAGTGATGACACGAGGATTAGTGTCTCTATTGCCGCTTGTGTTCTTGCTGTCTGAGAGAGGGAGGTGGTGAGGTGTTCTTCTGGGTTAGTGAAATGGCAATATGAGGCAGTCCTTGTAGTACTTGCTTAGGCCTCTATATATAGAGTTTCATTAAGGCACAACATGGTAATTAGTTGGTAACGACTCAAGCAGGAAAGGATTTAGTTTATTTAGAACTGAAAAACAAAAAAGGAAGAGAAATGGAGTGAAGTGAAGTACTAAAGATTGTTGCGTTCATATTTTGTATCGGTAAATCGAACTTTTAGTGGGTTATTTGTAAAGCAGAGAAATTTGATTCCTTTGCTAAAGTACATTATGATCTGCCCCCGATTCTACGGCAAAAATATTCCAAGCAAGGGCACCTTGGTTTGCTTCACCGGCCTGTTAACCTCTTAATATTATTTTTCAATCGCCACCTGGTGATCAGTGAGAAAAGCAACCACTGTTTAGCTTTGCCTGGTACTATAGCATATCTGTAGGGGGGGCATTATCACTTGTTTACAGATGATCTCACAAGTTAAATCCATGTTCTTATCCATGGGCAACAAACATGAATGTTATCTCCGCTAGTGGATCCAGCATTATGTGATGTGGCTTTTTGAAGACGTGCGCACTGTGGCTTACAATTTGCCCATTTTGTAAGTTGAAAGAACACTACAAAGGGATTGAATATGATTTTTTTTTTCAAAAAAGGGGGATTGAAAAGATTGATCCAACAACACATATTTTTTTAGATTACCTATGCCTCTCGCAAATTGCAAATGCCTTCACAATTTGCCATATCACCATACTGTCTCTAAAAACCCACGTAAATAATATGTTTTTACCAAAAGAGATAAAAAACCAACAACTAGTAATTAAACCATATTGTTATTCTTTTTGAATGATTCCTAGTGTATATACTCATCCAGAATAAAGAAAGTATCTCAATTTATTCTATTTCTTGTGGTAGGATGGCCAAAAGCTTAGATCAAACATAAATTATTTGGACAAGAAAATGTGTACGGCAACCTAATTAAACGACCATTGATCATAAAAGTATGGTTACAAAAAACTTTATAGTGATGGATTAGAGGGCTCAGCTCAATTCAAGATAAGCAACTGCACACCTCACTACAATAATTGAGCACTACAGAGAAAAAAAAAATCACTTTTCGCTGTAGCAGAGTTTCAGTTAATTTCGTAAACGTCCATACCACTCAAAAGACAAAAACATGGAAAGTATGTGCGAATTCATACGCAAAATCTAAAAAAGCTATAGAAGCTGACAACTCCTAAAAAAAACAGAAGCTGACCACTAGAAATTCTTAAATTCTTTTAACATTTATTTCATAATAAAAAACCTAAGCTGACCACTAGAAATTCTTTTAACATTTATTTCATAATTAAAAAACTTTAATAATTGTGTGACCTCATCGGTTCTACTTCACCCTACTCCATTACTTTCTGTTAAAGGCGTTGGCTATCATTTTTGTGTGAAAGTTAGACCTTTTGTTTTTGAACGTTTTCGAGCTTTTGGATACCGTGACATTTGGGAAACTCTATGGGAGCCTGACTCTTGCAAGTGGAAGTGTGTTTGGCCAGGGCACTGTGGATGACGCAACGTGAAAACCACATCATGCAAAAGGTTTCCCACTCTCACTGGTTTCTACATAAACAATGTGAGATAAATAAAGAGAGGCACACCTTGTCAGAGCAACGCAATACATTGATCTTAAAAACAATAGGGATGGGAGAAAACCTTCTCTTTCCTCTATGAGAAGGAGAAGTTGTTTTATTTTTGTTTCCTTAGTTGTCGACACGATAAATTCATTCATAAATAAAAGTCAAGATAATGTTCATATTGCATTTTTTATTTTGAAAAAAAAAGATAAACAAAATTTCTTTCATTGGGAGAAAGGTGAGGTGAGGAGGAGGAAGAATCTATCTGCATGCATGCATGCCCCCATCGGCCTATCTACTGCTTTGCCACCTTTCTCAGACGGACACGGCTGAATCGAGGACAGCCCGGCCACTTGGTTGGGCAATCGCCATCGATCCTTGTTGGTCATGCGCGTCCTTTCAACCTTACATGGCTTAATTCAGACGGAATTCACATTACAGGCTTTTAATCCGAATATCAGACGCAATTAGTGGCCTCACCAAGCTTAATTCAGACGGAATTCGCACTACAAACTTAATGTGATATTCTGATCGATCCACACGGCCCTTCGATTGCCTAGTTTTGGGGCCGATCGGCGAATCACATATATACAAAGCAGGTTTGGTTATTGCCAGTTGCCACACAGGTGCTGCGACCATCGCTGCGTGTCACACTCGAGTCGGATCGCCGTTAATGTCAACTTTTGATTATGGAATTACGTACAGAAACACTTCTATGCCTTTCAGGATAATCTCATATTGTTGTGACCTAAATCGGCGTCTTATTTGTACTAACATGCATATAAAGTTAAGCTGATATGGTAGTTGCTGACTGTTGTTAGCTTTGTTGTTTTTGTTGCGTTCTTGTTGTCGTCGCTTTTCATTGCTTGATGCCTTTCTCCTTTAGGGCATCGTTTAATATAATCAGCAGTTCTCCCCTGGTCCGTTTCCAGAAAATAAAAAGGGACACTGATAGGGGCAGGCAGTCCAAAGTTGGTTTGTACATCAGTTGGTTTTTTTTTCCATAAAAAATGATACTACATCAGTTTGTTTGTTCGTTTTTTGCTAGTACATCAGTGTTTGAGACAAGGACTTTAGGCCGTCTGGGTTGCCAATAAAATCCTCATGATTAACCATTTGGGATACTCCTGAATGCATAAGCAGCCCTGACCTGCTCAGTAACAGCTGCGGCAGCTCGATGAGCTGACCCTGACCCAGTGTCCCACTGGCAAATGAGTGTGCCGGCCACCGGAGCCCAGCCGGCAAGCCGAGGCCTACCTCCTGCGCTGCCGCTCTGGGATAAGCTCGAAGCCGCCAAAAGGCAGCGAAGATGCCCAATCCAAAAGGAAGACAGGGGGGAGACAAGGTGGAAAAGAGCTCATATCAGATGCTCCATTTATACGCCTATTGATTGCCGACGAACCGCGCGCTGTAGCGTTACTGTGACGGGAACGACACCGAAGTGACGGGAGCTACGCTGCCTGGAGCAATGGACGCCTCTGAATTTGATCCCTAATCATAGCAACTAACAATCCTAGGTGCCATCGTTTGCAGGGAGTTTACAGGAAACAGATCGATTTTCTTTCTGTAAGCAGTTTTCTTTCTGATGATTTTCTGTTACAGTGTGCGCTCAGTGGAAGAACCTTACGAATTACGATAGAATATGAACTGGTTACTGAAGCTGCTCGAGTGGACAGAGCTGAGATGCCTGAATCTGCATTGGCGGCTATGTCAGGTCGCTGCCCACAGAACACTTGCACAGAGGAAGGAATCAGCCTCCGGTCAGCCGCCGACTCTGCTCAACATGCAGGTTGATCTGCTAGCTCATTGTTCAACAACAGCCGCCGATTCTGTGGGAAGCCCTGTGCTCAGGTGCTATGAACGGGAACTTGGGAACTGTTGCTGAAAGCTGCAGCAAATACAGGAGGAATCTGATATGCTCATATATAGCCTGCTTGTTGTCACCTCTTCATCGTGTGCTTCTTGGCAGCCTCTCGGTGGATAAAATAGTTGTTGGAGTACCTGATGCCGCTGAGACATCAACCAATCCCATCACTGTTTTACAAATCATGATTCAGAATTCCACTCAGAATGCTCAACCATGGTTTTTTCTGAAAGCAGTAAAACTCCTTTCTGCCAGGGCCTTCTCATTAACCATCAACCATAAAAGTTGAGGATCAGTTGCCTGCTATACCTGCTTGAATGCAGCAAAAATATGTATGTCCCTCCTTGTTGTCGGGCCTTGTTTAGTTCATCAACTTGGCACACTGACAACCGTCTCCCCTCTCAGATAACACATTTTCCAGTGCAGCAACTTTTCACCAACTTGGTGAACTATAGCATCTGCTACTGTCAAGTGAACATTTACGTTATCAAACGCAAATGATGCTTCTGAAGTCTAAAGCTCGAGCTAGGCCATGGGAGGCTTATTGCAGTCTGTTGTCTAGGGCCCGATGGGCCGGATTTCTTAGCGCTAACAAACCGGGCCGTCAAAGCTATAACGGACTACTATCCTAATCGGAAGCCCAAGAGGCCCATCTAACCCAACCATAAGAGAGGATTGAACGTTTCAACCATGTGAAGCCAAGTCACGCGCAAAGCCACCACCACCGCGTCTTCGTCGACTCGTCGTCTCCAGCCTCTCTCCAAGCAAAGCGAAGAAGAGGCCTCGAGATCTTCTCCTCGCCGCGCCGCCATGGACGCCGTGGACTCGGTGGTAGACCCGCTCCGCGATTTCGCCAAGGACAGCATCCGCCTCGTCAAGCGCTGCCACAAGCCCGACCGCAAGGGTAAAAAGCACCAACCCCCAGATCTCCCCCCTGACCCTCGCATGTCGCTGGCTGTGAAATTTCGCCGGATCTGACGCGATGTGCGTTTTGATGCGCGCAGAGTTCACCAAGGTGGCGGCAAGGACGGCGATCGGCTTCGTCGTCATGGGCTTCGTCGGCTTCTTCGTCAAGCTCATCTTCATCCCCATCAACAACATCATCGTCGGGTCAGGCTGATCCGGTCCCAGCAGGTATACTTTGTGCCCTCAGGCCTCTCCCGGATCTGGGTTTTAGTCGCGTTCAGTCGAATTTTGTGTGAGCCATATGTGCAGTTGGATTATGGATGGATCGCTTAGATCGAACTCTGTGCTTAGAACAATATCATCATGTTGAGTCATGTGATTTAACCCTGTGGAGTCATGTTGAATAAGGCTTGTGCTTATGCGTTCAGGGGGCTCATCTGGAATTCTGATCTGATGCCTGCAAATTTCTCACCTAATTGGCTCTTGTGTTGTACAGGAAACAGCATGATTAGTTTTTTTTTATGCTAGTATCTTGGATTGGAAGCCATTTTTTTTGTTCCTATTGGGTATCTGTTGCTGTTGAAACTTTGCGCTTGTTCGTATCACGGACCAGTGCTATCTATGTGGCATACTTTTGTGGTGTTCACTTGGTATCTGCTAAATTGGACGAGTTAACTCTGGAATGTGATGGCCTGCGATGGTTGTGTTCTAACTGCGGAATGTGATAGCCTGCAATGGTTTGGTTAAGCTAGTATTTGGAAGCTCAGATGATAAATTTATAGCTTGATGGTGATAAGCAACTTGCTGTTTCTTTTAATTTCAGAACACAAACTAAATGTTGGGTATCTGCAATTCAAACCCCTGTTTTCAGCTAGAACATTTCAGATTTTCAGGTGTAAGCTCAATGTTTTGGATGGTCCTGCAAGGCTTTCGCCTGCCTTGTCAAGACAATATCTGAGCTATTTTTGTAATGGTTATGAGCTTAATTAATATCAAATGTATGTACGGTTACCAAATTGACATAACTATTGGGCACCTTGTCTCGTAGATATGGGATTTTAGGAATCATGGGCTACTCAATTGACTGATCCTTCATAAAAATGTTGTTTCCAGCTAAGATCAGCTGATTATATTTGTGTTATAGTGACTGATCTTTTGTAGTATTATCTCCTAGAACATAATAAAATGACAATTACGGATATGGATCATGTAATATAATCTCACTCAACTGTTTGTGCCATGAAAGGGTTTATTCTCACCTGTATCACCACCCTCTGTCGAACTTGCTGGTCCATATTTCCTGTGCATTGTGCTTTAGATGAATATATTCTGCCCTATTGAGCAGCATGATCAGTTATAATGGTTATTTTGTTGCCTCTGGTGCAGGTGAGGGAGGGCTGCAGGACTGGACAATGGTGACAAGACTTTGGAAGCAGCACCAGTTTTCAGCCATAATACCATAAAGCGTCATTTAGGACTTCTTTTTGTTAAGGACTCTGCCCCCCTTCTGTTTTGTATCAAAAGATTGTGTTGGTAGACTGGGTCCGTGAATTAACAGGTGACAAATCCAATGCGTACCGTTTCAGCACCCGCTTACCATGTCTTCAGAGTTGTGATGTGGTTCGGCTCGGGCTCTGTCTATTGCTTCCATGTTTCTGACGCTGTCTGTTCGGTGGTAAGAATCGTTGCGTGGCTGGTGAATCGCATGGAGGTCTCTAAGGCTGGTTTAACAATGTGTGAATGTAATGTTTGTACACCATAGTGCCAAAGCCACAACCACAAGCATATCGCTCGACACCTTTTCATCTGAAGAAACTCGCATCACATCGAAGTGCCCGCAGATTTTACTCCTCGATGTGTCCGTTGGTCTAAACACCAACTGAAACACAAGCACGCGTATACCGTGAACAGTGCTCAACGATATTAACACAGAAAACAGAATGCGACCGTAAAATTTTCATCAATCTACATAGAATTCTCGATCACCCAACAGACCACGGCAAGATAGTCTCCAAACTTAAAATTCAAATCTACCAAGAAAAGAAAGAGATTTGCCAGCATACATAAAACTCTCGATCTTGGTTGCCCGCATACATAAAATTCTCCATCTTCCATCAGCCACCAAGCTTAGCGGTTAAATACACCAAGAAAAGGAACAATTTCGTCAGCATACATAGAATTCTCGATCTTCCAACAAACCATGAAGACATTGTACACAAGCTTAACAGTTAAATCTACCAAGAAAACAAAACGAAAACAGACCGATTGACCGCCCCAAATGACAAGGGGGGCAGCAGCAGCACAGAGCTAGTGCCTGCTCGAGATGCTGAAGGAGGTGACCTTCATGGGCGTGGCCACCACCAGTGGCGCCTCAGGAGAGTCGCTGATGGCATACTTGTCATGCATGAAGCGACTGGCCACGATGGACTCGTCCTTCGGAATCACCTTGTAGCAGTAGCAGCTCTTGAGCCCCTCCTGGTACTGGTAGCACTCATGGTGGCTGTTTTTGACCTGCAGGAAGTTCCACACCACGCTGTACTTCCCCACTGTAGCCACCAGGTGCCGCTCCTGCTTCCCGTTCTCCGTTACCTGATCGATCATCGGACAAGGGATGAGGGCTCAGCAGGTACCCCGCAGTTATTTCAGAATAGCAAGCACCATGCATGAAAAGGTAGGTAAGCTTGTGGTAGATACATTGCTAGTTTGACAGCGGTGATGAATTTCATCCAACCTATACTAGATCGAAACTGAAAGACTGTCTTTAATAACATGATACAGCACCACATTATTTCCATGGCAGGTGAGAATTGAAATATATTGTGGTAGTTGAAGACAATACTCTTAGAAGCAACCAACATGCATCAGTCAAGGCGTCCTATAGTAGGGAGTGTTTAGCATTAACAAACGACTAGCATTCACAATCTGAATGTAATTTCGAAGTAAGAAACTATCAAGATATACTCACCCAAGAGAACCTGCCTTCACGGAACCTGTTGTTTGCGCCTGCTAGATGAGAGTCCAGTGGGTTCAGCTTTAGCAACCTTGGAGCAGCAATTCTGTTGCCCATTCTACCACCAAATCCAGTCTTCTCCTTTCCATCTTTGTCAATGAAAATGGTGCATATTAGGATCAGGTACGTATCGGTTGTCCCTAAAATCCACTTTCCGTCATACGTCACATCGACATGGGTAATTGGTGAACCCAGCCCCGGAAAGGCAGTCTTCGCCATCCTCATAGAGCTCTTCGAATACAGGCGGATCTTCCCATCCAGTGACCCTACGACAATAGAACCATCACCTGTAGAAGCAAAACATTGGAAGTTTGTCCCACGGGAAAACTGATGCCCCTGAGTCCATTGCAATACTGGTGATTCCGTTGCACTTGCCAGGTTCTGCACAATTCCCCTCCTGTCCCTCATATCCCACCGGCACAACCTATTGTCATCCAGCCCCAAGAAGGTGGATTCCGACGGATCCATCTGTGCACCTTTGCTATCGTTTGTGATGTCTCGCATATTAATATCAGCTCCGTCCTTCTCAAACTTCCATTCTGACACCACCTTCCCTGTCTCAATGTCTAGTTGATGTACCCCCTTGGCATGCGGCTTCCCATCAGTGGCAGGGCTCATCAAGAGCATGTTGGTCTCAGCACGCATCAGAAGGGCCTTCTTGGGTGTCGAGAAATTCCTGCTCCCTCCAGAAAACTTCACAGACATTCCCTTGCCATGAATTCCATGCTCAAAATTCCTCACAACTTGAATGCCAGAATCTCCGACGAGGAAGCTGTTGTCCAGCGCGCCAAGCGCAAGACTCTGTATCCCACTGCCTTCCTCAACCGGCTCCTCAAACTCTGTAAGATCCTCCATAAGTGGCTTCAGCGTGGGGGTCCGAGGGGGCATCGGGCTGCCCTTGGGCCCTGGAGAGAAACCATCGGTGGCATCCTCCCAGATTGACTCGTCACCATCCTCAGGGCGCGCCCACGCCGCGAAATCCTTCCCGAACACCTTGGCGCGGCCCTCGTCGGTGGCGGCGACTCCGTAGCTGTTCTCGAACAGGCAACTGTGGTACTTGGCGCAGAAATCGCCGAAGCCGTCGGAATGGAGGAACTTTAGGGCCCAGACGCCGTCGGCGACGAAGTCCACCCGGCGCTGCGCGGGGAACGTCTTGAGCTGCAGCTCGGGCGCGACCCTGGCCCGGATCTTGGAGCCGACGACGAGGCACCAGGGCCCGGCGGCGGGCGCGTCGTCGTCCTCGTCGTCGCCGTTGCGGACGAAGGAGGCGGCGGCGAGCCGGTCGGAGACGATCCACTTGGCGGACGGGGAGGAGCCGCCGATGTGGAGATACAACTTGACGGCGTTGAGCGCCGCCGGGTTGGCGGCGGGGCCGAGACCGGGGCTAGGGTTTGGGGAGATGGGGTCGTTGTACTTGAGGTGGAGGCTGCGGAGGTGGCGGTCGATGGCGTCGATGGAGGCCGGGGTGGCCGCCGCCCTCACCCCGCCGGAGGCCTTGGAGGAGGCGGAGGCCGGGGGAGGCGTGCCGTAGTCGGAGGAGTTGTCGGAGGCCCGGGACTCGGCGTCCTCCGAGTCGGAGTCGGAGAGGTCCAGATCCTCGCGGCTGTGGGAACCTCCCATGGCTGCGACGGCGGGCGGGCGGCGGCTAGGGTTTCGGCGAGGAGGTGGTGAGTCGGGGGAGCGGAGGAGCGTGCGGCAATTTGAAATTTGGGGGCGGTGAGGGGGGGGTTTTGCGTTGCAAGTGGGGACCGAGATCTGACTGAGACGAAGACGCGATGATTTTGTTTGGGTACTGAAGGCCAAACGGTACGCAGCAGCACTGATTAAAAACAGAATTCAAACTGAGATGAGATAAAAAAAAAATCAAACTGAGATCCGAGCTGTGTTCAAATTCAGGAGGAAGTACTTCTCCAATAAGTTTTTCCTATTCATCCCACTCACAGAACACGCTTCTCAGTGCACTATTCATCTAAAAAAATATTTTTTACATCCAATCTGAACACAGCACCGTAGCACCGTGTTTAACATTCAAAGAGAATAGAGAGCTCGAATTCATAGCACGGATAATAGTTCTCCACGTGTGTTTTAGATTTGGCTGTGGTATGACTTTGGGTTGCCTCTTATCGTGCCTCACATCACATGTTCTCACATATATGATATATACCACTCCCTCCATCCCACAATATAAACATTTGAAGCATTCAAATACAAAAAATATCCCAACTGCGAAAAGACATTTTTACCCCTCATTTTACACTACACTCTCCAACTCCCCACCCACCCACCAAGCCATTTTGTTTTGTCCTATCCTTAGAAATGCTTATATTTTAGCACAAAATTTAAACTCTAGGAATGCTTGTATTATGGGACGGGAAGAGTAGTTTTTCAAATATTTGATATTTTCGAATAAAAATATGAGAATTATATGATATAGTAGACAATGCAACCTCAAAATCTGTTGAGGTAGTTTGCCAATGATCTGAAGAGAGTGTTTTGCAGTTTCCAGTGGGTTCAGTGACCTTACCATGGCATGAGCTGAAACTGAACTATCGCATGAGACCTCCTCTGCCACATCATGGATCACACTTTAAATGACAAACAATCTAAAGGAAAACTACGATTGTCATTATCATAAGGCCTTTATTTAGGCTCCGTTTAGTTCCCAAAAGATTCTCCAGAAATACACTATTCATCACATCCTTTCCACTCACGGAACACTATTCATCTACATTGTTTTTTGGTGAACAGTGTATTTTTGGGGAATCTTTCCCCAATCTAAACACACCCTTAGTTGGAGAAAGTTGGAGGTGTGAATAGTGCATTGTAAGCGTGTCTGTGAGAGAAGATGTGACTGGAAAGATGGTAAAAGTTGGCGAACTAAACAAGGCCTGGGCTTGTTTAGATTCCATGCATTCACTATTCCTCCCATCACATCCATCACATCCTTTCCTTACTATTCAGCTACAGTACAAGTCTGTCACAGTAAATCTCCAACTATCTCCACCAACTAAACATCCTCGGATAAGTAACCTTCGTATTGGATAACCAATCGCCGTAGGGTCTGTGTTCAGAGTTTCAGGGCTTGTTTACTTAGAGTGTAAAAAGTTAAAAGCTAAAAAAGTAGCTCAATTCTATCTAAACACATATAAAAAATTAGATCAGCCTACCAACAGATACTGTTGGGCCAAATATATGGGGTCCACTGAAACCAGCCTATCTGTGAGCCTGCTCGCCCCCTAGAGCCGACGCCTGCAACCCATATGTGTGAGGCCCACTTCGAAATTAACAAATGGATCTAAACACCGTTTGCTGAAAAATAAGCAAATAGATCTAAACACCTAAGATCTAATTTTTTAGATGTTTCTCTAAATTCTAATTTTTTAGCATGTATCTAAACAAGCTCTCAGACAACTGAAAGTTGCAAGGACGAGGGTTCCATAGTGCCAACAAAGATATAGTACACCGTCCAATAGCCGCATTTTGCCCAATGCAGCAGGGAGTGAGGTACTAGCCTTGTTTAGTTGGAGAAGTTGGGAAAAGTTAGATGTGTGAATAGTACATTGGTAAGCGTGTCTGTGAGAGAAGATGTGACTCGATGTGATGTGACTAAAAAGTTGGCGAACTAAACAAGGCCTAAATGGTTGAAGTCTGAAGACGACTGTTAAGTAGTTGCTATTTTTTTTTTTAAAAAAAAAGATGTGCTCTGCAGTATGGAGAGACCTTTTTATCTACTAGTAAGGAGAGTCTTCGGCTGTGTTTAGTTGGGAGTGAAGGAAAAAACTTTTTCTGGGAAGCGTGTTATATGAGAGGGGGGATGAATAGGAAAGTTAAAGGGAATTGAAGGGAAACTTTTATGAAAAACGTATTTTGTGAGAGAAATGAATAGGAAAGTTCTTTCTCTCCCCCTCGAACTAAACACTCCCCCTCAAACTAAACACGCTCGAAACTTCTGAAGGCTAGTCTTCACTCTTCTGATATATAGTACTGGAAGTCTCAAATAATCTCTTTTCTCTGATAGGCAATTTGGAATGCTTCCGGTGAAGATTTGACAGGAGATTGCTCCATTTGCACAATCTAAAGAAACAATTATGCCCATCTAATCAGGTGGGTGGTAATCTGATAAACATATTACAGATGCGTATGCGCATCTATTTCACCGTCTTGGACCTGGTAAATGTTAAGGGTCTGTCCCTCACGCAAAATTCATGGAGGTTACTACAGCAATTTGTCCCTGTGAACAATCCGAAGTGTGCAAGTGCCCCTGCGCCTCGGCTCCGGCTTCTCGTCCAACGTGTCGAACACGCCGGCCCTCTACGCCCACGTGGCGCTTCGGCGTGCCTTGACCTGGCTGACCAAGTCCTGGATGTAGGCCTGGCCGGCCGCCTGCGCGTTGTTCGCGATGGCCGCGCCGCTCTCGCACGACGGTGTCATGCGAGTGACGCCGACGTGTGCTCAGCCGTGGACGTCTGGCTGTGTTCAGATTCAACAAAAAGTATTTCTCCAACAAGTTTATAACACGTTTCTCAGTATACTGTTTATGTAGAAAAAATATTTTCCACTTTCAATATAAACACAGCATGATGTCGCCGAGTCCGGCCGCGTAGAGCACGCCATCGATGCTCCGCGAGTCCGCGGGCAGCGGGGTGTACGTCGCTCGTGTTCCGGACGGCACGCCAGACTTCAGATGCTCGGAAACGGCTACTCGGACCGAATATGCCTTCTCACTTCTCGTGCGTTTTACTGAGGAAGACCCGTGCCGTGTTTCACAGGAGCAAAGCTCCAAGTTATGCGCGTCACACGAGCCCTACAAGCGTATAAGTGATAAGTCCAACAAACTACAGATCACTGCACCCATTCTTCAACGGTACGCGAACGCGAACTGACCTTTACCGGTCAGGCACGAGGAATTCAGAGGGTGCTGAATGCTGACCAGCTGGCTTGAATATTGGTAATTGGCCGTGTCGTTGGATTCGACGTTTAGGTGGATCCTGCTTGCCTAATATTTCGCTCTCAGCTTCTGCGTTCCAAAGGTGAGGCTACCGTTGCCGGCCATTTCCAAACGAGAGACGCTTTCTGATCGTGTAGTTGCCGCCAATGCATCACTCTCAGTAAGATCAATGATATATAAGAGGAAAAACATTAACGAGTTACAAAATCACTGTGGTCCAAGACTTAGACCACCATCATAGATACTTCCTCCATCCTAAGATAGTACTATCTTTTATGAATATGGATAAGTGTTTGTCTAGATTCATAGTTTCTTCAATAGCCCACTGCAGCTGGGAGTTACAGTTACTCAGGCTCCACCTTGGATAAGGCTGCAGCTGCAAGCCTGCAACATTGATGGTTATGTCTGAAGAAGGCTGTCAACCATTAGTTACTCAAAAGCAGAAAATTTCAATGTGTTTTGCAGTACGGTGAGAGAACCTTTT
Organism: Digitaria exilis; assembly: GCA_015342445.1. NCBI lineage: Eukaryota > Viridiplantae > Streptophyta > Magnoliopsida > Poales > Poaceae > Digitaria > Digitaria exilis. Next base: position 1,278,135 of record JACEFO010000036.1, read on the forward strand.
GAAGGCTGCTCTCTTCAGACTGAAAACACATATGCAGCTGATGCTCAGTAAGTACTGAAAGTCTCAAATAATCAGAGGTTGGATCATTGGTACTTCTTGAAACTTAAAAGGTTACTAGATAACAAGAGGATCAGATGCAAAATGTAAGCAAAACGCATGGAATCAATAAAGTAATAAAACCTTCTTCAAGACGGGTACATGAGGTGATAATAAGCATAGGTTTCAGTTCACTGAAAAAACAATCTGTATTTGTCAATTACCATGTGAGGTGCCTGGATAGCACAAAATCAAATTTTTGAGTCAAGAACGTAAATGATGTACGACCAAAAAAGGAGAGAAAAACTGTAGGAAGTTGGAAATAAATGGGTCAAGAATATAAATGCTAGGTGCATACCAGTACAACTAAACTTGTCCTCAGGTTCCAAGATTCGATGTTTTAATCAGAAGTTCCAATGATTTCTTCACTCTAGAGCTTTCCACATCACTATGATATCGTAGCATCAAACAGGCATGCTGCATAAATGCTATAGGTGCAGAAGCATCACATCAAAATTGAACCCCTACTGTTAACTGATACTCCATCAATCATTGATCCCGTATCGGAAATCACAGCAAACCAATCCTCATGCATCAGAATTAACATGTTGCACTACAGCACAGGGCATGGAATTCACAATGCTATGAACTCGACATCGAAAATTTCTTGGCAAACTTTTATCGGTTCATTTTCTTTTCTGCGTCTCTCTTTACAACAGCAGAAAGTTTCATACAACAGCTACCATTCCCAATCCATCCCTACACGGCAAGGCACAGATCATTCTGTCGAGAGCACCGAAGGAGAACCAAACCAAACCTCTGTCTGCCCACGCGCAGGCAGAGGATCGCGGCATCAGCTCGTCGAGGCGGCGACGGCGGCGCGGCAGACGGGGCAGGCGGGCGACCTGGCGAGCCACCTGTCGACGCACGCGGCGTGGAACGCGTGCCTGCAGGCCGGCATCGCGCGCCACCGCTCCCCGGCTCGCGCGGCCTCGAGGCACACGGCGCACGAGGTGGGGTCTCCGCCGCCGTTCCCGCGCGGGGCGGAGGGGAAGGCGAAGCTGGGGAGGCGGCGGAGGTCGGCGGGCGAGAGCCCCGAGCGTCGGAGCGGCGCCGGCGGCGAAGGGTCGAGCGACGGGACGCGGTAGCGGCTGCCGCGGTGGTGGCGGAAGGCGCGGGCGGCGACGACGAGGACGAGGAGCAGCACGGCCGAGGCCGCCGCGAAGAGGAGGAAGATCGCGATCGCCGCCGCCATCACCGCCGCCTGCACGCCCGCGGACACGATGCGCGCGCCGGCACCCTGGCCCGCCCGGGGCCGCCCGCGCTTGGCGGCGACGCCGTCCCGGTCATGGCCACCAGCTCCACCACCAGCAGCAGCGGCGTGCGGCTCCTCCGGCGCGGCGGAGACGAGCTCGGCCGGCGAGGGCGGGGCCATTTGGATGAGGCGGCGTTCTTGGCGGGGTTCGCGGGAGCACACGGGCTCCGCGGGGTGGGGTGGGGTGGGGTGGGGAGGGTTGGGATATTCGGCGCGGCGGGGAAAGATTTTTGGGATGGGATGGCGTGGAGAGGCCGGAATTGGGAGGGCTTCCCCTATCTTGAGCGTTTTGGCTGCGTTCGGCCGGCTCGGTATCGTTGGCGAGCGGGGCGGCAGCGGTTTTGCAAGGAGCCAAAAGGGGAAATAAAACCAAGTCAATGGGGTCGCTTTCTTGTCTATCCTTTTTACAAGGTTTCTCGGTCTTCCAAAGTTTGGATTGATGATGACAATTGAAAGGGGCTTCATGCGAACGTGTTGTGTGGGTTGTACACTTGTACTAAGTAGTTGGTGTCGATTCGCGATCAAGAGGCTTGATGAACCAATGATCTCCTATTTGGAATTGAGAGATTTAATTCGGAATAGACGGGGAACCGAAACGAGGGTCGATGGATGCCATGCAACAGATTTTTTTTTTATTTTTGCCACCGGCGAATTAGTAGCACTATATATAAAATCCATTGTAGCGCTATAAAATACATGTCATTCTGGCTTTTTTACTTGATTCATTAAAGATGTTATGTATCTAGACAAGCACAATGTCTATGTTCATAGAAAATAATATGAATCTAGACAAAAAAAAACACACCTAAAATGATGTATTTTGGGAGATAGAATATATGATTACGTGGGATGGGCTATCGGATAACGATGGAGTTGCCCTACCATGCCCAACAAAAAAGTTTGGATAGTAACCTACTATCGCACACCTCTTTTACACACGTTAGCCATCGAAGATGTTATCAAGCTATCCATATAACATCCCACTCTTCCGTTTAGGGTAAAGAAACGTAGGGATGAAAACGGATCAAATCGGAGTGGATAATATCTTTCTCATATTCTTATCCATGTTTTTTTGTCTGATGTGGAGCGGAGCGGATATTACACGGATGCGGTTCCGGAGATGGATTTTTGGATATCAGAAATGGTTCGGAGTCGGACTTGAGTCGGAGCGGACGAGGATTATTATAGTCGGATAATACATTATTATGTTTATCTTTTTATCCCGATAAATAATCCACGAACCACCATAAAATAGTAACTTTAGAAGTTTGGGCAATCTTTTATTGTGCACCTCCCTTGCATATACGTTATCCATCGAAGAGTTCTTTTTTTTAAGCATACCATCGAAGAGTTTGGTCGGCATTAGTCCACATAGAACAATAGTACCACAGCGATCGAGCAGCTCCTATCATGCACTTGGGGCAGGATCACCGATGACGTGCAAATCAGCAGCACCGGCAAGAGCTACGATCGCAGGCAATCATCTCAAAGTGGAAAGGGAAAACGCTTCGCTTTTCTTGAAAGCGCGATGATGCGTGATGGGCATGCCTACTTGTCCAGTGTGGCAGTGTATATCGATCTCCTCTAGTGCACCAACCACGCGAGAAACCCACGCCCGCTTCTCTGTAGCCGTGCGCGCGGGCGGACCAGGGCGCAGAAACACGGGAACGGCCAAGGAGGCCAACGACCGCCTTCGCGGTGGGTGGGGTGGGGGTGGGGGTACTTATCTCTCCTGTATCTGCAATATACAATTATACTTTCTCCGTTCTAAAATGTAGGGTGTTTGATTTTTTCAGTCCCAAATTTGACCGCTCGTCTTATTTATTTTTTTTATAAAATATCATATTTTTGTTAATAAATAAATGTTAAGAATGACCTAAATTTGACTATATTTGCACAAATTTTTTGAAAATAAGACGAACGGTCAAACTTGAGGCTGAAAAGGTAAAACGACCTACATTTTGGAACGGAGAGAGTATTTCACATACAACCATATTAGCTTAATTAACACATGTCTAAATTATAACTATGAGAACGTAATTCAATATCAAGGGTCCAAACGGGGCCTTATGTGGTAAAACTGAGTCATTTCATCTCACGACTACTATTCGTCTCATCGTTTTTGTCACTCAGATGCATCCGCCAATCGAAAATACAAGTTTGGTCATTAGCTCACGTACAACGATGGTGCAACAAACGATTTTGACCAGCTTAATTGAGCACTCCTATTGAGACTATAATGCGCGCTTGGCAGGACCACAAGCAAACAATGAGCAACAGTGGAAGCAGCTAGCGACCGTCTCTTGGTCATCAATCATCTGCTCATCGTCGCCACCTCAATGTGGAAATGAGACGCATCAGCACCTCCACCGTCGTCCGTTTTTTTTTCTTCTTCTTTAAAACGCTATAGTATGTGTGATATGAGCATGCACTACTAGTGAATGGAGCATTCGTCCCTGACACGTTAGTACCGGTTTCTTTTTTACCCGGTACAAATGTGCAAGACAGGTCTCCGGTAACGTTGCCCGACTAATTTAGTAGCGACTGGAGACACCAACCGGTACTAAATGCCGCCACCTACGACTTGAGCAACTATTAGATTCCCCTGGGGCCATTTAGTACCGGTCGGTGGCTCCAGCCGGTACAAAGCGCTATAGTATGTGTGATATGAGCATGGCTACTTGCCCACTGTACATACGTACATCTAGCTCCTAGCGCAGCAGCCGCGCGAGAAGCACGTACTCCACGTCCGCTTCTGCAGTTGTGTTTTAGTACATGATGACGTTGGAAGAGCGCCAATGCCAGCGGGCAGCGGTCGCACGCCGCGCTCGAGGCCGGCATGGGCGTCTGTCCCTCCCGTGCGTGATCCAGCAAACTGAAAGATCCGGCGGCCGCCATGGCGTTGGCATCTTTCTGACTCATCACTGATCGGCACCGCAGCGCAGGCAGCCAGAGGCCGCGATCGTGAGCGGCCGGGGATCGTCACCGCGGAGCCGTGCGCGGCCCAGGACGCAGAGGCCGAGAGAGGCACACGGCAACGGCCAAGAACTAGGGGACCAACGGAAATGAGATGAGACTTGAGAGGGGCATCAGAATCAGATGAGCGTGTTTTCCGTAGTAAGATTTCATGATCGCGACAGGCTGATGAGCGAAAGCAACCAAAGCCAAGCCCTCTCGTCGCAACCACAACTACCGTTTGCTTGGCGTTTGGCTAGTGGTTTTTTGTCGGCATTCCTTCCGCGTGGGAAAACGAAGCGACCAGCGGCTTGTTTATCTCAATCTCGACGATTGATGCATATCCTCATCCATGACTACGGACCAGGGATGACGAGTTTGGAGGCGGCCCATGACTTTGACGACGTAGTCGACGTGGCACGCGCGAGAGATCGACTTGCTCGGCGTACGTACGCTGCTCGCGAGTGCCGGCCGGGGCGCCCTCGTGTCGCAAAGTCCGAAACCTAACTGAAAAGATGGCCGCCGCGTCATGGCGCGGCCTTTCCTCCGGACTCCCAAACGGGGCTGGCTGAGCCGATGGATGGCTCAGCCGCCGGCGAGCCGTTGGGTGTTTCAGTGGCCCCCCGGAGTGGCGCGGGGGTGAGCGGGCTTTGGGCTCCCACCAAAGCCTGGGCTTTTCTGAGAAATTCTCCATGGACCGTTCGTCGTCGGTTCCCTTAGGCCCTATGAATGATAGATACTCTCTTTCCTCCACACAAACAAACACTAGGCCCATAACACTATGGATTCCATTAGGCCTATGAATGATCCTGCTTGTTCCCCATCATCGTTCATTCTTGCAAGCAAACAATCTGTTTCTGATTTTTTTTTTAAAAAAAAGCAATCCGTTACCGCATCCCATGGGCCAGGCCGGATCACAACGAAGAAACCAAACACACCGTCGGTGAATAACAAACTAGACTTGCTACACATGTGAGTATATATTTTTCTATCTACACAAGAACACATCTGAATAGTTTTTTTTTTCCGTATGTGTCAGCCTTGGGGATATCTCACCAGACAAGAGTATTTTGAACATAAAGAGAGAGAGAGAGAGAGATCGCCCAGCAGTCCCAGCAATATCTCTCATTGAATTCCATACCGTTGCCGCGATTCGAATCATGTGAGACACTGATACTCCAGTCCAGAGGCAAGATATCTTTCGGCCCCCTCAAACAGATCAGCAAAACCTCACATGGGTGTGTCCGAAAACACAATGCAGTACGAATGTATGATATCGATCGAAATCACAAGGAAATGAAAAATATCACAGAGACAAGGGGGGGGGGGGGGGGGAGGCACCTGAAATTGTGGGAGTCCAAGGAAAGCGCCATGTGCGTGCTCCCGAGTCTGGAGAGAACACCCATGTGGCCGTCTTGTGGGGACGGGCAGCTTTCTCGGTTCACACCCTGGCTCTGCCTGCTCAAAAGAACTGCATCTACCTGAGTGAGCCATATAGTTGGCCAAACGGGCCGGGCACGATGGGCCGGCACGGGCACGGCCCGAGAAAGCACGGCACTAGCACGGCCCGGCCCGACAGTAGTGTCGTGCCTGGGCCGCTATGCTGGCCCGTAGTGCCGGCACGAGGCACGGCACGAAATTGAAAAGGCCCAATAAAAGCCTTTTAACACTTCATAACAGCCCAAGCCTATTTAGAAACCCTAGTCTATTCTTCCCCATTTCTATCTCTCTCCCTCAGCCATTCCCGAGCAGCTTCACGCCGCCGCCGCCGCTGCTCCTCCATGCGTTCCGCGCCGTCGTCCACCTTCCCCCCTCCAGTCATCCCCCTCCGCCGCCGCGCCGCCATGGCGGTGGTTCTGCTGCTGTGGTTGGTCGCCGGCGTCCCCCTGAGCATCCTCCGCCCCCGCGCCGCCAAGAGCAGCAGCCTCGCCGTCGCGGCGGTGCAGGAGAAGCAGCCCGAGCGCACCGTGCTGGTGGTGGCCTCGAGGCAGGCCTTCCTGCGCGGTCCTCACCTCCGGCGACCGGAACGCCCAGAGCTCGATGTGGATGGCATCGTCGGCGGCGTCCTGCTCGGGGGAGTAGCGCTCACCGTTGGACCCCACGTCCGGCGAGCTGCTTGCATCGGCCCGTTGCGGCACTGTCGTGCCGCCGGCACGGCACGGCACGCCGGCGACCTCGTAGGGTCGTGCTCGTGCCGCTGCTTCGGCACGGCGGCCCTACGAGGCACGGCACGACTACCAGCCGTGCCGCGTAGTGCCGTGCCGTGCCGTGTCGTGCCGGCACGATTGGCCATCTATAGTGAGCCACCACCACCATCACCATTACCAATGGCCCAATGCCATGCCGACTAGGAAATAAGCTCCAATCCATGTTCCTTTCACCTCAATGTCAGTTACAGATTGATCTGGACATGTAACTGTAAGGCTCAATAATCTTCCTATGATCAAATTGATCTGAACCTGTAAAGATCGTATGATTCAGGCTACCTAGAAGGCTAGAATTTACCATAAGATTTGGCTGTATGTTTTGTGTCGCATTTTCAGTTTGGGAATGACGCAGCTAGTTGCGAGTTTCAGACACTCTGGGAGGCCGTTGCTGACTAACACTGACAACACAGAGATCACTGAACGAACATGCGTGATGGAGGCGGGGCGGCACATAACATGCATGCCAACGAATCTACGTTCTTGTTTCATAACTCGAGAGGTTGCCAACTCGGGGGGGATGGCGCTCTTGCCTGCATGTGCTGCCATGTGCGCCTTGCCCCTTCTCATGGGGAGAGCCCGGCCCCACCCCCAGGCCTCCCTGTCCCTCGATCTCCTTCGTCACCACGATCTCTGAATATATGATGGGGATGCATGCTAGGGATTGAATTGAATATATCGACTGCTGCTGATATTCAGAACTGTTTGCTCGCATTGTACATTCGTACTTGTGATTGTACTTTGAGATGATCATCATGTGGCATGTGAGATACAGGTACATGTCTAGCATGCACTATATTAGACGAAGAAGGAAAAAAATTCCGGAACCGAATAACACAACGATTATATATACCTTGTACTCCTCCTTGCCCAACCCTGAACCGCATGTCACATGCTGAACATTATCCGAGCTGTCAATTGTTTAACTGTATTCTGCTAACTGCCTGCATCGAGCGAGCGAGCGAGCGAGCGAGCTATCACACTCACTCTAGCTATCTCCTAACTGTTTATTTCGACCTTTTATGAGAAAACAAGATCGAGGAGGAGACCTTCCAGTGCATGCAACTGTACAACAATGGAGCATGTGCCATGAGCAGAAAAAGGGAGAAGAGATACTGCTAGCTAGCTTGCTAGCTACTTGATGAGAAGAGGAGGACCACAGAATGGTGGCAATGCATGCTAGCTCACACCACATGCACCTCCATTCCTCATGGAGATCTCTCTTCAGATGTATATAACTATATATACATCCACACACACGCTCTCAAGCAATGAGAACGAGCGTCCATTACACTCCATTGCTTCTTTCATATACCTAGCTCTTACCCTTTTTTTTTTCTCTAGTAATATCTAACCGACGCAATGCGAGGCCCCAACACCAGGGCCTTCCAGCAAGGTTTCCTCAAGAACTTGATCCTGAGCCTCCAATCCTGCAGCAGCAAAATCTGCATCTCATCATCTTCCTCCTCGGGAAGCGCGAGCGCCATGATGATGGCGAGTCTCCACGAGAGGAAGCGCGCCATCAAGTCGTCCGCCGACATCGCCATGGCCACCGCCCGCGGCGCCGGAGCTCGCTGGCCGCGGGCCATCTTGGCTGCATTGTCGTCGTCGTCGTCGCCGCCGGGGAAGGCGCGGCGGTGCAAGAGGATCGTGAGGCGGTGTCTCCGCGCGAGGAGATCGTCGAGAGATGGCGGCGGCGGCGCTGGTGCGTCGTCTCTTGCGAGATCGACGGCGGCGATGATGAGTAGCGGCGACATGGCGAGGAGGCTGGTGAGGAAGAGGACCAAGGTGCTGAGGAAGATGATACCTGGAGGCGAGCTGCTGCTCGACGAGGTCTCGTTGCTTCATGAGGCCATGGACTACGTCGCGCATCTGCACGCGCAGGTTGATGTGCTCCGCCGCATCTCGAATGCAATGCAATGAGAGATCTGGTGTCCCAGGTTAGTTTTCCGAATCCTTTTGCAACTGATCTTAAGGTCATCTGATACGCTTTTGTCTATTAGCAATCATTTCAAATTTCAATAAAATTTTCTTGGTGCTTTTTTTAATTATTATTACCATGCAGGGGCTTTTATTTGTACCAAGTGCGTGGCTAAAGGGATTGGAAGGGCGGTTCAATTTTTCAGGTGAAATGGCGGATGGATAGATGGCAGAAGGTAATCGGAAGAGGAGGGAAAAGTTCACGCAGAAAGAATGACGATGCTGGAAGTTGATGTGAGGAAACGTAAGGCAATGTCCCAAATCAGCATGTGGAGATGACGAAGAGAAGATCAAACATCTTGTAGGTTTCAGAGAGGCGTCAGATAGAGAAATGTACGGCAGTAGCAATAACTTTTGTAATTTTGACTGAAGACAAGTACCATTGTGGACTTGTGGTGACAGTATGTAAAAGCTTTGAGCCTTTGAGGGCAGTATTTTTCTACATAGTACTCTTTTTTCAGTTGAGAGAGAGGCATATACTGCAACTGCAAGGAGAGTATATACACTGAATCATGCTTCTCGATGATGTTCAATTCAGAGTGAGGGTCCCCTTTTTTTCACTATTATATATCGAATATGCTAGTCTTGTTCATACTCATGTAACTGAGATTATGTTTATCTGAGACCGAAAAAAATAGAAGCCAGAAGGTAGATACCGACAGAATTCAGAACAACTGCTGGGGCATTTGGCTTAACTGGAGTTCCAAGTTGCCGAATCCCTGACAGATCACTAAAATTCAGAAGATAAATACCAACGACTTGTGTTTTTTTATATAATAATAATTCCATTCATGTGTTTTTTAGAGAAAATTCCATTCATATGAAGGTTTAAGAACACATTAAAGAAACGAGGGTGAATTTCCCCCATTAGTCATCTGATTCGAACACAAAGGTCAGGATATCGTTCTGCATATTTTAGGCATATGAACTGAATGGAATGGTCATACCGACAAGTGCTCCATTGCCGTTGCAGACGTCGCCCAGTTGCTACTTGCTATTTGCTACCCTTTCTATTCTGTAAAGCAGTTTTCTTTTAACAAGAGATAGGATTCTGTAATGCAGTTGATCAGTTATGCTTGTTTTCCTCTGCGGCTCTGCACGTATGTCACGGACCATCCCTTCGTTTTTTTTCGTTCACTCTGATGGGCCGGTACTTTGCAAAATTCAGCAACCAGCCCGCATCTTTTGTATCAACCGGCCCGCTTCTTTGCAAAATTCAGTGACCGGCCCGTTTCTTTGAAAAATTCAGCAACCGGCCCGTTTCTTTTGTTGAAGAAGTTTCATCAGATAGTGCAGCAGATGGAACAAAGTGGGCTTTCCGAACTGGATCTTAAGGCCTGGCAGGCCTGTCTATGACCCCCAACGAATTCATGCACCATTGATCCTGATCCACACAAGTCGAACAGAACCTATGGCCGCAGAGGGTTGTTTTAAACGTAGATCACATACTGTACCGGACAGTACACTGGATAATACGGGAGTGAGCGAGAGAGTCGGTTGACTCAGAGATGAACTGAAACCGAATCAGTTGAGTCCCTCGACGAACATCGTCAGCCACCCCCCTGTAATTCGTCTTGTTATTACCACCGCCGGCACGGCGTGGTGCACAAACAGCCAGACGTACGTGCTCGTGGTACCACAGCCAGGCCGGGCCCCGGGTGTCCAACCAACCTTACGTGACAGGTGACGCAGTGTCTTTCTCCGTGAACAGCTAGTGGTAATGTGCAGGCGCACAGTGCTCGATCGTTGGCACTGATGGCGAGCCTTTTTGCGATTTGCGAATCAAAAACACCTCGCGCTTTTCTTTTCTTTTCTTCAGCGCGAAACAAGCTCCGCCGCCCAATCAGACGCCATCGTCCGCGTCAGGCCAGGCGACTAGCAGCTTGCGGGCAGGCTGGCTAGTGGCTACCTCACAGAGAGAGAGAGAGAGAGAGAGAGAGAGAGAGAGAGAGAGAGAGAGAGAGAGAGAGAGAGAGAGATTGGGAAGGCGTGCACGGCCGGAACCCTCGCGTCCACGGCGGGCGGTACGGTGGTCGTCTGTGTGGTCTGGTGGACGCTGGTGGCTGGCCGGCCGGCCGCGGCACCGCATTAACTGATGAGCCATCCATACATCCCGGCTCGATCGACCAGGGGCCAGGCCCAAGCGAGACGACGACGCTGCAGGCAACGGGGCGCGCGCGTGATAACTAACTGCGACCATGTACGTACGTCCGTGCCCGTGATGACCAGGCCGATTAGCTGCCACGCCTCCCGTTCTCCCGGCGTAGGCGTCGGCCGGTCCGGGTCGAGGAGCACGACAAGGCATGGACACCCACATGCACCCCCAAGGGTGCATCGTAACATGCCGTATATACGTGCAATAACTCTGCGCGTGTCTATGCGACCCGACCGCGATCTAGCTGTACTACGCACTAGTACACTCGCTCGCTCGATCGATCTTTACTAGTAGCTCTCCACAACTCCACTTCTGCGCCGGACCGGACCAGACACCGCCGGTGCGCGTTTGGCACCGTCGGCGTGGGCGCACCAAAAGGAGTTCTCTGGCACTGTCACGCACGATCGAGAGCACGCCCGGCATACGGTGCCGGCTCGCTCGTGCCCCCGGCCTTGGTCAAAAACGGCATGCGCCCATGTCATGCTACCGATCTGCTCGCTCGCTTGATCGGCAGGCTCACGACGCCCCTCCGATCCTGTGTCGTCGTGCGTCGATCAAACCGCCGCGGCCGCCAGCCGGAACAACGCCGGCGTGCGTCACCGTCGCCTAGTCGATGGACTGGCCAACCAACAGCAAACTCATGGGTGCACACCAGAGTGCACCGGGGCAGGGCGGGCGCCGAGCTGCGCGGCCGGTGCGGCGTCCCCGTCCGATCCCAATCAACGGCTGCCAATGGATGATTAAGGGCTGTGTTCAGATTTAAGAAAAAGTACTTCTCCAACAAATTTTTTCTATTCATCTCACTCACATAACACACTTCCCAGTACACTATTCATCTAAGACAACTACTTTTTACTTTCAATCCGGACACAGCAAAGGTCTTCCCTGGCGGATAGGAATAAGGAGGTCTTCCCTGGCGGATAGGAATAAGTATCGACATGTTTCTTTCGCAGCGCGTGGAGCAGGAGTGGTGACGGAGGGATGACGTATGACGACGAGTCTGCGACTGCGAGCGGGGCCCTGCCGTCAGGGCAGGGATGGGGGCGTTGCTTTGTTTTGCCCTCCTATTCTCTTCCTGCTTTTATAAGAAGGCAGTGCGGCGTCCCGGGAAAGGGGAGAGACGATTCGGCAGTAACGAGCGAGGGCCGGCAACTACACATTAACACCCGCACACCCTCTCTGTTTCCCTCTCTCTCCCGGGCAGCACCTGTACTTTGGACAGAGAGCAGCGTTGCCTCTTTAGCGCACCGAGAGAGCTCTGAGGCCCGGAATCCATGGCGCCGCCGCTCTCTTCCTGGCCATGGGCAAGCCTCGGCCAATACAAGGCAACCAACCCTTCCCCCTCCTCATTCCTTCTTCGTCTTCACATGTCCATACTGTAACTGTATTTCGTCTCTGAATGTCAGTTTCTTCGTTTGACATGCTTGGTTCTGTCTTTCATCATTCAGTACGTGGTGTTTGGGCCTCTGGTGTGGAAGGTGGTGCAGGAATGGCGGGAGCAAGGTGGCCCGCCGCTGGGCTCGTGGTGGCTTCACCTGCTCGTGCTCTTCGCCGTCCGGGGACTCACCTACCAGTTCTGGTTCACCTACGGCAACATGCTCTTCTTCACCCGCCGCCGCCGCGTCGTCGCCAACGGCGTCGACTTCCGCCAGATCGACCACGAGTGGGACTGGTGAGTTGTTATTCAGTGCGTGCACGAGTACTAGTTGGTGTTGCTCATATAGACATATCCACCTTGCCATCCTCGTGAGCTCTGCTTGCTTGCTGTTGCTGGGGACGAGACGATGCTGTTCTGTTGTTCTGTTGGATTGCGATGCAGCTGCATGGGCAATCTTTGGCTTGGCAGCACGCAAGCCCAGCGCCAAACAGCTTCGGGAGTCTAGAGGGGGTCATTCAAAATGCGTGGATGGGCACACTTTGCATTGATGGCAACCACCCGTAGCTTGTTCCAGCGAGTAAGCTATAGCAGTTTAGTAGCCGTAGAGTAGCACCTACGCTTCTAGCGTCTTCTATATTCAGCTTGATTTCCTCAAGTCGTTTCTAGTTGCAGTAGAAGGTCCAAAGTCGTAACTTGTCTGCGCGTCAATAACCAAAGCTGTCGGCATATCATTTGGTGCTGTTATCTCTTCTTACGAAAGCTGGCCAATTCCGGAGAGTGGCCACGTCGGCCGCTTTTTCCGCCCATCGGATGGCCAATTCCGGAGAGTGGCCACGTCGGCCGCTTTTCCCGCCCATCGGATCAGCCGGATGGAAGGCCGAGATCGAGCCATTTCTCGCCATTTTACATAAAAGCCCTCGTATTTCCACAAAATCAACCCGCACTCCATCCTCAGCCGACCAAAGAATATTTTCAATAAAACCCCTTAACTTCTATAAAATCAACCCACCATCCTTTTTCTCTCTCAGTAATTTTTTTGGAAAAGTCATCGGGTTCAACTTAAATTACATAATAGCCTATTCTATTAGTTACTTTCATACGGGAAACATTATATGTACCGCTTAACTATCAAAACGCGTTCGAACCAAAATATGTCCAACATAAAATTTGCTTATAATTTCAATACCCACAACTTTACTACATATACATTTTTAAACTCAACACACTTTTGCTATTAATTCGCGCAAATGTATACTTACTAACCATCATATCTATGATTTTAATACCAAAATGTCCTCAAACTAAGGTGATTTTAATAAAAATAAATAAAAAACAAATATCTATGTCTTTGGTACGCAACAAGAATTTTTAATTCTAAGTGTTTCTGTAATCCATTCGCACAAACAAATACGTTGCACATACAATTTAGACACCAAAATATCTTTACATTAAAAAAATATTAAACATAGGCACTTCAAAATTTAAAAGTCAATGAACATACTATAAATCAAACATAAAAATACTGGACTCACTTTCCAATTCTCCCATTATAGCTTACATTCGACCATTAAAACGAATTTAAAAATCAACAAAATTAAAAACAAATTGGACTCACTTTTCCAATTCCCCCATTATAGCAAACATCCAACCACAAAACACTTTTAAATTAACCCAAAACATTTTTAAGCTAACAATTTTCAACATAAAAGCTACTAAAATATTAAAATATGCAAAATTCATACGTAACAATAAATTCAATGCTCATATCCAATTCCCTTCCACAAATTTACAATCTAACAAAAAGTATACTTGAAAATGCTTTACAAGTTTAACAGAGCTGAATGCTTTTCGTGGCAACGGACCTGCAAATTCGAAATTCAGGTTGTGCGTGCTGATAATCTACCAAATTGGAGGACTGTGCAATTCTCTCAAACAAAAATTTTATCCAGATTTCTTCGGGCTTGTTAGGCTTGGGCGTGCAATGCTCATGGCCCCTAATGGCAAGCCACTATGGTAGTCTCTTTTATAAAAAAACGAGTTTAATATCATAGTAGGCACATGATCCACATATAATATATTAAATTGCTAACAATAGATATTACATTGGATCTTAGCTAGAAAAGCTAAAAAAGGTATATTTTGGAATAACGTCTTTGGTTGGATTATACAACACATCGACACATTCACACCAGTGTCCGGGCGAGGCCAAACTTAAAAAGATTGGACTCAGTTTTCCAATTCACCCACTATAGGAAACATCCAACCACAAAACACTTTTAAATTAACCCAAAACGTTTTTAAACTAACAATTTTCAACATAAAGGCTACTAAAATATTAAAATCTACAAAAATTCATACATACCAATAAAATTAAATGCTCATATTCCATTCTCTTCTACAAATTTCAATCTAACAAAAAGTATACTTCAAAACAAAAGACCAAAATAAAAAAGCATACCTTTTCTAGTTCTTGGAATCTCTGGTTCAGAACTCTTATGTACTACTGTGGTAAAACCGGTAATTTCCCTTTGGCCGGAAGCCCGGATGCTCTGGTAGTCTGACTGATTGCCTGTGACTGACTGGTGGCCCCGCCTCGCAGGGACAACTTCTTGCTGCTGCAGACGCTGCTGGGGGCCACGGTGGTCAACAGCCCACTGCTCCCGGGCCTGCGGCAGCTCAGCCTGTGGGACCCGCGAGGCTGGGCCGTGGCCCTGCTGCTGCATGTGGGCTTCTCAGAGCCGGTCTTCTACCTGGCCCACCAGGCCATCCACCGGGCCCCACACCTCTTCGCTCGCTACCATGCTGCCCACCACTCCTCCGACGTCACCCAGCCACTCACAGGTTTGAGGATCATCATCTCCTTGCTCCTGCACGAACACGCCATTAAATTTCTCCTTCGTCCTCGCCATTAAAGTTTTTTTAAAGCTTCTGGTGTTGTTGCTGTGTCTGTGTAACAACTGTGTTCCATTGATTGGATTGCAGCCGGGTTCGGCACGCCGCTGGAGACCCTGCTGGTGACGCTGGCCATGGGGGCCCCGATCGCAGGCGCCTTCCTGATGGGCTACGGCTCCCTGGGCCTGGTCTACGGCCACGCCTTCGTCTTCGACTACCTCCGTGCCATGGGTTACAGCAACGTCGAGGTCGTCTCGCCCAGGGTGTTCGACGCCTTCCCCGCGCTCAGATACATCCTCTACACCCCATCGTGAGTATTACCACCACACAAAAAAATGTTTTTTTTTCGCCGAGGGAAAAAATGGTTGGTGATGCAGATGAAGGTTTGACACGATGGGCAAAGAGCCGTCCTGTCCTGTTGGGTGTTAACGGTATGCCGCCGTATGCATGTGACACTGACACCAGCATGTTGCTAGGAAACGGCCAAAAAAACTGGCCGAACTCATTGAAGTTCGTACTGTGCAACGAACTGCGAAAACTTGCAAGTGCCAATGCTGTTGCCATTGATTTTTGCTCTGACTACTCACCTATTGATGATCCGTATTCATTAGTTCTAAACCAGCACTAATTGGGCGCGATGATCATGCAGGTACCTGAGCCTGCACCACCGTGAGAAACGCGGCAACTTCTGCCTGTTCATGCCGTTGCTGGACGTGCTGGGCGGCACGCTGGACGTTCGCTCGTGGTCGCTGCAGCGTGCGGCGTACGACGGCGCGCCGGGCGGCGGCGCGCTGGGCACGCCGGAGTTCGTGTTCCTTGCGCACGTGGTGGACATCATGTCGTCGATGCACGTGCCGTTCGTGCTCCGGTCCATGAGCTCCATCCCTTTCGCCAACCACTTCATCCTCCTCCCGTTCTGGCCGCTCGCCTTTGCGTTCATGCTCGTCATGTGGTGCTGCTCCAAGACGTTCGTCGTTAGCTTCTACTACCTCCGTGGTCACCTCCACCAGACCTGGTCCGTTCCACGCTACGGCTTCCAGGTGAGCACGCACGTCAGCAATGGCGGACGGTGGTGTTTACCCAATCCGATCGCGTCGGAGGATTTGACTTGATGGGCATATATCTGGTAAACTGATGATGTACTGTGTTGTATGGGCATGTCGTCGGTCGCAGTACTTCTTGCCGGCGGCGAAGAAGGGCATCAACCAGCAGATCGAGCTGGCGATCCTACGCGCCGACAGGATGGGCGTCAAGGTCCTCAGCCTCGCCGCGCTCAACAAGGTCAGTCAGCTCTCAGCTTCACCTCCATCGCTCTCGTCGCAACTCGTAACCACCTAGCTGTCGACGACGTTGCTACGACCACTAGCGTTTTATTAACTGTACGCGACGCGACGGCCATTGTGGAGTCGCTCACGGGGAACGCGTGCTAGTAGCGACTAGCGTGGACGCACGCGTACGTTGCCGGCATGGGGTTTGTTTGGCCGAGCACAGTAGCTTAGCTAGCCGAGATATCACTGGCATCGAAGCTATAGCTGAGACCATGATACGTCAGTCCGCCCATGTCCATAATTGCGAGACGGGGATGCGTCGTGCCCGGCATGTGTCCGCATTGAGGGAGGCCGGCCGGTGGCATCGGCGAGCCAGCCACGGCACGCAACCATGGCCACGGGAGAGACCGCGACGAGACGCGTGGGGCGCCGCGACGGGCACGCCACCCTGACCCGCGATGGCGGTGTGTGCGTGTGGAGGAGAGGACGGCCAAGTTAAGCTTGAGCTCATTGATGCCGTGGTCTCGTTCTCATCTCGATCATGTCTCGGAGACGACGGGACCACCCTTTGCTTTGGCACGCGGGGGTGGGTCTCGGCGTCAGCTCCTGCAGCGGCGGCCGGCCACCCATGGCAGCGCCGCCGCGTGGGATGTACTGGGTCCGGAGGTTCATTCATGGCGTGGAATCCAATCGGGAGGACGTGGCGGTGGTCCTGCACTCCTGCTGCATCATCGCCATAGATCGGGGACAATCAGACGGGGCGTCGTGTTGTCGTGGACAACTGTAGACGGAGAGGGATGCTACGAACAGGGTCCTCTCCCTGCTGCGCAGCCTGCAGGGACACCTGTATGGACCGTGCTAATCTTCATCACATGCCTGAGTGATGAACAGGGACGGCAAGGGCGCTCGTCCAACCATATGATCCCTCTCTGATGACATGTCTGATGAACAGTAACGAATTCAAAATTCGAATCAGTACTAGTATACTGAACCGGCCGGCGTAGTGGCCCTCCCATTCGGCCATTCATTCATTGATCGACGCAGTAATTTCACTAGGGATTTTTTTTGTGAGGCTAATGTTTTCTCTCTCTCTCTCTCTCTCTTTGGTGCTGGATTATGGTCTGTCAGAACGAGGCGCTGAACGGGGGCGGCACGCTGTTCGTGAACAAGCACCCGGACCTTCGCGTCCGGGTGGTGCACGGCAACACTCTTACGGCGGGCGTGATCCTGAACGACATCCCCAGCAACGTCAAGGAGGTGTTCCTCACCGGCGCCACCTCCAAGCTCGGCAGGGCCATCGCGCTCTACCTCTGCAGGAAGAAGCTCAGAGTCCTGGTACTCAACTGACTGACCACCTACATGACGGTTTTCATATAATCTTGATCTGTAAACAGGAAGCCATCTGACATGATATGATTGATCTTGGTCGTTGTGCTTGGTTTCAGATGTTCACCATGTCGTCCGAGAGGTTCCTCAAGATCCAGCGTGAGGCGCCGCCGGAGTTCCAGCAATACCTCGTCCAGGTCACCAAGTACCAGGCCGCACAGAACTGCAAGGTACACTACACTCTCCTCTAGTACTCTACCGTGTATCGGTGTATGTATCATGACAGAGCACGTATGCAGACATGGATCGTGGGCAAGTGGCTGTCACCGAGGGAGCAACGGTGGGCACCGGCGGGGACACACTTCCACCAGTTCGTGGTGCCGCCGATCATCGGGTTCCGGCGAGACTGCACCTACGGCAAGCTCGCCGCGATGCGTCTCCCCAAGGATGTGCATGGGCTCGGTTCATGCGAGTACACCATGGACCGCGGCGTCGTGCACGCATGCCACGCCGGCGGCGTCGTGCACTTCCTCGAAGGGTGGGACCACCACGAGGTCGGCGCCATCGACGTCGACCGGATCGACGTCGTGTGGAGGGCGGCGCTCAAGCATGGCCTCACGCCGGTCTGACGTGCCGGCCGGACTTGCGGCGGCGGCGAGAGCTGAGACGACGGGCCTCCGGCCACACGTTCACCAGTCACCACCACCGTGGCTATTCATTGTACTGTGAAATGGACGCCAGATAAGGGAAATGTAGGCGTGTGCACCGATTTGACGGGAGACGGATGGAGATTTATAAAGACTCACATTTATGGCAATGGCCAATGGGGTTCTTGATCGGAAGAAGATCGCATGTTTTGCGTCCAATAAAACTAGCAAGATGGCCCGTGCTAATAGCACCGGTAGCTAGTTTTTGCATAACTACAATTAAAATGGCATTAATAAACATCCAACATCATGAAAAATTCCATAGCGTATGTTTATCTGGTGCTACATGCATCATATTTGCCGATCAGTTGTTGCTAAATGCACTTTTTCTTTCATTGTTGTATTAGCTCAAATAGAAGGAAAGTGACATCTTTGCCATACTATATACTAAGAGACTCATATTAATTGTTTCATCGTTGGATGGCAAGGGTGTTGCTCCTACGCCTGCTTACTGGCACCAGATGTTCTTTGCAGTTGCTACTTGGACGGTGCTTGATTCCTGTACGACTTCCGTCTGATGGAGTATGCTAATGCACCACTATTTGTGCAGGCCATCTTAGTTGGTTTTATGCTAATACAATGCAGAACAATATTATGATGATTTTTAGTACCTCTTTTTTTTAAAAAAAAATCCAATATATTTGGACTCTTTGGGACCTTTAGATTGTCATAAAATTCAATGTCGTATGTTTTTTTTTTCTGGACACTCAATGCCATTGGATCATCATATATCTCAAAGGTGCATATTTTTTCAGCTAACATGATAGTGTTTGTTGCTCTCTTTATTTCTACATGGATAATTAGGGTATGGATAACTTGTGGGTATGGATCCCTTTGTTAGCCACAAGCTACCAAATTCATGGTGGGCATCGCACCTATAGCAAGTACTTTGAACGAATAGAAATTCTCGATTTCTTAAGCTACTACATGTATTTGATTTAAATCGGTACCTAAATCATGTCAGCTACGGACTCTTGATTTCTCATAGCACGTTACATGACTAATTTTATTGTTCTGATTAGTGTTTTAGATGGAAGGCTCTCTTTTATAGATATTATTTCATTGTATATGTTGTTAATTCTAATTATTATTTTTTTATGTAATTATATATTCCTAAATTAATATGATTAGCTGCCTGTCTGTGAAACTTTTATTTGATATTGTAAGTTTTATTATTTAAAGTATGAATTTATATACCTTTTGGTTATATCAGACATGGTCTCTTTAGTTTACTATTGATTAGTCGTATTAAACACTGATACATAAATTCGAAATTCTGAAAATATAGGGCCCAAAATTAGAACAAATGTTCTATCCCATAGAATCTCAGAATCCCTTCCTTCCAAGCTCTGTCTCCATTAAATTCCAAAGGACTCAAGTCTAATCTTTGTATTATATCTGTTTGATTCCAAAAAAATACTAAAGTTGGTGGTATATTTGAATATAATATACAAAAGCTGCAATACAATGTACATCTTCCATAGTTTAATCAACACATGTATCCGTATTAGAGTTGTATCTCTTTTCTTTTTTAAATTCTAAAATTAATATTTTTTGTTAGTCGTATTTTGGCATTATTGACTCTTTCTAATATTTTGGACACTTTTATCTTCATACAAACTAAATTCTTTATTCGGACTAAAGTTGAAATCTCTTCGCCCGCTCCTTGGCAAACGTGGTGACTTCTAACGCTCAACCTTGATTGATACTATTAGCAAGCGGTTCTCACTGGAAAAAGATCGTTACCCCTTACTATAATGCAATGCCATTATTATGTTCACCATTTGTTTGTTGCGCATAAATAGATATAATATTTCCATATAATCGTGAAAAGATAATTAAGTTGTCATTTAAAATAATTATAGACTGTTGTACCCGACAATGATTATAAGGTGTTGCATAAGATAAATCAATAAAAAAATAATAGAGAAGAACATCTGTATGCGATTGACAGGTAGGTATTCTCCTACTTCCGTCCATGGGATGGGATTGAGCTTTCGCTAGTCCAATTCATGTCGAGGGGGGCCAAAGCATAAAGAAGCAAAGCGGTCTCCACAGTTTTTTATTTAATCATTACAATAAATAAATATACACATATTTGATTATCTTACATCATTTATTTAGAGAACATGTCTATTAAGGACAGGGTATTTTTTACGCTAAAAAAAGGACACGGTGTTTTAGACCCCTCTCATTTTCTCATCGATTAATATATATTTTTAATTCGAAATTTATATGTTTATATATTTCTTGGTTGTTTTAGGCATGGACTCTTCGACTTATTCTAGACCGTTGGATCTTCATAAAATCCTATGGCTCAAATTCTTCTCTTTTTCCGATTAACGTGAGAATTTCTTGGTCCTCTCGACGAACGTGGTTGCTACTTTTTTTCTTCGAGTAATAATATAATAGATAGATAGAACTGGTATGTAAATATAATCAGAATAATGAGAAAATCGGAATGGGCAGTTGCGAACGCAAGGCGACCAAATCGTTCATCTTGTTTGGGCTCTCTCTCGAGAGCCAGGAGCGATGCACGCCCTTTGGAGTTGGAGGCTGCAACTCATCTGCTGGATCCCCCTGCAGGCAGCGAGGCAGCACCAAACCGTCCTCGTCCATGGACAAGGCACCACACACAATCAATACGAGTCGAATAATAACTTCTTTATGTCTAAAAAAAAGAGTAATAACTTCTTTTTAATGCTGTCCCTATTTGCTATTGGCCTTCGAGATACCATACAAACAGACACTAAACATTTTTTAAAAAATCATAGTGCGTAAGATGGCACCACCAATTCTTAAAAAAAACATACACACTCGTACAACTAGAAGCGAATGCAGTTTTTTTTTTATTTGCCTAAAATTTCTCTTTTCCACATCTCGTTGTACAGTTCATGGTTTGGGCTAAAAAATTTTGGAGAACTACTCTAAGATAGCACACTCTGTACTATATTTACCAGAATGTTTTGAGGAAATTCATTTTTATGGCGCAATACAGTAGTCGCCCGATAATAAAGCATTCTCTTTGCGTTATCACACAATGCTTCAGCAACTGTGATTTATTTGTTTAATTTTTATGGCTTATGATTTAAATTATGTATCAAAATTAAACTAGCAAGTTGGGTCCCTTTTTTTTTTGAACTTCACAAGTTGGGTCCCTAATAACATGGCTTTAATCCATATTTTGACTTATATATAACTTTCAAAATCCGGCGCCTAAAGCGGCCCAGCCCATAAATATTCGGCCTTCTTCTCTCGCCCTCACGTATGGGCCAAGGGCCGAGGCCAAGCCTAGAACAGTTGAACTGGTCATGCAAAATAGGAGTAGAGTTATCTAAAAAATTGTAAAGGCCTTACGGGAAAAAACGGCATTAAAAAAATTCCGTTGCCGGGACTCGAACCCGGGTCTCTCCGGGTGAGAGCCGAGTATCCTAACCAGCTAGACTACAACGGATGATTGGTGGCTTTACTACTAGTGCCTATTTTATCCAATATTAGCTATAGCTTCGTCTCATGGTAATCCAGATCCAGCCGTGTAATCGTGGTGTACAGAAGATGGGAAACTTTCACTACTTGGGACTACAGAGATAGGAAATTGTTCTTTCAGTGATTAGTTGGGACTACACTAGAGAAAGTCGATCACGCCATCACGGGGTGAAGTGGTGAACAGGAGAGGACTGCAGATGTGGTACTGTTGGTTCAGCGTCTTTTGCATCTTTCTCGCGCCTTTGGTACAGGGGGGGCATAGTAACATAGCGTTGCGCATCACATGGTTCTCGGCCACTGCTAACATTTCTCTCCAATCCAACTGACCGCCGTATCGCACATCACGCGCCGCAATTCCAGATCTCATCCCAGTAATCAGTTGATGAATGACGACTGATGTTGCAGTGCTATCTGCCGCTTTTCGGATATCTTCTCAATGCTGCACATGAAGTGGAGAAAGAACTAAAGAAGTTACTGATATGGTGAAAATGAAATGAATTGCTTTCGGCGTCGTGGTCGCCCTGGTTGGCTGGTTCGATCGATCCGCATGCATGTGACATTACACAAGGCGATGGTGACTAACTGACTAAGCTAATACGATTACGACTCTACGCGCGCGGGCCCATGATTTGATCCTGACCAGACCAGGGGTAAAAGAGCATGGAGTGTGTGTAGTTGTGTACTGTTCCGCGCGGTGCTCACAGGCGTGAGCGCGAGGGAAAGATCGCAGCAGCTGCAGGTGATCTTCGCCTTTCTGGCTTTCCAACGCCGTGATCGCGATCGCCTTTTGATCAATGCCGATCGAGCACGGGCAGGCACGGCCCTGCACAGCCACACAACAGATTTCTCCTCCTCCACGCTGACACAGAGAGCTCGATCGATCGATCGATCCTTCAGTCATTCATGTTGGCGTGTAGCCTTGGAGAGTGCATGCGCTGAACCTGACCTTCACGCGCGCACGGGGCCGTTGCGCTGGCGTGTCACGCATGCGCGGAACAAGACGGCGGCGGCGGCGCGATGGCCGATGGATCGGGGAACGATCGATCACAGGCATAACAGGCACAGTCACAGGTCATAGCTAGCTCCTCTGATGCGATCGTTATAAGTATCTGCCCTCCCCGCGAGTCCACAACGGCCACCCGCTCCGCCCTCGTCGCGCACCTCGCTTCGATCGCGCTCACGAGAAAGCGCGCTCGGTCGTCCTCGATAGAGATGTTCCCACCGCCGCGCGTCACCTAAAGCCTCTCGCCCCCCAATGGATCCATCCCTCTAGAATCTAGATCCCTCCTTCCCTCCCCGCCACCGGGTGCTCGTCGTCACATCGGGGGCGCGATCCCCTCGTGGATTTTCTTGATTCGTTCGGGACCCTAGCTAGGGGGGAACGAACGAACGAACATGTGGAAGGGGAAGAAGAGTGGGCCGCTGACGCCCAAGGTTGGGAGGAAGCGGGAGTTCCCCATCCGCGCCGAGGACTACGAGCTGCTCGAGCCCATCGGGGACGGAGCCACCGCCGTCGTGCGCCGGGCGCGGTGCCGCCCGCTCGCCGGCGAGGTCGTCGCCGTCAAGATCATGAACATGGCGCACCGCACCGAGTCCGACGTGGTACGTATACTACCTACGGGCCTTTCATCATTCCACTAACATCAGCATCAGCATGTCCTTCATCAGTAACTACCCGAACCACCAGCACACATACATGCAAACCTTCTGATTTCTGGTTTTTGTACAGCAACACATTATTATCGGAAAAAAATAGTTGCACACCAAGTAAAAAATATATACAATAGTCAATATGAGGACACCTATATTCCTGAGTTCAGATAGATGTGTAAATTGGTTTAGTTGCAGAATTTCAGATTCATAATTGTAAAAAAAAACATACACGCTCTCTTTTGCATGCAGAACAACGCCTCAGAGGAAGTGAAGACCATGATTATGATTGACCATCCGAATCTTCTTAGCGCGTACTGCTCATTTACGGAGGGTGAAGCCTTGTGGATTGTAATGCCTTATATGGCCGGAGGCTCGTGTTATCACCTGATGAAGTCTTCGTACCCGAAAGGGTTTGAGGATGAGAACTTCATAGCATTCGTGCTGCGTGAAACGCTGAAAGGTTTAGAATACCTCCATGAAAATGGCCACATACACCGGGATGTAAAGGTATGCTTCTTTGCCATTCATGTAGATGCCACATATTTGGTCAATGTGATAAAGTGTATCGTTGAAAGTTGGTACTAAGAAGGTATATATTTCATGCATGGGCACAGGCTGGAAACATTCTACTTGATCAAGAACAGGGAGTGAAACTATCAGACTTTGGAGTTACCGCTAGCCTTTATGATTCACTAATTAATAGACATGGCAAAAGGAAGACACTTGTTGGGACGCCATGTTGGTAATAACTACGAAAATATTGCATATTACTAAATACTATTAGTCGTTAAATTATAATGTGACGTATTAATGTATATTTCCTTACATACTAAACTTGCTCTCGACTTTATGTTTTTCCCAAGGATGGCCCCTGAAGTTATGGAGCAAAAGGATTACGATTTCAAGTACATCTTGAATTACCTTATTGCTCTTATCATGTACCATTTGAGTGTGTTTGTAATTGATGTTCTTTGTCTAAAACAATTACAGGGCAGATATTTGGTCTTTTGGAATAACTGCACTTGAACTTGCTATTGGTCATGCTCCATTTTCAAGTCAGCCTCCAGCAAAGGTCATATATTAACTTGGTCATATTACTTTGTCAAAATGTTGTGGCTGAGTGAGGTTTATTAAATGCTATGTAGGTCTTTCTCATGACGTTACAACATGCCCCTCCATCGCTTCATAACACAAAGGAGAAGAAGTTTACAGATGTATGATTTTAACATATTTTATTGGCAGATAACTAGTGTGACTATACTGATTCGCCTTTCGACTTGTATTGTAGTCTTTTAAGAGTATGATTGCCACTTGTCTAATAAAGGACCCAACAAAAAGGCCATCAGCAAAAAAACTGTTAAAACACCCATTTTTCAGAAAAGCAAAGTCAGAACATAATGCTGTGAAATGCATGATAAATAAGTTGCCATCGTTGGCTGAGCGGATGCAATCTATAAAGGTATGGTCATATGTTTTTCGATTTATATATAATTTTGTATTGTGAATAACATTTATGTGGTATCATGTATTTCAAATAGGAGAATGAAGCAAAGATGCAAGCAGACAAGAAACCTCATGACAAATGCAAAGAGAAGGCATCACAGGTTTTGATTGTTGATATACTAAAAAAAATTCATATCATATTTTATAGCTTCTTTATAATGTTATAGTAACTTATCATTCAACACTTAGTTTTAGATCAATAAAGTATATATTGAAGAGTGGCCTATTCAACTAATGCCTACGCAATTAAGTCTCTAATCCATCTGTAGATACTGTGACAATCTTTTAAGTACACAATTCTATAAGATGGTAATTGAGTTCCATTTTCAAATTCTCAAACAGGAAGAGTACAGGAGGGGTGTGAGTGAGTGGAATTTTGATATTGCGGACTTAAAAGTACAAGCAGCATTGGTTTGTACCTAATCACTAAATAAAGCTCCGAATGAGATCTATATCGCTTACTTGCATGTGACTAATCTTCTGTTCACTTATATAGTATCCAGATGAGAATGAAGCAGAGGATTTTTTACGTTTCTTATTTGAGCTTGATATTGTTGATGAAAGTACCAAGCTACAAGATCTTAGAGCACGGAATTGCCCAATGAATGATGAGCGGATGGTAACATTGATTTTATAAATGTTATTAATATTTTTAATATCATTTGTTTATTGCATCTGACAAATGAAGAAGATGTCTTAACAGAATGCTGGTGATGATGGCTCGGGAAAATCAAATTCAACGAGTCCGATGTCCTTATCTCGAAGGTTGCATGGTTTATTTAGATTCACCTTATTGATATATCAGTTTCATACTAAAATCATATGAATTGGCTCTTGCACAAATACTCTTATGTCGATTATGATTCTTTTATAAAATAAAATAAAATAGTGTGTTTCTATTTAATCTCATAACTAGCATTGATAGTGTTAGTAATTTGATTTATTTGCATAAGAATACATTGCTTTCCTATCTTAACATTGTGTAAGTATAAAGATCGGATTTGTGTTTTTCCTAACATTAATTACCTCCATCAGTGTGAAACAGCTTGATAAAGGAAGTCCAAATGGCCTTTTGCGCAATGAGTCATTTGAAATTCCTTCCATTCCACCTACTAAGCAACTGACAAGAACAGGCATGTTTGAAATTCTCATCCCTGAATAAAAATATTATTCATCTATAATTTTTACCTATAGCAATAATAATTTTTATATTTTTGAAAAATATTTATGCCATTCAATTTTGGTTTATATTTTTATTGTGTTAGTTTATAAAAACATAAGGCTAAATTTACTTAAATATGTATTAAAACAAGTATTTTTGTTTTTTCTTTCAGTTTCTACATGCAAGGATGTTGATGAATATCTAGAGAAAACTGCTTTTCAAAAAGGCCGTTTCAAAGTTATACATGATTATAGCCAGGTATGTTTTCATCATATCTACTTTGCTATTGTTTTTCATCGAGAATTTGGTTTCACAATGTTATGTTTGATCCAATTTTTGAATCCATGCATGAGGTGCTTTTTTGTCCACACCTTATCATTTTCGGAAAACTATTTAATTAATTCTTAAATTCATATGTAAAGTTTGTTTAACTAATCACTCAAGGTAAATGTTTTGATTTTTGTATGGTTGATCTGTATCTGTAAAATGACATAATATGATAAATGTTTTGATTTTGTGTGTTTGATAACTATTTATTTGCTTAGTCAATTATTTGGTTCTTGTACATGCACATATACCATTTTTTAGATTTAAATATTAGCTCATGATATTGTTTTGGTGCAGCTTGAAGGAGCAACACAACGGGAGAAAGAGTTATTAGAACGTATAAATAGTTTAGAGAAAATGTAAGCTTTCAATTTTTCAAATAAATTTTGCAATACCATTTATTAAGTTATTTGAAAACCATTTTTTAATATAATAGCATAATTAATTGTATATGATTATAGGCTTCTTGCTTCCCAAGATGAAGTCGAGAGGCTTAAAGCAAAGGGTAAACATACTATAATGTTGACATTAGTACTTCATTTTTGCGAATTTTAATCAATCACTAGTTTTATGTCATTTTGCTCTACAAAAATTAGTAGCTTTTATGTTATTTTGCTCTACAGAGGCAAAAGGAGCAGAGGAATGTCCGCAAGAACAATAGTAGTGAAGCGAATGCTAATAGCACTGTTACTTAGGTGATGGTTGTAATGTAGAAAGTAATTGCATACATATGCATATCACTTGTTATCTAGAGTTCACTAAGTTGATTTAGTGGATTTCCTGGTTCAAAAGTGTTTGTACATCGTGTCTCATTTTTAAATGTTATTTAGATCTTTGCATTTTTAGTAGAGAGCTTTATTGAGAGATTTGTTATATGTGATAGTCAAGTTATATATGGCGTGTGGTCTTTGGAACTTGATGAATGAGTCGGGATGAAT
This sequence comes from Digitaria exilis, assembly GCA_015342445.1. Taxonomy (NCBI): domain Eukaryota; kingdom Viridiplantae; phylum Streptophyta; class Magnoliopsida; order Poales; family Poaceae; genus Digitaria; species Digitaria exilis. The sequence continues at coordinate 1,305,420 of JACEFO010000036.1, forward strand.
CTTGGAATAATGCATGGTCATATACTTGATATCAGAACGTAGTTTAGTGGTGGCATAGACGTAAGATATTTTTTACAATTGTATTTATATTTTCTTGATCATAGAAGATATTTGTTTATTTACTGTATTAAAGCTCAGTTTGGCGATGACGATTGGTTCTATAAGGATCTTTTTTTGAAGTGAAGTAAAAGCAGAATGCATGGCCGGCCCTAAACCCGTGCGATTGTGTCCCAAGCTTCTAAAATTCTTGAATGCAAATAATGTCTCTGAATTTGCTAATTATACCAATCGTAAAGTTTTCAATTAAACCCTCTACGTGGAGTGCTGACCACACAATGACATGTGGGTCTGAAATGTGGGGTGGATGATGGAGAAAAGGACGAGGACGTGACACATAGACGATTTCATGAAAGTTATGAATATTTTTTCTTATAATATATAATATAATTGTTAGTTAATTTGGTGATCTCAATCTGCAGTTTTGAATCGAAAAAATTTAGATTACACATTCCTACAAGTCTAGAGATCACGTCTGTATACATTGTGTATTTTTTTAGGGCAAAGTATACATTGTATATTTGAGTTAACTAACAAACTACTCTCCTGATCTCCTCTACCCCCGGATTCTCTATCACTCATCGTCATCTGGCGGGCCGTTTGCCGAGCCACACGTTCGGGCCATCACCACCATTTCGTGCGCTGGGCCCAAAATTAGGCAAGGGAGGGAACCCCACGTGATCCGCCCGCCGCGCGAGCTGGGCCACGGGTCGCCGCGGGCGGGCACGCGACCACCCCGCCGGCATCCGCGGGCGGAGCCCCGAGCACCGACCGCTCCTCCTCCGCCTCAGCTAATACCAAACCAATGGGTGGTGGTAGCCGAGCCCTTTCCCTCTCCTCTCTCTGCGCCACCACCCTCGCCGCCGCCGCCAGGGCCCCATCTCCCTCCCCCTTCCTCGCCCCCTCCCACCGCGCGTCGCCCCTCCGCCTCGCCGCCGGCATGTCCTCCTCCTCCTCCCCGTCCTCCTCCCAGCCCCCCGCTGCGTCGGGCGACGCCGCGGCCCCGGCGCCGGCGCCGTCCGCGTCGAGCGCCATCGACTTCCTCACGCTCTGCTACCGCCTCAAGGTGAGCGGCTCCCGTTCTTCGCGTTATAGTGGTGGGCTCGTTTGGTAGCGAGGGGATCGGGATGTGACTAGCGGATGTGCGCTTGCAGACGACGAAGAGGGCCGGGTGGGTGAAGCGCGGGGTGCAGGCGCCTGAGTCGGTGGCTGACCACATGTACCGGATGGGCGTCATGGCGCTCGTCGCGGCCGATCTCCCCGGCGTCGACCGCGACAGGTGGATTGGCCCGTTTCCTCTCCAGCTCTCGTGTATTTAGGCTTTCTGCGGTTCCTTTCTTATATATAGTTCCTTTTTTCCCCCTCCAATCGCAGGTGTGTCAAGATGGCAATTGTACACGACATTGCAGAAGGTATTAATGGCCCAAAACACTTCATTTTTAGATGGTTTGGCAGGATTTTTGGGATAATGTGAGGGATGTGAAATTGTCAATGTAGAAATGATTGATGTCTTGCTTGTATGGCCTTTGAAACTTTGGTAATTTTCCTTGTTGCCCACCATTAAAAAAGTTTGCCAGTGAGAAAATCAACTCATGTTATGCCTGCGTATGTATGGATTGTTCCTGTTGCTGGCGCTAATTGCTTATGAAGGTTCTGTTTGGTGACTAATTTCAACTTTCTTTTTCTGGTGCTCCAGCAATCGTTGGTGACATCACCCCTTCTGATAACGTACCCAAGGAAGAGAAGAGCCGCATGGAGAAAGAAGCATTGGATCATATGTGTGAATTGCTTGGTGGAGGTTCAAGAGGTGAATACATAATATGCAAAAGTGAAACATTAGCATTTCATGCCGTTGATATCTTAGCCTGCTACCGGATATTGACATGAATTTTGTGGATACCATATTGTATCAAGTGTTGTGAACCCAACTCAAATGTTTTAAAATTCTTGAAACGATATTAATCCTCCTGTTATTATCGCTTAAATCGGCATTTTACCATCCAACACTTTTGTGTCTGCCATCAGTAAAGTAGCACAGGACTTGAGAAATTCATTTTCTCCCATATTAATGGACTCTCCAATTTGAAAATCTTGTGGGCAGTTTAGTTCTCTCTTTTTGTTAAATGGTTTAGATGATTATTGGACACTAAGAAAGCATTCCCATCCATTGGTCAGGTGTCAAGGGAACAATTGTTAATACCAGATAAGGAATGCTTTTTGCAGAAGCTTGACTAAACGCTTTCTGTTCCTTACACATTTTATATGAATATATATATCCCCTTAATCTGCATAGTGTCCTTGTTCAGAACAAGAAATTTGTGAACTTGGAAACATAGAAGGAAACCTAGACATCTATGGGTATTTGGGAACCCATATTGTAGTAACTAGTAACTAGTAAATGCTGCTAATATTATTCCATCTCGCATGATTTTTCTGTCCTTGAAGCCATATCAATCCTTCTTTTATTTATTATTGCTTAAATGGCATTTCCCCCCTAGAGTTCAATGGCTAAGAAATCCAGTGGGCCGTTTGTGTTAATTTCAATCACTAAACAATGTTGCAGAGTATTGGCATCACTTAATTATTAACTGACAATGGAAACATTTAGAACTCAAAATCACTCTCAGGCTCTGCCTCCTGGAGAACTGTTATTCATACAAGATATACAGTGCTCTCTGTAGAGGCCAGACGGAAGTGTTTCTGATTTTCTGAGCTCTTTTAAATTGATGTACAATTAATATTGAGTTGTTGACTTATCTGCATGCCCTTATTCTTCAGCACAAGAAATTCGTGAACTTTGGATGGAATATGAGAACAATGCCTCTTTGGAAGCAAAGGTTGTCAAAGATTTTGACAAGGTACAGTTTATCCATCAAGTTGCTGACGCAATGACAGCATCTGTGCAAAGCAATCACGTGGTAGTTCTAGCCATCATTGAACAGAATCTCATGACGTGCAGTGTGCTTAAGTCAGTTTGGTCCTAGTTTAGACAATCATTAGTACCCTGACCTGTGGCTCCAACTTTTCATTTCCCTTTACATGCAGTAACATTTTGTTTTTCTGTTATAATATTTTCAGATTGAGATGATACTTCAAGCATTGGAATATGAGAAGGGTGAGTTCATACTGGCATTTGATATTGTTTTCCCATGTGAAGTTGCTATTAAGTATGAAGTCGTGATCAAACAAAATGATTTATCGATAAAATTCAGCTCATGTAGCAAATATAACCCTTCTTCTGTTTTGCATCATTTCGGCATACTATATTACTATTCAACTTGTCCTACAGCCTTCTGGGAATCCATGTCCTGCCACCTGCTAAACTCTTGTTGATCATAAGATAGGATTTAGAGTACCTTAAATCTATGTATTTGAAAATTTTCAGAGCAAGGACGGGACCTTGAAGAATTCTTCCAATCAACAGCAGGTGTGCGATCTTACTTTTCCCCCATTCCTTATATTATTCTATATGTTTTTTAGGTTTTGTGCCAATACTGTCTTGCTTTTTAAAATTAAAAAAATCGATCCGCATGTTTTTTTTTAATAAAAAGTTTATGCTGGATCTCGTTCAACTTTACGATATAATATTTTCCACAATACCAACATTAATATTACTGAAACAAAAGCATTACTTATTTTTTCCTCGTTATTAATTCCTATGCAGGGAAGTTTCAGACTGACATTGGAAAAGCATGGGCCGCAGAGATCGCATCCAGAAGGAAACCAAAGTGATCGATTGATGTTCTTTTTTGGTGTTTGCGGTTTCAAGATAACTTGATGACACCACATTTCTGTTGAGCATAGCTTTTGCTAGATGATACTTCTGAGGCAGCACCGAGATGTAGGCTTACCCTTGGAATGTGAACTTACACTTCCATCATGCATCTTGGCCCTGCCCTGACCATGAGACACATTGGGCTTGTGATACCAGGGCTCCAGATATACACCCAGTCGGGTAAGGAGTTCATTGCTGCAGTTTGCTCCTGTCTAAGAGCATGTAGCCGCAGCCGGATCCATCAGGAAATTTTGGTACCAGCCCTTGGTGATGTAAAATCCTTTACTTTTTAATCACTGTACCACTACTTTTTCTCGTGTTAATCCAATTTCATTGTTTCCACCAAGATGACTCTAAACTTTTGTTATCCCATTTCTTTTTCTGATGGTGCTCAAATTTTGCATTCTACGAGCAAGTATTAATATTATAAGGGACCTGAAGTGAAATTGCACAAATATAGGCGCAGGTTGAGGACACGATATATTAAGAGCTCCCCCCCACAAGTATAGACGATAGATACATTGCTGGGTCAAATGGAGATGCTGTTGGGGATACCCATCTCCATCACCGACGTCATGTCCTTGGGATCACCATAGTTAGGCTTGAGCAGCACGTACGGCACCACTCCTGGACCGTGCCGGTTCTTGAGCTCCTTATCCTTGTTCCGTCGATCGATCGTCTCCGCTATCTCCATCATCCTCGCATTGAACCTTAGGAACGCCGCCCTCACCTCCGGCTCCGCCATCCACGCCGGCTCCGCGTGCGTGCCCATGTACTCCTCCCCCGGCGAGTGCGAGGACAGCAGGTTGAGCACCGGCAGTACCAGCGTGCTCTGATACTGCGACGGGAACGTGTCGAGCAGCACCTTCACTGGATCCTGCTCGAACAGCCGCATCTCCTCCTCGCACCCACCACCAGCTTCCTTGCACTCCGTCGGCATGTTCCGCCGCGCAATGGTAGGCCGGTTGGGGAAATAGCCAGCGTAGGGGTACTGACCAAAGTTCACCGCGGCGTGGTGTCCAGACGCCACCCAGATGATGGTGGTCAGTGTGTGCACAAGGCTCTCGTGGCAGTCCAGCGTCGGCCACCACGTCTCGTGCTGCTTGTCCTCATGGCCTTTCGTGCGCACCTCCGTCCAGAACGCCTGCAGCTCGACGTCGCGTGCGATCTCCGACGCGCACGTGTAGTAAAACCACACGTAGTCCGACACCCACTCCTTGATGGAGTCCCAGACGAGCATGCCGTCGTTGGCGTACGGGTAGTCCTCGACGGTGAGCTGCAGCGTGCCGTCGTTCCTCTCGAACGCCATGCCCCTTCTGACAAGGTCGGCAGGAAGGGCCTCCATGTCGAAGCGCCAGTACCTGTCGTAGATCCCGGAGCTGAGCTCCATGGAGAGCTTCCCCGGCGAGAAGCTGCTCTCGATGAACCCACCGGCGCTGATGAGCATCCCGCGAGCCTGGGCGTTGATCTCCATGGTGAAGCGGAAGTGAGGGTGGAGGAGACGGTAGATGGGGTGCATCTCGCTAAGCTGCCGGTGCGCCGCGATGATGTAGGGCTCCACGCAGCAGTGGGTGCGGAGCCAGTGGCTGACGAGCTGGTGGTAGCCGGTGTCGTGGGCCAGGACGTGGGTCTTGGCGAGCTGCCACAGCCACGCGTCGGTCATGCTGGAACCCGGCGTGAACACCTGGCGCCACTGAGGGAGGTTCTTGGACTTTGGCCGCGTCAGCTCGATGGCGATTGGGCGGAGCGTGCCGTCCTCTGTCAGGAACAAGACCGTGCGCGAGGCGTAGAGCGTCGTGTCGTCCAGCTCGCGAACCTTGTTCACGTAGGGCAGGAACTTGTCGTGGTAGTCCAGCATGAAGAGCTTATTCTTCGCAAGGGCCTGGATAGGACAGGTAGCAAATTCATAATTATCCATGTATGTATGATAGCTATTTTTCAATCTTCCATGTATCTGCCTATAGTAATTGTGTTGCCTCCTATTATTTATATACTATTCGGGAAGCAAACTATTTAAATAAAGAATCCATATAGACTATAATTCACAAATAGTTAAATTAATAATTAGAGTATATGAAAATTAAAAGTTTACCAAGTGGTATGCATACTTAAATTCGTAATCTTAAAACAAAAAAATATTAGTTGGTTGAGAATCCATATTGAAAACAATTGATCTGCAGATCAATTCAAAATAAAAAATAGTAATGGTGTGCGAAGAAAATTGAGATTCTATGCAAAATGTAATTTAAATTATTTAGGAAGTAAACTTTTTATAAAGTTTGTACAAGATATAATTAATATATAACTTATATGATTAGGTTTAAATAACATATACTAGTATAATATAATGATGGAAAATGGATAGTACACAAAACAATTATACAGAATTGTTTTATTTCAAAATCTAAAATTTTAGATTTCTGAAAACTTTTTATTGCTTCTTTCACCTCCTGAGCTGTCATGACCCCATTTATCTGCTTCTCGATCAGCTTTTCGGTGATGAGGGAGTGCCTGTGACCGTAAGTTTCCCGACTGAGCTTGCTGCGAATCGGCAACTTCTGCATATATGTTCAATATGGTGTTGAACAATTATTTATTCCTTCTGTAAATATAGTGGAAGAAAGAAAAGTAAACAGTGAGATGAATTAACTTGCCGTGATTAGTTCGATGCTCAGCGGGTTAATTCCTGCAAGAGTTTGCCGCGCAAACTCCTCGTCTCTGAACCATGCAAGCTTATTCTGCAATTTCATGAGAAATAAATGTGCTTATATAGTCCTATTCATACCGCGGAAGGAATCCCTGAGCTCTCGGTAGTTCCTTTGACAAGTTTTCTTTTTTAGTTTTTTTTCTTTTTTTACTTATATAGTTAGAATAATAGTATAGCGTCTTGCCTGCTAAAAGTAACGTATACGTATGTACGTGTCAGCAGATAGAAGCAAATTAAACGTGCTTACTGTCGTGAATTTCTGGCGTTTGGAACTTGAGAAATCTGCTGAGCTCCTCCTTGACCTCTTCCTTCTCTCCCATGACGTAGCGCTGCACCTGTTTCTTGAGCATGTCCATGTAATCCAGCTCGTTTCCGGCTTCCTGCGACGGCTGGTTCCTGTAGCCATCCTCGTACAACGCGTCGATCGCCGCCAGGGACGGGAAGCTCCGCCGCTTGTCGTCGGACACCTTCTGCCTGGTGGTGAAGGCGGAGAGCCCCGAGAAGAACTTCTTGGTCATGAACGCCCCTGCCTTGCGCTCCGTGAACGCCTCGTCCCGTGGCACGTAGATGTCGCCACCGGCGGCGACGACCCGCGTCTCTGACAAGTGGTCCGTCTTGCATCTTGGGCGGCCCGTCCGGCACCGCCGCAGGTAGGGACGTTCCTCGCCGCCGAGCACCGGACGCTTGGCGGACGTGTCCGTGTCGGGGTCGCCGAGGTCGTTGTACACGTCGTAGTCGTAGACGCGTTCCCACGCGACGCGCTCGCCATGGCCGTTGCCACGGATGGCGTCGAGCTCGGCCTGGCGCCGCGTCTGCATGGCCGTGGGCGTCTGGGAAGGGACGTAGGATTTGAGAGGGAAGAACACTCGGCCGTTGGGGGTTGAAGGTGATCCAGGAGTCGCAGTGGAAGACGAAGCTGGGTTCACCGGGCTGCTTGGGCTGGACGACCTCGACGTCGGAGACGTACACCTCGGCGTTGTAGCGGTTCTCGACCATGATGGCACCGATGGGGCCGAAAGAGGAGGGGACGGTGAAGGTGGCCTCGTAGATGAAGAAGGTGCGGTCCATGTGTGAGTACTTGGCCTCTTGGGGGTTCGTGTACCTCTCCTCGCCTGTTCCTGCGCCAGGTGCGTGCGTACATATATATTCAGATATGTATACAGATACAGATGCAGTGCAGAAGTGAGGATATTGACAAGCCGAGCAGGCGTGCATGCAGCAGTGCATTCTCACTTGGATCGAGCTCCGAGCTCATCATGTCAATGAAGAGCCACGGTTGGCTAGCCATGTCGGCCACCTTCGCCGGATTGGTGGAGTCAGCCTCTTTCAGCTGCAACCTCACTGTGGCCTTCCTCGTGGCACGGCAGGAGGCCATTCTCTTCTTGGTCCACGATGTTTATGGCATGGCCGTAGATGGCATTGGGCAAGCGCCTGCATCTTACTTTGGGGACGCCTCGCCGAGGCCCCTCTACTAAAGAGACTGTGCTGGAGAAGGAGCAAGGGATGTCATGGCTCCTGGAGCAGAGCACTGCCCCTATAGGCTGCGTGGCCGTAAGCATTATGGCCACTTAAGTGTGTACAGTATGTGCTGCTTCCACTTCGTTGCACGACGTACTAACTACCGCACAGATGTCTTCAAAACCGTGCCCATGATGTCCAATTTATAGGGAAGACGGCCCAGGGGATGGAAACTCTAGGCGCTCTAAATAGCACGTGGGAACACTTGCGACGCCCGTCGATCTGAAAAGACGTCTGGTTATGCAAGGAAAATGGTTCAATAGACCATTATATAATTTTGGTTATATATTGAGCAACAATACAGGGCACTGGGACTAACAAAGGTTATCAAATATTATTTATAGGATTTTATATCCCATTTCAAAGCATTGAAAAAAAAACAGAGACTTATTTCATGGCATTCAAGATATGTCATGTGCATCGGTAACGAAAGCAAAGAAAGGGCTCAGATGATTGCATTGGACTAACCAAGTGCACAATTGATCATCCAAAGATATATAATCAGTATGCTTTTAGTGAGCGATAAGTTTAGGTCTAAATAGAGTTTCTAAGTAGTCTTGTCTTGTGCTTGTTTTTTTGGCGAACCATCCTTGTAATCTTGTTGTGCGGGTCCCTCGGAGTGTTGGTGAATCGCCGGGAAGTCTTCGACCCTTCGGCTTGTTGTGGAGCGGCGAGGATATTTCACTGGAAAACCTAAGGATATATAGTTTATCATGGTAAAATAAACCACAAACAATAATATGCATCACCAGTAAAAAAATCTAAAGAAATTACATTCCTGTTAAAATGTATAAATCTTTATATTGCTGTAAGTAAATACAGAAACTATATTTCTAGAGAAAATGCTCTTTTGTTCTGACAATTCATGTTCCAATAAGATATACCACAGATATGATGCTGAAAAAAATGTATAAATGATAACTTCCCTGTGACTAAATGCACATATTTAATCAGTTGGCGTAAAAAAGTCTAGCTACCATCCCCATTCACATCAGTTTCATGGTGCCGGTCCGACCACCGGCAAGACAGCGACGTCCGAGCGGATGACATTGCAAGCGCCAGGCGCCCATGCCACGGTACACAGCGACGTTGCAGTCGCTGGTGACCTGCAAATCCGAACAAACCAAGGTCGAATGAAATCTGTGGTCTTCGTTACCCGAGCTAGCCTATACGTGCCCAACGTGCGTGCAAAGGTGACCTCATCAGCTGCTTACGTTCGTTTTAGTGCACTACGTCAGTGAGTGATGGACCAGTACGACGAGCGCGTCACAAACAAAACTTTTAATGCGTGAGTACAACGTGCCAGATCTATCACGCGGTTGATCTTGCAATGTGCGGCACGCCGACGACGTCCGTCCAACAACCGTACGTGTTCGTTGTCCAAGGTTAGCACGATGGTAACGTCAATGACGCTGCATGGATCATTGAAAGCAGGTGTTTTGAAATATGTAAATGTATACATATATACGCACTAATCAAATTAGAAATAGAGCACATATTAACTAGCATAGTTTTAACTAAAGGAAAAAGTCTATTTTTGGCCATCCAACTCTTGCCTCAGTTTGGTTTTGGCCATCGAACTCCAAAACCAGATATCTTTGGCCATCCAACTATCAAAACCGTTCAAATTTGGCCATCGGGTTGTTTTGATGAGTGGTTTTAATTTTTTATTTACAATTTTGTCCTTAGATCTTAAAATGATTATTACTTTTTGCTCGTACCTCTGATTTAGTTGATTCTTGTGGACATGTGGTCCTAAAGGTGAGCACTATATTTTAAAGTGATCTTTATACTATTTTATCACTATTTGTTATATTATTTTTTTATCGTTGTGTAGAAACAACACTATAAGAAAAATAAAACAAACAATTATAAAATAATATAATCAACATTTTAAAAGATAAAGTTCATTGTTCCGAATGCATAACCACTAGAATCACTTAAATCAGAGATAGGAGAAAAAAATAATAATAATTTTAAGATCCAAGATTAAAAAGGACTAATTTAGTGTCTTTTAGTCCTTGGATGTTAAAATGATTACTATTTTTTTCTTGCATCTCCGATTTAAGTGATTCTAGTGGTCATGCGTTCGTAATGATGAGCTTTACATTTTAAAATTTTGATTATATTATTTTATAATTGTTTGTTTAATTTTTGTTATATTATTTTTTCTACACAATGAGAAAAAAAATAATATAAAAAATAGTGATAAAATAATGTAAAGATCATTTTAAAATATAATGCTTGCTGTTAGAAACACGTGAATGCAAGAATCACTTAAATCGGATGTATGAACAAAAAGTAATAATCATTTTAAGATCTAAGGACTAAATTGTAAACAGAAAAAATTAAAACCACTCATCAAAACAGCCCGATGACCAAATTTAAATAGTTTTGATAGTTGGATGGCCAAAAATACCCGATTTTAGAGTTTGATGGCTAAAACCAAACTGAAGCAAAAGTTAAATGACCAAAAATAGACTTTTTCCATGACTAAATATGTACGGCTTTTGGTCGCACCAGCGCTCCGCGCCCCCGCGCGTCCCTCCTGTGCTGCCACGCGTCCTCTGGCTTTATGAAAAAACCCCTCTTGTTTAGCAGAAATCAACCCGCGGTCCTGACTCATACCCAAACCCTAGCCTCCACCGTTCCTCTCTGGCTCAAGGCCTGGGGGCCTCACTTCGCGCCGCCGCCCTTCCCGTGCTCTCGCCCATGTGCTCCCGCATCTTTCGGCTCGACGAAGGCTTCCACCGCCCGGGGCAGTGGAGCTCGGCAAGGAATTGCTCATGAGGCAGTAGCTCGGCCGGCAACTTCGCGGTTGGCAGACGGGCTTACGAGGTCGTCCGGCAACTTCACGGTAAGCAGCCGGGGGAGAAGGCCGGGCCCGCCATTTGGGGGTCATGCGCCCCTGCCGGGCCCCGTCGAGCTGTCCTCGACCGCCTCTCTCCAATTTCTGTTGTTTCAAGCAGATCTGATTGGAGTTCTTCCTTTTCCCCATTTTTCTTGTTCCTCGCAGCTCTGATTGGAGTTCTTCCTTTTTTCCTTGTGTCTGCGGCGTGGATCTTCGGTTGGGTCAGCAGCATTTTAGTGTAAGTTTGTCTCTGTCTTTTTCAAGTGTCGTCATTTTGCAGAGTATTGTGCCCTTCATCAGTAAGAGAAATTGTTTATTAAGTGTGCTTTCACAAATTGCTGCTACGGTTATAGATTAGCATTGTGAAGTGATTGTTGAGGATGCTAATAGCCAATCTTGGTGTGAAAGTTGCATAATTCCATAGTGAAATTACCTTGGACGAATTGCAAATGGCCAGATCTGCACTTAATTGGGAAATTACCTCCTTCGAGCTCTACGCCTCTACCTGCCTCTACTTTTTCTTGCTATGTGTGTACTTCTTGAGAATGAAGGGATACAAATAAGTTAAAATGTATGTTCCTCCTAGATGTTTATTGTCTGTTTGTCAGCTGCATTAAAATGCTCTCATTTAGTATCTAGCTTGAATATTCATGTAGAATCTAATCATTACTTATCATGGGATTAGTTGAAGGAAAACAAAATCTCCATTGTTTATACATAGGCTTTGCGTACATGTCCTTTGGTATATCTTTTGTCATTGTTTATCTTCTTCCATTTTCAGCATGGTTTACTGTTCGATTATTTCACTACATTTTCATCTGTGCTCCTTCTGGTGTATGTTCATAATAAATTCTGAACAATGATTTCTTAAATGTTTAACTGCAGAAGGGTGATCCCTTGCAATGATAGCTCAAGGTAGCTTCTTTTAATGGCAGTTTGTTCTGTTTTAGTCTCTTAAGAGCTTACTTTTACACGGGGCATAGATAAAAGGGCTTACTTTTATTTTGTCTGTGCTCTTGCAGTGGAGCGGTCAAGAAAAACCTGATGCTAGGCTAGGGGCTGGTTACATTTGGCAAGTTAGAGGTACAATCAAATCTTTACAAATTAAACCTGCACCTGCCAAAGCTGTATTTGCTATCAGCCTTAGAGGGTTTTTTTTTTTGTAGGAGAATAAAAGCATGTTGGGTTTAACTTTGAGAAGTTTTAATCAGTTTTTTCATGTCGCTGATCGTCCTAAACAAAGAGCATTTTAACCTGTAAGAGAAAACGGATGCTTCTTTCTTATCTTACAGGTCTGTGAGTAGCATTTTAAATTGTAGTTAATTAAAAATGTGGAATATATTCTATTATCTTACAGGTAAAATGCTCTGTGTTTGGTATATTCTAAACTGATAATCTTTATTTTCTGATATCTACTTGAGCTATGCTGCTGATTACCATACAGCAACACCATGTTTTGGACTATATCTGGTATTCTGTTTAGTTTTACCTATGACTGTGCCTTTCCAAGTGTCCTACTCTTTCAGTTATGTTTGCTGCTTTATATAATTGCCCTGGACTATTTCCGGCATTGTGGATTTGGTTGTTGGCTTTCAGGAGTTGACATCAACACTCAACAGGTATGCAGCTATGCTTGTAGAGGTGCGAGGCCGGCCGTGGCATCGGTTGACCTGGGATCTGGGAGTTGCCATTCATTCACAAAGGTGAAGTCCCTGCTGCCTTTATTCGTGTTGGTTTTGGTTCCATGGCGTCGCTAGGATCCTGTATCAATTATCCATTTCCATGTCAAAACACTGAGAGTCAATTATACCAACTTGGTGAAGTATATAGTCCAGTCCATGAAAGACTTTTTTTATTACTTGGTGAAATCTATGCAGTAATGGTCCCTGTGCATTAACTTCATATTAATTTGTATTATTTTAGATAGTTAGTCCTTCGTTTATTTAGTTTGAAAAATCTGGATGACACACTCTGCATTAACCATTTAACCTCATATTAATCTGTAGTATCCGCACATCGTAGTGAGGGGATGCAATATGTCAACCTATCAGCACATTTTCCGTGTCTGAATCATTCATCTTTTGCTTAAATATAGTTTCATTTGCATTGCCAAATGGAACTGTACCATTCACTCATATTGCAGGTTTGATTTGGTGGGGAATCACTAGCTTCTTCTGTTTTTTTGTGCGAATTAATTGATTTTTTTATCTCTATTTTAATTGTGTGCTGTATGCAGATCAGATAACTTTGGAAGTAAGGACTAATTTCAACAGATTATTGGCACATTCTCAATATGTTCATATTTGTCTGCCAAAGCACAACCTTAATTTTAATGGTTTGCATGTTCTACAGCTCTAGAACCAGCAGCAGCCAGCAGGTATGCATCTCCTCTCCCTTCCAATGCAGGTGAAGCTGTGTCGAATACACATGACATTTCAATAGAACTGTATTTTTCCTTTACCATGTAGGCAAAAGATGGCAAAAAGAATGATGTTGGTTCAGATGCTTACATCTCTGTTTGGTTTCTTCTTTTACCATCTGGACTTTATTTTGGCATTATTTTTCTGAACCACATGTGCACACTTGCAGAACTCGCCAATCCCCTAACAAAAAGATTGCTAAGGAGCTGTTTGCTGGAAATGACGCTGCTGTAGATGATGATCATGTGCCTGCTACTACTAGAACCAGGTACTACTCTGCGCCATTTTATTATGAAAATGAAGCTGGAATAATAGTAGCCTGCAGTTGTGCATTAATGTGAGGTAAAATAGAAATGTTGCTTGATTTACATTTGCTACTGAAACTTTACAATCTCATCAGTTGAGTGTAACCTCTTATACGCTGAAATGATGATCAGTTCATTATTGTAGATCTTAATGCTGAGTAGCAGATGTATATGAAGCGTTTGGTTAGTAGTTTATTTTGTCCAAAATATAAAATGTTGATCTGATGGCTGATGCTGGAACTTATTGTTGCCAAAACTTCCAATATGTGCGTTAGTAATTTGGCAAATAAGGTACACAATATAGCTTTATTTGGGACAGATGACGCCTGAATGCTGTGTAGATTATGTTCTGAATCATGCAGAAATAGATCTTATATCCTGCATTTCTGTTCTGGAGCGAAGCTTGTGCCGATTTTGGTCGCTCCATGTTGTGCCAGCATTTTGAGTACCGCTCGGGCTCGGGTTCATCGACGTGTCGTCTTCGCCCGGCTCTGGCTTCAACATGTGCAGCGTTTTTGTTAGTCGTTTTTTGCAGTGGATTTCACAGTTAGTATCAAAAGAGTATCAAAAGCTACCGGCTAGGCTGCTTGGTACCCGTGAATATTTTTGCTATTTGTGGTGATCGAATGTGTTGTAATAGTTATGTTTATGCCTGACAGACACCGCTGTTTTTGTTGATCGAATGCCTGGTAGCTAGGGATACTATTCTTGGTGGTTAGGATCGGTGATCGGACAATTGCTGGATGAACACCTCAACTCTTGTGACCTTGAATGTCATCTTGCTCGGATGTGATTTGATGTCTTCTATGTAAATGCCAGCAAACACCTCATGGTGCCCATTTCATGCAACAATGTGATGTTGGCTTGTGATGCTATTATGCCATGTTTTTTGTTGGAATATTGGTAGGGCTTGCGTGCCCAACCGTTCTAGTATATTTAATTGTAGACAAGTTTGCTGTAGTGTGAACCTAATGCGATCAGTAATTTGGACAGGACATGGGAACGTTTGGATACCGGGCCAGGCAAAAAGGACTCACAATTAATGAATCTTGGACCGTGGTGAGGGGCATGGGCGTGTAACACGTAGCTTGGTCATGCATGTAGGGTATATATACAATCTCTCGCGGTGTGGCACGTTGCAGTCACACGGAACCATGCAAATGAAATGCTGCTCACGAGTGGGGACAAAATCCACGACCCATCGTTTGCTGGTCCAATTAATCTGCAGCGACACGAGAAGAGAGGGCACCAGTGCACCACGGCCCCGCCCGTTCACACGCTGCTCTTGCAAAAGATACATACATGCACGAGGAAATATTGGGAAAATATATTTAGTGCAAACCACTCCTTCGATGAAAACATGAAAATCCATCTAAAAATTAAACCATGCACATCAATTATGTATATGTACAGATTTACTTTGTTGCAAAAGTTGAGATGCAAACTCATTGTAGAAAAATTTATATTAAAATGAAGCATCTATATTGATCCTCATGGGGTGCGAACTAAGCTAAGGTTAGGGTCTTTGTGATGGAACTTTTCCACCTCGACTTGACACAGGTGCTATATTTTCCTATATTTATTTTTGCAATGATAGGCGATGTGTCCGTTGACAACGAGTCAACAAGACGCAAGTGGTGACTTTGTCAATCCCAAGATCGGAAGAGCCGACCCAGTCACTCAGAGCTGCTCATTGGATAGTGTTTGAGTGCACGTATTATTGTATTAATAAGGGTGAGTGTGTGAGCAATGCTTCAAAAAAAGACCCCGAATGGATGCCTTAAAAAAGAGAAATAAAAACATATGGCCATCAACCCATGGACAAATAATCACAGCAACTAGATCTATTATGTTTTCAATCAGCACTTTTACAATTATGAAAAATAACCAAAGTAACACACTAATATTCACCTAAGTTACCCATCTATGCAATTATTAAAATAATTTAAATTAGCTCCTAATTTTGTATATAAATCACCTACAGATAGCATTCTTGAAAATAAGAACACACACACATAACTTTATTAAAAGTATTCGAAGGTACTAATCTACGATTCTAATCAAGTTACCTATTTAAGTCCTTAATTGTCAATATAGAATATATTAACTTAAAAGTTATATATACAGGATATGTGCAACCATGTAGATACATGTATGAAGATAGCGATGAAAACATGGATTTCTTATTAAACACGTAGCGCAAACACGATGGTTCAGAAACTTACTCCTAGAAAGTATACCACAACTAAAAAAGAAATACTATCCGCCGCTGGCATTACAAAAAAATAACTTAATTTAATTATCATCATTACATGTACAAAATCACTTTGTACAGGAAATTGCCATCATTACATGCACAAAATTACCATCAATTTAAAAACAATCAAGTGTTGACACAAGTTGAGACCTGGTACATGACACAAAGAGGATAAAACTCATCTACTAAGTAGTGAAAAGAACAGTTTAAGATAAATGAACCGGCAGTTTGATTGGGTGACGCCTTGCCCTCCTTGTAGTCTGTATCAATGGAAGAAGGGGATGGACGCAGATGAGATGATTCCGTTAAACTTCATGAAGAAACATGAATAAAGGTTCTATTCTACCCTGCAGATCATGAGTTTGTGTAATTGTAGCAGAGTTGATAGATAATAGTCATCTAGTGCCATTATTTTTCTCTCTTTGGTGGGAGTTGTAATAGCTAGAGAAAGCAATGAACTTTTGTAGCACAGCATGAGGAGAACGCGGCAATGTGAGGCACAATAATCTACAGAGTGAATAGTTGATGAAGCATCACCTCCTACCCCCCCCCCCCCCACACACACACAACCCACCCACACCAGTGCACCACCACAAGAAAAAGCTATTATGCGTTAACATGAAATGGAGCAAAAGTAGCTATGGTGGTGGTAGAAATGAAAGAAGAGTGTGAGGATAAAAAGGACATTGTAGCATAGGGACCGAAATAACTGTTCACCGCATTTCGGTCACCGCTCCTCGGGATCACCTTTTTTTACCAAGTAGCTACGTTTGGTCCACACGCTTCGGTTCGGTGGATGCGCGCCCCACTCGTGCGGATGCAGTTTTTTTTTCTTCTGCGTGCAGTCAAAACATCTTGTGGCGTGCCAGACCACGATCGTTCTTTTCTGTTTTTTTTCACTACCGGATTCTGCGTCTTTGCCGTGTGCACAACACTCTTGGCAAAAAGCAATAACCCCTCGGCAAAGGGTTTGCCGTGAGCTGGCTCTCGGCAAAGACCTCTCGGCAAAACATCTTCCGGCAAAGAGGACTTTGCCGTGAGCCACACATTGAGCTCTCGGCATATCTTTGCCGAGGGTCGTGCCAGCCCTTGGCAAACACTGACTGTAGGGAGACGGAGTAGCCTCGACCGAGCGGGGTCCACCCGTTACATAACGGAAACGGCGGGCATCATCGGGCCCTGTAGTAGGATGTTTGCCGTGAGCCATGGGCTCTGGCTCTCGGCAAACGCCCCCTCTTTGCCGTGAGCCGTAGGCTCTGGCTCTCGGCAAACGCCCCCTCTTTGCCGTGAGCCGTAGGCTCTGGCTCTCGGCAAACGCCCCCTCTTTGCCGTGAGTGGGCACCGGCTCTCGGCAAATGCCCCCTCTTTGCCGTGAGCCCTGGTCAGCGGCTCTCGGCAAACGCCCCCTCTTTGCCGTGAGCCCTGGGCACCGGCTCTCGGCAAACGCCCCGTCCAGGCTGACCACGAACTCACCTTTGCCGTGAGCGGCCTTCGGCAAACAGCCCAACCCGACCCTGTTTTATTTGTTTTTTCCTCAAATATGGTACCCCAATCAAATATGAAACAGAAACATCTTAGATATCATCACAACAGTTTATATAGATATTATCAACCACAAATAGTCAACACAAGCATAAATTGTCTACACAACCACAAATAGTCCATAATTAGTCCACAAGGCGACGGATAAGTTCAACCACAACCACAAAGTGCATCACAATACCACAAAGTGAGTAGTTCGACCACAACATGATAAGTTCAACAAAATAAGTTCACAACACAACCTAGTAAGGCGGTCGCCGGCATTCCCAAGGGTTGTATTGGGAGAGGTGGGACAAATCACGATCCTGCTGGTCTTCTGGGCCGGCTGAGATCCCGGCTGAGGTCCCCCCCCCCAAGATGACCAAGGCGACGGATTATTAGGACCAAGCTGAGATCCCCAAGGCGAGTGAGCAGCACCAGGTGAGCAATGAGCAGGATCATTTGATGCCGCCGATTGACCTTGCACAAAGGACAATAATTGCACATGTGAGATAAGATTTAAGTTAGAAACTTACAAACTAAAGCATTTATACTCACAGGAGTTTGTTGACGAGGCAGTGGCTGAAATTGAAGCTGTGGGGGAGGTACAAAGACTTGAGTGCCCACAGTTTGCATCCAAATGTACATCTGGCTCAAAGTCTCCTGTAAGTGCTCCCGTTGGGTCCTCTCATATTGTAGATCGGACTGCAACATAATACATGTTAGAATGCAAACAATCGTATGTTAGAATCAATGAAAGACGAAGTAAACAGAAATAACCTTTAAGCTCGCTATCTCCATCTGGTCAGCGGTTGGACGTGGGCGTATGTGCTCGCTTCCGCTCAGCGCCATTGCTCAAATCTGGGAGAGTCTTGGCAGCGAGGATGAGTCAATCGAGCCATCGCCCAACCACAAGCGCCCATGCTTTTTGCCTCCACCCACCTCCATGACGACTCGTCCATCAAAGTCCTGGTTGATTGGATCGTAGTCTGGCCCATGGACATCTCTTGCCCTCTCCGTGTACGCACTAAGCCGCGGTGCGATGGTCGCATTGGTGAACGCCGAGGCCGGGGTCTCCAGGCTGTAGTCATTGTCGGCCGTTGCCTTGCCCATGTGAGCTAAAGCGTACGCCTTCACCTGACTAATAGGCTGGCCGCCATGGGAATCAGACTGTGGACAATGAGGATAAAGCGGTCATCAATTATCACTATGTATAGCATCAAAACAAAGAAATGAATCCGCTTACGTATCGTTTGGCGAATGCCCAGAGGTTTAGGTTGCCGTGATGGTGCGCTGGTCCTCGCATTTTCAAACGTCTGTCCCGGGCAATGTAATGCTTTTCCAACCACTCAGGAGAGACCCACTTGTCCACCATTCTTTCCCAGGCCTCACTGTGATTATTGCACCAATTAGGAGGCACCTACAAGTCACGAAATGAAGGTAGAAGATCAAATGAAGCATGTTTATTGTCAAAAAAGAAGAATCTTGATGTTTGTTAGTTACCTGGAGGAATTGCTCCTTGGTCAGCGTCTTTCTTCTTGCTTTCGCCTTGGTGACCTTTGTGTGTAGCTCTGTTGTGTTGAAATTAATGATAGCCTGGATGCGCGCCTCATAGTGCATGTCATGCACTAGCTTTTTGCAGGCTCTGTGAGCATTCTGCCGAGCCCTTGCCTCATACCCATCCTCGCACCTGAAGAAATCCTGCATGTACACGCAATGCTTATTCGGTTAGTATTTCACAAACATGTCTGGATGCGATGAATTGAGTACTGTTGTGCAAAGAAGACTTACCCACAACTCCTCCTTGACCCGCTCCACCTTGTTGTCGAAACTTTTATTCAAAGCATCATCCTGATCTTCCGCTGAGTAGTAGTGCTCAAAGTACCATGCTGGCTCGTACTTTGAGGCATGCGTGACCATGCCAGGGAAGTGTTCCTTGCACAGAAGGCCCAGTACGCCATTGACAAGGCGTGTGTGATCACCTACGCCGACCATTTCCCAATTCCTACAAAGTGATTACAATACACAATTAATTTCTTTTGAGATTTACAACATACCAAATGAAAAGTAATAAACATGTCAAAAGCACTTACTTCTCCCCAATAGGTCTAATCACCAGCCATCTGTGAGGAGCCGGTCGCCTCGGGAGGGTCGAGGGACCTTGCTGCCAAACTCTCGGTGGATCACCAACGACCTCCTCATACGCCTCATGCCCCTCCTCCTCCTCCCCGTCCCCCTGGTGCCCCTCCCCCTCCTCCTCCTCTCCGTCCCCCTGGTGCCCCTCCTCCTCCACCGACTCCTCCTCCAGCGACTCCTCCTCCGACTCTGACACCTGTGCCGGAGGTACAAAGTCATCGTCTTCAGAAGACGACCCCTCCTAGAGGTCTGCATATGACCAAATCTTTGTGCCAGACGTCTGACCACTCCCGGACCCCTGACCACTCCCTTTGGGGCAACCCCTACCCCTCCTCTGCCCCGACCCTGACCCCTCCGCCCCCGTCCTTTGGTAAAACAACTTCATGTTCCTCACCTTGCCACCCACCATATTTGTTCAACCACCTATAAAAAAAAGAAGAATAGACAAATTAGCACAAATAAGCAATATATATACTTTGAAAGAAATGCAAAATATAACATGGCAATTCAAAAAAACATAACTAAAAATAACATAGCAATGCAAATATAACTATCATGTACATTTATACACTCCTTTTTTTCGAAACGAGGATATGTCTCTCGCGGGACGAGGTGTAGATTGAGAAGAAAGATGAGCGTATGGTCCATACTCACTCGGCTTTCTAACTCCACTTCCTTTTCTGGTTGTTCCGCTCTATCGGATCGATGGTAGTCTTACATCATCATCAAGATTATGTTCCTGAAAATACTCATCATCACTATCACGTGCGTCGAGCTCATCATGCCCGTGCTCCGAAGGGGGAATGTTATCACTGTCATTGTTTAATTGCCATCGTTCAAGTAATTGTAAGTCCACGGTATTTTCAACCTCATCTCCATCGTCTTCATCACCTAGATCTTCATTGTTAACTTCCATTCCGGCCACTTTTGCTAAGTCTATAACAAAACTCTCTTCAAGCACATCTTCTTGAAAGAATTCTCCCTCGTATGTGTTTGGGTCTATGTTATAATCATAATTGTTTGGGACGGGTAATTTGCCATGTGGCGATACCTTGTACACAACATCCCACCCCTTAAGACGCTCGTCGGTCTGACAAGGGTATTGGACAAAATAAACTTGTGTGGCTTGTTGAGCGACAATATAGACATCGTCTCCTGGATAGATTGATGACTGCCGGACTTCGACAAGCCTGACGTTCGGGGTTCGTCTCACTTGTTCAGGATCAAACCAATGACATTTGAATATGACGGGATTAAGAGGCCGTCAACCACGAAAACTCAATTTGTATATTTCCTTGATTCTTCCATAATACTCTACCCTATTAGAGCCCGGCGTAAAAACTCTGCTATTTGTGGTTCTTTGATTGGGCCGATTTCGCTCATGTCTTGTTGTGTGAAAGCGATAACCATTGACACCATAACCGGTAAACGTCCTGACCCTATATTCAAAGCCATTAGCAACCTGTCTCACGTCGGCACTCATGGAAGCATCTGATTGGCCCTTCTGTTTAAACCAAGAAATGAAATAAGGTTTTCCTGGTCCTGCACCTTCCCTAAGAAGCTTAACATATTCATGTGGCGTTGCTTCCCTGGAATGACGCCAATATTGATGATGAAATTCCCTGTACCAAAAAGACACAAGGGGGTTGGATGCAAAATAGTTACTAATTGAAAAGAAGTTAGGTTGAGAGCTTACGACATGTACGGCTCCACTTCGGAGAGGTTGGTCAAGACATATAGCATGATCTTGCGCCACTCTGAATAGCTCAAAGTCTTGTTGTTCGCACCACTTGCACTGCCCAGTTGCCCTTGAAATATGCTGAGATTCGATTCATTGGAGCCAGCATTGTAACGAAGAGGAGGATTATGCATGCTAGGGAGGTTGTCAGAATAGTATTTTGTTGTGAAGTTTGACACCTCCTCCAAAAGGAATGCCTCTGCAATAGAAGCTTCAATTTTGCATTATTTCTACATTTACTTCGAAGAGTCTTTTGACATCTCTCGATTGCATAGCACCAACGGCATTGCGCAGGCCCACCCATTCATGCCTCATAGGGGAGGTGCAAAATCATATGCTGCATCGGATTCATAAAACCACGTGGAAAGATCTTATCCATCTTACAGACCAACACAGGCACCAATCTTTCCATGTCTTGTATCATGGTATGAGATATCTCCTTGGCACAAGGCTGGCGGAAGAAATAGCTCAACTCTGCCAGCACTTGCGGACACGGTCAGGGACATAGCCTCAGACCATCACTGGAAGAAGCCGCTCAAGCCATATGTGGTAGTCATGACTCTTGAGCCCGTTGATTCGCATGGTGGCAAAGTTAACTCCCCTCCTCAGGTTAGCCGCATATCCATCAGGGAACATTAATGTTTGAAACCATTGGAGAACTTCCCTCCTTTGGGCCCTGGTCAGGACATAATCGGTCTTAGGCTTCTTCCAGTTCTTCCCGGTTGTGGGAGGCACCATGTTCATCTTTGGTCTATCTCACAACTCTGCCTGATCCACTCGAGCCTTAACATTGTGCTTTGTCTTATCAGAAATGTCCATGAGTGTTCCAAAAAGAGCCTCGGCATTATTCTTTTCAGTGTGCATCAAATCAATGTTATTTGGAAGAAGAATGTCTGCCATATAGTCGAGCCTCCACAATCCTGACTTATGAGTCCAGTTATGGTCCTCACCATATCCTACAAAACCACCTTGTTGGTTGACCTGGAGAGCAGCTACCTAAGCACGAACCTCAGCACCGGTCATAATGTGCGGTGAAGGTTTTGTAACTACAAGACCTTTTGTGAAGTTCTTGATGTCTCGCCTGAATGGATGGTTCAGAGAGAGGAATTGCCGATGTTTGTCGAACGTGGAGTACTTGCCACCCTTCTTCAATCAAATGAACTTCATAGTTGCCTTGCATATTGGGCACCGCATCATCCCATGCACACACCAGCCGCAGAATATCCCATATGCTAGGAAGTCATAGAGGGAGTAGTGGTACCAAACATGCATTATGAAGTTTTTCTTTGTAGCTTAGTCGTATGTCGGTACCCCTTCCTCCCAAGCACACTCTAATTCATCAATCAGAGGCTCCATATACACATTCATATTAGTCCCCGGGTGCTCAGGAATTATCAACGACAGGAATATGTTTTGCCGAGTAAATATAACGCCGGGGGAGATTGAGAGGTATAACGAACACGAGCCAGCAAGTGTATGAGGCAGCCCCCATACCATAAGGCCAGAACTCATCTGTAGCCAAAGTAACACGAACATTACGGGCTTCATTATCTTTCTCATGATAAATTTTATTGAACCTTTGCAATGATTCACCGTCGGATGGATGTACCATCTTGTCAGGATTGTATCGACGTCCATCTTTGTGCCATGTCATCTGTTTCGCAGTTTCCTCGGTCATGTAAAGCCGTTGGATCCTCGGTATGAACGGCATGTACTGTAGGATTTTCACGGGGAGCTTGCTCTGCTTCTTTCGACCATCACCACAATCTTCCTCCATGTACCCAGAAGATTTATACTTTGGACAGTAATTCGCTTTCTCGTGTTCTTTCCTAAATAAAATGCATCCATTTGGACAAGCATGTATCTGCTCATAGGGCATCTTGAGTGCCTTGATGATACATTTCGCCTCATACATGCTCTTTGGCAGAATGTAAGGCTCTGGAAGCATACTATTGAAGGCCTCCTGACCAAGATTATACTAGGACTTTACGGCCATTAGGCGTGCAATGCCATCCAGCTGAGAAACTTTGGTATGACCATGAAGGGGCTGTTGAGCCGTGACCAACATGTTGTAGTACGCCTTTGCGGTGGCCTCCGGCTTCTCCTCCCTAGGTTCTTCATTGAAGTGTGCTTCATCATAGTCATTTAACATGTCTCCTACCCCGGCTTCAGCATCAAACTCCATGACGCGTTGCCTCACGACCTCCTCTCTCCTACGATCGGATTCACCATGGTAGACCCACTGTGACATCCCTGATGTCTAGGACCTTAAAAATACACTAAAAACAGGAATAAAGGGTAGCAATGGTTTTTAGCACACTTAAGTGGTGTTTAAATTCGAAATTTAATTTCAATAGGGCTAATTTGACACCCAACTGAGATCTCAAAAATTCCTTACTAAACTTGAAAAACTCCAAAAATAAAAGTTGTTTGTCATCACAAATAAAACCTAGTTACTGTTTGAAACTTTTTCAATTTTTGCAGTTTAGACCCTCAAAAACACTAAAAACCTGGCAGAACACATTTTCAAGCATAGCTTGTTTGAGCTTGAAATATTCACTATTTCGAGTACATCTCAAAAAGAAAGTCGTGTCCCATCTTTTAAACTCCAACTTTTGTTTTTGCACTTTTGAATGTTTAGTTCAAATTTTTGGAGAAAATCACCGAAGGGCTGAATAACGCCGCGGACGTCGCGACAGCCGCCCTGGCGAGCTCTGCGCCCGGCCGCCAGTGGCCGCCACGTGGCCGGCGAGCGGCGGCGACCGGCTCAGCCCTGCCAAAGCCGCAGTAGCCGCGTCTCTCCTTCCCACGAGCACGCCAGCGCCCTCGTCCCGTCACTTCGCGCGCCTCCCCTCGCCCTGTCGCCCTCGCCGCGTGGCGGTCCATCATGGCGGGCAGAGCGCCGCCAGTGGCCGCCAGCGCACAAGGTGAGCCGCGCTCCGCCGTGGCTGGATTCCCGCCCGCTACGCGCCAAGCAGCCCTGTGGCATATCTCCCCTCGCCCACGCCATAATCCTCGACGCCCAACCGCGGCCTGCGCCCTGCCCGAGCTTGCAGGCGCATCAATGGCGCTGTCGTCGCCATCCGCCGCGCGCGTGTTCCCCAGGCCGCCTAGCCAGCTCTAGCTCGCTCCATACGATCGCCAAGTGACCCCAGTTCTTTTCCCTAGCCAGCGCTCTGCCACTTCCCTCTCCTCCGCGCTCCCGCATGTCTTCTTCCACCTCCGGCCGTAAGAGCCGAGCTCGAGCTCTCGCCGCCGCAAACCAAATCCACTGCAAATCCCTCCATAGTTTTCCAATCCCCCGCACCCGAAACTCCCTCATCCACCTAGCTAGCTCCTCGATCCATCCCCAGCTCGAATCGAGCAGCCCACGACGGGAATCGACGATTTTCCCCGCCGCTCGGCCATTTCCGCCGCGAACTCCACCTCCACGTCGAGCTCTACTCTCCGGTCATCCGTGTCTCCGACAAGCTCCTCGACGAGCTCCGCGTCCTCTCGGTGAAGCTCCCAAGCCAAGCCGTGCACCGTCTCGACCCCCGCAGCCGGCTACCGACGTCGCCGGAGCAAGCTGCTCTGCCGCTCACCGTCGACGAGCCGTGCCGCTTCACCTCCGTCCACGAGACCTACCCCAACCGACTCGCAGTGAGCCCCTCCTCGTTTTTCCCAACTTTTCCCGCACTGGTTCGCCGTCTCCTCGCCGGAAACCGGTCGCCGGCGAGCCAAGGGCCCAAACGCGTTCCCCTTTTCAGTTCTAGGGTCCTCTGTGTAAGAATTAGGGACTTGTTTGCAAGGTTTTAAAAAGGTCCAGGGTCCCCGGCGTAAAAAGATTCTTTAAACCTAGTTCAAATCTCAGAGATCTTCTAAAATCCGTTAAAAATCATAGAAAAATCAGAAAAATACAAATAAATACTCCCTATACTCTTGAGACTGTAAACTCCAATCTCATGTTTGGATGTATATGCTTTTGGTGAATGGGTTTTGAATTGAAATTCAAATTCAGTTTTTAGAGTTTTGTGCACCATTTCAAATCCTGAACTCCTCTATAGCTGAATTTTGGATATGTTGTTTGTATGGTCTGTAGACGCCTTGTGTTAAAAGGAGACTTAAAAATACGGCCTGTAACTTCAGTTATGATTTATTTAGTGATTTCTATTCTAGCTCAGTTCTGTATTTATTAAAAATATTTCATGCAGCCAAAAATCACCAAATTTTGTCAGAGGCCTAGAAACGTGTTGGTGCAGGTTAGAAAAATACTAAACTAAATTGTAGACTCTGTTTAGGCCATCAAATAAATAGGTGTTAGTTTTTGGGTAGAAAATTATTGAGGATTGTCCAAGTGCTATTTTTAGCTACCACTTGGCCAGAGCTTTTCTTTTACTCATGTCCAGCTCTGGTAGAGAAATCTTCTGTTTTGGAAGTAGTTTTGATTTTATATGAATTAATCTTGTTTCTTTGAGCAGCAACTTGCACTATTTTTAATAATTCTGTATAACTCGGTTTTAGCTAAATTTCGGGGTGACCTTAGCTCTTATACTCCAGTAGCTGTCATAAAGTTTGTGGATAAAAAGGATGAATAAAAACAGAGAAACAAAAATGAGAAGAAACTAGAGTGAAATGAGTTTATAAAAAGAAATAAGGTCACTTTGATCATTGAAGCCAAAAGGGGTGCATGTGAAGTTGAAATTCCAGAACTAAGCACTTGCATAAAATTAATGGTTTGGATTGTTTTATATATGGACACAATCACCATCATAAAAGCATAAAAACTTCCACCACCCACCTTCTCTAACTTTGTGAAGAAAAGAAATAGCTCAATAGTATGTCTAGGTGAATATGGCCTTCAAGGCCAAGCCTTTGGATCACCTTGGGCAGCCGCATTGAATTTGTGCATCTCATGTAGACGGCGCTCTCGCTGACGGCACCTACAACCTCGTCCCCGTCAACGAAGAAGAAGCTCCCGAAGGTGGTGCCGACGTGATCGTGATTGACTCGGAATCTGACGCCGACGTAGCTCAAGAAGGCAAGCCCCGGAGCATAACCGAACTTTTAAATTGTGCAACTATGAAATATTTATGTTTGTGCATTTACGTTTCAAGGAGTTGTTTGAATACCCTAGTTGCATAATTCTAGTACCTATGTCTTGAAATACTAGTATGATAAGGTCGATAGTGCAATGCTTTAGGACCGTTACATGTCGAGTGATTTCCTGTCACTCGCGAGATATAGGAGTTGATTGTCTTTACTTATGTTGGAATCATAAGGATGGACGGGCGGGATGGTATATGTAGATCTCGCGTCCGTGTATGATAATTGGATTAAGGTCGAAACGTGTGGTTCTGTGTGTCAAGTTTTTCAACGTACCACGCACATGCTAAGTCTGGGCTCCGGTAAGCCCGATACCTGATTGATACAGCTAGGACCGATAGCCTTCTTTCCTTGGAAATGTATTTTCCCTTACTGTACACAAGTGGTTACAAGCGTGAGATCGGCCGGCTTTAGTCCGCGAGTATCCGATAACTTTGTATCCTAAGGGAGATGGAGTTGGTTCCGAATTGTGGATTGACGGGAAAGGTTGGGTAGTGCTTGTGCCTTTTATAGCAAGCATTACCCGTGTGTGTTGGGTTTCCCTGGCCACTGCTTGACCGCTGTGCCGCATTAAGTAACAAGTGAAACTATAAGGATGATGAAATGGTTGTATGCTCTAAATTGCATTGCACCACTTGTATGCTTAGAAAGGTCGCTAATCTAGAATGGTTAATGATATTAGAATTGATGCTAAAATCATGAAAATAAGGATCCACTCTTAGTCGCTTTCTGGCAAAACAAACCCACCAGCCAAAAGCCTCTCATGTCTAGAAGTCTGTGATGTAGTCTTTCACCCAACGGGTAAGCCTTGCTGAGTATTAGTATACCCAGCCTTACTTGTGGCTATTATTTCAGGTACTATTTTGGATGAGGCGGTGAATTCCGTCACTTGGCCGACCCAGGTTCCTCCTGGCTGGCACGTCGAGTGGGTTCTGTCCTCGTCCGAGGATCGTGAGGAGTAGCACCATGGACGGCTTCAGCGTGGTGTTGCTATGTATCGTCGTTAGTTTATTTCTGCTGCATTGAACTCTCGTACTTTTATTTAAAATTCAGACTTGGTTTGCAATAACTTATTGAGACTATTTGTGTAAGTTGAGCTTGTGGAATGTTGTAATTTCTGGAACTCACCTTCGTGTGGGCGCGCGTGTTGTTTCGATCGTGAAAGAACGTGGTTAATCGGGTTTAATATGACGGCGCTCCAGCTTATTCCGGATTAAGTGCCTGACTACTGGAGTGGTAGTCCGAGGGTACTTAACTTGAAATAATTTCGGAGTGATCCGCCACACCCACCGACAATAACCCGGAGTATATCCATTCTTGCAAAGATGTGTACTCATGACATCCTTGTGTACTCGTTTCCTGTTTGGCTCCTTTAGCATTTTGAAATGCTAGTTTCAAGAATTCCTTGGTCTTCTCAACCCATTCAGGTGTAATCTCACGAATACTCTTGTGACCGGTGTACATCCACTCACGATCCTCCATCCTTTAACATATCAACCAGGAATATAAAAATCTTGAGTACCTATACGCTCCTTATACTTTCTAATAGGTGAAGATAGGTTCTAATCCCACCCAAGGATGCGACGATGAGGTTAGTCTCCATGTTCTACTTCTATCCGAGACAAAATTTTGGCAGCACCCTCCCGCTGTTCTCTAGATACACGTCCTTACAAGGAGAGTGTGTATCAGGAGAACAACAGGGAGATGGTGCTGAAACTCTGTCCTGGATAGAAGTAGAACATGGAGACTAACCATATCGTCGCATACTTGGGCTGTCCAAAAAACATGGACAATTTGAAACAGATACGATTTTAGATATGCAGAGATCTGCATATTTCAATCCGTATCTCTTTCGAACGGGAGACACCTAACTAGCTAGGTTGCGCGATCTACGAACAAAACACTTAAAGAGAGGTTTTGTGTCTCACCTTGCTGTCTCGGGAAAGTGACGAGTCGAGGACGCTGCAACAGCCTCTCCTGCAAAAAGAAAACAAACATGTCAATTAAAATTTCGACAACACCTCCCCTATAAAATGAAGTTTCAAAACCTGCAATGAAGCAACGGCACGATGGCCGGCAACCAGACATAACCACAATCAACGACATATAACCACATTATAACCACTGATGGCAAGCACATTCAACCACGATGGATGGTAAATAACCACATTCATGCATTCATTGCTACCTATTGATTTTCTAGCTAATTAACTAAAATATCCAAAAGTAAATAACCATTAATTCTATGTTTCATGAGTTACGTATGTACCTACAAAAAATAAAAATAAAAATAAAAAAATAATACCTTACCGGTCGGCGGGGCATCGCGGGTGGCTGTGGTGCGGCCGAAGGAGGTGCTGGACGGGGCCTGCCGGAGGAGGCGTTGGATGGCTGGCTCGGGGCAGTCAGGGGCATCAGCCCTCAGGGCCCAGGCGTCGGAGGTAGGTGGTGGGGGCCTGTGACATCTCAGATGTCAAAAAGATTAAAAGTACAATTAAAGTCAATGCAAAAGGGAATTTTGAGTTGAAATTCAAAAATCCATCAAAGATTTAAACTTAAATTCAAAAGCAAAGGATCTTGGACACCCAACTGAAATCTCGAGACTTTGGTGCTCGATGACCCTCGATCGAGCTAAGTCCGTGACGATCGAGCTATGTCCGTCACGATCGAGCTATGTCCGTGACGATCGAGCCTAGCCAGTATTGTCCGTGACGATCGAGCTATGTCCGTGACGATCGAGCCTAGCCAGTATTGTCCGTGACGATCGAGCTATGTCCGTGACGATCGAGCCTAGCCAGTAGTCCGTCACGATTCGAGGCCGCACGATAGGAACCTCGAGGCCCCGCAGTCCGTCACGATTCGAGGCCGCACGATAGGACGCTCGAGGCTCCACAGCCAAGCTCGAGGGGGCACTTACCCTCGAGCGACGTTCCGTCACCCTCGAGGCTCCGCAGCCAAGCTCGAGGACTCACCCTCGAGCGACGTTCCGTCACGCTCGAGGCTTCGCAGCCAAGCTCGAGGGGGGGGCACTCACCCTCGAGTGGCGTTTCCGACCATTCGAGGCTCGGCAAGCTCGAGCTTGCGGTTCAAGCTCGAAGCGCCGTAGCGCCTGGTCGAAGTGCCCGGTCCAAGCTCGGAAGTTGTGTCCCGCACCTCAAACTCCAACTTTTAATTTTACACGTTTCGAAGTTCAGCTCAAATTTTTGGAGAAAGTTCAAAAGGGGCAAAGAGCTCCACGGGGCTGCCAGCTCGCCCCTGGCGCGCTCTGCTCCGGCCGGAGTCCGGCCGCCACGTGGCCGGCGTGTGGCGGAGACCGCGTCGGGTCGGCCGAGCTGTGGCGGCAGCTAGCTTTTGTCCTCACGCGTTTGTCCAAGCCTTCCGTACCGTCACTTCGCGGGCGACGGCGCACTGCTGCCTCGCGCCGCGGAGCGCCATCATGGCAAGCTCGCTCGGCACTGGTCGCAGCCGCGCAGCGCCGCCCCGCAGTCGCGATGCTCGCTCGCTACGCGCCAAGGAGCACTGTGGAGGATCCCCAGCGATCACGCCACAATCTTCCTCGCCCAATCGTGTCGCGCGCGCTCTGTTCGAGCTCGCCGCGCCATCAATGGCGACCGCGACAGCCACCCACGCGCTCGCACGCTCCCGAGGCCGCACAGTGCCTCCCTTGCGTGCCCAAGCACTCCACCGCGCACTCCCACCCGTCCTCTCACTCGCTCACTTGGTCATTTCCACTTCCCCGCGCTCGCTCGGTCTTCTTCCTCCTCGCGACGCGCAAGCCGAACCCAAGCTCTTCGCGAAATTCCTCGTCCACGCTCCACCATTCCCCAATCCATCCCGCACGGAGCTAGTCCACTCCACCAGCTCCAAAACCCCCAACTTTCCCCAAGCTATTGTCCCTTCTCCGGCGAGAATTTGCGATTTCCCCCAAATCGCGAATTCCGGCCGTCGAAGCACCCGCACGTCGAGACCCTACTCCGAGCCGTCCCCGAGCTTCCTCGAGCACGCCATTGGCATCCTCGAGCTCCACTGGTGCTCTAGGACCCCTCGAACCTCGGCGAACGACCCCGAGCTCACCGGCGTAGAAGCCGCGGCGGCCGCGCCGCCACCACCTCGTCGCCGGCGAAACTCCGACCATCCCCGGCCTCCCAACCGTCCCCAAACGACTCGTGGTGAGCCCAGGAAGCTTTTCCCCCACTTCCCCGAGCCTAGTTCGCCGCCGTTTGGCCGGCGCAACTCCGGCGAGAGCCGAGGGCATTTCTTCATCGTCTTCGTTTGTGTAGGGGTCTCTGCGCAAAAGTTCAGGGACTCGTTCGTGAAGTTTTGAAAGATCTAGGGTTCTCTGCGTAAAAAGATTCTTAAGTCTAGGTTTGATTTTCCCGAAATTGTAAAATCCATTAAAAATCGTACAAAAATCAGAAAAATGCACAAAAATACTCTCTGGATTCGTGAGAGTCTAAACTACAATCTCTATTAGACATGTTTGTACTTTTGACGAGCTGTATGTGAATTAAAATTCAAACTATGAAAACCTAAAGTTGTGCACCATTTCCAATCCAGAGCTACGCTAGGGTTGAGCTTTGGATATGATGTTTGTAGTGACTTTGGACAGCTTGTGTCCAAAGGGGACTAAAAAAAAAATATGAACTACAGCTCCTGTTATGAATTAAAATAGGTTTTCTGTCTTTTTGCAGTGCAGAAATCATTAAAAATAATCTGGGCAGTGAAAAATCACCATTTTGCTCCAGAGGACTAAAAACTTGTTAGCACACCTGTGAAAAATGAGAAACTTAATTTTTGCTCTGTTTAGGATGGCAAATAATTAAATATGTGTTTTTGGTTAGAAAATTATTGAGGACTACCCAAGGGTTATTTTGAGCCATCACTTGGCCAGAGCCCTCCTCATGCTTATGCCTAGCTTTGGTAGGAAAATCTCCTGAAATGGATGAATTTTCAATTTTATATGAATTAATTTCAATTCTGCTGGCAGCAACTTGATATAATTTTTATAAATTATGTGTAGCTCAAAATTAGCTAAATTTTGGAGTGAGCTTAGCTCTTATACTCCAGTAGCTGTCATAAAGTTTATAGCTAAAATTGATAAACAGAAATGGAGGAACAAAAATGAGAAGGAATCTAGATGGAAATTGATTTATATAAAAGAATAAACCTTTTTGGTTAATTGGTTAATATAGAATGGATAGAATCTGAAATTCCAGAACAGCACCCAACCTTGAGAAGAAATAAAAAGAAATCTCTTATATATGTACACAATCACCATCGAAATCGATAAAACTTTTTCCACACCTACACTTGTTTTTGTGAAGAAAATAGAAATGCTTAAGCATGTCTAGGTGAATATGGCCTTCAAGGCCTTAATCTTAGCATCTGTAGGCAGCCGCCTTAAAATATGCATCTCATGTAGACGGCGCTATCCCGGACGGCGACTACACCCTCATCCCCGCAGACGAGGAAGGAGTCCCGGAGCACGGTGCCGGTACAGAAGTGACCAACCCGGAGGCTAACTCTCAATTCAAGCAAGAAGGCAAGCCCCGGAGCATAACCTAACTTTACCAAATTATGCACTTTGAATTCTCTATGTTTGTGCATTTACGTTTCAAGGAATTGATTGAATACCTTAGCTGCACATTTCCTAGTACCTATGACTTGCAATACTAGCATGAAAGGATCGATAGGGCATTGCTTTAGGTCCGTTACAAGTCGAGTGATTTCCTGTCACTCGCGAGACATAGGAATTGCTTGTCTTTACTTATGTTGGAATCATAAGGATTGACGGGCGGGATGATAGATGTAGATCTCCCGTCCGCGTATGATAATTGATTTAAGGTCGAAATGTGTGGTTGAGTGTGTCAAGTTTTTGAACGTACCACATGCATGCCGATGTATGGGGATCGGTAAGCCCGGTACCAGATTGAAGCAGCTAGGGCCGATAGCCATCTCTCCTTGGAAACTTTGTTTTCCCCTGCCGTACACTTGTGGATATATGCGTGAGACTGTGAGTGAAGCAGTAAACCTTTATCCTAAGGAAGTGGACCCGGTTCCGAATTGTGGATCGATGGGAAAGGTTGGGAAATGCTTGTACCTTTTATAGCAAGTATAGTATCCGTGTATGTTGGGTTTCCCCTGGCCAGGTAGCAAAAATTCGGTTCGAACTGTCCGCTTCTCGCGGTTAATGAGACTGCTTGACCGCCCTGCTACATTGAGTAACAAGTGGAATTATGAGATTTATGAACTTGTTGTATGAATTAAATTGTATTGCACCACTTGTATGCTTAGAGAGGATGCTAATCTAGAATGGTTAAATTTACTAGAATATGATGCTAAAACTTGAAAGCAAGGATCTACCTTTAGTTGCTTTTTGGCAAACAAACCCACCAGCCAAAAGCCTCTCATTGTCTAGATGTCGGTGATGTAGTTTTCACCCGACGGGTAAGCCTTGCTGAGTATTAGTATACTCAGCCTTGCTTGTGGCATTATTTCACAGGTATCCTTTTGGATGTGGATGCTATGACTTGGCCTGTCCAGGTTCCACCTGGCTGGCACATCGAATGGGTTCCGTCCTCTGGCGAGGATCGGGAGGAGTAGCTTCGTGGCAGGCTTCAGCACGGAGTTACTTGTATCGTCGTTAGATTGTTTTACTTCCACTGCAATGGACATCTAAATTCAGTTGTTATGAACTTTTATTCCGCTGCAAGACTTGTACTCTGATTTTCAATTTGATCTCGGTTTGTAATAACTTGTGATATCTATGTGTGTAAGTTAATTTGTGGAATGTTGTAATCTCTGGAACTCACCTTCGTGTGGGCGTGCTGTTGTTTCGATCGAGAAAAGAACGTGGTTTATCGGGTTTAATCCGACGGCGCTCCAGCTTATTCCGGATTAAGTGCCTGACTACTCGGTTAGTGGTCCCGGGGTACTTAACTTGGAATAATTTCGGAGTGGAACCGCCACAGCTGGCATCAGAGCCGAAACAGCGCACCAGAGAGACCAACAAACCTTAAATAAATATTTTTGGAATAAAATTTGCCAACTCGTACTTCCGCCGTGCTTTTCGATGGAAGGTTGTTGTTAGGACCGCTAAGGATGTTACCTAGAGCGAGAAGCCTATGTGGGTTAAGGGATCACGGTATGATAGGTGGCAAATAGTATATTATACTGACTTCCAGCACATTTCATTCTGTCATTTACTTTCCGCAATGGTGGGCGCAAGGTACGGCGATTGCTGTAACGTACCACGGCACTATATGAAAATATAGTGGCGGCACATAGTCAATACGCTGTGATGGCGTATGAAACTAGAATAGGATGGTGGGCGCAAGGTACGGCGATTGCTGTAGCGTACCACGGCATCATATGCAAATATGATGGCGGCACAAAGTCAATACGCTATTCCAATAGCGTATGAAACTGTCAATATGTTGCCTTGGTGACATATGAACATTGCCCGTTCAATGTTAAACGATCGGGTGCCACCTCTATAGTGGGTGGTAATGAATGGAGACGCTTTCGTGAGTGCTGGCACGAAAGGTTGATTATACATGCTCTGGAATGGAATTTTCTGCAGGTACACTAACCGCGAATCCGTATGTTGAAACGGTTAGAGAAATTCGACTAGTTAATATAGGGAGAGACGGATATTGCCTAGCCACCGGCACTAACTTCGTAAGCCAAAAGTTATTGGCATGTGTGTTGGTGAGAACTAATAGGCCGCTCATGCATTGCATTCTCACTGAATTAATATCAATTTTAACCCTTGGCCAAATCAAACCGCCGTCAAAGAAATTGAAATTTACAACCCAAAAATGCTGCTGAGAACAGTCTGTTTGCAACCTTAAATCGAAACTGAAAACGTTGCCAAATGAAAAAGTGTTCAACATGAAAGTTGTCATAAATATTATGAAGTAAATGCCGGAGAAATTTCAACGAAAATGGTTCAGTAAAATTGGAGTTATGCTAAAAATGGTAACCCCATGTCTGCTGGAAATTTCTGGGGACAGTGAGATAAAAATTGAATCTTTACACCATCTTAACGACAGTTTCTGCTCAAACCTCCAACATGAAACTTGTTAGGAATTATTTAGACAATGTCCTGGCCAAATTTGGGAATTTTTGAGCTTGTAGATTTCGAGTTTTGTAATTTTTACCACCCTGCACAGAATCTGTTTTTGCTCTTTGGCACTAACCGGTTCTCACCCTTGCCCCTTTTCCTTTTGGTTCAGATGGACGCCCTCGCTGACCTGGCTAGCCACCCCAACGACGTGTCTTTCTCTGATTGCTTGGGATGGGAAGGCTTCCCTAGCATCTTGTGGTCGGTTCTACAGGCACTTGGCTACCCTACACCGCCACAATATGAGAGAATCCTCATCCGAGACCGTGGTGTGACTCGTTCCCGTGTGCGTTTGGTGGTACACCGTCACCCGCCGTGTCCTAGTTCCCCCACCTGGACGGTGGAAGTTCATGGACACCACATGGAGACGACTTGCGAGCTAGCTGCTTTGAATGGCATCAGTTCTTTTTGTGCTCAGAACCAAAGCTTGGTAGAGCACCAGTTGCTTGGGCTGTTTCCTCCGACTCAGCCGGATGATCCCCACTGGATGAGGCGCTACCTTAGCTCTCCTTTGAGGATGGCGGAGAACCCCGTCGCAGCAGCCGCTTTGATGATGAGGTGGATACGGGCGTATCACCGTTTGCAGGCACTTCTTGGACGGTCGCAGAGCGAGATGCTCAACATTGCTATGGACATGTCCGCTCGCGCCCGTGACATAGGGGTTGAGAGGACCTCTTTGTCCATTGAGGTGACCACTAGAGATGCCATGATTGCTGACTTGGAGAGGCAATTGAATGACCTCCAGATTGCACACAACAACACCCAGAATGAGTTAGCACAAACTAGAGATGAGCTTGAGGAGGTACATGGAACCTTGGAGCATGCAAATGCTATGCTTGCCGCCCATGACGCTCAGCACCTTCTTGAGCAAGAAGGAGGGAATGGTGAAGGAGAGGCCCCCGATTC
Organism: Digitaria exilis; assembly: GCA_015342445.1. Taxonomy (NCBI): domain Eukaryota; kingdom Viridiplantae; phylum Streptophyta; class Magnoliopsida; order Poales; family Poaceae; genus Digitaria; species Digitaria exilis. The sequence goes on from JACEFO010000036.1 coordinate 1,340,821, forward strand.
CGACATGGACACCGAGGATAACATGCCGTCCCTTCCAGCTCCACCTTCACCTATGGGCAGCGAGGCTACCGCTAACAATTTGGATGATTTTTAGAGTGGTAGTAGCAAGTACTCCTCCGCTAGGCCTAGATTTTGGCTTCATGTTGTAATAGGCTAGATGGAGTTGAGCTTCTCCTTTTACCTTTTGGTGGCAATGTAACTTAATGATGTGGAGGTGATCCAAAATTGATGAAGTGTAATAGCTGTGTTGAAAACATTCTGCAGCTAACCTTGTTTTAATTCTTGATGGTTTTTCCATCCATTTCTGGGCTGTGATGTGAACTACAAAGTTGTTTGGAATTTGTCAAACAAAATGATCACCAAATTGCAACCCCATTGGTTAAGCGAAATAAAAATGGCAACCAAAACACTATAGCTCGGCCTGCTGAAAAACAGCAAATGCAGAGAGCTAAAGATTGAATTTTTCGGCTTAGTTCCAGTCCGAATTTGATTCTGAGCCCAACATGAAAGTTGTAGAGCATAAAATTTCCGAGCTACTGACCGAATGGGAGCATTTGACTTGTTTCCTGTCGGGAGATATGATTTTTCTTCCGAACTGCGTGCTGATTTGCCATTCTGCGCAGTACACTTTAATATATTGTCACGTTCTATCTTGTCATTCATTATGCAAGCTTATGGAATGTGGCTAATACAAGTACCTACTGCAGATGGCAATCACCCGCAGCGGTCACGACGCTAGTGGCTCCAACGCTAACCAGCAGGGGCCAGAGGGGCAGCAACAGCCACCGCCACCTCCTCCTCCGCAGCAACCTCCGACGTGGCAGCAGCTTTATGCCACGCAAACGGAGATTCTCCGGAACCTGCAGCATCAGCAGCAGATGATGCAGCAGCAGATGCTTCAGCAGGGAGGTCAACGGGCCCCTCAGCCTCAGGTGGCCCGATACGAGGATTTTCTGGCGACGCACCCGCCGATCTTCTCTCGAGCTGACGAACCTTTGGAGGCCGACACCTGGATTCGAGCTATCGAGTCCAAGTTCACCATTCTGGCGACGCCTTGCACCTCCAACCGCAGGGTCGTGTTCGCGGCGCAGCAGCTCCGCGGCCCAGCTCTCCTTTGGTGGGAGAACTACCTGGCCCTGCAGCAGGAGGGACATGTAGTTGAGTGGGATGAGTTCAAAGCTGCATTCAAAGCTCATCACATTCCGGCCGGTCTAGTAGAGCGTAAGCTGAATGAGTTTTTGGCGCTGACCCAGGGTACCCGCACAGTGCTCCAGTACTCCCAGGCCTTCAATGGTCTGTGCCCTTATGCGGGTCATCACGCCGACTCCGACGAGAAGAAGCTTGAAAGGTTCCGGCGTGGCCTGAACACCAAGTTGAAGGCACAGTTGGCCACCACCCGTGCTGCCACGTACGGCGATCTCGTGAACCTTGCCATCACCCAGGAAGATGCCAATGTGGTGCACAAGGCGGAGAAGAAGAGAAAGACTCCCGCTGGACCGTCAAGTGCGCAGCCCCAGAGGTTCCGCTTGGTTCCCCCGGCTGTACCGCAGGGACAGTCCCGGGCACCTCAGGGAGGTGGATGGGTTGCTAGGCCGCCACAGCCTAACGCGCCTCGTTTCCCTCCACCGCCGCAGCAGCAGCAAGCACCAAGGCAAAATGCACAGCAGCCAGCTCGCCCTGGAGCCGGCTATCAGTGCTTCAAGTGTGGAAGTAAAGATCATTTTATCAAGGATTGTCCGCAGAACAAGCAGCAAAACCAACGCCCGGGAAATCAGCAAGGCAAGGGCAAGCAGCAGCAGCAGCGTGTGCAAGTTCGCCAAGGACGGCTCAACTACACCAACTTGGCCGACCTGCCCGAGGGAGCCCCAGACATGACTGGTATCTTCCCTATCTGCACTCAACCTGCTGTGATATTATTTGATTCCGGGGCAACACATAGTTTTATAAGCACAAGGTTTCATGTGAAATGCGGATTAAAATCCTATCATACCAAATCATCGTATGTGATATCAACTGCGGGAGGCAAGATTGCATCCAACCAAGTCACCCACAAAGTTCCGATCAGGCTGGGAAGTAAAACATTTCCTACTGATTTGATTTTGCTGGGAATGGAAGGAATTGACATTGTGTTAGGAGCCAATTGGATGACTCAACATAAGGTTGTCCTAGATGTTGCGGAAAGAGTTGTTGAGATAAACTCGTCTACGCATGGCCCGAGTGTGCTATATCTGCCACAACGGACTTGCGTCGATGCGTGTGCTTACACAATGGTAGAAACCCAACTAAAGGACATTCCGGTGGTATGTGAGTATGCCGATGTATTTCCGGATGACTTACCTGGGATGCCGCCGGATAGAGACATTGAATTCGTGATTGAACTTCAACCTGGCACAGCACCTATATCAAAGAGACCATATAGAATGCCGCCCAATGAATTGGCTGAATTAAAAATTCAACTCCAAGAATTGCTAGATAAGGGTTTCATTCGTCCAAGTGTATCACCTTGGGGATGTCCTGCTATCTTTGTGAAAAAGAAGGATCATTCCTTGAGGTTGTGTATTGATTACCGGTCTCTCAATGCGGTAACCATCAAGAACAAGTATCCGCTTCCCCGTATTGACATCTTGTTTGACCAATTAGCTGGCGCCAGAGTATTCTCCAAGATTGACCTTCGCTCTGGCTATCACCAAATCAAAATCAGGCCATGTGACATTCCAAAGACTGCCTTTTCCACACGATATGGACTTTATGAATTCCTGGTTATGTCCTTTGGGCTCACGAATGCCCCAGCCTATTTCATGTACCTCATGAATTCGGTCTTCATGTCTGAACTAGACAAGTTTGTGGTGGTTTTCATTGATGACATTCTTATATATTCTAAGAATGAGGAAGAGCATGCCGAGCACCTTCGCATTGTTCTTCAGAGATTGAGAGATCACCAGCTCTATGCCAAGTTCTCCAAGTGTGAATTCTGGCTTGAGAGCGTGAAGTTTTTAGGTCACACGGTTTCCAAGGATGGTATATCCGTGGATCCAACCAAAGTGCAAGAGGTGCTAGATTGGCAACCACCTACCTCTGTCCACGAGATTCGGAGTTTTCTGGGTTTAGCCGGTTATTACCGTCGTTTTATTCCGGATTTCTCTCGGATAGCAAAGCCCATGACCGAACTCTTGAAGAAGGGAGTTAAATTTGAGTGGAATGACAAATGTGAGGAAGCTTTCCACACCTTGCGAAGACATTTAACTTCAGCCCCAGTTTTGGCTCAGCCCGATTGCACCAAGCCTTATGATGTCTATTGCGATGCATCAGGCACCGGTCTTGGCTGTGTTCTCATGCAAGAAAACCGGGTCATTGCTTATGCTTCTCGAGCACTTCGGCCTCATGAGCAAAACTACCCCACGCACGATCTTGAGTTAGCAGCGGTCATTCATGCTCTCAAGATGTGGAGACACTATTTGATGGGTGTTCCCTGCAACATATACACAGACCACAAGAGCCTCAAATATGTCTTCACTCAGGCACATTTGAATATGAGACAGCGAAGATGGTTGGAGTTAGCAAAGGACTATGACCTTAGTGTGCATTATCACCCCGGGAAGGCTAATGTAGTTGCGGATGCACTAAGCCGCAAGGCTCATTGTCATTGTCTTTCCGTGGAGTCCTACGCTGACACCCTGTGTCATGAAATGGCAAAGCTCAATTTGGAGATTGTTCCACACGGGTACTTCAGCCATATTGCAGTGGAACCAACCTTGCACGATCAGATTGTTGTAGCCCAATTAAATGACGCGGGCATTAAAGTTCTTAAACGGAAATTGTCTAAGGAGAAGGTGAAAGAGAAGTACAAATGTTTCCGGTTGGATGGGCAGGGAGTGATGTGGTTTGGACATCGCCTCGTGGTGCCCAAAAACACGGAACTCCGGAGGAAGATTATGGATGAGGCACATCTCTCTAAATTTTCTATCCATCCCGGCAGCACCAAAATGTACCAAGATTTGAAACAAAACTTTTGGTGCACTCGGATGAAGCGAGAAATTGCCACATATGTGTCGGAATGTGACACATGTCAGCGGGTTAAGGCCAGCCACTTGAAGGTAGCAGGCACGCTTCAACCTCTACCTATTCCCTCATGGAAGTGGGAAGATATAAGCATGGACTTTATTGTTGGACTTCCCAGAACCCCTCAGGGGCATGATTCTATTTGGGTAATTGTGGACCGCCTTACCAAGACCGCACATTTTATTCCGGTCAATACCTTTTATAACGCTAAGAAGTACGCGGAGATTTATTTGGAGCGGATCGTTTGTCTACATGGGGTACCCAAGACGATAATTTCAGATCGTGGTGCTCCGTTCGTAGCACGCTTTTGGGAACAGTTGCAATTATCCCTAGGCACCAAACTGATCCGTAGTTCAGCATATCACCCACAGACCGATGGGCAGACGGAAAGGGTAAATCAAATACTTGAGGATATGCTTCGAGCTTGTGTTATCCATTATGGGAAGAATTGGGAGAAATGTTTGTCTCTGGCTGAATTCTCCTATAACAACAGCTACCAAGCGAGCCTTAAAATGGCACCTTTCGAAGCCTTATATGGCAGAAGATGTCGGACCCCGTTGTGTTGGTCCCAGGCAGGCGAGAGGTATGCTTATGGCCCTGACCTTGTAAAGGAAGCAGAGGAAAAGGTTAGAATCATTCGTGAAAATTTGAGAACTGCCCAGTCAAGGCAGAAGAGTTACTTTGATCAACGGCGGAAGCCACTTCAGTTTGAAGTTGGTGATCACGTGTATCTTAAAGTCTCCCCGACCAAAGGTGTGCAAAGATTCGGATTAAAAGGAAAGCTTGCACCTCGTTATATCGGCCCGTATGAAATTACTCAGCAATATGGGCCGGTAGCCTATCAAGTGAAGCTTCCCGAAAAACTTTCAGCTGTACACAATGTATTCCATGTTTCTCAACTCAAGAGGTGTCTACGTGTTCCGACCGAAGTTGTTGGACAAGAGGAACTCTCGGTTGAACCGGATCTCTCTTATGATGAGCATCCCGTTAAGATCCTCGACGAGAAAGAGCGACAAACACGAAGGAAGGGAGTTAAAATGTACAAAATTCAGTGGAGTCATCACTCCGAAGATGAAGCCACATGGGAAACCGAAGACTATCTGAAGGAGAACTACCCTGACATCCTTTCTTAGACCAAGGTACCTTTTCCCACCTTGTCCCTAAGTTTAGTCGAATCTCGGGACGAGATTCCTTTTAAGGGGGGTAGGCTGTGACATCTCAGATGTCAAAAAGATTAAAAGTACAATTAAAGTCAATGCAAAAGGGAATTTTGAGTTGAAATTCAAAAATCCATCAAAGATTTAAACTTAAATTCAAAAGCAAAGGATCTTGGACACCCAACTGAAATCTCGAGACTTTGGTGCTCGATGACCCTCGATCGAGCTAAGTCCGTGACGATCGAGCTATGTCCGTCACGATCGAGCCTAGCCAGTATTGTCCGTGACGATCGAGCTATGTCCGTGACGATCGAGCCTAGCCAGTATTGTCCGTGACGATCGAGCTATGTCCGTGACGATCGAGCCTAGCCAGTAGTCCGTCACGATTCGAGGCCGCACGATAGGAACCTCGAGGCCCCGCAGTCCGTCACGATTCGAGGCCGCACGATAGGACGCTCGAGGCTCCACAGCCAAGCTCGAGGGGGCACTTACCCTCGAGCGACGTTCCGTCACCCTCGAGGCTCCGCAGCCAAGCTCGAGGACTCACCCTCGAGCGACGTTCCGTCACGCTCGAGGCTTCGCAGCCAAGCTCGAGGGGGGGGCACTCACCCTCGAGTGGCGTTTCCGACCATTCGAGGCTCGGCAAGCTCGAGCTTGCGGTTCAAGCTCGAAGCGCCGTAGCGCCTGGTCGAAGTGCCCGGTCCAAGCTCGGAAGTTGTGTCCCGCACCTCAAACTCCAACTTTTAATTTTACACGTTTCGAAGTTCAGCTCAAATTTTTGGAGAAAGTTCAAAAGGGGCAAAGAGCTCCACGGGGCTGCCAGCTCGCCCCTGGCGCGCTCTGCTCCGGCCGGAGTCCGGCCGCCACGTGGCCGGCGTGTGGCGGAGACCGCGTCGGGTCGGCCGAGCTGTGGCGGCAGCTAGCTTTTGTCCTCACGCGTTTGTCCAAGCCTTCCGTACCGTCACTTCGCGGGCGACGGCGCACTGCTGCCTCGCGCCGCGGAGCGCCATCATGGCAAGCTCGCTCGGCACTGGTCGCAGCCGCGCAACGCCGCCCCGCAGTCGCGATGCTCGCTCGCTACGCGCCAAGGAGCACTGTGGAGGATCCCCAGCGATCACGCCACAATCTTCCTCGCCCAATCGTGTCGCGCGCGCTCTGTTCGAGCTCGCCGCGCCATCAATGGCGACCGCGACAGCCACCCACGCGCTCGCACGCTCCCGAGGCCGCACAGTGCCTCCCTTGCGTGCCCAAGCACTCCACCGCGCACTCCCACCCCTCCTCTCACTCGCTCACTTGGTCATTTCCACTTCCCCGCGCTCGCTCGGTCTTCTTCCTCCTCGCGACGCGCAAGCCGAACCCAAGCTCTTCGCGAAATTCCTCGTCCACGCTCCACCATTCCCCAATCCATCCCGCACGGAGCTAGTCCACTCCACCAGCTCCAAAACCCCCAACTTTCCCCAAGCTATTGTCCCTTCTCCGGCGAGAATTTGCGATTTCCCCCAAATCGCGAATTCCGGCCGTCGAAGCACCCGCACGTCGAGACCCTACTCCGAGCCGTCCCCGAGCTTCCTCGAGCACGCCATTGGCATCCTCGAGCTCCACTGGTGCTCTAGGACCCCTCGAACCTCGGCGAACGACCCCGAGCTCACCGGCGTAGAAGCCGCGGCGGCCGCGCCGCCACCACCTCGTCGCCGGCGAAACTCCGACCATCCCCGGCCTCCCAACCGTCCCCAAACGACTCGTGGTGAGCCCAGGATGCTTTTCCCCCACTTCCCCGAGCCTAGTTCGCCGCCGTTTGGCCGGCGCAACTCCGGCGAGAGCCGAGGGCATTTCTTCATCGTCTTCGTTTGTGTAGGGGTCTCTGCGCAAAAGTTCAGGGACTCGTTCGTGAAGTTTTGAAAGATCTAGGGTTCTCTGCGTAAAAAGATTCTTAAGTCTAGGTTTGATTTTCCCGAAATTGTAAAATCCATTAAAAATCGTACAAAAATCAGAAAAATGCACAAAAATACTCTCTGGATTCGTGAGAGTCTAAACTACAATCTCTATTAGACATGTTTGTACTTTTGACGAGCTGTATGTGAATTAAAATTCAAACTATGAAAACCTAAAGTTGTGCACCATTTCCAATCCAGAGCTACGCTAGGGTTGAGCTTTGGATATGATGTTTGTAGTGACTTTGGACAGCTTGTGTCCAAAGGGGACTAAAAAAAAATATGAACTACAGCTCCTGTTATGAATTAAAATAGGTTTTCTGTCTTTTTGCAGTGCAGAAATCATTAAAAATAATCTGGGCAGTGAAAAATCACCATTTTGCTCCAGAGGACTAAAAACTTGTTAGCACACCTGTGAAAAATGAGAAACTTAATTTTTGCTCTGTTTAGGATGGCAAATAATTAAATATGTGTTTTTGGTTAGAAAATTATTGAGGACTACCCAAGGGTTATTTTGAGCCATCACTTGGCCAGAGCCCTCCTCATGCTTATGCCTAGCTTTGGTAGGAAAATCTCCTGAAATGGATGAATTTTCAATTTTATATGAATTAATTTCAATTCTGCTGGCAGCAACTTGATATAATTTTTATAAATTATGTGTAGCTCAAAATTAGCTAAATTTTGGAGTGAGCTTAGCTCTTATACTCCAGTAGCTGTCATAAAGTTTATAGCTAAAATTGATAAACAGAAATGGAGGAACAAAAATGAGAAGGAATCTAGATGGAAATTGATTTATATAAAAGAATAAACCTTTTTGGTTAATTGGTTAATATAGAATGGATAGAATCTGAAATTCCAGAACAGCACCCAACCTTGAGAAGAAATAAAAAGAAATCTCTTATATATGTACACAATCACCATCGAAATCGATAAAACTTTTTCCACACCTACACTTGTTTTTGTGAAGAAAATAGAAATGCTTAAGCATGTCTAGGTGAATATGGCCTTCAAGGCCTTAATCTTAGCATCTGTAGGCAGCCGCCTTAAAATATGCATCTCATGTAGACGGCGCTATCCCGGACGGCGACTACACCCTCATCCCCGCAGACGAGGAAGGAGTCCCGGAGCACGGTGCCGGTACAGAAGTGACCAACCCGGAGGCTAACTCTCAATTCAAGCAAGAAGGCAAGCCCCGGAGCATAACCTAACTTTACCAAATTATGCACTTTGAATTCTCTATGTTTGTGCATTTACGTTTCAAGGAATTGATTGAATACCTTAGCTGCACATTTCCTAGTACCTATGACTTGCAATACTAGCATGAAAGGATCGATAGGGCATTGCTTTAGGTCCGTTACAAGTCGAGTGATTTCCTGTCACTCGCGAGACATAGGAATTGCTTGTCTTTACTTATGTTGGAATCATAAGGATTGACGGGCGGGATGATAGATGTAGATCTCCCGTCCGCGTATGATAATTGATTTAAGGTCGAAATGTGTGGTTGAGTGTGTCAAGTTTTTGAACGTACCACATGCATGCCGATGTATGGGGATCGGTAAGCCCGGTACCAGATTGAAGCAGCTAGGGCCGATAGCCATCTCTCCTTGGAAACTTTGTTTTCCCCTGCCGTACACTTGTGGATATATGCGTGAGACTGTGAGTGAAGCAGTAAACCTTTATCCTAAGGAAGTGGACCCGGTTCCGAATTGTGGATCGATGGGAAAGGTTGGGAAATGCTTGTACCTTTTATAGCAAGTATAGTATCCGTGTATGTTGGGTTTCCCCTGGCCAGGTAGCAAAAATTCGGTTCGAACTGTCCGCTTCTCGCGGTTAATGAGACTGCTTGACCGCCCTGCTACATTGAGTAACAAGTGGAATTATGAGATTTATGAACTTGTTGTATGAATTAAATTGTATTGCACCACTTGTATGCTTAGAGAGGATGCTAATCTAGAATGGTTAAATTTACTAGAATATGATGCTAAAACTTGAAAGCAAGGATCTACCTTTAGTTGCTTTTTGGCAAACAAACCCACCAGCCAAAAGCCTCTCATTGTCTAGATGTCGGTGATGTAGTTTTCACCCGACGGGTAAGCCTTGCTGAGTATTAGTATACTCAGCCTTGCTTGTGGCATTATTTTACAGGTATCCTTTTGGATGTGGATGCTATGACTTGGCCTGTCCAGGTTCCACCTGGCTGGCACATCGAATGGGTTCCGTCCTCTGGCGAGGATCGGGAGGAGTAGCTTCGTGGCAGGCTTCAGCACGGAGTTACTTGTATCGTCGTTAGATTGTTTTACTTCCACTGCAATGGACATCTAAATTCAGTTGTTATGAACTTTTATTCCGCTGCAAGACTTGTACTCTGATTTTCAATTTGATCTCGGTTTGTAATAACTTGTGATATCTATGTGTGTAAGTTAATTTGTGGAATGTTGTAATCTCTGGAACTCACCTTCGTGTGGGCGTGCTGTTGTTTCGATCGAGAAAAGAACGTGGTTTATCGGGTTTAATCCGACGGCGCTCCAGCTTATTCCGGATTAAGTGCCTGACTACTCGGTTAGTGGTCCCGGAGTACTTAACTTGGAATAATTTCGGAGTGGAACCGCCACAGGGCCGGGCGTCGGCGTGGAGTCGGGCCGGCGTGGGGCAGCACTCCTCGGGGGCCAGGCGTCGGGGAGCGGAGGGCACGGCGGCGGCGGCGCAGGAGGAGGGCCAGGGCAGCAGCACCTCGGGGGCCAGCGCGGGTGGCGGTGAGGGGCCGGCGCCGGCGGGGGCGAGCGGCCGGCGCGGGGCGGGGCGGGGGTGAGCGGGCGAGCGGGCGGCGCGGGAGGCGGAGAGCGGCCGGCGCGGCGAGCTGCCGACGCAGGGAGCGGAGGGCGCGGCGGTGGCGGTGGCGGCTTGGGGAAACACGCGCGGAGGAGATGAGAGGGATGAGGGCCCCGTGTCGGTTGACTAAGTATGTTCCACTTTGCCGTGAGCTCAGATCCGGCCCACGGCAAAGGGCCGTTTGCCGAGAGCTCGACCTGAGCTCACGGCAAACAGGCCTTTACCGTGGGCCAGATCTGAGCTCACGACAAATAATTTCATTTTTTTCTTCATTTCTTTATTATTTTTTTGTAACTATGAAATCATGATAATTCAAAATCTTTGCCGAGAGCGACGACTGAAGCCCTCGGCAAACTGATGTTTGCCATGAGCATTGGCTGAAGCCCTCGGCAAAGGTGATGTTTGCCGTGAGTTTCCTGGAGGCTCTCGGCAAAGTGTGCTAAAATTTCATTGTTTTCTATCTCTTTTCTATTGTTTCTTTCCTATAAAGTCCTGCTAATAGTCATCTTATTTCTTGTGATTTCATATAAATAACTTTAGTCTAATTTGTTTGCATATTATTTTGTTATTTCATGTATATTTCAATAACTTTTCATCATTTCATGTCTATTAGAAATACAAAATGATATAAAAAACATCCAAAAAAATACAACTCTTTCAGCATGACCATATTTTAGTGTCTATAGCATGTACAAAAAGTTTTGAAGTCAAACTCAAACTCGAACTTCATTTGACTTTCAAAACACTAGTGATCCTTTCTCGTGTTTATGAAACTTCTACATAGATGTTCGGATTTGTGCATCGGACGACACAAAGTTGTGTGAAACCTTCTCAAACTTTTTCCACAAGTTATGCGCATCAAATTATTAGACATAGACAAATTTCATGATTTTCATACTTCGTTTCCTATTTTAAATAATTGTAAAACTATTCGGTCACATGGTCTTTTTCATGTTTTGATCGCAATGAACCCTTATTTCCTGGCTAAGGCCTCACATTACACTCAATTTCATTAATCTCATTATTTCATTCAATTATTTCTATTTTTGGAATTATTTTTCAATTCAAAAAAGAATTAATTTGACAATTTTGTCCAATGTTTGCCGTGAGCATCGCCTGGAGCCCTTAGCAAAAGCGATGTTTGCCGTGACCTTTGGCTGAAGAACTCGGCAAAGGTGACATTTGCCGTCAGCTTTGGCTGAAGCCCTCGGCAAACAGGTGCTCTCCACATAGTTTTCCGTTCAAGCCTGCCAACTTAACCCATCCGCTACGAATTCAAATTTGATTAAGCGGCAAAAGTTGGAACAATTTTGAAATGTTTACCGAGAGCCACCCTCTGCCTCACCCGGCAAAAAGACCATTTGCCGAGAGCTGACATGGGGCTGTCGGCAAACAGCGTCCTACGGCCAACGGCAGCCGTTCCAGCCGTTGTGTTCGCCGAGTGGGCCTGATGAGCTCATGGCAAACAGGCCTTTTGCCGAGAGCTGACCAGGGGCTCTCGGCAACAGGCCTTACGGCCGTTAGCGAACCCACCGGCCGCGTCACGGCAGGTGTATGGCGTGGTCACGCACGTGTGACGTGGCTACCTTTGCCGAGGGCTTCCTTGTTTGCCGAGAGGCGCCGTCTTTCTACTCTCAACAAAGATGTTTTTCTACCGAGCGTTCTGTCTTTGCCGACGGTTTCGTTTGAAACCCTCGGCAAACGTCTATTTTGCCGAGCGCACGATAAAAAGCTCTCGGCAAACATTGTGGCTCACGGTAAATATCGATTTTCCGGTAGTGTTTCTTGTGGCGTGCACTCGGATCACTGGCATCCAAAAGAAATGTTTCTTTTTGCTTGTGGCGTGCAGACGGAACACGCATCCAGGAAAAAATGCTGGATCCTTCGAAGGTTGACTGAAGCAACGTATATATCAGCTGTATTCAGTTGGACCTGAACGTATTTACATGTGCGTATTGGACTTCTTTTGACCAATCTCTGTGATGAATCCATGTAACTCTTACATGGATCGAGGAGTAAAATACTATGCAAACCAGTTGTAAACACCATAGAAACACATTCTATTACACTCGGAACTGGAAAACCCTTGTACACAAGTATCCTTGCATTCAAAATGAACCGGGAAATCATGTAAAAATTTGATCATTTACATAAAATTCTTGCATTCATTCCAAATGAAGCTAGTGAACCATGTATAGACTGATTAATTGCAGCAGTTTGGCTATCATTATTCCAGCAGAATTTTCTACACTCCCCTTGGAGTATGTCAGCCTTCAAAAAATCTGAGCTTGTTTGGAAGGCTTCCATCAAGCAAACAAGTCTCAAGCTTGGATGTTCTGACCAATCGTCTACAATGTGATCTTGGAGCTGCACGCAAATGTCAATTGTCAATAGTTCAGAACAGCACATAGTCGGTAGCTATCATTTTCAGAATGGTGCACACAAATTGTGAGCATCCTAGAGTACGTTGAGGATCATTTATCTATTTCTTATTCTTAGATCGACGCACCATTCAGTTTAGAGAGACTAAATATTAACAGTAGTGCTGCTCAAAATTAAAGGGCAACAGAGATTACTAGATGCCATCTCTCCATCGCCGGCAAGGTGTCCAAAGAAAAATGTAACAGTCGGTAACCTTAAGTCTGTAACACCAGAATAAATAATATACACGAACAATAGTATTTATCAAAGTCTAACTGCACAGGTCCAATGTATTTCCATGCACCAGAGGTTTCTTAATTTAATGGCAAAACAAGGGATCCTTTGAGACTAAAATATTTCGTCCGCGTACACATGCAGAGATGTAGTCCTGTATCCTGTAAACAAGTTTCTTTTACTGAAACATAGACATGTACAGATCCGTTCATGGCTCCAGGCCTCCAGCCAAATCCTACTCCCCAACTAATAATGCACGGATCGGTTCATGGCTCCAGCTAATCAGCTCAGCATCACGAAGCAGTAAAAAAACCTCACCTTGAGGACTGTATCGCCACGGAAGAGCTGCAGCAGCCTCTCCGTGGTGTCCAGGTGCAGCACAAGGATTTTTGTCATCGTTGGTGATCTCGTCAACGACGAGGCGGTTCGTCGCCTTCTTCCTCTCCAGATCGCCGTGGAGTAGTCCTTCTTCCCAGTCCTGCACACGCCAACCACCGAAAACGCGTCCATCCGCAGCATTAGGATAGGGATTGAAGCAGCAATTGGGGGCAGAACAAATCAAGACGCTCCCCAAATCTTGATTCGCAGGAGGCAGCGTCAGGGCAGAGCGGTGCAGCGGGCCTCGCCAGGGCAGCAGGCGGGGTTCCTCTGAATCAGCGGCCGACGCGGATGTCTTCAGACTGCGCACCGGAGCTGCACAGGAGCCAGCGGCGCAAGGCCTCGCTGGGGTGGCGCGCTTTAGGCTGCACCTGCACCTCGCCGGAATCCAGGCGAAGCGGCGCGCCAGCGGGAAACTCTCACCAGTCACAAGGGCAGCAGGAGGGGGAGAAACGACGCCCGGCGCGAACCACTGCAGCTCTACGGCCTGAGGGCCTCTGGCCCGGGGCGGCTCTTTACCGCACGTAGATTTCTGTCTTTTTTTTTTCCCGTACCGTCCTGACTTGTGGGGCTCACTTGTCAGCTCCCTATATCATGTCTCCCTCTGTCAATTTGGCCCACCTGTCGTCAACTCCATGTATTCTGTGTTAACTCCGTCTATTCCTTTCGCCAAAAAATGAGTCTCCGCCCGCGCGCCTCGTCGTCTAACTCAAACACAGTTGGATGCTGTGCGTTGGTATATAAAGGCGTCCTCCGCTTGGTATGCTGGAGAGGTCTGACTAAACGCTACCGCGCACTTCAGTCACCAGCTCTGTGGGCGACAACCCTACCTGCTCGTGGGCTGCTTCCTCAGTCGCGGCCCATGTAATAGAGTGCGTCATGTGGGCCTCTGCTTCCTCTCTCATGGGCTAGGTAACAGAGCACAAGATGTTCCTCTAAAAAAACAGAGCACAAGATGTGGGCCTTAGTTGTTTTCTGATACAGCAGCGCATACGTCCGCCGCAGCCGTGAGGAAAAAAATAAGAGCGTCTGCTAGGAAAACGAAAACGACGAAGAGAACTCAAACTTACCGACGTCGAAGCCACACCAATCTGCGGCTTAAAAACGCAAGGCACCCCAGGCCACAGTTCTCCCTTTGCGATCTAGCTATTGAATTTTCTTATTTGAGACTTTAAACCTACTGGTCCTATTAATAATGCCTTCCCCCATGAAACATCATCACCAGCTAATATGTATCTCTTAACATGTCCCGTGTTATGTTGCCATTGTTTTTCTAACAATATCAACTAAATAGGCAAAGCATCCGTGGTTCAGTGTCAAATGAATGACTCTAGAAAGGTGATCTTACCATAGGGCCACTCACTCATCAAGAGAGAGTAGTGCACTGTCGTCAAGATCACTCCTAGGACCATGCATGATTTATCATAGCGTCAGGCCCGTGCATGATTGATCAGAGCGTCAGGCTAAAACTTTGCAAAGCAACACGGGATTAGACACTGTTCCCTTCGTCCATAAAAGAATGCAATTCTCGATTATCGAGGAGTCAAACAATTATAACTTTGACTAAATCTATATAAAAATAACTAACATTCATGATATAAATAAATATAATTTAATTAGTTTCATATTTTAAATTATTTAAAAACATAAATGTTAATATAATTTAAAATAAAATTGGTCAAACATGATATAGTTTAACTGGCATGAATCCTATAATTGCATTGTTTTCGAGGCAGAGGAAGTATCATAGAGGCGCTGCCACAGTTGTTTGCGAGCGGCGGCAGCGGATCGTCCTAGCAATAGTGTCACATTTGCCAACACCCGTAGCAACGCACGGGCATGTTTCCTAGTGTGTGTATATACATATATATATACACACACACGGAAACATGCCGTGCGTTGCTACGAGTATATATAAATATATTATTTTTATCAAAAGATAAATATATTACCAATTGCTTTTGCTACTAAAATACTCATCCTGAGACACCAATGCCATAATACTCCTGCATACTTATCATATAGTTCACAACAATGTATCCTATGGAAACTAACCTCTCCGTAGAAACTATAAAAACTTTAATTTATGCCACACGATGTTGATCTAAGGACGTGCTCAGATAAAAAGCACATGGTTGGATAAGTCATGTACGGATTGTTGGCATCGTGTCATCGTCTTCCAGCGTGCACACTTAGAAAAACAATAATGTATTACTGGGTCACAAATTCTGTCAACTCTAGTTGGCTAAAATTAGCCATGCGTTGTTTGAACATTGGGCTATTTGTTAGCCCCAATAATGATAGACTATTCCTATGAGGACCTAGGAGAAAGAGATAAAGTTTTGGTGGAAGAGTAATTTAGATCATTTGCTGTTGTTGTCTGTGTTCTTGTCTGAAATTAGGCCTTGTACTGGGTTCGGAGGGCTAATAAACTAATGTTTAGATGGGGGTTAGTTAATTTTCAGCCTACCTTTAGGGATCAGCTATGAGGCTATTTTCTTAATTGGCTAAAGTTTAACCTTTTATCTAAATAGACCCTAATTATAGTTAATTCAATTTTAGCTCTCGGTTAACCGAGAACCAAAAGAACCAAACTATGATTGCTGCATGAGTAACATTATTACCATAATTATTCCGTGACAACTTACTCCTATTTTGAGCAGTTGACTATGATCTATGAACTGGATAATTAAGATATGTAGATGATAGTTTTATTTATATTCATTATGAGTTCCCATGGGATAAAATAAATACGATAACCTGGTTTACTCCTGCTTGAAATGCTACAATGGTGTATCTGTGCGCTTGCGGATAAATAAATATTCTTCTGGCGTCATTATAATAAAATCTTAGCAAGTTATATCATTACCATGATTGCTTCTTAATGTTGCTATCTAAGGCTCAAGCGCCAGTAAGTAACTTAGTAGTAATGTTAAGGAGTGTCAACAGTTACCAACCGAGAGGCCCTTCACACGAGAATATACGAACAACCGTTCCCGCAAGCAATCATCAATATCATATAATAACTTACTTATGAATATAACATGTAGCACTTACGAGATTGAAGACGAATCACATGAACGAAGAATAATCCAATAAAAATAATCCAATAGATTTTCATCTAATCTCTCTCTAATCCTCTTCTAATCTCTCTTCTAATCACACTCCCTACCCTAATGATAATTTGAAGTGCCCCTCTACATCTCTCTTCCCCCAGGTGTATCTGACTTGATCCCAATTGGAATTAAATGGAATGAATCTGTACAGGCGGGCTACCCACGCTTATATAGGGGTCTAAGGTCGGTTCTAGGGGCTCCAAAATCGGTGTCGTAGGTGTTACCGATCTAATGAACTGACATAGAACCGCCTCCCCGAAGACCGGGCCGAAGTGGTGGAGGTAGGGGACCGGCCGGCCCCCAACTGGGGCTGTTCGGGCACTTGCTTGGTCCTTGGGCCTTCTTGTGATCTTCTTATGCCAAATCCTTTTACAAAGACCCCCACTTTATTCAACCAAGGGACCGGCCGGTCCCTTGTTTAAGCCTCCTGGGCCCAACTTCGGCTCTGGAGCACTCCTTGTGGGCCTCTTATAATGATCACGCATGCGACGAGCCGAGTTACATTGGTTTTTCGTGGGTTTTGTGGGCCTTTAGCCATGGTCTCCTTTTACTAAATTACTGGAGATGTATTTCATGGGCTCTATAGTGGCCTTTCTCTCAATTTGCAGGTGTGGTTTTCTGAAATCAATAATTTACCAAAACTTGTGGAAATGAATAGTCATAAACTCCTATCACTAAGTTTGATGGTTGTTTCCGGTGAATGTTGACGGTTAAATATGGTAGTTAAGGACCGTCAATAAATTCCCCCACACTTATTCCTTTGCTCGTCCTGAGTAAAGGTCAAGGACATAAAAGTGGACCAACTCCTCAAATGGTATGATACCTGTATAGAAGTTATTCCAAACCTTACCTTTTTCTTATGAACTTTGAGTGTCTACCATGCTATCTTGGTTGGTTGAGGACTGGAACGGTTAGAATCAAATCTTCCTTATTCCTTTTGTTCAAACACTTGGGTTTTTGAAATGTTTTGAAAAATAAAGCATAGACTTGCTCCTCAAATGATTCTCTCGGGTCTTTCAATTGTATAATTTCTCACTTAAGGACTTTTGCCTATCTTCTAATAAGCTGATATATAGAGTTTTGGCTATGTGTAAGGCATACTTAAACCTCATATATTGCTAAGATTGGATCCGATGATAAACACAAGTTAGACTTTTTGATCAATTAGTGCAATGTGTGTGGAAGACCTCTTTTCTCCTAGACTGGCTCTTCTTTTTATCTCCTTGATATGGGCTATATTTTCCTCACATTCTCTCTCTTTTTTTTAATACTTTGCTAGTATGTGGCATGCCTTCTTCGGGCCTCATGCATCTTTCTATTATTCATACTTTGCTAGTATGTAGGATGCCTTCTTTGGGCCTCATGCTTTTTTTCACTCATGGCACAACTTTTTGGTGCACATCTTTTATTTATTTTTGTATAGCCCATATTTCTCGAGATTTTTAGAGAGAGAAGCTTTCGGACACATAGAGTGGATGGTGAATAAGTGTACGTGTACTTGATCATTAGAGTAAAACAAGTATCTCACTAAGGGTCACAAAATTTAACAAAACTCAATGAGATAATAAGTAGCATATGTAGGAGGTTTATCCTACACATGGCTCTAATAGGAATTTGTCATATCATTGAGGAGTCGAGCTATTGATTTTTAGTATTTTTAAATAAAATTCCCAAGTACTTTTGCAAAGAGAGCAAGATTTCATATCATCATACCATATCACACTCGCCAACTACTTAGAAAACATGGGGCCCCTATGATAAGATGTTAACAAGTAGCAGGAATATTGGGAAGGAAAAACTACTATGCAAGCCAACCATGAGAAGGGCATAAT
Organism: Digitaria exilis; assembly: GCA_015342445.1. Classification (NCBI taxonomy): domain Eukaryota; kingdom Viridiplantae; phylum Streptophyta; class Magnoliopsida; order Poales; family Poaceae; genus Digitaria; species Digitaria exilis. The sequence goes on from JACEFO010000036.1 coordinate 1,358,778, forward strand.
TAACATGAGGAGACTGGTGCATCGATTTTCAATTTGTTTTAATGGCCAATCATGATATTCATTTAACACTCAAGAAACAGATTGAAGGGTTGTGTTTGCAAATCGAGTTTTAATTTTAATGATTATCATGGATTATATTTCAAAATCGAAAACAAATACTTGGAGAGTTGTGTTTGCACATACCATCACTGAAGAGAAGATGCAGAAGCCGAAGGAAGTCAGAGGTGGTTGGGTCGAACCATAGGTTCGCCTTTCCCTCTCTAGATCCTATCTGTCCCATTCTTCAATGTGTTGGTCCGTCGAATATTGTGCAACATGTTGGCGGAGGGTCTCGCATGAAGTTTGCATATGATGAGCTTGAGAGATCTCCCCCACACTTGGCTTTGTACCGGGCCTTGGTTTATTTTCCACGTGAATTCAGCTTAAAGACTTACCCATTATGGTGAAGATTTCTCTTCAGGGGTTAGTCCATAAAAGGTATGCATCCAATGTCTATGATAGTACTAACTCAGATGGTTCATTTAACCAAACTTGACTCCATGTCTTATTTGATTAAAGAAGGCAGTATTAACCTAAGCACCATGCTTAATTTAAAAAGCCTATGGATATATCTTAAGAATACATCCAAACTAGATCGTATGAACATAAACAAAGGAACCATGGATTTGAAAGATCAAGCTATATTCACATATGAAGAAGGATTTGGTGAACCATACCCGAGCGAACTTACCAGCTGTATATGATGGATTCTTGGAATTATCACAGCGGTGGTGTGAGCATGAATGAGCTTCGACTATTCCATCGCTTTGATGTGGACTGCAACGGATGAGGTTGTCTTGATCACGCCGACTCAGGTTGGTGGTTCTCATGTTGTATTGCAGAGGCATGATCCTTCGGCACAATAATTGGAAACACAGAGTGCGTCTCTTTTCATTTATGAGCAGGTGCCGAGTGGAGAGATGTAACAAGGATTAGGAGTGTGTGGACACCACTAGAACTATGGACCTTCACGTGTCTGACTCTTTTTTTGACTCTTTTTTTTCAATGGACCTTCATGTGTCCGACTCTTTTTTCGCAAGGCAGAGCTAACACCATCTTCAAATTAGGATACTCCTTGGAACTTGCAGCTTGACGCTTACCGATTTCCCCCACACTTAGACTTTTGTGCGTGGGAACACACGAGAGTCAAGTGTGTGATATCTATGTCTCCTTTTGAGTATTCCATATAAAGAATATCACGCATAAAGGCGGAGTAGCTCCCATGTTCTCAGGCGTCACATGGCCCTCGTTCTTCCCAATCTTAACCTGTAATGGTTGACGACCAAAAATACCCGAAGGTGCACACTATCCTAAAAACATGCTTTTGCTTTTATTAACAAACTAAAGATAAAGGATAATCTGGGCTATCTCCCTGGCAATGCTTTGTTTATGGTCAGAAGCTCAACCTTGGGAAACTTTCCTTTGCAACTATTATTGATGTTGACGTTCCCCTTTCGCCATCAAGTAAAGATGTATTATTGAAACTCTAGGTGCAAGGTTAGCGCCACAGTGCACCACTAGATGAAGGCATCTACAACCAACCTCTTGAAAAGTTTAGAAACAAGGATTGGGAAGTGGTTGTGTTCCATGACTAACTTCGTGGTGCATAATGTGACTAACTCTTGAGGGAGCTTTTATGAGCATGGTTCATATAGTGTATCAAGGGTGAAGCTTCCTTGTTCGTCGGTGGGATTCCTTCCTTTGTCCTCAAGAATCAGTGCCTCACAAAATTCCATAGCCTATGAGTTCTCTATCTCAAGAGATTCGTAAAATATCTGGCCATAGAGAAGAGGCTCAAAGTTGATCGAAGATGGTGATGGTCATTCATAGTCTTCCAAGTCATCCTTTCGAGGGTAGAAGGTTTCATACCCTCAAATATGAATGGCTCGGATGATTTGAACGGAGATACACACATCACTATCTCGAATGGTTTTGGCTTAGGATTGAGGCTTCACCATAGGATTTCTCCAAACAAGACATAGTGGTGGCGAAGGTAGTTTCACTAAGTTTTTCATCTAGGCTCCCCTAAGATGTGTTAAGAAACTTCCTTATTGTAAGTAAAATGGCCCTAGGCCATTGTTTGTGATTTTGGCGATTGATTGACAACATAACCATTGGAACTTATGTGTTTGTTGAGATGCACTCTTATAGATATTTTAGGTCCTAAAGATTCTTTGGAAGCCATCCAAATGCTCAACATCCAAAATATATTCAACATCCAAATGATCTATATCCAAATGATGGTCATCCAAAAAGAAGCCATCCAATTGGTGACAAAAAGTGGAGTTAGTTTCAAAGTACCCAAATTGGTGGCAAAGAAGATGGATCAAAAGACCCACAAGAATCAAGGAAGAACTGCAAAACGCAGTGGCATCGACTATTTCGACGCATCTATACAAGGCCATCGAATCAGTCGATGGTATTGAAGACAGCAGGAAATGAAGTGCGCTCGTCTATGGAGAAGCGACGACTTATTCGATGGTGCGTCCGTCGAATCAGTCGACGGTGGAACAAGGGCGTCGAATCAGTCGACGGTATTGAAGGAAGAAGGTGCGCTCCTCTCTGGAGAAGCAACGACTTATTCGACGGTGTGTCTGTCGAATCAGTCGACAGTGGACAAGGCCATCAAATCAGTCGATAGTACCGAAGACCGGAGCTGCGCTCGTCTCTGGAAGGCGACGACTCATTCGACGGTATGGGCATCGAATCAGTCGATGGTACGTTGGAAATGGCAACGGCTCTTCAACGGGTAGTATAGGAGTTTGCTCTACCTCTTTACATTCCGTATTCCATACTTGCTCTACTTTCCGCATTTACCTTTCCTAGACTTGCCATGCTAGTATAGGATTGGACCTTTCTCTAGAGCATATTTAGATAAAAATTGAAATAGGTTTTCATATGTGCAATTGGAGGCTTAGTTTTTAGAACACCTAATTCACCCCCCCCCCCCCGTCTTAGGGTGTCATGGTCCCTTCACTTATTGGGTGGCCTAGGAATAGATCAAAATCAATGAGTGGATGTAGGCACCCAAGCGCACGATCTCGTCTTGATGATAGACTCAGATGTTGATCCCTCGACACTCCCATTTAAGTCCCAAGGGACTTGTAAAGAGTTTGTCGATCAAGGCTAGATGTATGTCTCTCAAGAGAGTTTCCTATTAGGAATGATACTAGCCTCGACAACGAGGTTTGTGAAGCATTTCTATGACAGTTCCCTTTATAGATTAAGGCATGGTCGTGGAAGGCAAACGAATCCGAATTCGAAGAGTGTTCTTCTTCCATTAACCATCCCTCTTGTGGTTCTACTTGGAAGGATCTTCTCACAAAGATTGGAAGGATAAAAGAAGAGAAGGTATCGTAGGCCTCCTATGCAAACTTGTTTTGCGTAATCCCGGGTCCTTCAAATGATATATCTTATGGGCTTTTGAAGGTTTTGGTTGGAGCTAAACACTTATGCCAAATCCTCTTACGACGACCCCCACTTTATTCAACCAAGGGACCGGCTGGTCCCTTGTTGAAGCCTCCTGGGCCCAACTTCGGCTCCGGAGCCTTCCTTGTGGGCCTCTTATAATAATCCTGCATGCGACGAGCCGAGTTACGTTGGTTTTCCGTGGGTTTTGTGGGCCTTTAGCCATCGTCTGTTTTTACTGAATTACTGTAGAGGTATTTCATGGGCTCTGTAGTGGCCTTTCTCTCCATTTGCAGGTGTGGTTTTCTGAAATCAACAATTAACTAAAACTTGTGGAAATGATTAGTCATAAACTTCTATCACTAAGTTTGATCACTAAGTTTGATGGTTATTTTCGGTGAATGTTGACGGTTAAATATGATAGTTTAGGACCGTCAACAAACACGTCGAACACGGACGGACAGAATACGAAAAATAAAGCGGGACCACCGACCCATAGAACCTAGTGGAACATGATGACATGCCAACAATCCAATACCGATACAACCATTCAATCACACGCCCACATATAGACACATGGTCATGCACAATGAACTTACCCACAAACATGATACATTGATACACAATTCACCAGTCAAGCAATCCTCAATTCACCATTTACATAAACATGAATACATGCTACATTGATACACAATTCACCAATCAAGCAATCCCCAATTCACCGTGACAATTGCCAAATAGGCAACAGCCCCTGGATCCAGAAGGAAGAGTTTCCCCAGTGGGCGCCATCGGCTTCTCCGGAGACCGAGTGGCGCCATAGCTGGCGCAAGCCTGACGAGGGACCAGGGAGGCGGGTGGGCGGCGGATGGCATAGGCGGTGAGCGAGGCTACTCGAGCGGCGCTGGTGGCGGACGGAGTAGGCGGCAAGCGACGATGATGGCGGCGAGCGGGGCTGCTCTGAGCGGTCCTGGCAGCGAGCAGCGCTAGCAAAGAGCGAGACGGTGGTGAGCGGCGCTGGCAGCGGTGAGCGGCGCTGGTGGGCGGCAATGCGTAGAGAGGCGCTAGCAGACACAGGCGGCGTCCGCGCCGCAAGCGAGGTCGAGGGAGGGAGGCAGCCAGGTGGGAGGTGGCTTGGCTGACGGGGTGAGGGGGTGTGGACTATGGACAGAGTTAACCCTAGTTTTGTTGGGCCGAGCCACTCAGTTTGTTGGGCTGCTGGGCGCTAAGGCAGCTGGGCTTCATTCCGTTGGATGGCAAATTCGGGATGTCTACGGGATATCCGGATCAAACACCGGATATGCGAAAACGATCGGGATAGGACTGTACAAATTAATAACAAAAAAATATGAACAACTACAAAATCTCTCTCCTCTCTCTCTCCCTCATACTAAGCAAATCACAAATTCCTCTAGTTACAAAGCATTAAATACAACATACTAAACGTTGGAGAAGGGAGAATAAAGTTACTAACCTTTAGAACACTTGGATGGGTGAAATCTCCATAAATTTTTGAAAAAAATGGGCAGCACCTCCCTAGGTCGCATGGAAATGGAAGAAACTTGCTCTCGGGTGGGGGAATGGAGTGAGTGTGGCACTGGCTGTCGGAGGAGGAAGAAGCCTTTTTTTTTTATATAGAATTGCATTTAGTACCGGCTGGAGGCTCCAGCCGGTACTAAAAGGAAATATTTAGTACCGACTGGTGGCCACTAAATGGAGACACCAACGGGAGACACCAGCCGGTACTAAATTGCCACTAGCCGTTACCCCTGGCACCCACGGTGTCAGGTGACGCCATTTAGTACCGGCTTGTGTTTCCAGCCGGTACTAAATTGGTCCGGTGACGTCGACAGAGGCCTGTTTTGCATGTTAGTACCGGCTAAAAATATAACCAGTGCTAATGTCTCCAGGATGAATGCTCGTCTCTCATGTAGTGCATGTAACACGCTTACAGTTCTTTTCCCCAATTGTTTTTCCCCCCTTTACGAAGAGAGCGTAGATCCAGTTCCATTTCCATCTGCAGCACCATGCATGCCCGTCGTCTCTATAAATTGGACGTCCTGCGCACGCTCTTTCAGACATCCAAGATCCAACCTTCGTTCATTGCCTAAGTTATAGTTGTGCAGCAGCCAGCAGGGAAGTGGAAGCACAAGCAATACACACTAGACTAGTTAGCCAGAAGTCCAGAATGCTTACCTCCACGAAGCCTCTAGGGGCAGTGAGCCATGGCCCTTGTTCCTTCACCACCAGCACGGTCTCGGCAGGCCAGTGGGCGCCTCGCCGGGGCGTCTCCAAAGTGAGCCGCTCCACCCGCATCAGCGCCGCCGTTTCCGAGGTAGTCAATGTCCAAGAAAAGGCTGGACTCCTCGCGCACCACAGGAAGGGCGAGCACATCGCTCTGAAGGCCACTGTGAAGGTGCACTTGAAAGGGGAGGACTCCAGTCACGAGAAGGTGGCCGGCATGGTTCATTCACAGTGGCTATACCTCGAGTTCTTCAGCTCGGAGTCGGATCCAAGTGCGAAGCTCTCCCTAGCTATTACCCTCATTTATTTATTCTTTTCACCACTGCCGATCGATGAGCCTTCGTTGCTCCTGCCGATCGATCGATGAAGCAAACGGAGTCCCACCCAGCCGTGTACTCGGGCCTGGACGGCACCGGTGACATGGTGTACGAGGCCAGCTTCAGCCCCGAGTCCTCGTTCGGCCAAATCGGCGCCGTGCGGGTCGAGAACCGCTACAGCAGCGAGGTGTACATCTCGGACATCAAGCTCGACCGCCTCCTCGGCTCCCGCAGCGAGTACTCCAGTGGCGCCGATGCCGTCACGTTCCACTGCGACTCCTGGTTCACCTACCGCTCCGGCCACAACAAGCGGGTCTTCTTCCCTCCCAAGGTCTGCCGAACGCCGACCGAATCGAGAACAAATAATCATGCACATTTTGCTTGATTATTCGAGAGCCTGAGCGTGTAGAGGCAAGCATGGTCGGTGTGCAGTCGTCGTACCTCCCGTCGCAGACCCCCAAGGGCGTGCAGCGGCTGCGCAAGATGGACCTCGAGGCGAGCGCATGGCGTGGGAGCGCGTCTACGACTACGACGTGTGCAACGACCTCGGTGACCCCGACATGGACCCGGCCTTGAAGCGGCCGGTGCTCGGCGGCGAGGAGCGTCCTTACCCGGCCGCTGCGCTGCCGCACGGGCCGCCCCCGCTGCAAGACGGACCTGTCGTCAGAGATGCGGCCCAAGGGCAGCGGCGACGACATCTACGTGCCCCGGGACGAGGCCTTCACGGAACGCAAGGCCGGGGCGTTCACGACCAAGAAGTTGCTTTCGGGGCTCGCCGCCTTCACCACAGCGCAGAAGCTGGCCAGCGACAAGCAGCGGAGCTTCCCGTCCCTGGCGGCCATCGACGCGCTCCAGAGGACGGCTACAGGAACAGCCGGGCCAGTGGCTAAATTGCATGTAGAAACAAAATAGCGGCATCTTTTTAAAAAATCAGCTATATATAACGGGAGATAGCGAAGCTATAGTCGGCTATTTTGTACCATGCTTGATGCCTTAGTCTGCCATTGCATACATCATCATGAAATAAAAACAAGAACTCTCAAGGATTAATAATGTCTCAACTCTCAACGAACATGCCTCCCTCTCATTCTTATTTTCATAGTGTCACACCCGGTTTCGGAAAGAAAACCAAACTCTTGCATACATGTACTAGGATACATATATATAGGCGTGAAAGTGGTATGGATATTTTCTGTCCAACCGACCGACCGAAGGCTCTCAGGCCTTAAATGGTATAGACCGTATCCAAATCCAGATAAACAATATCCATCCGTATCCGTATCCGCATAACTAAAATTGAATATATATTGTAGATATGTCAGGTATATCAATATCCGATACATATCCAACACATTTTATACTGTCCGTATTCGAATTCGATCCGGCAAAAAAATAAATATCCATATCCATATCCGTGCATATCCGTCCGTATCCGATCCGTTTTCAACCCTACATATATGCTTGACATCATCAGTGAAAATATCATAAGACAATACAAAAGCGTATAAGAGTATTTAACAACTTTATTACACTCACGAAAGGGGCACGATGGCCTTAACCATTCAACGTTAACTTAAACATAAAGAAACTCCAAAGAAGACTTCATCCACATGCAGCCGACTGGTGGACCACACGCCTAGAACTCATTGAAGTCACTGAGGTACTCCACACCATCATTTCCTTCTGATCCAAATGTTGAGTAAGGGTGAGTACACTTATGATTGATACCCAACAAGAAGGGGAAAGTGCAAGACTTTTAAGGGAAACTTGGTTTATAGCGGTCAACATTTTAGTTGGTTAAATTTTATTAAGCAGCACATTACTAAGGTATAAGTATATACCAACTCACTTAAGTATAAGCGAACCATAAGCATCATCAGAACCAAGGAACCACAAATTATCATCATATTCAAGTTCAATTATCATGTGATTCTCCATGTTCCAATTAAGCATATACGATCTTTCCATTATCAAGTATTCAAGCTCAACATAAGTAAGCATGTTCATCATGTTTGATAAGATTCCACCATGATCCAAGTTAAGCAACTAGCATTGCTACCCAACATAAAGGTAAAGCCAGATTGTTCAAGGTTTATTTGCAAAGACTAGTCATCCTTAATAGGTCTCGTTAAATTAATGCAGTACAAAATAGAAGTAAACTTTAATTAACATAATATTTGTATAGGTGCAAAAAAATATGCAGAGGGGAAAACCACTTGCCTTTCTCAATGAAAAACTACGGCACCTCCTCAAACTGTTGTCCTTGATCTTCTTTGAACGTCACGTTCTCTACACGATCACATAAGAACATACAATAAATAAATGGAAAACATTACACCATTCAGTTTGAAATGACGTAAACAAACATCTACATCTACAATTCATGCAGAGACAAATGCGATCACTTAGATCGCGTTTAAAACGGTTCAAATATGCTTAAAATAAGGTTCAGAGGCTTCTCTGCTTTAAAACTAATGTTTTAGGGGGCTAAAACAAAAGAAATAGAGGGCCTAAACATAAATACATACAAAAACAGAAGGGTTTACATGTAAAACTAGCTGCTCTCGACTATGGGTTAGATTATTGTAAAGGTCAGGGGCCAAACCATAAAGGTTGGGACTAATATGTAATTATATTTGAACTCAAGTGGACGACGGGTTTATTCATGATAAATAGAGGGGTTCTTTTGCAAGAAGGCTGAGGATGATTCAGTTGACCGGTAGACTGACTCAATTGACTGAGATATGAACCGTTGGATTGAGATCTGGCAGCTGTGGTTTGGTGGAGTTGTTTTGGTCGCCGGAGACGGCGAACCAGCGGCGGCGCTTGGCGGCGGATCGCCGGAGGGAGGCCAATCCGAGGCTATGTGGCTCGGTTTTGAGGGATTCTGTTGACACCGTTTTTTGGCATGTGCTGAGAGCAGGTGTCAAAGAAGAATGAAGGATGAAGCATTGGGATCGGAATCGGAAGATGTTACGAAGGAATCGGGAGGAAGAGCTACTGGCGATTTAAAGCAGGACAGGCGTCTGATTAATGACGTCGATTGTTTACTGGGCCAAAGATGGGCCAATAGATGGTCGTTTTTTTGTGTATCTTCTTGTGTTCGGATTCGAGTTTGTTAGGGAGTCGTTTTTAGGAAAGTTTCTTTCTTTAGCATCAACATTTGTATTTGTCGTAATCGGTTAGGAGTCGTAGCTTCCGGGGTATAAATATAAGCCCTAGGAGTCGTGAAAAACTGTACATACCAACAACAAACAAACCCTTTACATACTTCGCAATTTTCATACATTGTCGGCGACTTCATCACCTTTTTCCTTTCACGGGTTCTTTTGGGCACATCAAGGTTGAATCATCTCAATCTCCAGGCTTGCTCGTAAGTTCCACCTTTACCGACTAATTTCTAAGCTTTAGCATCCGGACGTATCACTGTTACTTCGTTTAGATTTATTCAATAGTTATCGATAATAGCTAGATCTATCAAGGTTTTTAATCTTGTTCAGTTTAGCTTTTATCACGGTTTATCCAACTTAGAATAAGATTTGATCGGCTATTTACCTGCTTTTATCTTTAGATATATTTCACAGCCGATTAGATCTGTTCAGACAGCGTAGGATTACGTCTGAGATGAACGACGTCTGAGATGACCTGTTATCGCAGACGGAGCTTGGCATATTATCTCAGACGGTAGTTTCTTCGTCTGAGATATCACACAAACACAGACGGGGATTTCCCCGTCTGAGATAACTGTGCCGTACGGCGTCTGAGATGACACCTTAGCTCAGGCGGTTTGTTTTACCCGTCTGAAATCCTGTGTCATCTTAGACGGGTCCCTTTCCCGTCTGTGATGGACTTTAGGCCCCGTCTGTGGATTTCGTTTGTGTAGTAGTTCACCCGAAACCACCTTGCAGATCCACCTGGGCCTCATCCTCTCACTACCAACTGCAGGCACAAGAAGTAGAAGTCCATCTCCACTAAAAAAAACTCACCCGAGACCACCACGCAATCCACCTGGGCATCATCCTCTCACTACCAACTTCAGGCCTGCCACCAAAGTGAACTTCACATAATGCTAGTATGTAGCCCCACCCATATCAGAGTGATCATTTCATACGAAAAGTCATATATCCAGTCCATGACCCAACCTTGTTAACTATGCATGTTAGCTACCACTCTACCAGCTGCTGCATCTACTTATATCTGATCGTTCCCTTCTAATATTTTCAAGTAAATTTGATAGCCTCTCTACTATAATACGTGACTTCTCCCCATTAATGAGACACCGATGCATCCATTGTACAATCACTCCCAACCGCCGGCAGTACAGCCGGTCATCTACGACAAATATTCAGAACATGCGATCACTTGCATCTTTATTTTGTCACAAAACGTGCGAACGAAACCACTAACATAGCAAAGCCAACCATTAATAAAACACCAAACGCCAAATGAAGGCCATAAAAAGGCCATCCAAGCCCGCCATTTGACCTTGATCCACCACCACTCAGGCAGGCGTGCCAGTGGTGCGCCCCAGCTTCTAGTGGATGCTAATGCAGGCTGCAGGCTTGCTGGAGACGAACGAAACTGCACTATGATCTAACAACCTCGAAACAAAGCAACTCGAATGAACGTGAAGAACTTGGGATCTCATCAAGTCTGTAGGTTGCGACGATCGTCGCTGTTCGGCGGACGATGATCGTCTCGTCGGGCATTCAGCGATCGCGAAGCAGGCTGCAGGCTGGAGGCGATCGATGAGAAGCTGGGCAAGAAGACAACTAAAACGGGCGATGACAATTGCGTGCACTCACCGGAGATTGTTGGGACTGGGTTTTCCGAGACGGCGACATGCTGAGGAGGATCAGCTTCGTGAACTCCTGGTTGCCTAGAAGATTGACGGCGGCGTTAGATTTTTCTGGGGAAGGATTAGACGGCTGCAGCTTCTGTGTCTCCTAATCCGTGTCTCCATCCGTGTCTCCGAGATAATTAACATGAAATAAATCGTTCAAATTAAATTCTGATCATACCATTATGTTTGTTATAATAAGATCTTCAAAACTAAACCACATTTAACCATGTTTGGATTATATATATATTTTTAGAATATTTTTGTAATAAAATAATTTGTTCAACCTAAAAAATATTTCAAAAATAAAATATAGTCCAAACATTATCAAGTGTGGTTTAGTTTTGATAGAAATTCAAAACTAAACCACAATTAATATAACCTATATTAGTTAATTTAATTTAGAAATAAAGTTTTGCATAATAAAAATGTTAACATCCTATTTAATTCTGTACAAATTTTAAGATATTCCAAAATCTGAAAATTAGGGTGTTACAATCACCAACCCCCGCTGCTCAGTTCTTGAATGACATACATCATCGATTGAGATCGATGAGTATGGGGGCACAAGTCTCGGATATATGCCCGGCCGTGTGTTTGACGCCAAACATGGCTGCATGTGGATCCAGCCACCGCTACGCGCGTTTGGGTGGCACATGAGTGATGAAACCCCATTAAACTGCCTGTTATCCCGTTGATGGATCTCAAGGAAGCCATGTAGATTAGGACGTATGGGGGGTTGTGGCTCAGTGTATTGGAGCTATTAACATCCCCCTGAACATCAATCAATATTGGCACTGGATCGATACTCACTTCCCTCATTGCAAGCAGATGCATGGCTTTGGGATAGCCGCAATCTGCTGGGCTACCTGGAAAGCCAGGAATAAAGCATGTTTTGAAAGGAAGCTGATCAAACATTCTGCACAAATTATTTGTCACGGTTGTTCATTTATGAATTTTTGGGCAGGACTTTACAAGACAGATTTCCAGTCACAACTAACAGATGGAGTGAAGATCTTGCTGATGGCGGCATGCCGGATCCTGGCGTCTCAGCAGAATGCTCCAGCAGCCCCGCCCAGACTCATGCCAGCGGAGGATGAAGAGGAGCAGGGAGGCGATATCTGAGGGTCTACGTCCAGCTTAGGAATCTTGATCGTCGTTTTCTTTTAGTCCTTTGGTAGCAGTCCTGGCCTGCGTGCCTTGAGTTTGGAGTTAATCCCTAAAGTCTTGTAAGCCGTGAGGCAGTTCTTAGGATCTTTAGCTTGAATCAGGCTAGAGGCTATTTAACCTCTTCTCCCCCTCTCCTACATACATACTCTGTATTTTCCGTCTCGTCATGGAAATGGGGATGAGGCCTCGGTTCAAAAAAACAAAAAAAAAGTAGATAAGGACGTGGCCAGCATGAAGGTAGACGAGCGACCACAAATATTTTTCAACGCCGGCAGTGGTAATCCATGTGAGGGATCGCTATGTTGTACCACACCGTAGCGCCATGGGTCGCGGACGATGGAGGTGGGGGTGGGGGTCGGAATTTTTTTATTTTAATCCTTTTTAATATAATATTTTAAAAAAATCCGTCCCCAACTAAATTTTCAAGATCTGGCCCCTTTAGTCGCGCCAAATCATTCGGCGCGACTGTCCACAAAGTCGCGCCGTAGCATGTGGCGCGACTAAGGTGACATGCTGGCAAACCGTCGGACCGGCCAGCTGACGTGGAGGGGTGGAGTCGCGCCGGCGCATGTGGCGCGACTCCGCTGAATACAGGGAGCGCCCGCGGGCTCCCCCTTCCTCCTCCAGACCGAGCTCAACCTCAAGCTCCCCCATGGCGGCTGCACTCCTCTCCCTCTAGATCCACCTCATTCCTCTTCGGATTGGAGGGGAAAACTAGGGGAAATAGCTAATTGAAGGTACCTCTTCCAATCTATGGTCTTAGATTTGATTGAAATCTATGATTTGTGGTGATTTTGACTAGTTAGGGTTAGTTACGCTTTTGGTTGATTCCTTGATAATAGGTACGAATGTGGCGTGATTAGTTGCTATGGATCGTGTATTTGACCGATGTTTTCGCTTTTGTATCGTGTGGAATGTGTTGCATGCTAGGATTTTGTTGTCGGGAAGTTAGAAGATATGAATGTATATATGGATGGGAGGAATTTAATTTTTGTATAATTAGTGGATTTGCATTGTGCTATTTAGAGAAGATTTGAATGGTAGCAATATAGATTTAATATTATAAGTGGAGTAAAGATATGCATCTGTGATTGTACTTATAGTTTCATATATGAAATAGGAAAATGGCATGGTAGTAAAGATATGTACTTATAGTTTCATATATGAAATAGAAAAATGGCGGCACATGGTAGGTACCCACTCCTTGAGAACTTTTATGATGATCAACACCGTGCCAAGATGCTCGAGGAGTGTACTGAGGTATTAACTGGTTCAGAAGTTGTATTTGAGCAAACTTGAATGTGCAAACTTCTATTATTTGATATTTGTGGCTTTTTTTGTTGTGTGTTTTGTAGGTTTTGAAGCCTCTACGTCCACGCACTCATCACCCACTACAATGGGACGAGCGTTATGCTCCTTACATTCGCCGTGCTGGATTGCTCCCACTGGCAAGGCTAATCCAAGGTGGTCTGCCATCTATGATTGACAACGCTGCTCTTACTGCTTTGGTTGACCAATGGATGTCGGAGACTCACACCTTCCACCTACCAGCTGGTGAGATGACAGTAACTCTTCAAGACTCCTTTATGATTCTTGGGTTACCTATCAATGGGCGAGTTGTTTCGGGGACCATCACCCCTGCCGGATGGCGAGATAGAGTTGAGTTTTTAGTTGGGGTTCGTCCAGAGGAGCCACCTAAGGGGGGTCGAAGGACAGGAGGACAACTGGGGTGAGTTCGGGGTGGATGAGTATGCATTTTGGACACCCACCACCTCCGGATGCTGCAGATGTTGTTGTAGAGAGGTACGCCCGAGCCTGGTTGTGGCATATGGTGAATGGGTTTCTTTTCCTAGATGGGAGCGGGAACACTGTTTCTTGGATGTGGTTGGATATCCTGGGTCAGGATTGGGAGGCAATTGCAACATATAGTTGGGGATCTGCCGTTGTTGCTTGGTTGTATAGGCAGTTGTATGAAGCTTGCCGAAGAAGTGGTGACACTGCCAACCTGGGGGGTTGTGCTCATCTATTGCAAGTTTGGATGTGAGAGCGTATCCCTGTTGGGCGCCCGAGTCGTAGATCTCCTGGGGTAAGTGTCTGAGCATGGCAAGTTTGATTATTTTTGACGTCTATGCATTGTTGTGGTATATAATATGTTTTCTTAATTTTTGTGTGGTAGAACTGGGCCTTTGATGATGAGGGTTCGTTGCCGACCGTTGCGTTTTTATGGAAGAATGTTCACAACATACATGGGAATCCAGAAAGGCGGTATCTTGACTACACCAATGAGCTTGATTGCCTCTTAGATAGCCACGTGAGTCTCTTTTGTTAGTAAAGTTATGTAGGTTGGGTAGAATATTCTCTTCCTGAAATTGTGCAAATGAAATGATCATGCAGGTCAATTGGATGCCATACAACCGCTCAGAGGTTGAGAGCATGCACCTTAGTCCATTTTGCACTGAAGGTAGCGAGTATTGGCGGTCGGTTCTACCACTCATTTGCTTCTATGTCGTCGAGTACCACTTACCAAACCGTGTTATGCGTCAATTTGGTATTCGTCAAACTACCCCTCCGGAGTACTTGGCAACAAGTCAAGAGTTACATAAGTATGTTAATTTTCGCTAAGATTTTTATGAAGTTGAAAAATTTATATCCCTAACATGCCATTTGTTTTGATGGTGGTAGGACGGACCATCGTTCCCAAAGGGGTGCAAAGAATTGGGAGAAAAAACATATCACCCACATAAACTCATGGAACAACAGGCATAATTTCATTGTACATGGTGGTGCGGTTCATAGGGATCGGACGTATAGGGATGAATACCTTGAATGGCTAAAGGGTTCCACGAGGCTGAAGCTGAAGGTCGCTTTCGAGTGGGCGGATGTTGAGGACTTGCCTCCGGATCCAGAAGATAGAGTTGATGAGTATGACGAGTTCACCCACCTTGGTCGCCAACCCGAGCGGGGACCAATTCAAGACTACATTGTAAGTCAACCTCTCAGCCTTGTATAGAAATTTTAAGTTCAACTTCTTGGACTACATTGTTTCATTCAATAAACGTAGGGCAAACAACTTGGCCGTTATTTGAACAAGGCCGGGCAAGCCTTATTTGTGCCACACGGATCGCCGGATGAGGGCCCGACAATGAGGGAATTCATAGAGGTGGGTAACTCCTTGTAAATACCAAAGGATAAACCTTTTGTCGAATGCAATGGGTTTTTTTATAGTGATAGTTACATTTTGCAGAGATTTCGAGTAGGTATCAAAAGATGGCGAGGAAGTTGAATTGCAAAGCTACTGCGGACGCCACGATTGCAGCTGGTGGTGGTGCCTCAGAGCCAGGGCAACACTCTCGCGCCATAAGGTCGATGACCACGTCAAGGAACACAAGTGGTTCGTACACGGTCTTATTCTTTTGTAGGAAATGTACAATATATATGACATATTTTGAACACTATGGTTGTGTAGGTGGTTCTCGTGCTGGCCAGAGAGGGATTACCATTGGGTCCCCTCAGGGAAGGTCTGCTGCGTCTCCAAGTCGTCAGGCAAGGGACAAGGCGCCGGCTTCTGAGGAAGAGTCGCCCGAAGACTCAAGTGACTCAGAGAGATACGACCCATCCTAAGGTCAGGAGGACATTGGAACATCACAACTTCATGATGCCCCCCTTCCAACCCAGTCATCTCAACCAACTCCACCCCCGAAGAGGCGTCCTGTGCCACGAGACCGTCTTGGCAGTGGCAACGTCCTTGACACCGTCCCGGGCCGACAACGTAGGAAAAAGAAGCCTTTCACACCTAATCTGGGCAAGTAAGGTTGTGAGACGGGAGGAAGTTTAGGAGTTGGTGTGAGATAGGATGCCATATTTTGTGGACTTTTCATGTAGCACTTTGTATGGACTATTAACTGTGTGACTATTATCGTTGTTTGAACTAAGCTTAAGTGTGTATGGACTATCTCGCACTTTGGTCTCCCTACTGTTGAATTTGTCAATTTTTGGTATTTTCTGGTGCAAAATTTTACTATGTATGGCTTCTTGTTGATTCAGTGCAAATTGGTAAGGGCTTAGTCGCGCCGAGATGTTCGGCGCGACTAAGGTACCTAGCCGCGTTAGGCTTTCTTTCTTCCTAAAGTGATCTAGATACAATCTGGTCCAGATGGTTACTCGGCGCGACTCGACACGGAGTCGCGCCATAATCCGCGGCGCGACTAGATTCAGCGCAAATTGATAAGATCCCGCGCAAAATTGATAAGCGCTTAGTCGCGCCGGCGCGACTAAGGTGCCTAGCCGCGCCAGGCTTTCTTTCTTCCAAAATTGACCTAGATACAATCTGGTCCAGATGGTTACTCGGCGCGACTCAACAAGTAGTCACGCCGCGGGGCGTGGCACGACTAAACATCTATGTCAGTTTGGAGTGAACAGGGTGGTTGTTTAGTCGCGCCAGAGGTTGTGGCGCGACTGAACATGCAGTCGCGCCGAAAACTCATGGAAGACAGATCCGCCGTAGTTTAAATTTTGTATATGTGTAGGGTGGTGCGACTGAGACACCCCTAGCTTTAAGTTACAAACATACTCAAGAAGTTCATACATATCATAGCATAGT
The DNA here is from genome assembly GCA_015342445.1 of Digitaria exilis. Taxonomy (NCBI): domain Eukaryota; kingdom Viridiplantae; phylum Streptophyta; class Magnoliopsida; order Poales; family Poaceae; genus Digitaria; species Digitaria exilis. The sequence goes on from JACEFO010000036.1 coordinate 1,375,393, forward strand.
TTAAAGTCGATACATCACATAGCATGAAGTTCATACATATCATAGTTTAAAGTCGATACATCACATAACACGAAGTCCATACATATTTTAAAGTCCATACATAGCACGAAGTCCACACATAGCATAGATTAAATTCCATACAAAGACAATGAAGTCTAGTCTGAGTCACAGCCAGACAACTGCTCATCGTCACCCCAACCATCATCTAAGTCATCATCAGAGCTGATGATCACGATTCCCTTGCCTTTGCCCTTGTCAACTCCTTGGTCCTTGTCGACTCCCTGTTAGGCTCTATGATGTCACATGTCTCAGCAAATCGTACTCGTTTTGGCTCCTTATTCTTTCCTTTCGTCACATGTTTTCCCAAATCAGACAGGAGATCCCTCACCATCTCCAGATGATCATCCCTAACCATGTCCTTGTCTCCTTCTGCGGAGTCCATGTTGCCAGGCAGGTCACGAACAAGAGCCCGCATCGCCTCCATTTGTGCTAGCTTCGCTTTTATCCTTACTGTTCTCAAATCAATGCCCTCCCAGTAAGCCACATACTCCTGACGCTCCTCTTCCCATGAGCCAGGTGGATACACCTTAAGTGGATCTGTATGATGAGATTTTGTAACAAATGGGGCTTTTCATTTATGCCCGTTTATGGTGCTAAGGATGTTAACACCAGTGACTCATTGACCGGTTTATATGTATAAATATAATGGCTCATATATTTTTCACAATACGTGACTCGATGAAAAAGGCAAAAGAAATTGTGAGATTTGCTCACGTACCACGTATAAAAATGTGGTTTAATGTTGACAGCAAAAATCCTTAATTGGACCCCATGGATGGCACGAGGCAAGGAGCTGCCTGCTGCCCCTTCCCTTCCCCCTGCACGTGCATATGCAGCCCAAGAGAGTGATGAGAAGCTTGCAAAACAGCCCAAGTGCGGTCCATTTAGCATTGTCTATCCAATACTCCAATACGAGCATACGTACAAAATACGCGGCCACATGCTAAAACTCTTAGGGACAGCCAGCATGCATGCAAGTATTGTTTGAAGGCAGTAGATCGCCGCAAGATGCCATCGTAGCGTCCTCTCGTTTGAAAAGCTTGGAACATTCCAGACCTTGAATGGATAAAGCCTCCGTTCAAATTTGAAAGTCATGCACTCCGTGTAACACCAGGTCGTCCCTTATCTTCGGAGCTGCCCAGGAGAAGCGGTCACGCAGCAGTAGCAGCACCGCAGAAAGCCTGACGCTTATTTCGGGCCACGACTCGTTCGGCAACGATCACCGCTCGCCACGACGCTCCTCGTGCTCACCCTGGAGCTCGGCTATAAAAGGAGCACTCCCCTGCAGTCAAGGGGAGAGGAGAAGGCCACACACATACACGGCCACCATGCCGGCGCGCTGCTGCCGCTGCTCTCGCAGGCGCATACACACACAACGGTGAAGCCCTACTCAAACACCATGCTAGCCTGAGCCCTTCTTCTACCTTGGGCACACCTTTCTCTACCTCCACAGATCACGCCAGCCACACACAATGGTGTACAGGTCCCCGCCGTCATCGAGCTAGCGCATGGCGGCACGGTGGCGCACTCCGGCACTGGAGTCCGGCGGCGTTCGAATCCCTGAGTCTATATTGTGTCTTGTCACATGGCACTGCAGTGAGGCCGATGAGCTCTGAAACGGGGCAGTTCGATGGTGAGCTCATGGTTTGCCGGCGTGGGACTGATCTCAGTCCATGGCCTTGTATTTTGATTCGGAAAGTGATGTGTCTGGCTGGGATCTCGGCTTATGATCCGTGTGCTGCGGTGGCATTAAGATCTTACTGCGCTAGATCATGATTGACCAGAACATGGCAATGCCGTTGGTCGTAGTGAGATTGATCCAAATACTTAGAAGTGTAGATGCATTTGAGGATGCTTGGTTTGAGCAGTCGAATGCATCAGTGTAAAGATGAGCATTAGATTAGAATTATGTTCAGCTATTCCCATTATGTTCAGTTCTCAGTACGTGGGAACAGGCTCAAACAAACCATGCAAGTAATTCAGTGTGTGGGTATATTGTATTTGTCACTTGTTAGTGAGGCAAACTAAGTGAAGTGTATGAGCAGAGAAATTCAGGAAGAGATTGAATCTACTAATTTCCTGATATGTAACTGGTTCGGCAAATGCTATATTGTTATGGAGATGCCCTCGAATTGATCGTGCAATTGCTGTCAATGACATTGAACTGACAGACCAAGCGTACACATGACACGATCAAATGTATGAGTAGTAATATTCTAATGGAGACTAAGCCTCCTAACATAATCAGATTTGACGATGTTAGTGTTATAAAAGATTCCGTATCCTTGATATATGGGAAGTCACCCAAATATATAATTAATTCATTCAACCGGCTACCTTGTTAAGCCGTGCACTGAATATGCAGGTCTTGATTTGAACAATGATGTCGCCAAAGAGTCTCTCCTTGATGTCTCTTGCTGGCAGCTCGTCAGTTTCTCTGAATATTTCTCAAGGGGAATATACATCTTATGTGTGGGCATTCTGTGGTTATGCGCCCCTTCACTTATGGCCCAGAATACCATGTTTTCAGCGATTCACTGCTTATATGCATGAGCAATAGTACTCCGCCCAAACGGATTTATCCGTGTCCGACATGATCGGAGTTTATTATAAAGTCTCTCGTATCAACACTATTTTCCGTGACCGACGAGGCCAGAAACCTTTCACACGTCGTAGCCGACGAGGCTGGACACATTTCTCTCCTTGATCGACGAGGAGACCATCATTATTTCTGCGACCGACGAGGCCAGAAACACATAGTCTAGGCCGACGAGGCTAGACACTCTTTTGTTCGTGACCGACGAGGCCGAACTTGTATTAAAAGACTTTATCATGAATTCCGTGACTGATAAACTGGATATTTTCCACCAAAGACCGACGAGGCTTTGGGCATTTTATTATGGCTATTTATGCCACTCATGTTTATTTGGAGAACATTCACATATGCATCAAGACAACGACCATTAGCGCAGCTTAATCGGAGGTTTTCCATGGCCCAACACCATGGATGTAATTAACCGGCGGCTTCACGAGGCCACGGGAACCAAGAACAACTCATCGACCTGCTTAGTCTGATGTATTAGGCGCAATTCCAATGTAAATTCTAGTGAGAATATATACTTGTAATTCTATGATGAATTAATAAAGATTGGAGTTCCCTGAGTTTCGTTGTTCCTTTATTATTTATTTTGTATACTTTAGTATACTGGCACGCCCGCAATATTTTATTTATGTACGCGTTAGAAAAAAGCTCCCCTACCCGGGAGTTGTTTATTTTCGTCGAAACAGGATTAAACTTAAACCAGTCTCGGCGTAACATTTCCTCCCTCATCCTCTCCCTCCTTGCCTCTGCCTCCTTGCCTGCTATGTATGGACAGGTGGGAGGTACAAATGCCCTTTCTTGGACATGACCAATGGCTTCTACCAAAGGAATGTCTCTTTGCACATTGTTGTCTGCTTCGAAATGACGCCCTTCATTAGCACACTCTTCTTCCTCAGAGCTGGCAGATATGTCACCATTATCTCCATCCTCATTTTCAAACATTACATTATCAAAGTTATTGTTATCTCTACATCTATCAAAGTCATCATCATCGCCCTAGAGTCCCCGCCTTGACCACTCAAGTCATCATCCTCGTCATCCTCGTCACACTCTTCCACCTCGTTCATGTCCCCTTGCATACGCACTTGTTCTTGAGTTAAGTCCTCCATAGGCTCATCATCATCTTCTTGATCATGCCCATGCTTAGAAATACCATGGTTACATAAATCCACATCTATCTCGGCAACACTAACTTGAGAACCCTTAACCACATCTTTGTAAAAAGCCCAATCATCCTCCGTAGCAATGGGCAATATCACATAGTGTGCCCTTTTCCCGCCGGCATCAAACCTACCACGAAGACATACATCACATTGCCCCCTTTCCACTCTGAACAACTCATTCACTCGGGATACCAAATCAGCAAATGAAGGTGGTCTATCAAATCTTGCAATTTGTTGCCTCATCCTCACAAATTCTCCTTTCTCACTCACAATTCCTCCCGAGAATATACGAACTAAACGATCCATCTACATACATAGAACCATCATTTGCTGGGAGAAAATAAGTACACCATACATACGTTGTTTCATTTTCAAATATAAATTCATTTTACTATTTATTTATACATGAAAATATACCCCCTAATTCCACCACAAAATTTTGACATGCAAGACATTCTAGACGATAAAATAGTGTTACCATCGACAAAATGTTCGACATAGCACAACTAATAATATACATTTCGTGGGAAAATCCTCATACCAACACAAACCCTAGGTTGCCCAAACACTAAGCAACAAACTGAATCGGGATAAAATACAAGGTCAAAATGAAGGAGCTACCTTCAAGGAGTATTTTCCAATGTGGACTCCTTCGAATCCGTGGAGAATAGCAAGGATCTAGAGGGAGAGGAGTGCAGTCGCCATGGGAGGTCTGGAGGAGGAAGGGGAGGGAGGAAGAAGGAAGGGGGAGCCCGCGGGCGCTCCCTGTATTCAGTGGAGTCGCGCCATGCGGTCTGGGGCGACCGAGTCACGCCACATGCTCCGGCGCGACTCCGCCCCTCCACGTCAGCTGGCCGGTCCGACGGTTTGCCAGCGTGTCACCTTAGTTGCGTCACATGCTACGGCGCGACTCAGTGGACAGTCGCACCGAATGATTTGGTGCGACTGAAAGGGCCATATCTTGGAAATTTAGTTGGGGACGGATTTTTTTAAAAATATTATATTAAAAAGGATTAAAATAAAAAAATTCTGGGGGTCGAGGGGTGACTTAGAATAGCTTTGATACATTCGGGAGGGGGCCACAGGAGTACCCTATATTTTAAAGGGGTGGGATTATTTTTTAATGTATATATGGGTATGGATATAAAGGCTGGATGTTTTGCTTTCTTATGGGAGTTTCTAGCAATTTTTTTCTTTTTCTCCAGACATCGTGGTGGAAGGATCATCTCCTTTTATTAATGAACTATATCTGCAAATCTAATTTTGTGGATGTTCCTACCAACATACTAGCTACTATTTATATGTCTCCTCTCAACAATTAGTAGGTTATAATTAGAAATACTTGAACATTTAAATTCCACGCATATAATTAATAACATGAGAGAAATCAGCCTCCACTAGCATCTCTTATTTACTGACCTTTTTTTTCCAAATATCCCTCAGTTCGTAGCATTATCAAAACATGGTCAAATTCAGGTTTCCTTCATTCATGCGTGCATCTTGAATTCTTGGTTTATTTTTCCTTTTAGATTTGCCCAGTAAGGAACTTGTACCTTAAAACTAAAAGAACCTTTTCTTTTGACACCTTAAATTTAAAAGAACTGATTTTGCTTGTCCTTGTACTTCACACTTCTGAACTTTTGGCTTTAGCTTTTAAGAGAGATGTGTTCTTTTGCTTTTATTTGCAACCATATTAAGCTTTAGGCTTTAGCTTTTGAGAAAGGTGTATTCTTTGCTTGCTATTGTAACCTCAGAATATTACCCCTTCAGTGCATATATATAAGAAAGTACAGCAAGGAACAAATGCCATCACTTCCAAGCTACTGATTGTTTGTTATTTGTTTTGCTGCCACAAGTAGAATAGCTTTCGATACATTCGGGAGGGGGCCACAGGAGTACCATATATTTTAAAGGGGTGGGATTATTTTTTAACGTATATATGGGTATGGATATAAAGGCTGGATGTTTTGCTTTCTTATGGGAGTTTCTAGCATTTTTTTTTCTTTTTCTCCAGACATCGTGGTGGAAGGATCATCTCCTTTTATTAATGAACTATATCTGCAAATCTAATTTTGTAGATGTTCCTACAAACATACTAGCTACTATTTATATGTTTTCCTCTCTACAATAGTAGTTTATAATTAGAAATACTTGAACATTTAAATTCCATGCATACAATTAATAACATGGGAGAAATCAGCCTCCACTTGCATCTCTTATTTATTGACCATTTTTTTTCAAATATCCCTCAGTTTGTAGCAGTATCAAAACATGGTCAAATTCAGGTATCCTTCATTCATGCGTGCATCTTGAATTCTTGGCTTATTTTTCCTTTTAGATTTGCCCGGTAAGGAACTTGTACCTTAAAACTAAAAGAACCTTTTCTTTTGACACCTTAAATTTAAAAGAACTGATTTTGCTTGACCTTGTTGTTCACACTTCTGAACGTTTGGCTTTAGCTTTTAAGAGAGGTGTGTTCTTTTGCTTTTATTTGCAACCATATTAAGCTTTAGGCTTTAGTTTTTGAGAAAGGTGTACTCTTTGCTTGCTATTGTAACCTCAGAATATTACCCCTTTAGTGCATATATATAAGAAAGTACTGCAAGGAACAAATGCCATCACTTCCAAGCTACTGATTGTTTGTTATTTGTTTTGCTGCCACAAGTAGAATAGCTTTCGATACATTCCGGAGGGGGCCACAGGAGTACCCTATATTATAAAGGGGTGGGATTATTTTTTAACGTATATATGGGTATGGATATAAAGGCCGGATGTTTTGCTTTTTTATGGGAGTTTCTAGAATTTTTTTTTCTTTTTCTCCAGACATCATGGTGAAAGGATCATCTCCTTTTATTAATGAACTATATCTGCAAATCTAATTTTGTGGATGTTCCTACCAACATACTAGCTACTATTTATATGTTTTCCTCTCTACAATAGTAGTTTATAATTAGAAATACTTGAACATTTAAATTCCGCGCATACAATTAATAACATGGGAGAAATCAGCCTCCACTTGCATCTCTTATTTATTGACCTTTTTTTTCAAATATCCCTCAGTTCGTAGCATTATCAAAACATGGTCAAATTCAGGTTTCCTTCATTCATGCGTGCATCTTGAATTCTTGGCTTATTTTTCCTTTTAGATTTGCCCGGTAAGGAACTTGTACCTTAAAACTAAAAGAACCTTTTCTTTTGACACCTTAAATTTGAAAGAACTGATTTTGCTTGTCCTTGTTCTTCACACTCCTGAACTTTTGGCTTTAGCTTTTAAGAGAGGTGTGTTCTTTTGCTTTTATTTGCATCCATATTAAGCTTTAGGCTTTAGCTTTTGAGAAAGGTGTATTCTTTGCTTGCTATTGTAACCTCAGAATATTACCCCTTCAGTGCATATATATAAGAAAGTACTGCAAGGAACAAATGCCATCACTTCCAACCTACTGATTGTTTGTTATTTGTTTTGCTGCCACAAGTCCATCCCGGCTTGACTCTTTGTTCTTTCATTTCTGCCATATATAATTTTTCCTTGTCTTATCGTTTTCATAAATCATTGTATTTCTTACAGTCACTGTCATGTTTTCGTATGCCCACTTTTCTCTGTTGTGATAAATTGAATCATGTAATAGTTTTCTTTCTCCTTCTCTGTTATTCTTTCATACATGTCTTCAACTAATGCTTTTCTTCAGTATCGCTACATCATGTCTTACATACCAAAAAAAAAATGATATCTTCCTCTTGTGTCCCAAATAATTTCTTTCCTCTAGCCATATACAAACATACATAACAAACGGAACCATAGAATCCCACAACCCTTTCGAAATCTGAAGCCCAGCAAGGTTCAGGTGGTCTTCTCTTTTCATCTACATAACATCGGCAAATTTTGCCAACAGGTAATCATGTCCGTAGCTAGCCCTAATGACTCGAGTAATATAACAGCTGTAAAGTGTAAACTGCTCATATTTTTTCATGATCATATATTGGAGAGTGTGTTTTTGGAGCAGACCAAAAGTGGCTGCAGATATTGGCAGCCTTCACTTTAATTATTGCTTTCTTGATGAAGAAACTGATTACTCAATATATCAACAAAGAAGAGAGTTAATGATTTTGACATGTTTTGTACCATATCATCTTCAAGACAAAAATATCAATGGTTTAGATCAAGTCCATTTGAAGTACAAGAATGCCTTGTCCATTTTGTTAACCAATATTTCAGTCCCTGCCATAGATGTTAACCTAGGAGCTAGTCCCTATCTATTGCGACCACATATTTTGAAGAGAATTTTGCAGGGTATTTGACTTATTTTCCTTTGTGTGCAACCAGTGAATATTCTCTGGATCCCAAACTGGTCGTAGTAACGGAATGTTATTTTGTGCAGACATATGGTCTACATCACACAAGTGATAATAAGAAGAAATAGTTTGTCCTTTATATCACAACAGTACTTGTAGTCGATACATGCCAAAGGATCAAAATGCGGAACTGAGTCTGTGCATTACATTATGTGTGCTACATTTTGAATGGAGTGCCTTTTATAATATGTTATTAATAAATACCCTAATGACATTAACCAGTATTAGTCTATATATAGGCTTACTAAAAAACATAACTACATAGCACTTTTTCTTTGCAAATATATATAGACATTATGAAATGACAAATTAGAAGTAACGCCCCCCCCCCCCCCCAACCCCACAAAAAAAACTATGAAAGATGCAGTTTTCAAAATGTTAAAATGATGTGTTTCCCTTTTTGTGAAAACTGGTCTGTGATTCTGTTTTAATAACTACTGCAAATCACTTATTTTACACACAGGTTCCAAGAAAAGTGAGAATTTGGTTCACTACTCCACATAAATCATGGCACCGACACTGGATGAATGGCGTCATCGTCTGCGAGACATCAACTTCTGGTATATTTTGTTGATCCTCTAACTTGTATAAGTTTTGGATTCAATTTGAAGAATATATATGCATCAATGAAATTATATGCATGAATCAAAATAGTGACAGACCATACACCAAAATTTTTAGGTTTATGTTCATTACTTTCTTATCCACAACAACAGAAGAGCACTATGAAGTGGCTGGCCATGCTTTCAACCGCAAACGGCCTACATTTATTACATGCGTTGATACCCATCAAATAGCACTTGCAGTATTGTACCATGGTATCCATGGCATTTATAGCATCTTAGATATAATTAATTGATGAGAAATTTTCAATTTAGCCATCCAGTGGCATTTGCAATATTGTACCACTGGTAAAATGCACATGTGTTGGTAGGCTCGAAGAAATGGAACAATTGAATATTCTTGAAAATAAAGTATAGCTAACAATAACAAGGTTTTGTGAAAATAACTTTGTGAAAAAATTATACCGCAGAACTTTTTAAAATTTCTATTTGTTGTATTGAATGTTTTAGTTTATAACACTTCCTTAAACAATGTTTTGCATTAATGCACTACCAAACTTCAGTTCAAAATAATAGCTACTAAATGATACATTATGATTCTTCTCGACGATTCAATGGTATTACTACACTGATAGAGATGAACTTGGTAGTAATGGTCCTTCGCCATCCCACTACCTTCTTGGAAGGTGGCATGTAACTATAGCGTGAAGTAATTAGCATGCCGTCATCGTGTTTGCTGGCTCAAGGAAGATTCCTCGTCGTCTTGGACTTTTGGGGCTCTCCTTGGAACATATAATTTTGAAAATATTGGAATAGAAAAAACATACTCTCTCTATTCATAAATATATGACATGGTTAACTTTTTGAAGTCTTGGACTTTGTTGTGATAACATGAATAATTAACGGTCCTTGCATGATCATGTATGAATGAATTGCATATAAGTTTTTTGATATATCAGCGCGCTTCACTAGCTAATCAACTAATCCCTTTTATTTGCGTGGCCAGGTTGAACGGATATCTAGGCACTTTTGCGTATGAGAGTATGGAAACCATATATAGGCTCCAAGATCTCGTGAAGTGGAATGCTGGGGTCGGACCCAAGGCAGGTTTCACACGAGCTATATCAAGCATCGTTCAGGAGGGAGTCATCAGGTTCTGTGGTCCCTTCGACCACATAATAGAGGTGGACATGAAGCAAGCAGCAGCGCTTAGCTTTAAGGATATGCTGACCATCAAAGTGGCAGAGACTCTTGGGTTACTTGATATCCAAGAATACAACAAACTGAAGGAACAGGATGATGATGTGCGGTACTTTTCCTATGGCCGAAGCAATGCAATAGATTCACTGTGGGGGCTCACAAGATCAGTAGCACTACTTTCTGAAATATTTGAAAAGCTGTCGAAGAAGAGGTACCTGCTGGTGGTTCACAACCTCCAGCAGCCTATCAAGCCCATCATGCTTGATGCTTTCACAGAGGACGCATGTCTTCCTCCTCCTATGTGGAAACGCTCTTTTTGGCTCGTATCCACCACCTCTAAAGATGTCTATGACAGAAGCAAGGTGAGCTATGTTGATAGCTATATTGATAGCTATAGCTATCAATATCCGAGAGACATTTTTGGTGGGCTCGACTGGGAGAAGATATTGATGCTCACACTCTACTCACTGCATCAAGCGGCCAAGTACATCCTGAATACTACCCGCTATAAAGATGAGACATATTGGCACATTGTGGCCCTCAAATGCTTTCACTATGCCGCCATGTTGCTCATTCCCTACTGCTCACCACCCCATGGTGAAGATGGAGATCAGCAGAACTTTGATGCTCGAGCCGAGATCACCTCAGACGAGTTGATCCACCGGTGGGGAGCTCAAGGCATCTTACCTGTCATCAATCAAAGCTGCCAAGAAAGGATGGAGCAGGTGACAGACAGCTATGACCAAGAAAAAGTCAATGACGATGATATTTATCAAATTGGAAATGTCATCTTGCAGGCCTTTCAGGAGTATTCCTTGCTGCAATTGCCCTTTTGTCCTGCAACAAAAGCTGATGCACCCACTGATACTGCTGCACACTTCTTAGTCTACAGTGGCCTCATAGCAGAGCACCACATGATAGATGAACTTTATGATGATAGTCATCCTGGGTTGGAGCACATGCAGTGGATTTCACATGTGGGTGACCAAGGATGGCATATTAGAACAGACTGGTTCAGCAATAGAGCCAGGGGCCCAGCCACACTTATTATAAGCCATTGCTCACGCAAGTCAACGTTGTTTGGAAAGCTTGATCACCTATTGGCAAAATCCCACTACATTTGTGTTCTTGATCTCTCCTTCACTCCACTTATATCCCTTCCTTCTTCAATATGTTATCTCCAAAACCTCCAGAGGCTTTTCCTCAGGGGTTGCAATAACCTCTCAAACCCACTTAGGTTCTCGAATGATGAAAGAAGTACGCTCCTCGGAAACAATAGCAACAAAATGATGATCAGCCTTCTCCATCTCGATTTTTCCTATTCAAATATAAAAACTTTTGGCAGTGACTTCTTCCATTACATGCCTAATCTACAAGATCTCATACTTGAGAAATGCTCCAACCTTGTGGAGTTGCCACCTTCCATTTCTGCATTGACTAGCCTAAAAACACTTGAACTTTCTGGGACTCAGATAAAATGTTTTGGTATGGAGATATTTGCACAGAAGAAGAAGCTCCGATCACTCAAGCTAATTGGGAAAATATTGTTGTTTCTTCCGATGCTAATTTCTGAAGCATTCAACTTGATAAATGTACATATTGAGGGGTGGCATTCGAGTATAGAGGAAGAGGTGAAGCTGGAAGGGCATCCGACCATGCGGTCATTCAGATTGGTCAACTCACCTCATATAAAGCGCTTGTCCTTGTGTGGATGTAAAAATTTAGAGTATGTAGACATTAAGGAGCTTGATGCATTGGAGGAGCTTAATCTGTCAGCTACACCTATCAAGGAGCTCCCATCTGACATCCCCAGTCTGCCTCGGCTTCGGCAGCTGCTTCTTGTGGGTGTTCCTTCCCTAAGAAGATTTCCTTGGCATGAGGTGCGGCGACTACCAGATGTTTTTTGCTTGGACCAATACTCAGATGGCAACAATACTAATCTTTCTGTGCCACAAGTCACTCAAGTGTCCATCATTGATTCCAGATTTTTCTATAGCTTCGACTCTGATTCCAGGAACTTAGTAAGGGATGGAAAGCTTTTCAGATATTTCTATGTCCGAGTTGCATCACGCAAAGCAAGATGCAGGAAGATGCAGGATGAAGAGGATAAGTCATTCATCAAGAAGCTCCAGGAATCGATGCCTGCCGCCTATGTTGATGTAAACCACTGCTGCCTGACAGAGGGACTTTCTATGGTGCCAATGGACGACGTGCCTCCCTTTCAAGAGACTGAGCGGCATGTGGAGATCTCAGCAGTAGAGCGGTATCCCCATGGTCTAAAGCATCTCCTAGGAGTAACCAAATCAATTAGCATGATGGATGATACTCACGTCTCCATTCTCACTGAACTGTTCAGTGATTGGGGTGACCTGGAGGAATGCATGCTCCGAAGGTGCCATCGGATGGTGCAAGTTTTCGCAGGGGTCCCCAGTGGTCTGAAGAATGCATGTGCCTCCCACCTCAACAGTCTAATCCATTTCTCCATTAGTCCTTTTTTCAGCTTCGATGCACTAAAGCACCTCCGCCTAGAGCATTGTCCGAGGTTGGAGGGCGTCATACCACGTGGATCGGGGCTGCCATGTCTCTTGACGCTCGACGTCCAGTTCTGCTACAACCTCAAGGCAATACTCTACGACGTAGGTTATGCTGGTCCTAGTAGTAGGTATCAGCTCCCTTGCTTGCGGAGGATGCATCTCCAGGAGCTGCCACTTCTGAAGCATCTCCATGTCGACGACGCCATCGTCACCGCGCCGGCTTGGGAGGAGCTCCACGTCCGCGGTTGCTGGAGCCTGCACCGCCTCCCTCGCCTCCATCAGCGACCAGACAAGAAGGCGGCCGTGAAGGTGAGCGGGGAGCGGGCCTGGTGGCAGAACCTGGATTGGGAACAGGAAGATGGCAGCACTTCCCTGCACTGTAGCAGCTACCAGCCCGTGCTTCCCCCAGCATCCGCTTGCTTCCACGAGCATGTCGTCATCACGAGCTACCTCAGGTGAACAAGCACACACCATGCACAAGCACGCCAAGTTCATTGGTGCGTATTGTGATCTCCGCTCATGAGCCAGTCTCACCACTTGATCAGTTTTACCGTCCACGTGACTGCATCACACCACTCGATCAGTCAGCATCCACCAAATGCCTATGCTATGCATCTCGAGTTACACTCACTTACCATACCCACACATGCCCCCCCAATTCACCTTCCTATGTGTGTCTTCGAAGGTTTTATTTGTTTCGAGTGTGACTTTTTATCCCGGCACGGTTCGGAACCATGCCTGTATCCCTAGTGTTCCCAAATAAGGTTTGTGTCGTCCCTGGTTCATTGACCGGCCTCTCAACTGGCCAGACCTCCAAGTGCAAGCTAAACGGCCAGCATGCATATTATTTTGCAGAGTGTGTGTGTGCGCGCGCGCGCACGCGCTTCCATAGTTCCGTTTATTCAGTGGCTTGATGGCCTTTCTGTGTGAGCCTCTGATTCAGCTTGTCAGCTACAAAGACTCATGCTTTATCTTTGTAATCTACGTGTACTTTGTGCTTTCGAACCTTGTGTGGCTTGATTATGAACTCATGTTTGCAGTATCGATTCGGTATCTGGTTTACCAATCGATCACTGAGTATGCTTTGTGTTGAACTAATAAAATTTGTTTTCCTGCATTGATTCATTAATTGTTAATTTGGTTCGTCTCGATGAATGGAATTGTAGATCTGGCATCAGTGGATCGAGTTTTTTTAGCATCTAGCTGTTCAGACAGATGTTTCTGGATGCTGGAAAATTTTGACATTTTGGATTGGACATCTGTTAATCAGAGGCAGTTAAACATATATTGCAGTCTGGCTGTCTGGCCCCTTACCTTTTTGCCAAGCCAATTCAGCACTTGACATCTTATTTGACCTACATATTCTTCGGAGCCAAGCCACAGCTCAGGTTTCATATACAAACTTCCTTTTTTTTTGAACAAATTCAGGGGGGGGGGGGGGGAGATCCCCACCTACTCATTTCCATTCCATTAGCAAAGGTGAGTTTAGAACACTAATACTCCGGCATTCCGGAGGAGGATTACAAGAGAGGGGGTGGGAGAGCTGCAGAAAAGTTACAAACAGCTGTGTAGATGGTCGCGCCAAGCCTTTAGATGGTCCTTAAGCTTGCCGTATCGACAGTGCCACGTATCCAAATCGTTGACAACCCGTCGAATAACATCTTCAGCAGAGGAGGACTTGTGGTCGAACACTCGAGCGTTGCGTGCTTTCCACAGTTGCCATAAAATCAGCATTGCCACATCGAAACAAACTGAATAAGGAAGAGGGAGCTCCGAGCCAAGGAGCCAAGGATGCAGGAGTCGTTCGGGTCTGCATGAAATCTGAATTTTCAACCAAGTAGCAGCAGCGCGAGGGCATGTACTAAAGATATGTTCAGTTGTTTCCAGTACCCCGTGGCAGTCCTCACATGATGCTTCTTCCAAGCTCTTGATATTACAGTGGTAGAGGTAGGCTCTGCAGTTGACACGCCCACGGTGAAGGAGCCAGCCGAAGAACTGAATCTTCTTAGGCAGCTTGGTCTTCCAGAGTCGTGCTGCATCAGGGTCCGGTTGCAAGGTAGTTTGGAGAGCTTTGTAAACGTCCGAGGTGCGGAATTCAGTCCCTGACGAGTGATTCAAGATACGGCAGTCCGGCTGGGCTGTGAGGGAGACGTGGGACAGACAATCCTCAAGGAGAATCTTTTCTTCCGCTGCGCTCCTGCTTAGCCTTGGTCTGAGTTGGGCGCACAAGGTCAGGCGCTGAGTTTCAGCAACGGAGAGGTGCTGACAAGTGCTGTGGGAGTAGAGGGCAGAGAGTAGCTGGGCAAGGCTGGTGTTTAGTAGCCAATGATCATGCCAGAAAGATGTGCTTTCACCATTACCCACACGAATGTGCGTAATGCTTCTGTAGCGCTCAAGTTCAACATGGATCAGGTTGGCGATGAACGAATTGTCGTCGTGGCTGTCCAGTGTTTGGTCGTTCCGGGAGAAAAACCAACGCTTCCAAGGCCAGGATGTGGGCTCATAAAGCCGGTGAACCAGCTTCATAATCAGACAGTGGTTTTGTTGCTCTAGGTTCTTGATCCCAAGCCCTCCGACTTCTTTCTCGTAGCACATGTCTTCCCATTTCACCAGACAACAGGAACCATGGCATTTCTCTTCGCCGGTCCAGAGGAAGGAACGACGGCGAGCATCAAGCACTTCGATGACTGTCTTTGGGAGGATGTTTGAGCTCATGAAATGAACAGCGAGGCTACTCAACACCGTGTTCACCAAAGTCAGTCGCCCACCGGTGCTAAGAAGTCGAGCTTTCCAGCATGCTAAGTATCGATCGAAGCTGCATATTAGAGGCTGGTAATCGGATACCCGGAGCTTGTGAGGGGAAAGCGGCAGACCAAGGTACTTTTGGGGAAAAGACTCGATGTTGCACCCAAGAATGTTCGCCATGTTCGCTGCTTCTTCTGCAGGAATGTGCAAGGGAACAAAAGTTGACTTACGGAAATTGATGACCAGGCCTGTGGCTTGGGAGAAATCATCAAGGACCCTCTTGAGAGTCTGTATTGCGGGGATGTCCCCTCTAAGGAGAATTAGAGTATCATCTGCGTATTGGATTACCGGGCACGGAAGGCTAGGATCAACAGGATGTTGAAGTAACCCAAGAGCAGCAGCTTGCTGGATGAGTCGTTGGAGGACATCAGCCACAATAAGAAAGAGGTAAGGGGAGATGGGGTCACCTTGCCGTAAGCCACGTTTGCAGGTAATCCAATTCCCGGGAACACCATTCAGCATCACGGCAATCTTCCCAGTGACTCGAATCTCCATGATCCATCCCCTCCAGCGTTCGTCGAAACCACGACAGGCTAGGATTGTGTCCAAGCTGCCCTAAGCAACTGAATCAAATGCCTTCTTGAAGTCTAACTTGAGAACCACAGTAGGCATCTTGCGTTTGTGACAGCAACTCAAAAGATCCGCAGCATAGACGAAATTCTCAGCGATGTTCCTCCCATGAACGAAGCCAGTTTGGTCTGGATCGATGATGATGGGGATTGCGGCTTTTAGACTGTTGGCGAGGGCTTTGGAGAAGAGCTTCATCGGGAAGTTCTGGAGCGAAATTGATCTGAAGTTTGAGGGATCGTTCGCTCCATCATGCTTTGGTAGGAGAACGAGGTGAGCTCGGTTTAAGGCGTCGAGGTCCAGGCTCCCATCGTGGAAGGCTGCGAACAGCTTCAGCACACAGGGTTTTAGGGTCACCCAAAATGTTTTGTAGAAGGATGGGCCAAACCCATCGGGGCCGGGACTTGAATGCATGTCCATGGCGAGGAGGGCGGAGGTGATCTCATCGGAGGTGAAGGGCCTGGACAGCTCCAGGCCCGCGACTGCCAATTCAGGGTAGAGCTCTCTAAGGTCGAAGCCCCAATGCGTGGGGATCTTTGTTCCCAATAGGTTTTTGTAAAAATCATGGAGAATCACACGCTTGGAGTCATGAGAGTGGTATCGGACGCCGTCAAGTTCCAGACAGGCAATGTTGTTCTTTCGGCGTCGACCACTGGCAGACGCATGAAAGAACTTTGAGTTCTCATCCCATTCAACGGCCATGCGAATGTTGAAACGCTGGCGCCAAAAGGCAAGCTTCTCGGATTGCATGCTCTGCAGCCCTTGAATGGCAAGTCTCCGGAGAGTCTTTTCAGGAATGGAGAGGGGGCACTCTTCCTCAAGGAGATCAAGGGCATTGATGAGGAGCTTGGTGTCGTGTTCACGTTGGTGAAGTGGAGGAGTTCGCTTGGCCCAAGAACGACACGCTTGTCTGCATTCCTTATCATCTTGGTAAAAGTTGGCCCCGGGGGAACAGAGGGAGAGTCCTCCATTGTCTGCACAATGTGTGTTTTGAAGGAGTTGTGAAGCGACCATGCTTTTTCAAACCAAACACAACAACTTTTTGGGATTTTTGTGGATGCAACAAGGAGAAGAGGAACATGGTCCGAACTTGCTGGAGTGAGAGAAGCAAGAGAGGTATTGGGGAAGGTATCATCCCACAACGAGTTTATCAGGCATCGATCTAGGCGAACGAGGGTGGGCATGTCTCTCTTATTGCTCTAGGTGTAAGCTCTGCCTACCAATGGGATTTCAAGCAATTCCAAAGAATTGATAGTGTCGTTGAAAAGCTGAGCTTCCCTAAAATTGAAGTTCCCATTGTTTTTGTCCACCGGCTCTCTCGTGAGATTAAAGTCTCCCATAATCACGCACTGCTCCTGGATGGTCGCGGCGATGGATGCAAGCTCGTGAAGGAAGAGCGGTTTATCAGCATGATTGGTGGGAGCGTACACGTTCGTCACCGAGAAGCTGGTGCCATCACGGTATAACGTGAAATTGGTGGTGAGAGTGTAGCGTCGCACACACTGAGAGCGAACATTCCAAACGGAGTCATCCCAAGCGGACAGGATCCCGCCGGAAGCTCCTTGGGCAGGGAGTTCGGCGTAGCCGGTTAGACGAGCAGGTAGGAAAGAGCGCAAGGAAGAGCGATTCAGATTGTTCAACTTCGTCTCTTGAAGTGCAACGAAGGAGGGACGCTGGTAAATGAGCTCACTCAGAATGTCCGAGCAGCGTTGCGCTTGACCCAAACCCCGGACGTTCCAAGAAACGAAGGATGAGAGTGTGTTAACATGGAGACAAGAAGTGCTCCAGACCGGCAAGCGGGACAGGGCCCAGCGTGCAACAATGTTCCATCACGGTGCAAGGAAACCAGCAGAGAGACAGGGGACACAACGAATAATCGAACGAACATAACACCGTTGACGTTACAAACTGGCCACCCAAAAGCCGGGACAACAACGACAACAAGGACTCACACCTCTCCCTAAAGGAGGGGAGGAAGGCTTTTGTGATGCACCAGAGTTGCAAAGAAACAACATCTAAGCGACAACACAACAGGCCCTCGAACAGCACCAGAGGAGAAGCTTCTACGAGAGGAGAACAGGCTCTCGGAGCAAACACAGACCACTTGCAACACTGGTTCGCTATCATTAGATAGCTGGGCCATCCTCGTCCTCCACCTCCGAGAGGTGGGGAAGACCACAAACATGTCCCAAGCGACGGAGCTTGACAGAGGAGGTCTTCGGAGGCGGTGGACGTTGAAGGATGCCCGACTCGCCTAGGGCTGCTTTCATGCCCTCGGAGGCCTTGGTGAGGTCAAGACGCGCCGCCTTGATACGGGTAGCTTTAGCAGTTGCATCTGTGTAGATGGGGTCCTCTTTGGCCGCGAGACGGCTGCTGCGACGCTTCTTGGAAGCACTGTCAGCCGCGCGCTTGCAACGCGCACGACGACGCTGGACGCTAATTTCGTGCTCTTCAGCCTCCAGCAGCTCGTTTAGCGACGGGAGCGTGGAGACCGGTCGGGAACGTGCAACGCTGATGTCGACGGAGTCGCTGGTGTCCCTTGGGCTGAAGGCAGGGGGAATCACGGCCTGGGTAGAGTGGACCGGGGGTGACAGCTCCTTGATCACCACACTTGGCAACCCAGCCAGCGATCCCGCCCGTGGGAGTGCAACCACTGCACCCGTCACGAAGGTCCAAAGTGGAACGGAAGGGAACAACAAAGCCCCCAAGGCGTGGCAGCTTGCTCCGCCAGGGTGCTCGCTCGAGGCAGTGGGGTGTAGCGTAGACGACTCGCCTGTCACCGCATGGACAGGCACCGAGCTCGAGTTAGCCTGGAGGTGATCACCAACGTATGACGGCGAACGGCCAGTCCGCCGCGACCCGGGCGACCGCGAGAATGAGCCCACCATCGAGCAGGAGAAGCTCCGATGGCCGTTGCAAAGGCACTGATGGCAGCGCACTGGATCTCGACAAGCTGCCACCAAGTGATCAGTGGCTATACACTTGAAGCACTGGGTGGAAGAAGGAGGCAAGGAGCGAGCACGGCGAAGCTTGCGCCCATCAGCCTTTTTTGTAGGCGCTGGAGCGGACGAGAGCAGAGCTTGGAGGTACGGGAGCTCCTCGCGCGGAGGGGTCTTAGAAACCTCCTCCGACTGGCGAGGGGAGAGCTCACCAACAGGCCTGTTGGTTCACTCGTCGGGCCCAAATGGCGGTCTTTTGTCAAGGCGCAAGTTAGCGGCCCAAGAGTGCGGCCGCAACTCAGAATTTGAGTTTCCGGTGACGTCACTGCTAGATCCAGGTGCGTCAGCAATGGGGGGAGAAGAGCGACGCGCGAGAGCAGCAATGGCGGCGGAAGCCGAGGGGAAGAGCAGTAATGTAGCCTTGCCGAGGCGGCACCAGCTCCTCGATATAATAAAGCGAGCAAGATTCTCGCTAGCAGCATGCGAGGAGAAAACCCCAGCACAATCAACCGCGACATCGAAGCGACTAGGTGGAGAGGAGAAGCAGAAATTAAGGGTGTTCCTGACTGTGGATAGAGCCAGCGGGGTGCCGAAGGCAGCGCTGATTACCCAGAAGGAGCAGCCGGGTTGGGCACCGGCGCATCTGTTACCAGGCACACGGAGCAGGTGGAAGTTCCAAAGGACATAGTTGCGGAAGGCCGCACCTGGGAGGGCTTTGGAGCCTGGATTCCGTGGAAGCACAGGCCTGTACCCTACGGAGCGTGAGCGACCGCCGTTGGTGCGGCCAGATTTGGTCCGGGCCGGGGTGGTTGGTGGAGCTGGACGGCTGAGCAGCTGTCGGCGGCGACCACGCCATTTCTTGTTGTTCCTGGGTAGGGGAACAGTTGCCCCCAGCGGAGTGAAGAAGAGGAGAATGTGAACTGGGAGGGGAAGCAGAGGTGGGGAGGACGAGGCGAGGCGCGGGTAGGGGGCAGGCTCGCCGGCGGCCGTGGCGACGGGAGGCGGTTGGTCGCCGTCGCCCGAAGCGCGGAGAGCGCCAGACGGGCTCATCTCCCCCCCTATACAAACTTCCTTACACTAAGTAGTTTCGCATGGATCCTTCTTTTCCTGATTTCTTCTATTTCCTTAAAAATAAAAAATAATAATGAAACAGGCTTTACAAAAGCACATGTAGACAGGTGTGTCCAACACATTGTTGCTTTACTCTATAGAACTTTTTTAAAGATAAAAGCACATGTAGACAGGTGTGTCCACTCTTGACTTGAATGCTAGTGTCTCTTCGTGTTCTGAACATCAATCTCATGTTTCATGAAGATTAAAATGAGGCCACTTGAATATAGGTACAGTGGTTTTCATGGCGAGAACGCACGGGGGCTATCACCCTGCAGGGTGTTGTGGTGTCGCAAAATTATGGGCCTGTTGATAAATTTTGAATTTCTAGTTCAGTGAAGCAGCAGGTGCGCTCGTTTTCATCACCGTTTAGAACCATTAATGTAGATCCCATTTAGCCCAATTTCTTTTCTTTTTTTCCAATGAATTTAGCCCAAATTTCTTGACCATTTTCTTCTGGGATATGAAGCTAAAAACGAATAGGGTTGTGTGTGTGTCTATATATATATATATGGTGCAAGCTTGTTCTTATGGCTGTGATATCCAGAGTTCAAAAAAGCGTATACAAATTTGCCAGGCAAACTGGCTTGTCGTGTTGACTCCATTCTGTCCCTTAGTCCCTAGAGCAGCTGCCCACCGATGAGATTACACAAATGTGCGTTGGCAGCCCTTAGGCCTGATAGAGATTATTCCGTAAGCATACAAATACCGATGTAACTTTCACTCAAAAGTATTCCAGGATATCAAAATTCATGGGGAACACTAATGTTCAAATCTAAACTATTCCAGCAAGGTTGACACTAAGCAAGCAGTAAAAGGGTAGTCCTCTGGTCAGGCAATCGAATGGTTAGGAATTAGATAATCAAGCAACTTGGTGAGGGTATAGCATTATCATCTACTTCGGGGCGCACTAGATCAAAGTAAGCGTCCGGTAACTAGGGTTTAGGGTGTGTCCATCTGAATTCGGGTATGGGTAGGGTAGGACACCCGCGAATGTTCTGCTATCCACCCCATCTTGTATTCCCCGTGTTATATGCCGTTCGATCATTCCTCAACATTCGCGCCCAGATCTCACGTGGCACGAGGCTTCCCTTAACGATGGTGACATTAGATGGCTGATGTGTTAATCCCTACGTGGTCAATAGATGGCCACAAACTCTTTTCACACCTGAATCACGCAGCATGAGGTATGGCTTTGACTATTGTTGTGTGTTCACACCTACAGTTTTTCTTTTTTTCCAGGGAAGGCCGTATCGTTTCTTGCTTTCCCCTTCGATGCCAGCCGACGTGTAGCCATTGTCGCCGCCGCGCATGGACGAGCACCAGCACCGGCCAGCAGCTGATAGGTCCGGGACACCGGGAGGCAGTAGGCACCTGATGGGGACCTCCGGTGTCCCGTTGGGACTCCGGGCGGCGGGGAGGCGCCCGATGGAGACCTCCGCTGACCCAATGGGTTGTCCTTCTATCTTCACCGCGCTCACCGGTCGCGCGGACGACGCAAAACTGCTGTCCGGTGGCCTCGGTGGAGGCGGGGGTAGCAATGGCCCTGACGACGACGGTATGGCCTTGCTTTTCCCCTTCGACAGCAGCCGACCTCTAGCCACTGTCGCCGCTGGACTCTTCATCAGCGAGAGGTTGCCCATGAGCCAGCACTAAGTAGATTATCTATGGATTCTGTAAGGAGATAAGGATGCCGAGATCAGTTCATCAGCTAGTAATTGTGCGGTGCCATCCTCAATTTCATGTTTTATTCTTTATTTGGTCGGGTCAGCGAGGTGAGCCTCGCACCTTTGTGATCCCTTTTTTGCTATTTAATGTTCATATAATCGTTTTCAATCCCTATTTACACCATTGTTATAGTTTGATGTAGATAAGACTCTTATTTAGAAATAGAGCATTTACTTTTGGATTAACGATGGATTTGTTTGATTTTCACATCTTCAGCATTGCTTTCTTTCTTATTATTCCCACGTTACTGCAAGATGCAGGGGATTTCAGTGGACAATTCTCCAGATTAATTGGTTTCAACAGCGCCCAGCCCTCAGTGAAATTGGATAAAGTAGCAGTGTCTTCCAAGTCCTGGTGGTGTTCGACTAGCGAGTACAATGGCTTCACATTTTATCGGCCTCACCAGTTTCAGGTTCAGGTGAGGTCAAAATGCATCACCA
Source organism: Digitaria exilis (assembly GCA_015342445.1). NCBI lineage: Eukaryota > Viridiplantae > Streptophyta > Magnoliopsida > Poales > Poaceae > Digitaria > Digitaria exilis. The sequence goes on from JACEFO010000036.1 coordinate 1,397,454, forward strand.
CTTTGTCTGGGTTTTTACATCTGTATATAGGGCATGAATTTACATGTGTTGGTATAATTTTGATTTTCTGTATTGTTGTACCACTCTACCTTTTTATTAAAAAAATAATTTGTATCCCTCTACCTTTTTATTAAAAAATAATTTGTATCCCTTGCTTGATTGCAGATGTTCTTTTCCACGTTTGGTGGATGCAAAACGGCACAATTACACTGTTAACCCTAGAAGCTGCTGTGCCCCATCTGTTGATCTGGACAATTCACACAGGCATGATGCAATTGCTGCATTGAAGCAGGCCTTACAAGGGAGCTCACTGGTTAGTAGCATAAGTGCTGACACATTTACATTGTGTGCTGCAACTGCAATATCCTAGTTGTGAACTCACATTATTTTGATCTTTTCTGACAATCCGATTTCAAGCAGCCTGAACCGCACAGGATCATCTGCATATTCATGTCGACCTTTGATGGCTGAACATCCTTCGGTATGCCAGATATGCTTATTGATTTTTTAAGCTCTATTTTTCATGATCTGTTGGTTCATCAACTTTAACCCTGCCACCGCTACCTTAACCAAACATGGGATGCACACAACTATGTTTTTCCCTTTTGAAATTTTGGTCTCTTTTTTCTGGCATATCTGTTTTTCCAGTGTCTCGCAGTATGAAGTTGATGGCATATTGGCAATGCTGATTGGTCACTGGAGACTCTATACATTTGCCTGCTAATTTCTGTAGAATTCCATGATAAATTTTTAGGTGGTTTATTTACATGTTACTAGATGTGCAGTGCGTATGTTACCGGATTGATCGTTGTATTGAAATTTAAACACATGAATGACTTATCCATTGTAGTATTAATAAAAGATAACCTTGTCAAAGCGCAACTGGCACGATAGTAAGAAATGTTCCTTTTGTCACAAAGATGAAACAATTAAACACCTTTTCTTTAAATGTCGTTTTGCTCGTCTTATTTGGTTCGTAATACAAGTGGCCTCAGGCCTTTCTCAACCTCATAGTGTGTCTCACTTGTTTGGGGCTTGGCTCTGGGGTATTGGGAAAGAATTGAAACCACTGGTCCTGCTAGGGGCGGCCGCTACTTTTTGGTCACTATGGCTATGCAGAAATGATATAGTTTTTGACAGGAAACATAATTTTTCTCCTTTGCAGGTTATCTACTCGATTATTCATTGGCTCCGTACTTGGTCTATTCTACAGAAGCTGGCTTTGCAGGATTTTGTTGCAGCGGCATCTCAACAGTTAGCCCAAGTGGCCAAGGAATTTTTTATCCAGGCAAATGGGTGGTGGTCTAGTCTTCGGATTGATAGTCACTAGTGTTGCTGTACCACGTGTTTTTTTTGTTGGCTGTGTGCACCCTAGTTATGCATAGGTCGGGAATATTTTTTCTAAGGTCTTGTATCAACTCGATGTAAACACCCTGGAAAATTAATAAAGTTTCCCTTATCGAAAAAAATATCCCCTTTGTGTGCCAAAGTCAATGACGTACAATGTGTTTTCCTTGTAGTGTCTGTTGCATTAGGAAGAGACAGACTATTAATATATATATTTTACATTAGTAATAGACTATCGAATCTATTTGCTTTTTCAATGCTCACATTTTTTCTGACATACTCTTGTATCAGAAGTTGGTTAGGTGAATTCTGCTCCTACATGATATCTTTATTCACATGACTGTAAAAGAGCCATTGTGCAACATATTTCGCTGCGAAGGCATGGCCTGCTGCATGTTAGGAACATACATCAGGCCGTCAAGTGGGCTCCCCTTCCTTTATTCGTCTAGTCTGAATCAATTAATTGCATAATTAAGTTTGTACTAATGTTCCTATGAGTGTTCAATGTTGGTCATTTTTAATATTGTTTTCGCACAGTGTGTGTGTAAGTATATATATGATCATTTGTCTCCTTTGGGCATCCTTTGGCATGTCGATTTGTGTAACTTTTTTACAATTTTTTTTATCTCGACTGCCAATTGGGGACTACGAGATTCAAGTGGATGATTTGTCGGCTGCTTCTCGACAGGGCATGCAATCAGTGGGAATTGGACATGGACATGGCTCTGGCATCTTCAAGAACCATGGAACCACATAGGCGTCACATTACTGATGCTTGTTTGATCTTTTGGATGTCCTTTTTTTGTGATCAATATGTTACATGGTGTGGTTCGAATCTGTACTGTTGTAATAGTAACTCAATCTGCCCCTTTTCCATACTATTCAGCGATACAATTCCATTGAAGCATTCATTTGTGTACGCACTGTAGTAAGCATATATCCTGCTTTATTTATGTAACAGCCATTACACCATTATTAAGTTGTACATTTTCTTTGAAAGATATTATATTCCAAATCCTGAACAATTTCAGTTTGACTGAAATCAAATTTCAGTTCTGTCAGGCCTGTTTGGCAGTTTGTCTTCCAAAAGGCAATTAGATATATTTTACAAGGGCAATTTTAATATAAATGACCCTAATTTGTAACAATCTTACTTTGTTTGCCTAGTGTGTACCAAATCTCTAACTAGTGCCTCCTGTCTATCACTCCGGTGCCTTTGATGAGTTTCTAGTCTGTGTATTCAATGCATGTTATCTTTAATTCTCTGTTCATATTGTGTCTTGCATAATTTTTTTTGATACTCGATCATGCTTTCTATGTTTTCATCAACTATCATACATTTTATTTACTAATAATTACCCACTCATGCCATTACAGATAATAAGTTTGAAGTAGAAGCTACATAGAAGCTACATATCTGAACTACCGTATATCAAATATCCTACCGCCAATCACGTTTAATGCTATACTCTAACTAATATAATATATCCCTTAGCTGATACAACTAACAAACTAAATACATATCTACTTTTATGTGTGTAAATATATATTCTTTGAGCAAAAATTCACGTCATCTGTTTGGCACTTGAATCTGCTATGCGCTAGCAAGCATTCACGTGTGAGATAATGCAAGTGAACAATTATTTAATTTAGTTCACAATCATATTGAAAACAATTATTATTCACTTTAGATCGCACCTCCATATGTATTTAATATGCATTTTATTAAATATTTTGTTTAAGCTATGTGAACAACATGAAAACTGGTATTTTTATCTCTTCCATCATACATAAATATATGGTGACCCTCATTATCGATAATGTATATGTAAATAATATATTAATAATGATAAAAACAGTAGTTTATACTTTTATATTGGTGCATTCTAAGATTTTATTATAATTATATAATTTTGATTCAGATTTAGGGATTACTTTAACTTTTAATAATAACATCATTGGATAATCCATTAATAATTGGAGGCTCTTTTTAAAGTCTCTACATGAAACCACGTAGGATCCTAGATAGATACTCTAAAAATAGAAAATCCTAAAAATTCTCACAAAACTCATAACACATCTGGCCATAATCAAATAACGGTTATCATAATAGCTATTAGATATATTATCTTTTCTAAAAAATACCCACCAATCATTATAAAAATAGGTTAACATATATCTAAATTACCCACCTAATCTTTATGTAAATTACCCACCTATGCCATTATAAAGTAACCATCTAATCTTTAAGTAACCTCTATATCTGAATCTAGGTTACATAATTATAATAAATCTTAAAGTGCACCAATATTGAATTATAAATTAACATCTTTACCATTTTTAATATATTATTTAACTTATTGCTTATATAAAAATACTATATATAGTTTTTCACGTATGACGGAAGAGATAAGAACACCGATTTTCATTTTGTTCCCATAGCGCAAACAGAGAGTTCAATTAAATACATATCAAACGCATATGGAGGTGAGACACAAAATGAAAAAACAAATGTTTCTAGATAAACCTATTACAACTAGAAAATGTTGAATTTGTATCTTAGAGTACTTGTGAAATACTTACTAGATGAAAGGGTGTGAGATAATTATAATTATTAGCTACAAGTAATATTTTTATGGATCTTAGGTGAATACTTAAAAAAAATAGAGAAATCCTAGAAAATCTTTGATGTAAATTATCCAGCTATGCCATCATAAAAATAATATCAAATAACTCCACTAAAAACAATACCAAATAACTCCCCTAAAATTAATACTAATTATATCGTTATTAAGTTCAACAACCACTAAAACTGAATCTAAATTATATAACTATAACAAAATCTTAGAATATACCAATATAAAATTCCATTTTATTATTTTTGTAGTTTTTAACACATTATTTATGTTATTATTATATAAAAATAATATCGATAATGTCAACATGCATTCATGTTTTGAGGGTCCGGGAGTTACATAGCTCAAATAAAAGGTTCAATTAAGTACATATCAAACATTGTGATGCAAAATGGAAAATAAATGTCAGTGCCTAAATCCAATATAAACATATAATGATAAATGTATATTAGAGTATTGTTAGAATATTTAGCATAGATGAAAGAGAGCCCCATATGGATGTATAATTGTGTTAACTATTTCTAATTAGTCCGTGTAGTAGCACGGGTTGATAGACTAGTATACTAGTTGAATTGGGCGCCTTCGATCTGGTTGCCTCTGTCCGCCATTGCATACATAATCATGAAACAAAAGTAATAAGACAAGAACTCTCAAGGATTAATTATGTGTTGCCTCGCTCTCATTCTTATTTTGATAGTTGAAAGGAATTGGTGTGGGAGATGCGAATTAGGTAAATTTAAAGCTTTAACCTATGGCTTTTACTATTTTGCACAAAACAAAAACAGGAACATATATACTAGCTATCTAGATTTACAACACTTATAAAAGAGTTTTGCACTCTAGACCCAAATTCTAAGTAGAAACTACTCGAAGAAAAGAAAATGTATTCAAGTTGCAAGTATGAAATGCGGAAACGTTAAGAAATAGGGTACATATATAGGATTAGGGGTGGGCAGATTTTACACAAAACTGATTAACCAAATCGAACCAAACCGGTTTAACTGAAATCTTCGGTTAATTCAGTTTTTGGTTCGGTCAAGAAATCAATGCTATTTGCTTTTTGCCTTTTCAGTGATTAGTTCGGTTTTGGAGAGCAGTTAACCAAGCAACCAATTTAACTGACGATGCACTAAGTGCCCTGCTTTTCCCCTATGAGACGCCGCGACCCAGCTTGGCCCAGCCAGTCTTTCTAGTCAGCCCATAAACTGTAAGTCCACAAAAACCAAATAAAAGCCCTCACCGCATCCACAAACCCTAGCAGTCATCGGACTCTCCCTTGCTCCCTAAACAACGGAGAGAGCTGTGGTTCACTCATGTTAGTTCACTGAAATTGTTGGAGCGAACCAAGCTAAAGCAGCTTGGAAAATATACGGGCGTGCCACTTTTTTAGAGCACAACTTCTTTGAAATATATATGTGAACACATGTCTAATTGACCAATCCAATGCAGAAATGCCTATACAACTTCTTTGAAAGATATATTCCCCACCTACTAGGAAACCGTTCCGTAGAAGCAAAATAGAACAACAGTTCACTGCCTCTCAACTCGGAAATCAGATTGTGAAATCCTTAGAATGTGATAGTTTTGTATTCTTCTATCCCACATTGCAATCATTAATTGAGTAGGCTGACATGGCCGTGACAAAGATTTGGAAGCAACTGCTGATCAGGCTCATCTTTCATTTCAAACTAATGTATAACTTTATTTTCATAATATTTATAAACAGAATTTGATGGTTCAAAACTGCTATAGGCTGGCGTCGACCCCGTGCAAAATTTATATATGTGTACGTCTAGCCAAATCAAGTCCTAATCGCGCCACATCAAGTCCTAATCGCGTAGAAATCGACTCGATATCTTTTATTGTAGAGTGCTATATATCACCAACACTCTCCAACTAGGGGCACATGTACTGTGACAGGCCACGTAACAGGCAGTATGTTTTATAATGGATTTTTCCGAGATTTGATCCCCTGGCCTTTGCTGAGACGTAAGGATGATTAAGCTGACCAATTGTACTTTCTGAAAATGAAGAACATTGTCACTGATGTCTCTATGCACGCCAGCTCCAAATGGAAGTCACGTGTAATCAAGTTGGTCGATCAAATATGACCGTGTTAACAAAAATACGAAAAACGTCCACTTCACTGGCTTCCCTTTCGTTCCCAGGGATACGGGATAACCAGCGGGCCACGTTCAATATATATAGTATAGACGACAACCATCAATGTTTTTTGCTTCGTTGGTTAATTTGAAGCTTAAAGCAACCCTCAAGTCCCCAACCATCGTCTTTCCTACAAAATTTGATTCACATCAACGATCACACTTTTATTATGTAGACACGTCGCAGGACAAAAAAAAAACAAATTATTGATATCTGATCAGATCGAACTAGCTATAGTGTGACAACGGTAGGCACGGAACATTTTGCAGCGATCAGCGCCTTTCTCACATTTGATGCTCATGTGCTATGTACATCAACCCTCCATTCTTTTTTCCTAAGAATTACCGAAAAATACAATCAGGCAAGGGACATTTCCTTGTCAAACACATACGCTACCCCCTTTCGCGCACTATGCGGTCGGCAGGATTCGAACCGGCAACCTCACACTTGCGCTTACCACCCTCAACCACTACACCACATCCTCACATGTGCTCATATCCTTATATTCATTCCCCACATATTATACGAAACCGGGTGTAAATTGCATGTTTGAGGACCTAAATGAATTCAAATAAAAAATTTGTCAACTACAAAGTTTCATAACTTTTCGAGATATACAACTTTTATTTTGGTTGTTTTCCATCCGAGATCATTTACAAAATTTGAATTTCAAATTTGAATTCTCTCAAACTTGGTTTTCCTTGACCAGATGAATACAAATACAAAAGTTTTGAAATACAAAGTTTTATAACTTTCCAAAACCTACAGCTTTCATATTGATCATTTCCTCATATGATATAACAATAATAAATTTGTTCACAAATTTTACATCTCTCTTCTAGTTTGGTCCTCATGGAACTAATATGAGAGATGTAGGATTTGTGAACACTTTTATTACCATTTTGTCATATAGACAAATGACCAAAGTAAAGTTGTACATCTTGAAAAGTTATGAAACTTTGTAGTCCACAACTTTTTTATTTGAACACGTTTAGGGCTTCGAATTGTACTTTGAAATTGTATTTGCCGAATGTCCATTGTTATAGAACCGTCTGTGTTGATCATCACAGCCGGTTGGAGGCTTGAACCGGCTGTGATGAGGACCAACCCACCCAGCCGGTTCGTGTCTCTAACCGGCTGTGATGATGAGGCACTCATCACAGCCGATTCGTGGCTCCAACCGGCTGCGATGAGGATCAACACAGCCGGTTCGTGTCTCCAACCGGCTGCGATGATTGACGCACTCATCACAGCCGGTTGGTAATACAAACCGGCTGCGATGAGAGCATCACAACCGGTTCCATTTCTAACTGGCTGTGATAACCCTTTACAGCCGGTTTTAAATAAACCGGCTGTGAAGGGGGCCTTTGATTAGACCGAATCTGTAGTAGTGATAGTCAAGCTAATATGAGGTTTCAACTTAATTAACACATGCCAAACAACTGGATAAGCGATGTGTTGACAACAAGATAAATATAAGAAGTATTAGTATGAGTTGTGCTAAAACATTAGAAACGGGAGAACTAAAATCTTAGAATTTTTTTATTAGCCATGTTCCTCAAGTTTATCCATAAATTTCTGACAGCTTCCTCTTTTAAAATTACTAGTCAATGCATGAGAATGATATAGTAATGTCTAGTGTCTCTTAAGGGGGATGCCAAAAGGTATAATTAAAATTATATTGAAACTAGCATGGCCACAATAGGCACATATCCGATCCGTTCCTTTTCTTTAATGCTTATCATAATCTGAAAAAGGTGAAAACTTTATAAGTTTTGATCAACATATATTGTCTATCTAAAAATCTGTAACAATACATTCACATTAACATGGTGCTGGTTTTATAGCAATTGATAATATATTGTACATAACGCTAGATTTCAATTAACTAACACGTAGGAAGGAGGCCTTCAGTGTATGGCGAAAAAAAAAAGGTTAGGTTAGGTTAGGAAATGTGTTACAACTGGCGATATGCCCATTCAATTTACGACAAGTTTTGGCAAAGGTCACGGGAGTAAAAGATAGCCTTTTCCAGTTCATATGAAAACGACATCACCGTTAGTACAAAACACATCATCATCTCATCTCATCTCATCTCCTCACCAACGAATCAACGATCATGCAGCGAGAGCTGAATGCTGGACATGTACAGTGTAGCTTACGCGGTGGCTAGTGCTGCACCTTCAACAACCTGTAGCCGTACCCAGCTAATTAATGCCGGCGCGGCAAGCCAGCTGGACCATCGGAGCGCCGCAGCCGGCGAAGCAGCTGCCAACAACGTTAGCAGCGGCGCCGGCAGCGCGGCCAGCCACATCCATCGCGACCGTCGAGCTACTGCTGCTCTTGAGCCCGCCCCTGAGGAAGCTCTTGCACAGACCAGTCCAGACCGCGCGGTCCGGCCCACCGGTCACCGCCACCGTCCGCCGCGCCTCATCGCCGACGCTCCCATCAATGGCGCTCTGTCCGGTGAGGCGATCAACAAGCTCGAGGAGGATATCACTAGTGTACTCCAGGTGACCCTGTATCCCCAACACGTTCTCCCCCACCACGAACGCCTCCACCCTCGTCTTCTCCGAGTAAGCCACCACCGTCGCCCCCGGCGGGATCTCCCACACCTCGTCCCGGTGGACCTCAACAATGGTGGCGGTGGTGGTGGGGAGGACGAGCTCGCCCTTGCCGCCGAGACCTCCGAGGAAGCCGAAGCCGCCATTATTGACGAGACCTCGCGCGAAGGTCACGTTCCTCACGCCGACGTCCCAGCCGTTCCGTGCCCTGGCGACCTTCCCGCCAAGCGCACGGCACAGCAGCTGGTGGCCGAAGCAGACGCCGAGGACTCGTTTCCCCATGGCGTGGAGCGTTCGGAGGAGCGCGCAGAGGCGGTGGACCCAGGGTTCCTCGCCGTGCGCGTCGTGTGGGCTGCCGCTCACCACGAAGCCGTCGTATGATGCGAGGTCGTCTAGCAATGGGAACTCGCCGGCGATCACGCGGTAGCTGTCCCACCTCTCGCCGGCGCCGGAGCCGAAGGCGGAGACGAAGACGTTGTGGTAGCCGCCGTAGACCTTGGTGGCGTAGTCCGAGTCCCATAGCGCAAGAAGCAGCGCGTACCGGCGGCGCACTACTGGTGGCTTCGTCGCCGGCATCGTCATCGTCGATCGCGTCGCCGGAAACACGCAAGGAGAGAGCAAGTGGCGGTCTAGCTGCTTTTACTAGCTTCAAGAGTGTAGCGTAGTGTAGTGCACTAATGGTGGGCTGCGTTGCGATTGTGAGATTGAGATCGTTGATGGCAATCCGGTTGGAGACGACGACGCTTATTTAAGCTGCCGGGGTGGGAGTCCTCGTACGGCATGTGCGTGTAGACTGTAGAGGCGAGCTCGATCGGGTCGCGATCACTTGTGAAACACATGGCTGTTTTTATTTAGTAAAAAACTCACGCCGAAATCGGGATCGATCAGTATAGCGCGTGCGAATTTGGCAGCCACAGAGATGGGAGTGGATTTTAGATTAGAACGAGTCGATCGACGCGGCGCCGGCGAGGCCGCGAGGGGCATATGTTCTCTCAATCCCAGCATAAAGGGAGCAGATCGTGGAGAGAGCATACGCGTCGCTGTCGTCGTGGTCGGCTCGTCGCAGTCGCGTCGTGTGAGTGCAAGCACGAGAATGTGTAGGTGGCTGGCTCCTGTGTGGCTGTGTCTTTGGCGACTGTAAAAAGAAAAGGTGGTCACACTCTCACATGGATGCAAACACGATGTCAGGAGTTGGGCATGTATTCGGCGGGGAGCAAATTAGGCGGCAAAGTAGACAGCTCAGTAAGATAAAATATTCCTCCAACAAAGGAGTAAAAGTATGGTCGGGTTTTGGCCAATTGTCAGAGCGTGGTTCGACACAGAGGGTCAGAGACAGAGCCATCAGTTGGCATATATGATTAGGAGCTTAGTAGGGGCCTGTGCCTGTCAGCTTGGCAGTAGGGTCGAAATCAGATTGCTGAGTCACAAGGCGGTGTCGGCAAGGCGGCAAATTAAACAACTAGCACAGAAAGGAGATCAGCTGAAAGCTTTGGCCTGTGCTTTGCCAGGTTATCAAAATGTCAAAGGATCGACAGAGATATTGTCAATGGCGTGGTACGACGTCATCCGCTCCAAATTATTAGTCATTCAAATATTCTTGGCAACGAGTCAACATTCATGTCCTTCTGCCACATTGGAAGTCAGAGGCAAATTAAGTAAAGGAGACACAAACTTATTAAACTCTTAATCGTGGGAAAATCTAGCCAAGAATAGAGCTATCAAGAAGCATATGTAGGGATCTAAATTACGTAGAAATTTGTGAAACACAGGTTTTCCCTGTGGATGAAATTATCGGAAGTTTGCAAAATATTTCAGCCTAAATGTGCAACCTCTGCTAGGATGGATCACAGCTTGCAAATATGAAGTGAAAAAATTATTTAACCTATATTAGACTTCAATTGACTAATTCTATGGATAAGTATTGAGCAATTGTTTTAGCCAAAAATGGTGAATTTCGTTAATTTCACTTGGGGAATCAAATTTTACCAAAAACGAAATAGAATTCATAGATTCATGAGTGAGTGTGTGTGTGTGTAGATTTTGTGTTGTTCAATTGGTTCATCAGTAGTATATTATCATGTGTGTCGTTTAATCGATTCATTGACAGCAGTGATTCATATATCACCCCCTTTCACGCACGAGGTAAACATGTAACAGGCGCTTATACGGTAGTACAAGCAACAAGTTACTTCTCCATCAACCGAAAGGGCATCATGTGTGCAGATGGTAGGCTAAGCTTGCACGTCACATGATCGCACACACATGGCTAAATGCGAAACTTATTAGCTAGGGCATCGATCACGTCGTGCCAGCTCAAAATGAGACGACGCGAAATCAAGCTATAGGAATGATAATTTAATCCACACCGGCATGCCTAGTTGATTTTAATTACAAATCCATTGGCAATTGCCACGTCAATCGAAGTTGACACCCACGCCATCCATTAGATTAAACTAGTGGTTTACTACCAAGTGCATCAGGCTGCATTTCAAAATTTATAATGTTGCTCAATATAACATCACAATGATCTACCAAAAGATAATTTGTTTCCTAAAGTTGTCCCTAATATATAGACTTGATATTTTTGTGTTGAATGCTTTGACTCTTCAAGATAGTTGGAATGACTTATAATTTAAAACCGAGGAAATAACATCATATATTCCTATGGAGATATGAATGATTCATGAAGGATGAAGTTAAGTTCTGAAGAAGAAAGATGGAGGGTTTGAAATAAGATAACCGTGAGTGCACATACAACAAGTACTGACGTACACTATATTATTGCTTCTGGTGATTGCACGAACTTGTTAATGTTGAGGAGGAATAATTACTTCACCGTAGAGAAAGAGAAAGAAAACGGGATGTCATGTCAGGGAGAGGATTGGGCAAACAGCACCGGGTGGGACCCACACTCCACCACGTTTGACAGATCCTAATGCTGTCTGGGGTGGCCATGTGCCTGCGCGGGTACAGACTATTTTGCGACAACATTATTACGGATATAGGTAGTTTTTCGACAACACTATTACGGATATAGGTAGTGTTTGTGAAATGCACCAGATATATATATTTAGGTTTCAATTTTTTCTAACTTACATCATATATATGCCCGATCGCTCAAATCCTTATGACAACACCAAATGTTGTAGCGCACAAATATAATTAAACCAGCATATACACCGGGACGAATTAGGAAACACAAAAAGATGAACATGATTATTTCACATCCACAGACAACACCTTGGTATAGTCTAGACCCAAGAATCAGTCTTACAATCGTGCGTGAGGTAGGACTTGTTGGTAATGCCCGTGCAAGAGGATACTGTAAATTCCATGACAAGCACACATATTATTACTCTTGGCCCCCACGGTTGTAGCAAATTAAAACTATGTCAAAACACACATATACTAATACTTTTTATTTTGGGAGATTTGAGAGGTAACATTACTCGCCATCAACACAAAGGTTAAGTAATTGATACACAAGCAAAGCAGCAAATACATGACCCGAGAGGCTCAGACAAGTTGCTCGCCATTGAGTTGGATGCAATGGGAGAGGCAGTTGATGACACTATACGGGTGTGTCCCGTCCATCGAGTCGTGGCTTGTATAGCTGCTCCCGTCTACGAGATCGATCCTTTTCGTTTCATCAAAATCATACCCAAGATAAAGGGTATCAGCAGCGATAGAAGGAAAAGTTTCTGGTGCTAGAGAGATGCTACGGCGGCTGCCCATGAAAACTGCCCGGCCGTTGAAGCCCTTGGCCGGGACCAAGGCCCCGGCGTCCAGATCCACACTGTACAACTGGTACTTCCTCTTGTACTCGTGTTGGGCATCTTCGTATAACGAGCGGTGTACCAACATCAACTCCCCAGCATTGTCCACGAGGTGAAGGCTGTCCGCCATTTGGGAAAAATACATGTGGCTGCCTCGCTCAACAGCCACCATTAGCCGTGGCGGCTGCTGATCTGTGGTATTAAGCACCATAAGCCTTGTGCCGACACAACAGTAGAAGCGACCTGCGTAAGGTAAACTAGAATGCAAATACCCACTGTACACCACGGTCCAGCACACATCACCGGGCTTGGCGACCGCAAGAACTCTGGGATGGCTGAAACAGACCGCTACCATGGAGGCGGCGGCGTCGGCAAGGCCTACGCCATATACTTGAATGCCACTGAGCCACGCCGGATACATCGAACGCTTGTCCTCCAGCAGTAGCGAGGTCACCGGCGGGAGGTTGGTGAGGTGGCACGTGAGTGGGTTAAGCAAGCGGATTACCCGGGTGGGCTCGTGGAACAGCATCAGGAGACCTTCGGGAGTGAGAGCGAGCAGCTCGTGCTCGTCGAGCTCGTCGCGGAGGTCCATCCGGATGGACTCTCCGGTGGAGATGTTGAGAAACCGGTGGCATCGAGGGTGTCGGTGATGGCTTTGTCAAGCATGATCCATCGCCGAGGGAGGAAGCGGTTGTCCAGGCCGCCTGCCCGTGGATCCGGCGAGCGCCGCCGCCACGGTTGGCACGCGGCACGGAAGCGGATGTAGTCGGCCACGTCGTTGGCGAGGAGAAGATCGGCGATCAGACCGGCCGGCCCATCCCCAAGATTCGCCCAATCCACAACTTGTTGGCTAGGAGCAGGATCGAGCAGCTAGGTGTGTTTGGATTGTAGAAAAAAAACACGGTAGCTTTAGAAAAACACTATACCTAAATTCTGAGAAGCGTGTTTTTTTAAAGGGAAGAATAGTTGAATATTGAAAAGTTAGAATGAATAATGATTAGTTTGAATATGAAACAGCATGAGTCGCCACACCGTTTGCGACTTCGCGCTGGTGGATTTCTTATTAACGGACCAAAATCTCTTGATCGCCAAGTGACCGCGCACGGTACGAGAGTCGAGTCTCGCACGCTACCGATTTTGCCGTGCCGTATCGTTTTATTTATGCCCTGTTTAGTTAGTTTATGACGACAGGAGGAGGGTGTTAGAGTTCTTCCCAATCCCGGCAACCAAATTAAACCCAGCCGCGGCGGCGTACGTCGATGGCGGCGGCGGCGATCTCTGCCGTGCTCGGCGACGACGACCTCCTACGCGAGATCCTACTCCGCCTCGGCTTCGCCACGACCCTCGTCCGCGCCGCCGCCGTCTCCCGGCGCTGGCTCCGCATCGCCTCCAACCTCGCCTTCCTCCGCCGCTTCCGCGCGCGCCACCCACCACCGCTCCTCGGCTTCTACTACCACGACTACGGCGACGGCGCCCGCACTTCCTCCCCGTCTCGCAGGCCCCCGAGCTCGCCGGCGCCATCCGCCTCGCCACCTCCTCCGTCGACGCCGCCAGATTCGTCATCAAGGACACCAGTAACGGCCGCCTGCTCGTCCATGGCTACAAGGGCCACAACCACGCGGTGCTCGATCCGCTGCACCCGACGCGAGACGCGGCGACTCTCCCGCACCCGGAAGACCTATACTTCTGGGCGTTCCTCGCCGGCGGCGACGGCGGCGGCGTCGTTTCTGCATGCGTGTTCTTCCCCTGGGGCAAAGCCATGGTCAAAGTGGCCAGGACCTTGCGTGCAATGCAGCGCGTGGTCTTCCAACACACGGTGATCGATGTCCCGAGGACAGCGGCGGTCGTGGGCGTCGTGCACGCGCCGGTCCAGGGCAAGATCTACATAGCCACCAACTGTGGCGACATGCTCGTGTTGGTTTTGGCATCCATGAGCCTCTCTGTTCTTCAGCTCCCTGACAAAGTAAACACTACCAATTTCAAGCTCTCATGCCCGGAGGATGTTGATTCCGGATTTTTTTCTCATCCAAGGAGAGGGGTGTCTGATCAGCATCTGGCGTCATGAAGATAACTGGGCTCAGGTGTGTGATGCATTTTGTGTGCAGGAGGCATTCGATCGTCAAGAGGATGTCACAGTACTTGGAGCTGATGATAATCTTGAGTATGTGTTCTTGGGGCTGAATCGAAGTAAACGTTTTATGAGTGTGCATCTAAGGAGCTGGACTGAGAAAGTATATGATGAGACTGTGAAGTCTATAACGTTCTCCAATGTTAAGCCTTTTATGATGGTCTGGCCTCCGGTCTTCCCAGCTGCAAAGGAGGAAAATGTTCTAGAGGAATGATGTCGATCTTATTGTTTTATTTCAATGTTATTGATCTTTCAAGTTCCTTTCACTGGCTATTACTATAGTAGATTCTGGTGTTGCGGTTTGTTTCTGGTGTGTGGTAACTGAAATAGAGAAGAATTTAAAATATTACTTTGAGTTAGCAATCACACAACTGCCTCCTATACTTTTGTATAAAATGTTTTTGGATCCATGCATGTGTTTAATCCAACTCTGCTGTGGTCTGAAGCAGTATTTGCCGTGCTTGCTGGCACGATTAGCCATGGTCACTGCCAAGCTCATACTATCAGCTGTCCCTTGCATTGAACAAAACATGGTAAGCTCAGGTGTGTTCAGATTGAGGAAAAAACATTGTAGTTCCAGAAAAACACTACAGCTAAGTCTTGGGAAGAGTGTTTTCTGAGGAGGAGGAATAGTTGAATAGTAAAAAGTTGGAATGAATAGTATTTTGTTCGTAATGTGAACAGGTAGAATCATTTAGGCGCATTATTGTACAATTAGTTTTACATCAGGCTTTATTAAATTTTTCAAATAAACAAAGTCCATGGTCCAGAATTCAGATTTTTTTTTTTAGTTATCATTGAGTTTGTACATACAAGAGTTTAAATCATTATTATGTTTATCTGAATTTAAATATCACTAGGATTGAATTATTTTATCTAAATCCATGTAGTCAATCCATCGTAAGTGCTTGAAGATGAGTCTTGTTGCTGCTCTTGAGTACTCTACAGAGATTTTGGCAAAAATTTGTAGATAAGCTGCTCCATCCTACGATTCCTACCAGTGGGAAAAAGGTACTTTCCCAGCGACGCCACTCGATGTCGTCCGTGAGCTAGCGCAGAGAGGATGACGGGTGGGGCCTGGAAGATTTGATTTTCTTGTTTTCTTAACATTTAGCTATTTGGGAAGTGACATAAAAGTTTAATTTTGCTCCAGTGGACATTGGGTTTATTCCAACAGCTCCCCAACATTTGGTCTAGAAGCTCAGAGACATGTGCAGAGAGAGTTGTCGTAAATTTTGAGATATTGAATTTTAAAAAAAAGCAAAAAAAATACGTTGATAGATTAAGCAAATTTCAAACGGTTGTCCAGCATTTGGTATGGCGCTTGAAAATAACATAGTAGTATCCTATGGAGATATGAATGATCAAAGAAGGATCAAGTTAAGTTCTGGAAGAACATGCATGATTGAAGAGATTAGCGAAATTTGTGAAAATTAGCTTTTTCCAATGGAAGAGATTAGCGAAAGTTTGCAAAAATATTTTAGGCTAAATAGGCAACCACCGCTAGGATGGAGCACAAGTTGCCAAAATGAAGCAAAAAAAATTAAATATGTGCATATCAATTTTCAATTTTTTTGATAAATATTAAACATGTTTTTAGCATAAATTGTGAATTTCGTTAATTTCACTAGGGAACTAAATTTAACCAAAACCAAAATTGAGAACATACATACATTCATGATTGAGTGTGTGCATATATTGGCGTTCTTTCATGGGTTCATTAGTAGTTTATATATATTGTCATGTTTTGGCGTTCAATTGATTCACTTAAGAGCAATTATTCATATATAATCGACTTTCACGCACGAGGTAAACATGTAACAGGTTTCTACAGGTGCTAGCAACAAGTTATGTCTCTATTATTAACCGAAATGCATCATGTGTGCAAATGGTAGGCTAAACTTGCACATCACATGATCACACCTACATAGACTAAATGCAAAAACTTGTTGGCTAGGGCATCGATCACATCGTGCCAGCTCAAAATGAGACAACACGAATCAAGCTATAGGAATGATAATTTAATCCACACTGGCATGCCTAGTTGATTTTAATTACAGATCTATCCATTGACAATTGCCACGTCGATCGAAGTTGACAGCCACGTCCTCCATTAGATTAAACTAGTGGTTTACTACCAAGTGCATCAGGCTGCATTTCAAATTTTATAATGCTGTTCGATACCATCACAATGATCTACCAGAACATAATGTTTCCTAAAGATGTCCCTAATATATAGGCTTGTTATTCTATGTTGAATGGTACTGAGATCTCTCTCTTTTATATAATACAAACTTTATCTCCTGGCCAAAAAGCTAACTATATTTGAATAAAAATAGCACGTGATTAATATTTGAATCATGGAGGCATGCTAATCCAAACTAGAAACTAATTTAAAAGACTATATATATGAATATAATGTCTAAATGAACGGTAGATCTTTAAAGTGTAAAGGAGAAACTCCTGAATTAGAGGACTATATAAATCCCAAATGAACATATACTTGGAAGCCTTGATATACACTACTATGAAATCAATTATTTGTTAGTCATCACATCTAGGATGAACTCAAAAGAAATAAAAAAAAAAACTGTTTGGTGTAACATCTAGAGGAAATCAACTGTACGCAAATTTGTTTAAGAATTTTTTAGTAGACGATGATATACATCTCAAGCAACATTAGGTACAACTAACTTTCATCCACTATAACTTGGATGGATGCTTATTTTAAGTCAATCAAGTCCCGCATCTGACCACTATACCTTCCTCTTTCTTGACCTCGATGACTTCGTGTCAGTTGTCAGCTTCTCTGCTGGAGAAAATGAGAGATATACATCTCTCCTTGTCACTGAACTAGGAAGATGGCCCGTGCAAATATGAAATAGCGGGGAAGCTAGGTTTTTGCAGTGTTAACATTTATATTTTTATTACTTAAGTATATATTTATTTAAATTAATTTTAAGATTTGGCCATGTTTGTTTGGACTGAAAGTGTCGGCTGGGGCTGGCTGTTTCAGCGCCACCCCAACCGGTTTAGTCCAGACGAACATGTGAATATATGTCCTGAACTCAGAGTCATCTATGTTATTTAATCCGCGTGTTCGCCATTGACACGGTGTTGTTTTAGCCAAGAGGCCATACGATACCCTAAAAACTACACGTTCCTCTTTCTTGATCTCCATGACTTCGTGTCAGTTAATTGTCAGCTTGTTTGCTGGAGAGAATGAGAGATACATCCTCTCATTGTCACTTGAATGCCAGGCTCTCCTGTGTTTTGTTTTTGTCCTCCGTAAGAACGAACGAACCTTTCCGATCGTTTAATATCGAATCCACGCCAAACTCCCGAATCAGAAGTTCAGAACGCCAAACTCCGGGGCATCTGATTGTGACCCTGATGCCAGCCTTGTCGATCGCTTCCACTTCTGGACTTCTAGTTCCTGTGCGCAGCAATCTTCACGCGCGCTGTCAATCCCCTACTCAGTTCGAAAGGAAAAGTCTGATCATTTTTTTAAAAAAAAAATAAAAAAATTCCACGTGCTTCACAAGCGACCGTGACCGGAAGGCCAGCTCCCTCCACGGCGACGCGCTCCGCTGCTCCTTAAATAGCAGCTCCGACTTCGACGCCTTCGAATCATCACAAGCTCATCACTCATCACTCAGCTCGATCGATCGCTGCACGGAGCTCAGATCAGCTTTCGCGGAGCGGAGCTCGTGACAGCTACAGCTACTACATACATATAGCTGGTTATAGCTGGTCGTCTTCTTCCTCTCGATCTCCGTTGTGCGTACGTAGCTTCTCTGTGCTACAACGATGACGGTGGCGACGCCGAAGCCGGCAGCAGCTGGGTGCGGGGGGAGGCGGCGGTACGCTCTGCTTCTGGCGCTATGGGACTCGGACTACGCCACCAAGGTCTACGGCGGCTACCACAACGTCTTCGTCTCCGCCTTCGGCTCCGGCGCCGGCGAGAGGTGGGACAGCTACCGCGTGATCGCCGGCGAGTTCCCATCGCTAGACGACCTCGCATCATACGACGGCTTCGTGGTGAGCGGCAGCCCACACGACGCGCACGGCGAGGATCCCTGGATCCACCGCCTCTGCGGGCTCCTCCGGACGCTCCACGCCATGGGGAAACGAGTCCTCGGCGTCTGCTTCGGCCACCAGCTCCTCTGCCGTGCGCTGGGCGGGAGGGTCGCCAGGGCACGGAACGGCTGGGACGTCGGCGTGAGGAACGTGACCTTCGCGCGAGGCCTCGTCAATAATGGTAGCTTGGGCTTCCTCGGAGATGATCTCGGCGGCGAGCTCGAGCTCCTCCTCCCCACCACCAGCGCCGCCATTGTTGAGGTCCACCAGGACGAGGTGTGGGAGATCCCGCCGGGGGCGACGGTGGTGGCTTACTCGGAGAAGACGCGGGTGGAGGCGTTCGTGGTGGGGGAGAACGTGTTGGGCGTACAGGGTCACCCGGAGTACACTACTGATATCCTCCTCAACCTTGTTGATCGCCTCACCGGCCATAACGCCATTGATACGAGTGTCGGCGACGAGGCGCGGCGGACGGTGGCGGTGACCGGCGGGCCGGACCGCGCGTTCTGGACGGCGCTCTGCAAGGGGTTTCTCAGAGGCCGCGGTGGCGGCGGCGCTGGTTTTGCAGCTGGGGCTCGTCGTTGTGCTTACTTGTTATGAATTTAGGACCCCTCATCACTGAGTCGATCAGTGCCGGCTAACTTCATCTTACACTGTTTTTTTACTCACTCCGATTGTGAGTTTACTTTATATTTATATGATGTATGATTAATAATAAATGAATATGTTGTCTTTTTTTTTAAAATGTTTTAGAATAGTCAAACATACTACTTGTATATATACTTTGCAGTCTAGGTTGTATGCAAATAAGACACATGTTGACCTTACGCCACATTGATCGTATAGAGCAAGGACAGGATCGGACTATATATGTGTGCTTCACCTACTTGCTGTCCTGAGGTATATTATTCTATAAACAATTTAAATGCTACGTATGAGACCTACTGGCACATATAATTGACAAGTTACTCTCGTTTGATATGTTGCCACTAACCAAATCTCAGCTTAGCAAGGGCCATATTCGCTACAAAAATCCTCCATCTTGATTGGAATCATTGGATATTTAAGTAATATAACTATATTATTAGTTTGCTAAAAAAAAGAAAATATTCTAACCTCTAGCCACACAAACCAATGTTTAACAATATTCTCAGCTCACAGACTGATCATAAATAAAAGATTAAGTGTATGTAAACAAGAAGAATAGATCAAAACCAAATTATGTTAGGAAAAAGTCCAAATTACTCCCCTCAAGTATAGAAAAAGTTTGGATAACCCCTAAACTATTGTTTAGTTTAATTAACCCCCTAAACTATGTGATTTGTTTCAGTTTACCCCTAAAGCAATTTGTATTTTTATATCTCCATATAAGTTGAATTTTAATTCAAAATTTTGCATGATGGTAGGGGCCATCATAATGCAGGTCAAGAAAATAATCATGGTTTTTTCTTTATGCTTTTTGTGGAATTTTGTATCTTAAAGTATTAATTTATTATTGAATATCCTACACTATCAAAATAATGAAAAAAATATGATATATTTTTCTAGCATTTGTTATGATGTCTAATGTCATCTTGCAAAATTTTAACTCGAGACTCCACTTATGCATAAAGAAACAAAGAGGATAAAATGTGTTAAGGTGTAAATAAATCAAATGACATAGTTTAGAGGGTAAAATGAACCAAAGCATAGTTTAGGCGGTTATCCAAACTTTGACTGTACTTGAGGGGAGTAATTTTGACTTTCTCCATTATGTTATTGTTTCTCCATCCATTGTTGGCGAAAATATTTAAGGCGACCACCTTCATCACATTGTAACAGGACCAAAACCGAAGCCAAGATGCTCCCTGATCTGAAAACAGCCTGCATGGAGGTAAATTGTTTCGTTACGTGTATACACTAAATTACCCACATAAGAGTTGCAACCCCAACAAAAATCAAATCTTTGTCCATCTTTTTTTCATATCATTAACTAGTTACTAAGCATATGCGCTAATGACTTTAGTGGGGTTAACCTAGTAGCTATATTATTTACCACTCTTTATTTTAGCATGTTGACACTTAAAAATAGATATGTTTAATATTTTTATTGTGATCATAGGAGCAACATTTTTTACTTGTAGACCAATTTCTCTTAACGAAGTTGTCCTTGGTTAATAAGATCACTATATCATTAGTAGGAGGCGTATATTATATAGGAGCGCACCGATATCCGCACATTGTTCACACTCTTGAAGACGGGGCTTTTTACCGCTTTCGGCAAATTATAAATAAATGAGGACAAGTAATGATCCTTTTGATGTTTAATTATATTTGCCGACATGACGATGTGATTCGGCGACCTAATTGATACCGTACTCTCACGCTGACATGTCCTAATTTTATTATAGGTTAATCAGTTGCCAATCAAAAGCTGCACCATTGACGCAGTTTTTTTAGCCAAACATTACAACTGTTTTCCTGTCTATCTGCTCCATGATTTGTCTCTGATGGAAGATGCATATCATCCTCTTCTACTTCTCGATCTCATGCGCCAACAACAGTCTTGAATTGGTCATCCTGACTAGCTAGTTTCCACTGTGCTGATGATCTCTTTGACCTGATCGGCTGATCCTGACTCATCTTTTCTCAGTATTTAGTTCCCATCTTTCCAGGTCGTTTTTACCGAGAGGGGTATTTAGTTCCCATCTTTCCAGGTCGTTTTTACCGAGAGGTCTTTTACAACGCATAATACTAGGTTATACTAGTGTAAAAAAAGACTAGTATGTAATAATCCAACGGTTGAGATTAATTGTATACTACTTAAAACTCCATCAGTGATATATGTAGTAAATGAGAGTAGTATTGGTGGTATAGGGGTAATATAGAAAATAAATTTATTTGGCATTTGTGTAATATGTTGTAAATTATAATGACATTTTTAATATTGTATTATATGATATTTTTATATGTTTACATTTGGACATCTGATGTGTTTCTTTATGTCGCCTGGAAGCCGTTCTTCTCTTGCCGGCGTCGACCGCGGCCTTGGGGCACGACGGCCAGACCACGTACTGAATCCGCCGTGGCGTGCAAGGAGCTAAGTTCGGCTGGAGCAGCGACGCGTCGTTCCTCCTCGGCCGCGGCCCCGGTGGCGTGCGCACCTCTGGCCCCAGTGATGGCGCACCCACAGGGGACACACCCTTTGGGTGCGCAACTCTGGCCCCGTCGACGGCATTACTCTTGGTTCCCTCTCCTTGGCTTGCGCGAAAGAGTTGTTCCTTCGGTCAGTCAACTGCTCTTGGCTAGCACGCACATATGGTGTTCGACGTTGTGCATCAGAAGTGGGGGCATGCCTGATGCTACGTGCCATTTGTTTAGTTTATAGTTACTTCATTGCTAATACGTGGATGCCTTTGAGTTGCCTACTCTCTGGGTCATGTATATAAATGTAATTATCATCAATCATCATGTGAATAATTCTTTGTTCTACTTTGTTGAAGCTTGTGGGATTCATTTGCACATCAGAGCCATCCGAAATTGATCAATTTAAATATATCATGCAGTTAACAAACAGGACCAACTACAGCACACACGGAACCGTCAGGGGTTCGTGTTTAATGCTAGCTGATGTCATCCATCTACAAATTCACTAGCTTAAAACCAATTTCATCACGCACGGATTAGTTTGAAACCAGCAAGATTCCCGATGTTATCAGCTAGAATGTTGCAGTGGAGAGGAGGGCAGGGGAGCCGTCGTGGTTGCCGCCGTGGGGGAGGGCCGGAGCGCTGCCCTGGTGGAGGGCAGGGGGGCCGCCGTGGGTGATGCTGTGGCCTGTGGGGGAGATTGGAGGCACTAAAGTGATGGAAGGCAGGGGGCGCCGTGGACATCGCCATGGGGGAGGTCCGGGGCACCACCGTGGGGGAGTGGACGGGTGCCGCCGTGGGGGATTCAACGATTTTCAGCGGAGAAGAATGTGCCGGTGGGCACTAAGGATCGGAAGTCAGGGACATTACCAAATTAGCTAAGCCCAAAGTACAACTTGCCCCTCATCAATGGATGGCTAGATTTGATTTATACCATATACTACCAGATGGTAGTATTGTGTATTGTAAAAGAGCTCTTTTACGAAACTACCAACGTTAGTTCATGCATGCCAAAAAAAAAATTACTCACAATTTTCTATAGTTGATAATTAGCAATGTCAATCAGAGCTGAATCATATTGGAGATATATATTGTTACGCATATAGTAATATTTAATAGGAGTGCCATGCCTACATGTCTCCTCGCTGTTCACATTTGACACGGCCGTGGGCAAACGCAGACACGGCCAAAAAGGTTTCACCGGTCCCTTTGTTGTTTATTTCGGCGACACTATCATGTGTGATGTGGCAACTGATTGTGAGTTGTGACCTGCAGCTAATCTCAACTCCTAACCACAGGCACGTAACGTAAGTAATCAACCCACGCCATCAGCCCTCCTGTTCATGACTCGTCGTCATTCACTTTTCACTTCATCTTTCTCCTGTTCCTGATTTCCTTTTCAATCTCCCCAAATCGCACTCTCGGTCGCTCCTTCCTTTTTTTAAAAAAAAAAACCGTACTCTCCTGCAGTCGCCAAAAAGGCACGTACGAAGCCACCTGTCGGTGACAGCGATCGACGTGGGTTTATATGGATCGGAATTGCTTCTGGCTACCCACTTCGATCACGTTGGTCTTGAGAGTTTTTGCCAGCTTGGGCCTTGGCCGCGTCCATGGATTCCATTCCATTTCTTACTTTGTGTCCCGGCGCGTCGTGGCCGCCGGCCGGCCGATTCCGGGTCAGTGCGGTGGTGCAATTCGCACGATCCCCACTTCGCTGGGGCACCTGAATATTGTATAGAATCCACGTGCTTCACAAGCGATCGCGACCCGATCCCAGCTCCGCGGCTACGCGAACTCGCGCAGCAGCATACTTGCAATTGCAAAAGGAGCGAGCGACCCGGCTTGGGGCCGGTGCCGAGCATTGCAAGATGCAAGCTCGAAAAGGCACAAAAATGCATGACTGCTTCACTGAATGTCCTGTATTGGCCAAACATTTCTTTTGCATTGCCAATTTGCCACTTCCTCCTCCTCTTTTTTATATGGATCGGTCATATTTTAAGTTGCAACAATTCAACCCAAGCCCCGACATGTGGGGGCTCATCACATAATGCCAGCGAGGCAAAACCACTCAGAAAACTCACGAGGGTAGATCAAACGGTTTTGGAAAGATCAAGATGTAAAACATCTCGTTTCAAAGGCGAGGGTGTGACGTAGACCACCAACTAAACGCCAAGAGATTGATTATATAGATTTTTTCCTAAAAAAAACTTAAAAATTAGAAAAAGTGTACATTACCGCCGTCAACTGCTACCAAAGAGCATATTAGCCCCCTTATACTCTTAAATCGTGTACATTTAACCTTAAACTCACAAAATAGTGGAGATTATCCCCTAAGACCCTAAGGCCTTAAGACTGTTCAATGTTACTCTCCAAGGAATGAAGGAATGGAGTAGTATTAATCTTGGTTTTCCTCACGAAGACGTTGACACAATAGTGCTTTTCTTATCTAGGTAATCAAATTGATTTATATCACGACGACGTGGAGTCGTGGACATAATAGTGCTTTCTTAGCCAGCTAATCGAATTGATTTATATTCATTCCGAATAATCCAACGTGATACTTGTCTCCCTCCCTCACTATCGAACAACTGCATGCACCCTGCTAATTCTTGGTGGCAACAGATGCGATCAGTCAGAAATTATGAAGAGCATGGCACTTGTGATTTTGGAAGCATACATGATCCTAAAGTGTCAGGATCCTTATTATTTGTATATGACGATGACAAGAACAAAGAAGCCTACATGCCCAGGTAGTGTGAGTCCGAGGAAACAACATGAAACAAAATCAGCCTTAAGACCTTGTGGTGGGGGGGGGGGTAATGTACCTGGTTTAGAGAGTTAAGGTTAAAAGTACATGATTTAGCTTAAAAGTACATTATTAGCCCTGGTCTATGCTATCATTGCTGCATAGTTGACAATGCAAAGGGAAAAAAACAAATTAGATATTGGCGTGGCTCCAGAATTGTTAGCCCTGGTTTAAGCTACCATTGCTGCATATTTGACATGGTTAAAAAAAACCAATTAAAGATTTGCGTTTGCTAGACCAATTAGATTAGAGGATTATAGATGAGTTTTTATATAGCCTAACGTCCATCCTTTTTTTTGTTGCTGTTTTTTTTTCACCGTGAGAGCTTGACACATGGCATATCCATTTGGATCGAGCGTCTACAAAAATTAAATGGAACACGTATCTTCAGCTCATCGCGCGTACAAGACGACTGCTATGGAACCCATCCAACACAAGAAAAAGAAACAAAAAAAACGTAAAAGTTTGCACCCGATGACCGCAGCCTTGCATGTTGTTGCGTGATCCGCCCCATGACTCCATGAGGATGTCGTTGGAATCTCTAAGGCTTCTGCATTCGCTGGAGAGGAGCCCACGCCGTGGATACGTCAGACCAGCCGCGCCGCCGGCAGAGACGAGCGCGCGCTGTAGCGAGGAGCCGCCGGTCGCTGGGAGAGGAGATGCGCGTGCCGCCTCCAATCCTCCGCCGTTGCTGCGCCGGCATGTTCCAGGCGGCGTTGGGCACGTGCACAATGAGGAAGACGCGAAGGCAGGGCGGCCTGGCGACGGCTCTTACCTCGTCATGGACGCGGTGGAGCGCCACCGGAGTCGAGGAATGCGCCTCCGAGGGAAACCGGGTGCCGAGTGTGGGAGGTCGGCGGGTATACCGGTGGGAAAAGAAAATTGATTTTGACAGAAATATTTTTTAAATATTAGTTTGATGGCCATATCTGTTGAGCCTTACAGGTAGGTCCGACGTGAGGGATAAGACGGGCTCGATTTGGGTGAATCGGCCTTAAGGCCTCGTGGGGGGTAATGTACCTGGTTTAGAGAGTTAAGGTTAAAAGTACATGATTTAATAGTATAAGGCCTTGTTCGGTTGCTGGGGTTTGATTCCTGAGCTGGACCAGTTCTATGCATGGTTTGAGTGGTTCAATGCATGTCACTCAAACGTCTTTTTGGCATGGAACGAGGTCAAATCATGTTGGGTTTCAAATCCTTCCAGGCCTAACCGAACAAGGATTGATTCCATGCCAAGATATTTCATGTTGTTTGGAGCTCATTCTATGGCATTCCATGCCAAACGAACAAGGCCTGAGGGGGTAACGTACTCTTATGATGTGTTTAGATTGTAGGAAAAAACACTGTAGCATAAGAAAAACACTGTAGCATTCGCTGGGAAACGTGTTTTGTGAGGGAGGAATAGTGAAAAGTTGGAATGAATAGTGAAAAGTTGAAATAAATAGTGAATAGTTGGGAATCTGAACATGGCCTTATGTAAGATGTAATCTACACTTTTTCCTTAAAAAAATACGAAGGCCTGTTTGATGTTCAGAGTCAAATGAAAAAGTCTTCGACTCTTTTTTCTTTCGGGCAATTGAAGCCACGGGCCATTTTCAGAGAGCCCATTCCCTAGCTGGGCTCAAATAGGCCTAACCAGCACGTTCAGGCCCCACACGTCCGGTCCACCACCCCCGCCCGCCGCAGCCCCCCGCCTCTCGTGTTTGAGTGTTCCCGTTTCTCCCCAAACTCCGGAGGAGCCTTCGGCGCGACGCTCCCCCAGTCCCCACGGCTCCACCACCATCCCTAAAACCCTAGACCACCCACGGGAGCGGAGCGGGGAGCCTCGGATTCCGCCCGGCACCCGCCGCAGCCACCCGCCGCCATGAAGCTGACGGTGAAGACCCTCAAGGGTACGCACTTCGAGATCCGGGTGCAGCCCAACGACACGGTACGGAGCCGTCCCGATCCCCCATTTCGTTTTCGATTTCCCTTTTTTTTTTCTTGTGCTTCAGATGGCCGATCGCGCATCGTTGTTTCGAGTGGAAGCGGAGGCTCAGATCAACGATGCGCATTGGGCTGCTGTAAGGTGCTCGCATCAGGGCATTTTTGAGTGATTTTTTTGCGGCGTTGTGAACGGGGAGGGTTCCGAGAGGAGCTGGCCGTTTCGCCGGAGGTGAGAGGATTCCTGTTTCTATGTGGTTTTTATTAGGATTCTGTTGACCAAATGCAGCAGGAAATGTGATTTCTGTGATGGCGAGGGGGTAGAATTGGTACTGGAGAATGAGGTCCGCAGCAGGTGTTCCTTGTGGTTACGATTTGAAGCTTGTTGTCACAGTCACTGCCGTTTCGGGGTGTTGATGCTGTCCTTGGGATGGCGTAGGTCTGTAGCTTGGAGCTGGCCGTTTATCCTTGTATTGTGTTGCTTGTAACTGGTTCTGAGGTGGAGCACGTGTTATCCATTTATGGTGCTGGTCTCTGATTCACGTGTTATACATTTAGCAAGTGTCAGGTCCTAATACTCTAATAGTATCTGTTTATTAATTGTTACTGTTCTTGATTATTCTTGGTAAATATTGATTTCGGCAGTGCTGTGGGTTGGTACAGCAAAAATCAAATAAAAGGATTGCGATAACCGTTAACCGCCTATGGCAGAGTTACAGGGGACTGCCCCCAAAGTTTAAATAAAATTAGGAAGTTGGGTTTAGACTTTAGAATTTAGATGAGAAGAACCAAGATTCAGGACATGTGGGCCTATTTGGGTTTCTTCTCCACATGCCTCGTGTTAGTGTGTTCTTTTTTCCATCTCTTCTTCCCTCTGCCGTCTTCAATGCAGGCGCAGCGCGGTCTCAGATGTATCATGATTGCCTGCTTGTTGTGTTTGTGATCATGTACTCATAGTTGAATTTGTCGTCTTGGTATGTGTGATTGTATCAATGTTGTGGTAACTCTTGCTGTTTTATCAGATTATGGCTGTGAAGAAGAAAATCGAAGAGAAACAAGGAAAAGATAACTATCCATGGGGTCAGCAAATGCTGATTTTCAATGGGCAGGTTTTGAAAGATGAGAGTACACTGGATGAGAACAAAGTCAGCGAAGATGCCTTTTTGGTTGTCATGTTCAGTAAGGTTGTCTTCTGTTGTACATATCTCATAGGAATCTTTTCAGTTAGCCATCACATTTTTTTGAACTATTTGACTAAAAGTTTATTGTGATTTGTTTCAAAACAAATTTTGAGATAATTGTAACAACTTGATTCATTAAAAAAACTTGATGCAAATTTTATTAATGCACATAGTTCAAGCCGTAGCATGTTCAGATGAAGCAAATTTAGGTGCAAAAATGTAATAGTTATTCTCCAACAACAAATTTGCCTGGAAAATTATTTGGTCTGCATTGATGCTTTGGAGTTTTGCTGATCATCTGACATAATTAAATAAGATTTCACTCCTATAGAGCAGCTATACCACACATACTCCTTTTAGTTGCAGTAAAGAGTACACACTATATGGCAATTGGCAATACACATTTTAAGACTGGCTGTTCCTTGAATGTATAATGGAGAATATCTATTGATTATCACATTTTTCAACATTTTCTCTGTGATGCTTGTGCACTTAGTCTGTTTCTTATAAGTGCATGATTATCTACTCTCTGCAGAGTAAAACAGCTGGTTCAAATGGAGCCTCATCTGCCCAGGTAAAGTTAT
Organism: Digitaria exilis; assembly: GCA_015342445.1. Lineage (NCBI taxonomy): Eukaryota > Viridiplantae > Streptophyta > Magnoliopsida > Poales > Poaceae > Digitaria > Digitaria exilis. Next base: position 1,425,768 of record JACEFO010000036.1, read on the forward strand.
TCCCTTTAGGGGTGGAGACTGGAGATACAAACTACCCGTTTATGTACTGACTGCATGAACCATTGCTAGCCCTTAAGCACTCCTGCAACCAGGCAAGCACCTCCTGTAGATGCTCCACGACAAGCTTCTCAACCCCTGTGAGTCTCTTGATGGGGTTTCTTTCCTTTTTTTATTTTTTGCCCCTTCATTCATTTACATAGAGTGTTGTTTAAACTAAATGGATGCATGTTTTATTCCTTTTTCAGGGTGGCAGCAACTACTTCTCAGCCTGAAGCACTTCCTGCACAGTATGTATCCACTATCCAGTCTGCCACTCACATATCTGTATTTGTTGACTCGTTTCGCCACTTGCACAGTAATGTATCCTGTCTACCCAGTCACATATCATGTATCTGTGCTTGTTGACTCATTTGGCCACATGCACATTCCTGGTGCAATATTGTCCATCCGTATCCGATTTTGAATTTGTTTTAGAAGATACATATGAAGTGTTCCTACACAAACGTCATGTTACATTTATTGATTACGCTTATGGATGCTTTTTTTTACTTGTTTCCTTTTGTTAGGGCCCCTTCAAACACATATGACAATGCAGCATCAAATCTACTATCAGGAAATAATCTTGACACAATGATTAGCCAGCTAATGGAAATGGGTGGAGGCAGTTGGGATAGAGATAAAGTCCAAAGGGCTCTTCGTGCTGCTTACAACAACCCAGAGCGTGCTGTTGAATACCTGTACTCTGTATGTATTTGTTTTCCTTGTCATTCTTGAATTGAATCCAATTTTCTTGTTCTGATAGATGAAATTTGTTTCTTGAACACTAGGGTATCCCGGTAACATCGGAAGTTGCTGTTCCAGTTGGTGGTCAAGGAGAAACCACAACTGATCAAGCTCCTGGGGAAGCTGGGCTCTCCGGAATTCCAAACGCTGCTCCACTAAATCTTTTCCCGCAGGTTTACTATTTTCAGGTTTCATTTCATTTATTACCACAACATATTGAAGCATGTATTGACCAATTAAACAACCCAGCAGGGGGGTTCCTATGCTGGAGGTGGTGCTGGTGGTGGAACACTTGATTTTCTTAGAAACAACCAACAGGTCCTCAGAATTTTAAGTTTTGTCGTTTAAGTGTTTTAGATATTTTTTTCTCTAGCTAAAAATTATAATATTAAAAATACAATGCGCACATGGGGTCATGGGTGTGCCCTCCTGGCGTCATGCTTATTAATATAGTGGTGATCTGACGCATTAGTAAGTCGTAACAGCATCATCTTTTACCTTGTGCAGCCACATTTATTTCCCCAGTACACCTCATCTTAATTTGCTTCTATCATGAGCTTTGTAGAACTTCTTAATAAGCCTTCTGTTTTGGAAAATAACTAGTACTTGTTTCCTTGTCTATAAATAAAAATTCCGCTGTTGTAGTTGAGAATTAATAGCATCTCAATTGGTTTGCAGTTTCAAGCACTTAGGGAAATGGTCCATACAAATCCACAAATTTTGCAGGTTTTGTTTTCTTATTTTGACTTGCATTCCATTGCTTCTTGTTTAGTACCTGTCTAAATGTTGTGCTGGTATCATTCTATAGCCTATGCTCCAGGAATTGAGCAAGCAAAATCCTCAGATTCTTAGGTTGATTCAGGAGAATCATGCTGAGTTCCTTCAGTTACTAAATGAGCCCTTTGAAGGTGGCGAGGAGTAAGCATTATCTTATTTGTTTTGGTTGTTTTTTCCCATTTCATTCGGTTTGAGTTCTGAGTGCCTCGTCACCATTTGCCAATTGGTGTATGTTCCTGTTATTTATTGTTGCTAATTTCCTGTTCACTGGTTTTCCATGCATAAATACAGTGATATCTCATTTCATCTATGCCACTTTCTCAAAATCTCTAGGGACTTCTTAGAACAGCCTGAACAGGATGAAATGCCACATGCTATCAGTGTTACGCCAGAGGAGCAGGAGGCCATTGGACGGGTATATACAACATAGCTTACTATCCGTTTACCGCATAGATATATGGAATTTCATTATCATCACATTCTGGCTTTGCTTTCATTTATTTCAGCTTGAATCCATGGGGTTTGAGAGAGCTCGTGTCATAGAAGCATTCTTTGCCTGCGACAGGAATGAGGAACTAGCTGCAAACTATCTTCTTGAGCATGCTGGTGAGGAAGATTAAACATGAATACTTTGGATCCGGTGAGAACTGAGAACTCTGCCATCATCAGGCTGTGTGATTTTCTTTCTGTAAACTGATATGGCAAGTAGTTAACATCTTAATGGATTTTTCTAAACCTTGACAGCCTTTTTCTGGACATCCGACTCAAATTGATCAAGACTGCAGAAGATCTGAATGATTAAGCGAAGTCGAGATGGAGCTGACACTTCGAATTGATCCCTTGTGCGAGACCTATATTACATGTTGCCTTATACATTAAAATACATGTACACTTTTGAATAGAATGCTTCTGTAGTGTATTCCATCAGTTGCCTTCCGTCATTCTGTAGTAGTAAATATCACACGCCCCTGTATGCGTAGGGTTCATTGGTTCAAGTACAACACTAGGGTTGGGGAGAAGGAAACTACGGGTTAAAAACGATGGCGCTTTGCAAATTGCGAAAGGATAAAGAGGACAATGCAGCCCTACATAATGGTGGCAGAGGTCGAGTTTGTGGTGCCAACCAAAGTTAATCCATGGACTGATGGTGATGAGATACGGTGCTGGCCTGAAGTTGGCTGTTCATTTGTAGTTTTTTCTTATTAAAAATGTTACTTCATGGATAAAACAAAGCTACAAAAGGATATCCTTTATTAGAGATTGTTTATTGTGGCACGATATTATCTAATCATGCTCTAATTAGGTTTAACGTATTTGTCTCAAATACACCGAGGGTTGTGGAATGAGTTGTCATCTTTCTGGTATCCATATTTAATACTCTTAATTGGTATCAAAATATTTGATGTAGCAGTACATCAAGTTGGGATCTAAACAAGGTCTAACTTGCTTTATTATTCAAACCCCCTTCTCAAGGTGAGAAAGCTGGAACTGTAATACACAATCGCTTGAATCTTAATATCAGCTGCAAAACAAACACATTTCCCTCGCGTGCCTATCTCACAGTGTGCAGCACAGCTTGGAGTCGATCGATGCCAGGCAAATGGAGAACGCTTGGTAGCCAGTCAGTGGGTATCTGTGAAACAAAGCTTGCCGTGGTGAAAACTTTGCTCCTTGTGAATCGCTAATTAGCTACGGAAAGGTGGCTGAGGATGGCTTTCAGTTACCTGAAGTCCATTATGTACTTGGATTTCCCGACCCTACCTAGCTGCAAGACCGTCTGCCTCCCGTTTTCCTGCCAAGCAATGTTGTTTATCTTGTCAATGCGGGGGTTTTGATGTTTTTGGTGATTTTGATGTTTTTGGTGATTTCGAATATTTTTGTGCAATGACAGTGATGTGTTAGCAAACTGAAATGAAATGGTACCTCCATGGTCATCTGGAAATTCTTCACGGAAGTCTGCACCTTGTACCCCATCCTTCCTGCCCGCTCCCTGAAGTCCAGTTCATAGCGCTTTGTCATCTGTTATGAACACCAGACATCATCAGCTTCCCGATTTCTTTCTTTTTTTTAAGGTAAGCTTCCCGATTTCTGAAGATGCACCAAACAAGCCACTGAGTGAAATCTTACATGGTTGTAGAAAGGGGCTCTTGAGCATAATTGGTCAGCTCTGCTCTTCTTCTCCTGCCAATCCTTTGGGAGTCCACTGACGTGCTGGATCTGAAAATTGCCAGAGGAAGAATCAGCATTGCTCCAAATTAACCCCGATTGAGTCCTGCAATCTTATCGGTTTAAGTGTTGAACTTGCCTGAGCAGAATTGTTGGTCTTGAGCTGCATGGACTGGTTCTTGGGTATCCACGCTCTCATGCTTCTGAAACTCCCTGTAAGCGTGGTGATGGTAGGGGCAAACCTGTAGAAATCAAATGTGGGTGATGAATCATCAGAGAAAATCATTCTAATTCCTGAATTGGTTGCCAATGGATGTCAGATCTTACGCGACAACGCCAAGAAGCCGCTTGGAGTTGCTCTTCAACTCATCCACCCGGTTCCCCTGCAACCAACCAAAGTTCATCAATCGATGGCTCAACCTACACAATCAACCTCCGATAAGAAATTGACAATTTGACACCGAGAAGATTGTGCCTGTGCTTATACCTGGTCCCAGATTTGGTACTTGGATCCGACCAGATTGGAACCCACGGTGCCGAGGAAGTTCTTGTCGGAGGTGCAGAAGATGCCGTCCTGGTTCTGCGCCACGATGAACTCCGACCTCCCCTTCCTCCTCCGGTGCCGCGCCACCGCCAGCTTCCTGTCCTGCCGCCCCTGCCCCTCCTACGCCATTATGCCACAAACAAAAAATTAACTCTCGAATTGCTCTGTTATCACCTCGCAGATTGGAAACGCGGCTTGGAGGTAGGCCATGAATCTCACGTTGGTGTAGAGGGAGTAGAGCGCGACTCCTCTAGCGCCGGTGGCGGCCTCCCTGGCGATGACGCAGGTGCACCGCCCGACGTCCTGCGGCAGTGGCCTGCACAGAAGCGCCCTGGAAGAACAGGGGGAGGTAGGGAGGGAGCGTTACTAGCTGTAACAGCGGCGGCGGCGGCGGAGGAGGAGAAGGGGAAGGGGAAGGAGGAAGCACGGCGGCGCACCTGTTGGGGAGAGTGGCCCAGGAGGAGGCCGGAGCGGACTCGCTGTCGGAGAGGTCCCAGGCCTCGTAGGACGAGGACGGCGGCGGGAGCAGCTCCCTGCCCCTCGGCCCCACGAACACGGCGGGGGCACCCGCGGCCGCGGCCGCCTCCGTCGACTCGTCCTTCATCCGGTGCTGCAGCGACGACGGCTTCAGCGCCGGCGGCGCGGGCGGCGCCACACACGGCGTCGGCCTCGCGGGCGTGGACACCTCGGCAGCGGCGGCAGCAGGAGGAGGCTTCCCCTTCTCCTCTTTCCCTTTCCCGAGGCTCTTGAGTCCGAGATTCTCCTTCTCAACGGAGGCCGGCGTCCCGCGCCTCGCCGGAGTATGAGGCGGAGCCGCGGGGGCGTTGCTGCTCCGGGGACGAAGCGGCTCCCTCTTGGGATTGGGCGTAGCGGCGGCGGTCGTCGCCATCTGCAGCGGCTCGACGATGCCGCAGCAGAAGGCTCTGTTTGCGAGTTGGAAGAAAGGCCTAGGTGCGCAGCGGCGGACAGTGGAGACTGGAGAGCCACTACCGGAGGATTTGTTGTTTATTTGATGGTGATTTGGAGGGAGGATTTAAATTTGAAACCGGGGAGAGCGAGTGGAGTACTTTACACCTCATTGGCTGCTAACGGTCGCCGCCTCGGGAACCAGGATGCTCCGCCGGCAATCTTTTTGGACCTTTTCGTGGATTTTTGAAGGCTTGCTTTGCTACCGACTGCTGCTGAATGGTGTTGTCGCCCGGGTATTTGAAAAACCACAAGCAGTTTTTTAGTACTCGGCACAATCTGAGGGAAAAAAACGGGGTGAAGAAAATTTCAATTTTCTTTTTAACTCCGAAAATCCAAATGGCTTTGGCTATCTGCCAACTGCCAGGGAGTTTGAGGAAATAAATGAAGTGACGTGTACGATACGAGGTGGGTTGTGCACTCGTACTGTACTGTATACCGGGGCCGTGACGCTGACGCTTCCGTATTTGTCTATCTGGGCGATTACCCAACTTTCTAGAATTCCAACTTTTCACTATTCATTTTAACTTTTTACTATTTCTCCCTCACAAAACACGTTTTCCAACTAATGCTACAGTGTTTTTCTGATGCTACAGTGTTTTTCTGATAGTACAGTGTTTTTTCCTACAATCTAAACACACGCTTTTTTTTTTTTTTATGGTGGAGTACGAGAGCGACCGGGCTTTGGAAGCAGGACAGGACTGCAGGAGAAGGGAAATCCTATGTTAAAGTAGCTCTTGAACCACGACTTGTTAAGCTTTAAATTTTTAAATTTTGAATGCCATCATGCAAACTTGCGCGCCGCTGCGCCGAGGACTGCTACGTACTTAACCTTCCAGCTCAGCAACAATTTTTTTATAGAGAGAGAGAATGAAACGATGCTACTGTACTTGGGCCGACTAAACGATTACGAAGCTGCTATTGGGTTGGACCAATTGGAGTTACATGGGCTTCAAATTAATTACGTCCGAGTGGGCTTCTTACGGTGAGTAGATACAGACGGCCCAGTTCAAATTAATTACGTCTGGGTGGGCTTCAAATTAGGATGCAAGCTAGATTTTGTCGATCTAAAAACGTAAAAAAATGAATTATATGATGGTATTACGTACAATTAATTTAAAATGAGAAATATGGATGACATATAATCGTAATTATTTATTTGGCCAACTTCGTTTAACAATTCCTAAAAAAAAGGAAATGCATTAACATACTCTGAAAAAAGTTACGCTAACATGAGGAGATAGTATTTTGCTTACGAAACGGAAAGGTGGGGCGTGCATGATGAAGAGCCTAGAATTGTCCTGCCGCCAAGTAAGCAGTGGAGTGACGTCTCCTGCTGTCTCTGCTGGGTCCACAACGCCACCGTGCGTTCCTACCTACGTGGCAGTCCCTCCACATCTTAGGTTTCGTCTTCGTCCAACAGCACAACCCTTTGCGTCCGGCAGTCTGGTGATTTGGTCGATCGTAGACACGACACGAGTTCTCACTCACTCTTTTGCTTGTTTCCTGGTCTCCTGGATCGTCATGCCTGTGTGCTGGTTGAGTTCAATCTCAAGCGTGTACTCAACTGGCGCCTCTGATCCTATGATGTGCCATCGCGTGGTGCCTTTGCGGTAAGGAGAGGAGAAGCGACCACATACATCGCACTTCCAGTGAGGTCTATCCACTACGAGAGAATCCAGTATTCTGTCGAGTGCCAACAACACTCTGGCAGATCCTTGTTTACACACCGCAAAGGATTTACTGAGTGTTGCACTCAGCAAATGTTACTTAGCAATCTTCAATACCGACAAAGCGCTCTTTGCTGAGTGTTTTTCGTCGAGCACTCGACAAAGTAGTTGTTTGTCGAGTGCCCAAGAAAGTAAACTCGGCATACGGTAAACTTTAGGTTTTCCGTAGTGATCATGGGACAAGGAAACCCTGGCAACCGTACCATCTTGTTGGCTTGTTTGATGTATTTGCAATGAAATTTATCATGCACCGTGTAAAAAGGTTCTAAGTTGTTGCCTCTCACAAATATTTGGTTATTGCTATTTTGCTCCTTATGAAACATTTCTAGCTCCGATCTGTTCCTGATGCAACAAAAGAACATCTCAATGGCGCGCATGCTCTGCCCATACGTATCATGTATCCATGCAGTATCACGCGCGCACAAGTGTCCAATGTAGCTTATCTAAGCATATTACCTAGAGAACACTTGAATAATGTGACCTCGAGAACATGTACAAAACTACACGGCTGCTCTTGATCCACGCAAAGAACCTCAGAAGAATATGTAGTGGAATGTAAACCGGCCCTAATTATTAATTAATTAAAAAAATTGGATATATGCCATTAAAAGATTGCAAAGTTGGATATATATCATTGGACCCATATGTAATTGGCTCATGTGAACCCCACATGCAAGTGAGATAGTGATGGTATATATCCAACTTTGTGATCTTTTGATGGTACATATCCAAATTTCCCTTAATGCCTACGTTTACTGGTGATTACCTCAAAGACATGTTTATTAAACAATTGGTGATTTGGGATTGTTTTCCCCATTTATGATGACATTGAATGGTGGGAGCATTGGGCATCACTATTGATTCAAGAAAAATATCATAAACCATTTAAATAGAAGCGACTAGCTCTATATGGTAAAGAGAGCAAAGCATACGCGTCGGCATCGCAACTCACAACACAAGCACCAACAGTGTATGCCTATAGCGACAAAAGGTTAACAGTAGTTGTGATTTCTAAGCTACGACAGCCCTACAATGATGTGTTTCTATATTGGATCTAAGTGCAGACCTTACGCATCTCCATGTTGTTGCACAATAGAGCCTCACAAGTCACAAGGAGCGATCAAGGTGTACGCGTCACAAACACCAAGTGTTTGTGTGTGTTTTTAAGCCTTAATCAATGTATCTCTCTATAATTGATATAGACAAAAGCTAACTAAATTAAGTTGTTACGTTTTATAAGCCACGACAACCATGTTGATGGTGTGTTCTACATTGGATCCCGTCATCAAGATGCACACATTATCCATCCATCAGTGTAGTTCTTATATGTACGCCGTTGCATGCTAAACCATCGCTATAAACCACCTTGCAAATAAAAAAATATATTATTAAAATATTTTTTGCACCACTCACCTAACTCTGAAAAAAACATAAAAACGGATGCGAACCATTAAAGGGAAAATTGTCAAATTAAGAAAAGGGATCTATCCAACTTTCGTGCCCAAGTGGGGGCAGGCGCATCCAAGAAAAAAGGGGATCACGTCACGTCCCCTTTATATAAGACGGGCCAAGAACAAGAAGCGAGACGCCGAAGCTGGAAAAGTGTGCGCGCGCCAGAGCAAATCCATGTGCCCGCCGGCTCGACGCTGCCACGGCCCCGCATCCTCCTCCCCACTCTAGCGCGCGCTCCCCTCCAAGATTTGCCACCAATAACGCCCCCCTCCTCCTCGTGCTCCCCTCGCCGCGCGCTTCCCCCTTCCTTCGGCGCGCGAGACGCAGCAGAGAGAGAGAACATCGGACGGATGGGAGCCGCGACCGCGACGAAGCGGAGCCGCGGCCCCAGCAAGAAGGAGGAGGAGGAGGAGGCCATGGCGCGGCCGGCGGCGGCGGCGGAGGAGTTGAGGCAGCGGCGGCGGCCGAGGCTGGTCGGGTACGAGGAGTTGCCGGAGTATCTCAAGGACAACGAGTTCATCCGCGGCCACTACCGCGTCGAGTGGCCCATCCGCGATGCGCTCCTCAGCGCCTTCGCCTGGCACAACGAGACCCTCAACGTCTGGACGTGCGTCCCTCGATCTCTGTTTCTCTCTCCCCTCACCGATTCGATTCCTCCTGCCCGATCCCTTTCTTCTCCTCCCCATCCCCATGCCCTCCCACTGATCGATCGGTTGATGGATTCCCCTCGTGTTGGTTTTTTTTTCTCTGTCACTGCAGGCATCTGGGAGGATTCCTGCTATTCCTGGCGCTCGCCGTCGCCGGAGGGGCGAGGCAGGCCGCCGACGATGCCGCGCCGGGGATCATGAGGTACGTGCGCCGCCGTGCGCCAACACGCGACACATGACTCGTCGTCCATTTTCTGCACTTTCTTAAATCAACTTCCGCGACAATGTTCTTGTTTGTAATGGTTAGAAAAAGGCTGCAGTTTCCGGTCCATTCCTGCGTGATTACTGGGCGCTAGAAGCCTAGAGAACCTTTGATAGTACTTGATAGGGTCTGTCCCTCTGTCTGATCTTCCATTTGCCATGTGACGAATTTGCTACGGCGGCCCCTTAAATTGTTGGTATTTACAGTCACCGTGTCTTACTCAAAAAGGCCTCCGCTTTGCCACACATTTTGTTCACATGTTGTTGTTGGCAAATGCTGCTGTGGATTTGTTTCTATGATGCCACTACAGCTAAAAAGGTGAACTGTGTGCGAACACATTACGTGAACGCATAGCATTGTGGGAAGTGTAGCATTGATCATTACTGACACATATGACGTTTAACAACTGTCAAAATTCAATGTAGTTGTTGTCTTTGTTCATGAGCGTCATGGAAACCTGAGGGCTTGCGTAGTCACGTGGTATTGCAATTATGTTAGATGATCTAATTTCCAAGCATCACATCCTTAAACCATTACATTTTATCGTCTATGTAACTAAGGGTCCGGACAAGTTGGTCCATATAGGAAACCATGCATAGGTGTAAATCAATAGTTTTTCCTTAGGAAAAAGTCTATATCATCCCCCACCTATGAAGGTTGGACTACATAACCCCCCAACCTATGAAACGGTCTATATAACCCCCTGAATTTCTCAAAACCGATCAAATTACCCCCTAAACCAATTTTGAAAAATCATAGTAAATCACAAAACAATCATAAAATGGAAATTCAAATTGTGTTGGACTCCAAATGAGTAGATATACACACTGAATATATAATATGGTATGCTTTAATACATTTTTTTACAACTATGGAGAAAAGCATAGATCTGAAGCTATAGTGAAAAAATATACTAAAGCGTACCATATTACATGTTCAATGTGTATATGTACTCATTTGGAGTCCAACACAATTGGATTTTCTATTTTATGATTTTTCTGTGATTTACTATGATTTTTTAAAACTACTTCAGTGGGTAATTTGATCGGTTTTGAGAAGTTCAGGGGGTGACATAGACCGTTTCATAGGTTGAGGGTTATGTAGTCCAACCTCCATAGGTTAGGGGTGATATAAACTTTTTCCTTATATCTAGAGTTTTGGGCCAGCAGCTTTGGATGCAAATTTAATAGAACATGAGCAGCAATCTGCAGGTCTAGCATCTTTGGATGCAAAATTGAGATTTATCAGGGGTTCATCTGATAACCAATGTGCTACGATTCCGTGTTCCACCAAAGCGCCGACCTAGTATTTGCTCTTTTCTTTACGTGAGGCCCACACTAATTCTGCACCGGCCATTTGTCTCGCAGGTTCGTGGTGAGATCGGCTAATGCTTCATGGGACAGCGACCATTCGGTAAGCAACTAATCACCAACCCTAATCTCTCTATTTCTTTGGATCACTCTGGGTGCTGCCTTCTTTCTAAAAACAATCCCTGTTCCATGTGCAAGTTGCTGTGTTCTGCTCCGTCTTCACTGAATAGGTTTAAAAATCTCTTAGGAATTGCAGAGTCGGTTCCTTGTGCAAATTAAAGTAGGCAACAGCGGTTACAGATAGAATTAGCTAAGCGGACAAGATAAATTAAGGAACTGTTACGTGTGCAGTTATGCAAAGATGCCAGGAGAGCTTTAGTTGACTGGGATTCTGGTTACTGATGAATATTTCTGGTTGCATTTTTAATGGGTTTTGCTTGCATCAGCAGAATGCTTATTCAGAACTAGATTACAATTGTAGTAAATAATTTAGTTGAGACCTATGCCATGTTGCCAACTTGCAATCACGGCAGGAAACAGACATGGACAGCCGTTGAACTGCTCATCAGCAGTAGTAGACTGAAAGCCAAAGATTTGCAGGGGGCATGCCCACATGGTCATCCTTGTCGTTGCTCTCTGAATCCTGCATTTCTGCACGAACACACGGCCAGAACACACAGATGCAGATGCGCTGCTATTCACGATCTGTACTAACAAATGGGGCATCAGAATTCAGAATTGTCCTGTCTTTTGGTTAGTACTCACAAGTAATTACCAGCAAAAAAAATGTACTGTTCTTTGTCCAAAAACCTAAGCTCTTGTCTGGATGCTGGCATTTTGATTCAAACCATTATCCTTAAAATAAAGCTCCACGATCCAAACACCAACCAAAATTCATGAGATCACCTATGGTTCTAACACCAACCACTAACCTAAACTTTACCTTTGAACCGAACATCCAAGAATTTGTATGACTCAAAGGTCACTCAGGAAACCCCAGGACCACTCATGCGATACTGTCCAAATTCTTGGCCGATTGCAACCCACCACCGAATCAATTAAACAGACAATGGAAAGAAGCAACCAAGTTTAGTACTGTACCTGCACTCATCCTGCGTGACCACGTCTTGTTAATCAATTGTGAGTTTACCTTAGTCATTGTTCACTTCACATTGCAAGCCAGAGAAGTAGGGGTTAAAGCATAGATGCTTTTGCAACATGTTTACGTTTTCTCCCAGTGATGACAGGATGCGATACTCTTGAATGACATTGACACCGCCTAAAAAGCAGTCTTTTCTTGGGCAATTTTTGCTCCACTTGGATGATCACTACCACTCTTGATGAGCAGACAAAACCAAGTGACCATTGTTATCCTAGTGGATAAAAAGTGTTTTTGTTCTCAATCTTATTGGATCGAAATACTTTAGAATGTATACCTTTGCTTTGACAGTATGAATCATCCAAATTTTCTGATCTGTTCACACACGCAAAATCTAGAGCAACAAGTTTGTAGGATTTCACATGAAACAGTGTAATTCCAGAACAAATCTAGAACTTAAGTAAAAGAAAAGAAAAGAAAAGAAAAAATCTTGCTTTGAGCATTAGAAGTTTTTTGAGGAGAGAGCATTAGAAGTTTATTAGCTCTGGTAATGTAATCACTCGCTGACGCTGCTTGATCTGTTTGCCTCTCTGCAGGGCTTGCCAGGCCATGACGCCGGGGCGGCAGCGCTATCGTCCGGCGTGCCACAATGGCCACGAATGGTGTTCCTGGTGGGCGCCATGTCATGCCTGGCCATAAGCGCGACGGCGCACCTGCTGGCATGCCACTCGCGTCGCGCCAGCGTGGTGTTCTGGCAGCTAGACTACGCAGGCATCTCCATAATGATCGTGGCCTCCTTCGTTCCCCCAGTCTACTACGCCTTCCTCTGCGACGCGCGCGCTCGGAGCGGCTACCTCTCCGCCATCACGGCGCTGGGCGTGCTCGTGGTCGGCGCGCTGCTCTCGCCGTCGTGCTCGTCGCCGAGGTACCGCCGGCTCCGCGCCACGCTGTTCCTCGCCATGGGCTTGTCCGGTGTGGTCCCGGCGCTCCACGCCCTGTGGCTCAACTGGGGCCACCCGGCGTGCTACCTTGCGCTGGGGCTCGAGGTTGCCATGGGGCTTGCTTATGCCACCGGAGCTTGGTTCTATGTCAGCCGCGTGCCGGAGAAGTGGCGACCTGGGGTGTTTGATGTCGTTGGGCATAGCCATCAGATCTTCCATGTGTTCGTGCTTGTTGGTGCCGTCACGCACTATGTGGCCGTCGCTGTGCTGATACACTGGCGAGAGATGGTTGCCGCCGCCTGTGTCGCCGCGCCGTAGATTCTAAGTGAGGGGGCTTGATTCAACAGCCATTCGAATGGAGGAATGGAGTAGTTGCAGCATAGGTCAGCTCTAGAGTTTGAGTGTGATCTTGTGAACTGATTCAATGATTTTAATTTAATGATGGGATGATGATGGTTATGGAGGTTAATTTATGAGATTGCTCTGTCTACGAGCGCCATGGATTTGCAGGCTTAGGATTTGCAGTGTGGCCTCTGGTTCATCTGAGAACGAAGACACTCGTTGGCTCCCTTTTCATCTCTCCGCTGGTCACCATGAACTCATCAAACTGACGCCAATGGCCAAAGTTCAGACGTATCTGAAACACTGTCACAGTGTGTGGGTGTCATGGTTGACGCAATTGGGGGTGGTTGTGCCATTGGCCGTTGGTTTGATTAAACCGTAGACATTCAGCGTAAGGTGCGTTTAGATCACCCAGCTTCTAAAAAAAACACTATTCATCCAGCTTTTCCCTATTCATCCCATCTCTCACACTCACAGAACACGCTTCCCAGCACGACCTACAGTGTTTTTTTATCTACAGTGTTTTTTCCCTAAACTAAACTCACGTTCTACTGATCTACGGAGTACTGTGTGTCTGTGTTTTGTTATCTTTTGAACTGGATGAATTTTAAGTTCAATTGATTGACGGGAACGGGATGTGGCAACTGAGGCTGCCTGCAGTGGTCTACTGGAAACGCAACTGAAGGAAACGGAACAGTGAAAATCAGCTGCAGCGGGTTTCCTTTGAGACCCCGCTAAAACAAAGGAAGGCCGCGACCCCGCTATTTGGAAAGGGCTCCGAGGGATCCCGCTATCCGGCCTGGTGCTAGGCCCCACCTTCCGCAGCAACGGATCTCTTCCCCTCGCGCGCATCCTCCCCCGCAGTCGCCTCCTTCCCGACGCCTCCTTCGCATCTTCCCGCGCCGCTCCTCCCCGACCTGGGCTCGCCTCCTCCCCGTTCGCCTCCTCTCCGTTCCCGTCTTCCCCAGTCGCCTCCTCCCCGACCCCGGCTCCTGCGAGGCGGCCGTCGTCGAGGCCCGACATCTCATCCCCGCGCCGCTCCTCCCCAACCTCGGCTCCTGCGGTGTCCACGGTCGATCCGCCGTCGTCCACGGTCGAATCGCCAACGTCCACACTCGATCCGCACGAGGGAAGAGCGGATTGGCATCCTACTGCCGCCGGTGTCGACCTGCATCGGCGTCGTCAGTCCCGTGCGCCGCCGCCTCGCCATCCTGGAGAAGGTGTCGGTGACCAGCCGTGGGCGCAAGCGGCGGCGGTGACCTTCACCGAATCCGGACACGTTGGACGAGAGCTCCACCGCACGGTGCACCGCGCGCTCCTGCCAGCGTCCTCCCCAACTGTACTGGTACGCCCCAGAATCCAAATGTGTGATGCAGGCAATAGTGATATGAGCTATGAAGCTCTTGGTTAATACTAATAATCCTAGCATTCGATTTGCAAGGGATGATTGTCGCAAATTTGATACTAATATTCCTCCATAAAAAATGAGTTCTGAATCGGTAATGTAGTCAGAACAATAGGTTACTCTTTTCTATTCTATTTTGTTTACTAGAAGTAGGATAATAACACTTAAATGTTTTACTTTATTTTGAGGCAGTCTAGGACTCTAGGTTACCGTTTTCTCTTTGCATCGAGGAGAAGAAAATTCTCTCTTCGATTCTCTTTTTCAATGTTAACACATAAAAATATCACTTATGAAAATGATATGTGGTTGAACAAATTGTAAGAATTGCGCCCTTAGCTTAGCGTTAGAATATCGCTGGATGAGAATTTGCAAAAGCAGTTGAGAAGGCTGAAAGTTATGCTAAGTTTTGTTGCTTTGCTTAAGAGAAAAAGATAAAGAAAAATGGAATTGTGAAGTCAGTATCAAGCAAATATAATGAGAATTAAATAGCCACTTAATTATAGAGAGCTATAACTACAAATATGGCAGGTTATACATTAATTTTGTAAAGTCAGTACCATTGATTTATCTTTTGTCGTTCATTTCAGGATGGACCCTAATCAATCCAGTGATGGATCACAAGGAGGTTTTCCTGGTGGCTACGTTCCTCCATACCAGGCTGGCTGGAACCCATACATGTATGGGTACCAAGCTCCTACATCTTGGTACCCCCCTGAAATGCCGCAGCTTCCACCAAATTTATCAATGATGCATCCAAGTCAAACTGGTCCACAAGCATTTCAGTCGGCTGAAAACCCAATGGCATCTATGGTAAACGATGTTGTAGATGTGGCAGAACTTCCCATCTCTGAATCTTCGGGCCCTAAAGGAAAAGGAAAAGGAAAGAGGACAAAGTTAAGCAATTTCAGCCTAGAAGAAGATATAAACCTCGTAAAGTCATGGTCTGAAATATGTAATGACCCAGTTACAGCTAATTCACAAAGGAGAGATGGCTACTGGTTAAAGATTATGGAACGATATGACCTGAGGAGGGGCTCATACCCAGAAAGGAGTATGAGATCTATACAGAGCCGTTGGGACGTTATCAAGGCTGAATGTGGTAAGTTTGCATCCCACTATGCTGATGTCGTTCGAGAGAATCCTAGCGGGATGTCAGATGCCGATAAGGTTTGTGATTTCCTCACCCATTTGATGTCTATGCAATCTGTACTCAGTCTTGTAAATTTAACAATTTTTTTTGCAGCAGACCACTCATGCCGCAGCAACCTTTTCTAGTGTCCAGAAACACAACTTTTCTTTCCTTAACTGTTGGGAGATCTTGAAGGATGAGCCCAAATGGCAGGATCCAGTGTCCACATTATTTGGAAACAAAGCAGGAGATGATGGTGGAGGAGATGACAACTCTGCCCCACCTAAATCAGCTCAGCAGAGACCTATGGGCAGGGATAGAGCTAAAGCATTGAAGAAGAAAGCAAACACAGATGCAGGTTCAGCATCATCTGCGGAGTATGCTTCCAAATTGCAAGATCTATCGATACAGAGGATTTCTATCATGCAAGACGAAGCAGAGCGTAAAGATAAACGTTTCGACGCAATGCAGAAGCACAATGAATCATTGTTATTCCTTGAGCAAGAGAAGGTTCGGTTCATGCGTGAGAAGCATGAGCAGGAAAAGGAAGACAAGGAGAGGCAAGACGATGAGAGGATCCTTGCGATTGATTTGGACGGTTGTGGACCAGCTCAGCGACTGTATTATCAAGGCCTTCAGGAAGATATTCTGGAGAAGATGGCAGCTAGGCGCAGGGCAAGACAAGGACATGCGCCTTAGTGATGCATTCAGGCAATGTTATCTAAGTTCAGTGTCAAACTATGTTCTTTGGTGTACTTAGTTCCGCTGTTAGGACATCATTTCATTGTAACAGTGTGTTAATTGTTGAGTGTGCAGGTACTATGTTCTTTGTTGTATTATGTTTGTAACACATGTACTGGTTACCTGGTAGTCTGAATTGTGATCGTGAATGGAGCAAATTTGTTTCCTTTAATTGTACCATCTGTTAAGCTTTTCCCTGTTATGTTGCCTGGGATATTTACAGTTCGTGTGAGCATCAGCATTCTGATGATGCAGTTCGTGTGAGCTAAAGGACAGTGGAAACAAAACTCTGATGGTTGTTTACAAATAAAACTCTGATGGCTGTTTAAAACAAAACTCTGAAAGTAACTGAAGAACAGAATACCAGAAGGTCTCCAGGACAAATGAACTAGCAGAAATTTATGAAAAAAAACAATCCCACAGAATACCAGGATAACCAGATGCACACAAACAACAAAAATTAGCACTCCCACAATATGCCATGAGCACTACAATACTGAAAATAGGCCTAAAATACAAGACTAAATAAATTTTACATGACCACACAATACTAAAAGACTTAATGAAGACCACATGACACCTGAGTCATCTAGTAATGCTGAAGAGATCCCTTCCTCATCCAAAGGTGCTCCGTGAGATCACTTTGTAGCTGAAAATGCTTGTTTTGGTCTCTTAGTTGATGGTGTGCTACAACAAATGCCACCCTGTCTGGATTGTTATGGTATAGAACAGCTAGGTGCCCGATGTGTGTGAAATCAGTATTGTGGGCAAGGTCTCCTTCATCCTCCACTATCATGTTGTGCAAAATAATGCAAGTCATCATTATATCACTAATGTTTTTATGATCCCAACCATATGCAGGTCCTCGGATCACCGCAAACCGAGTTTGCAGAACACCAAATGCACGCTCTATATCCTTGTGTGCACTTTCCTGTTGAGCGGCAAAGTATCTTGTCTTCTCCGCAAAGGGGTGACGGATAGTCTTAACAAAGGCTGCCCACTTAGGGTAAATCCCATCGGCAAGATAGTAACCCATGTTATAGGTCCTTCCATTTACTGCAAACTCCACAGGTGTTGAACGGCCCCTTAGGTAATCCGAGAATATAGGGGATCTATGGAGAACATTAATGTCGTTGTTACTTCCAGGCATGCCAAAGTATGCATGCCATATCCAAAGATCATGCGATGCAACCGCCTCTAAGATCATAGTGGGGTGTGTTCCCCTCCCCGTGAACTGACCCTTCCATGCTGCGGGGCAGTTCCTCCACTCCCAGTGCATGCAGTCAATGCTACCTAGCATCCCCGGGAAGCCACGATTCTCAACCTCTTGAAGAAGCCTAGCTACATCGGCGGTGTTGGGTGCCTGTAGGTATTTCTCGCTAAAAAGTTCAATGACAGCCCGACAAAAATGTTGCAAAGCTTCTCTACCAGTTGACTCAGCAATACGCACGTACTCATCAAGGGCATCCACCGGGACCCCGTAAGCGAGAATGCGCATAGCCGCGACGCACTTCCAAAGAGCCGAGAGTCCTTCCTTGCCAACAGCATCACACTTATTTACGAAGTAGTTATCATGATTTTTGACAGCCTCTTTAATGTGCTTGAATAAATGTCGACGCATCCGAAACCTGAAAAAACACATCTGACATGAGGTACTAGAGAGAGACACCGAGATAGACTGATCTAAATCCAAATATGACGAACATTACCTTCTACGGAACTGATAATCATTGTAAACGGGATCTGGAACAAAGTAGTCGGATTTGATCCTCCAGTGCCCGAAAGCAACGTCCCTTGGCCGAATAACCTTTGGTGGAGCATCAGATCGTCGACGACGTGGGCGAGAGCTCTCTGCTTGCACCAAGTAATTGTATGTCGCTTCCTCCACTTCATCATCATCATCACCGAAGAAAATCGTGTCATCTTCCTCCTCCTCAATCCAGTACCTTTGCCACGAGCTGAATGCGTCCATGACGCTCGTGCAAACACAAAACCGTGCTACCTGCTGGACTGAGGAGTATAGCACGGGGAGGGCTCGTTGTTGTTGCCGCGTCGAGCACCAGCGGCTGCGGGAGGATCTGCAGGAGCGCACCACCAGGTCCACCAGCCGCCGTCGCCGTGCTCTCGCTAGGTCGCCGCGCAGCTCGACGAATCGATCCGCGCCGCGCGGCCCGTCTAGACAAGCATGCAAGCGGCGCCCTCGAGCGGCGGGTGACGGCCAGGGACTGGGGCCGCCTCCGACGGGGAGGTCCGACCTGCAGTCAAGCTTGGCCCCGCCAAGGTCGAGCTCTATCCCGGTCAGGCCGGCACAGAGGGTGGCCGGCGAGCTCCTCTTCTGCCTCGGCGAGGCCGGCGCCCCAGCCGCGCGTCGAGCGTACGTTAGCCCTGGATCTAGCGTCCTCCTCTCCTGGATCCAGCAGATCGATGCGGGCGGGAGGAGTCGGAGGAAGACGGCGTCCGTGCCCGAGGAAGACCGCAAGATTGACGGGGATGGAGAGGGGTAAAACAAATATGACATGTGGGTCCCACTGGATGGTAGTTGATATAGAGGGGATATAAAGGAATGATGGCTGCGGGAGAAGTTGGTATAAAGGAAGGAATCTTGATGACTAGCACAGGATATTCCTTTTAAAGGGATGAAATAGAGGGATATGAGTGCGGAGAGCCTGACAATGAAGATTGATTGATCAGATTGAGTTTCCTCTGATTAATCTGACCTGGTTTCAGCTTCTTGGTTAACGATGCACGGGGTTTCCTCAGCAATGTGATGCAATGCAGTCCAAACTCGCACAGAAATCACAGCAAACTCTGTTTATTTCTGTACAAACTTCCCCAAACAAGTTATGGATCAAGCCACAAAAGTTTGGAGGAAAAAAAGAACTCATGTGGGAAATGCTGGATTCAGCAAGTCTCTCGCCCTTCTCTTGACGCGCGATGCATTGCCGTCTCTTGATGTGCTTCTTCGGCTTCAGTCAAAGACGGCGAGCCTGTCGTACTCCGGCCCGGCGATGGCCTTCTCCATGACGGCCCTGGGGCTGATGATGCCGTCACCATCGAGGAACAGCTTGAGCAAATTCTTGGAGAAGCCGCTGACGAGCGCCACCCCTTTCTGCCCGGCCTCCACTGGCACGGCCTTGGAGTCCCTCAGGTTCCAGAACACCACCTCCGGCACGGCCTCGCCATAGCCGGCCTCCGTGAACTTGCGCACGATCGCCTCGTAGTCCGTCTCCCATGGCTGCGCCGACGCCTGGTCGAACTCCATGTCGCTGAACACGAACACTCGCCGCACCATCCGCTCCGGCGCCAGCTCCGCGCCGACGGCCACCTCGAGGATCTTGTCGAACACCGCTTGAAAATTGGTGTTCATGCCCCAGTCCATGTAGCGGATGAAGCTTATCTTGTCGGCGAGGGTCTCGCCGGTGATCCGGTGGAGCTCCGGCCGCTCGCTGAAGGTGATCACGCGGCCGCGCCATGGCTCGTCGCTGAGCTCGGACACGAGGAGGCCGAGCGCCACGCACACGTCCATGGGGAGCCCCGACATGCTCCCGGACACGTCGCACACGGCGACGCAGTTGGTGAGCTTGCCGAGTGCGCGCATGTCGTCGACCATCCGCTGCCACTGCAGCTCGGCCACTTCGCCGTCGATGGTCTCGGCGAGCGACGCGACGATCTCGTGCGGGAGCAGCGCGCCCGCGGCGATCTTCTTCTTGCCGGACTTGACGTCGGCGAGGTAGGCGTTGAAGCGCTCGGCGTCGTGCTTGGCGAAGATGTCCTTGTAGTTCTTCATCGCCACCGACGCCACGCGCGTGTACACCACCGAATCCCACGCGCGCGCCGACATGAACACCTCAGGGAGCTTGAGCGCGGCGCGGAGCGGCACGAGCGCGTCCCTCCGGAGCCGCTCGCGGGCGCGGTACGCGTAGTGCTCGTCGGCGAGGTCGGCGGCGAGCTCCGGCGAGGAGCCTTTCGGGACAGGCGCCGCGCGATGGCCTCGCAGAGCAGGGTGGAGCGGTCGTAGGATTTGTCGAGAGACGGGCACCACTTGGCGGCGAGCGAGAACTCCTTGACGTTACCGGCGGCGAGCTTGCGCATGTCCTCCGCGAGGAGGCCGGTGAAGAGGTCCGCCGTGCGGTCGTGCAGGATCCGGTAGGTGGGGTCGGTGTTGTACATCTCCACCGCCCTCGCCGCGGCCTCCGCTCTCCTCGTCCGCCGCGCAGCCGCAGCAGCCGCCGCGAGGTCCCTGTCGCGCTCCAGGCTCGCCGCGATGCGCTCCTCCGCGGTGCCGGCACGCTCGGCGGCGGTGTCACCGGATTTGGGTCCGCAGCGGGGCTTACGGCTGCCACTGAAGCTGAATCTTTGCCCGCGGCCCCGGCGGCCGACGAACCCGCCCCCGTCGGCGGCGAGGCGGGCTTTCTTGCCGGGGGTCCTGGTGGACTTCCCGCCATGGACGATGCGGTGGAGGAGCTCGGGGAGGTCCTTGAGGTACCCGAAGGCAGCGACGGAGGCGGCGTTGAGCGCGAGGGTGCGCGGGTGGTGCGCGTGGAGCCAGAGCGCGGCGGCGTAGAAGCCCTCGCGGTCGGACTTGCCGCTCCCGCGCACGCCGCGGAGGTTGGCGACGAGGCGGAGCGCGGTGGCCGGGTCGGCGTCCCAGGCCGCGGCGAGGAGCTCCGCCACGGAGGCCGCCGGCGTGCCCGGCACCACGTGGAAGAAGAAGTCGAGGCAGGGGTCACCCGAGGACCCGAACGTCGGCGAGAGGTTCTCCGTCAGCGCCTTCCCGTCCGGCCCCGCCGCCGGCGCCGCGGGCTTGTTGAAGCTGGCGTCCATCACGTCCAGGAACTCCTCCCCCGTCGGCGCCGCCGCCGCTGCTGCCGCGGCGGCGGCAGCAGCAGCAGCCGGCGCAGCATCCGTGGCCCGCGCCGCTACGTGGCGGGCCTCCGGTGGGCCCACGAGGATGTAGGTGGCCTCGGCGGTGGCCGCTGCTGCTTCCATGGATCTGGTGGGCTTTAGAGCCTCACTCGACGGGCTTGGGCTTGGGCCCGGGGCTTCGGGCAGAAGAGAGAGAAGGAAGTGTATTACTTCTGGGCTCAAGGGCTTGGGTTTGAGCCCTTGGGATAATGGATTTGAGGGCTTTGCGTTGCGTGTCGGAGATGGCGATGGAACCTGGTAGGAGAGGAGAGGAGAGGAAATATATGGGGCGAGGTTTCGTGGCAGGCAAGGATGTGTTTAGGTCGGTGAGATCGATGAACCGACCTTTAAAATCAAGCTTTAAAATCAAGCTTGGTATGGTATCGTGTCCATCGTAGGCAAAAAACATTTGTTTTGTCCGGCTCGTTCAGATTGGGTGTGGCCACGTCGTGTGATTCAAAGATTGGGGTCTTGACTTTGGACAGGAGAACCTTCTCTTCTGAAATAAACACAGGAGAACCTTCTCATTGAAGGCAACTTTGTCCATTCGCTACCCCACAAGTGTAGTCCTCCGTGGCATATTTTTTCCCCCTCGTGAGAATATGGTAGCATTGGTTGCATTGTAATTTGTACCATTGTATATTTATATGTGCTGTGTAATACACTCCGGTTTAACTAAGTGATGCTTGATTAGTTTGAAAACGACGGCGCAAACAAAGTCATAACGTATTGGTGTGATTCGAATCGTAGGTTATTTGATAGAATCACCTAATGCCGAGGTAATTTACAGATTTTTTTTTAAGGTTCACCACGCAAAGGCGCGGGATAGGAGCTTCTAATTCTTGACGGTATTCTTCTCCAGTTTGTTAGTTCAAAGTTTGAACAACTTTTTTTTCTGAACTAATAATACAGAGGTAGACGGTAGTGCTCATGGACTCGTGTAAATTTCTACAGTGAAATTGACCGTATTTTGATTGTCCATTTTTAACCACTTCAGCATTCTCGTTCATATCTTTTCCAGTAAAAGCACATATATTTCTTCACCCGGTGTGCAAATCGAGCCAATGACAACGACCATTGGCAACCAAAACTATACAGTAATGTAGCTTAATTCAGTGAACAAATCAAATCAACAATCTTCTTCGCAAAAAAGAAAAAGGAAAAAATTCAACAATCTGGTATTAACTATAATTTAATAAGCAGAGAAACGGTACTAGAAATAACTATAGAGCACCGAAATTTATTAAAAATAACTAAATTTAAGCAGCAAAGCACATTAAGGCGACGCTAGCTGAAAGAATATTCAGTCTGATTGAACAGAGAAGATGCCTTGCATCAGTAGCTGAGTCTATTTACACCAGTGAAGCTGATCATATATACAAACGTAACTTGAACGACCAACTGCGAACTGAGAGTCTATAGCAATAAATTTCAGTATATATACACTTGGCAGTTTTCTCCCTTCATTTCTGCAGCCAATTGTCAGGCAGGATCAGGAAGGTGTTTCGTTTTATCGGACGGCGTCAGGAAGCATGGCAACGGTCACCACGAAGTACTCGCAGCCCGGGGCCAGGTTGTAGGGGTTCAGCGTGGAGGCGGGCGACCGACGGCCACCGCTGCTATCAGGTCGTGGAGCTGCTCCCATATGGTCCTGGTGAGCAATGCGCCGCTCGATGTGAACAATCTGCCCTATTATGTAGGTTGGGTGCCGCGGGTGCTGCTGGGTGAAGAGGGCGACAGACTCCTCAGACAGGTAGTAGTTTGAGCAGTTCCGGTTGATCGCCTCGTAGTGCCCAGCAGGATTCCGGACAAAGACGGCGAGCTCATGGACTTCAAACCGGCCAAAGGATATCTTCTCCTTGCTGGCCTGTTAAACAGTTTTCCAGGAGACACCAGAGAAAATTTGCTTTGTTAGCCACAAGTAGCAAAAACATAAGAGGTTCAATCCATCAGCCATGGGAATTCATTGCAAGATGCTGAAACAAATAAGTATCCCATGACATCAGATAGGATCGTAATTTTGATGAATTAATTCTCTACCATATTCATGAATTTTGCTTTGCACGTGAGTATTCATCTTCTGAGAACAGTAAAAGATACCAAATTGGTGACTGCATAAAGTACAAACCTGTTTTTCAAGTTGAAGTTTATTGTAGAGATTCTTAATCAGCTCTTTCTTATCATCCAAGTCTTTCGCGATAGCTCCATGAGCTGCCTGCACAGCTGAATAGCGGTCTAGCAGTTCAGCACTCTGTCGTGTCAGGAAAGTAACTTTTTCCGCCAAGATCTTGATGCACTGTTGAAACTGAACAGTGGCATCAGCTTCATCCTTCTTTGCAGAGCTGGAACAAAATAAAGAATAAGACGATGTTAACATCAGAACTGAAATATTTCCACATAGCTATTCCTTTAAAAAAAATTGCAATTACTATGAACAATAAAAATGTGGATGGCAGCAACGCAATACCTTGCTAAGGAGACAGCCAAAGAACGCAAGGACTCCGCAAAGCCAGTCACGCCCGGTGCAGTGACACAACTATTTAGTCTTTCGAACAGACCATGTATCCTCAAAGCAGATGACCGCAGCGCATCATACTCAATAGCCCTTCTGTCAGCTGAACATTTGTTGGTACGGGCCTCTTCTCTTGCCTCATGTAAGCAGTTTTCAAGGTGCGCACAGTTCATCTACATTGAGATAGGAAGATGGAGAAAAGGAAGAATAAGAATATGAAAAAGGAGATCTTGCACAAAGTAGTAAAATTGTCTTAGAATTGTATGGTTAACCTGAGATTCATCAAGAAGACCCCGGGCATGCTCAAGTTCTTTATTCAGTGAGTTAATCTCATCTGTCATGGCACTAAGTTTGCTTTCAGTTTCACCCAACTGTTTTGATTTTTCCTCTAGGGCATTTTGCAGCTCTGACACAAGGAGCTCCTTATTCTTCAAGGCTAAAGCATGATGATCTTCTACAGGAACATCAGAAGTTTCAGCCACAGTAACCTGTGTCAACATTTGGCCTTCCTTATCGATGCTTACAGTTTTAGGGTCATTGTCACGTGGCAATTCTGTCATGAAAGCATCCAGATTAGTACATGCTGCTGAATCGAGCAACTGCAAGTTCAGTGTGCCCGAAATATCAGTCATGTTCTCATCGCCACCTTCTGTTTGTTTCGATGGCTGTTCAGATGTTGAAGAGGCCTCATCCATGGCCACACTTGATTCATCCCGTATTTGGGTTTGTCTGCCTCCAGATTCATCCAGGTTGCAGTCATGACTTTTAAATGCAGAAAGAAGGCAATCAGATGTGCCTTTGCTTCCTGAACCCATGTGGCCTTGCATGTACTGGTTAGCTAACCGTTCCTCCAGATCCTGGATTCGCTTCTCATATGATAAGCATTTTTCTTGATTTGCAGTGAGCAATGACTTAAGCTGGTTAGCAAACTCATCCTTTGCAGCAAGTGCCTCAGCTGTTTTTTCCCTTGCTTTTTTCAATACAGCATCAATTTGACCTTCATCAATAGACTCATATCCATATTCAGCACCAAGCGTGCAGAGAGTTGCAATAGCAGAAGCAAGCTCTGCTTTTAATCTTGCATTTTCAACTTCTAACTTACTAGTTCCTGCAATATCAATGGTGTCATAGTCCCCCAGAAAATCTTGGAAATCCATCTTATCATCAGCACTAAGAGGATTTTGCTCAGATTTATTCAAATTTCCACTGGTACTAGAATTGCTCAGTGAGGACTTGGGTAGCTGTGATCTCTCAGATTTCAGAAAAGATCCCAATAGAGACTGAGGAGCAAGCTTTTCCACATCATCAACATCAATGGGAAGTAGATCACGATCAAACGGAGTGACTTTTATGTCACACTGGCTTGGAGAATCAAAAAGCCCCATCGAACCCATGATATCATCTGGAATGTACTTGACCCATGTCCTATAGAAATCCTCTCGTCTTGCTTTCTCAGTTTCACACTCTGTTGCGAGCTTTTCAGCATATGTTCCAGCCAATCCTGTATACAGCTTAAAATAAGATTTCCTACGTGCTACCTCAGCAAGGCAAGCTCTATATGCATGACCTAAGCCACTGACTATTTTCAAGTTGGCAAAATCGTCCTGATGACTCATCCCCTCCTGGAATGCAATGAGCTCATTCATAATGTCTCTGATACTCATCTGAGTAGATTTTACTCTTTGCATGGAAATATGGACCAAAGTATTCATTTCATTCTTTTTGTCCCTGCATTTCTCAAGTAATTTTGTAAGCACGTTATCAAAATTTCGTATTCTGGGCAAGTTATCCTTTTCATGTACTTCATAGATGCGGCCGACTGCTGAGACTGCGTCATGAGGACGGAGAGAAGCAGATAGCTGGCAGCTTGAGCAGTCATCAACAAGCTTTTTTGAAGTATCCACATCTTTGCTGCACGGCAAAAAAGAGCTTTCAGCATACAGTGTGATGTAACCATAATGACGGGGAACACCTCAAGGAACGGTTGGTACCCAGATGCACGGTTGGACAAATGTATAGTTAACTAGTTACGAAAGAAGCAAGCCCCTTGATAAGGTATTTGTTTCAGTAGAACCAATGCCATAAAGAATCACTAGCATATCCTCATAAGTTGTAGCCATCCCTTAATATGGAATTAGGTTGATACAGATTTGCTAAATTGCTATCACTAGACAAATTATACTTATAAATGATCAAAGATCGCACTTGTAGTTTCAAGTCTACCTATTGTCTCATCAATGATAAATGACTAATCTTCATCCAATTTAAACCATTTTCCAATCTTTTTTCTGGTATAGTGAGGTCATTTAAATGATTCACTCCAAATCTCTCATGACAGAAATAAATAGTTCCTACCGGTTCTCAGATTACATCAACATAACTAGGTAAACAAAAGCTAAGCCTAACCTCAGAGATTGCATGATGCTCTTCTGCTCACTGATGACTCCCTGATGCTCCTTTATCAGCTTCTCAAGATCCTTGCACCCACTTGAGCTCATAACATTGAATAAGTTTTCCACCCTCCTCTTCAGCTCCAAGAAGTTTGCCTTCAGCTGTGACACCTTCATCTCAAACTGCTTCTGTGAGCTGAAGCACCCATCCGCCAATCTCCTCATGTCATTCTCCTTAAGAAGATCCAGCAAGCACTGCCTCCCCTCGAATTGCAACGCTGGATGCAGCCTAACAGCCCGCAGCTTCTGCAAATCTCTCTCGAAATTCGTGAGCATCTCCATGTGTGCGCGGTGCTGCTGCGAGAAGCACCGCACAAATTCAGAATACCGCTGTGAGACCTTCCTGAATGTGTGCTCCAGGTTGCTCCGGGCTGTGTCCAGCGCTCGCTCCTGCACCTGTTGCTCCCGCAGCAGCCGCTTGCAAAGCTCAAATTTTGTATCACTGCATCGGTACACCGCATTGGCAACCTGAAAATGGTACCTGAACCTGGTTTCATAGGACACCAGCGCCTTCAGCGCAGGGTCAGCAGACACCTCAGGGGGCGGTGAGTCCTGCAGCCGAGGCGGCGGTGGAAATTTTGGCTCAGGGATGTAGACGGACTCAGGCGGCGGGGGACGGGAGTCGGCCAGGAGGCGAGTCTTGTTGTAGAGGAAGACCTCGCGGTCGTCGCGGGGGAGCCTGTAGTAGGCGAGCGGGTGGGCGCCGTCGAGGGAGGTGTTACCGCAGAGAAGGCGCTGGTCGCCGGGCGGGATGCCGCAGTGGAGCTCGATGGACTGCTGGACGGCCTCGACGAGCGTGTCGCCAAAGCACCTGATCTCCAAGGTGTGCCCGTTCTCCGCCACGTGCACCAGCAGCTTCTGCCCCAGAGGCACCGCCGCCACCTCCTCCTCCGCGCCGCCGCCCGTCACCGCCGACCCGGAGCTCATCTTCCCCCGCAATTCAACTCCAACAATCTGACCCTTTTTTTTCCTTCCTTGTTCTGCTTCACGCAGTTCAGATTAAATCTACAGTTCCACCATATACCACCAAACGAAGCAACCACCGGACGCGCACAGTTCAACACGAAACACCAAACTCTTTAACCTCTCCGGCAGGACAGCCTCCGCCCGTCCACCGAGAACACGACCCAGCGCCGGCGCCGGCGCGCCCAATCGCAGAAAGCTGCGGCCTTCCCTCCCACGCCTCCGATCAGATGCACCACCGCAACCGGAAGGCGGCGGCTTTGTTGGAATTCCGGTGAGGGACGGGGACTCCGGGGCCGGGACCGACGTCTCCTGGCCGAATTCACCGCGGTTCACCACGCCCGCACGGATTCGGGCGAGGAGAAGTTTGGGATTTCTTGATTAACAGATGGAAGCGACCCAACTCTTCCGATGACGTCTGGGTTTGATTCGGTCGCGGAGGGGGCTGGAGTCGAAATCAAGGAACCGGGATGGGATTTATCTACTAGTCCGTGTGGGAGGGGAGAGTGACGAGCAGTAGCGTTAGCATCAGGGAGGGAGACGAGGAGATGAGGGAGAGAGGAAGACGAGGACGGCGAGGGGAGAAAGAACAAAAAGGGAAATAAAGGGGGGTGAATAGAAAAGTGGACCAAGCTACCGTCTGGACTCCGGAGATGAATAGAATAATAATATTGTGGGCATTTTTCAGAGTGGTCCTTCTAGATTCCAGAATTGACGTGTGCGTGAATTATTGGAGAGGGGGGTTTGCTTCCTGCGGAAGCGGTGTAGGGGTAGGGGGATGTACCGAGCTATACAACCATGGCTTTGTTCATCCGGAGGCCATTTTTGGGGGACGAGGTAGGTGCGTGAAACACGAACTCTCTAGAGTATTATAATGCAAATGATTTTTTCATATAATGCAGTTTGATATAAGTTTGGTACTTATTAAATTTTAAGGTATATTTAAAATTAACTAAAGGTCTGTTTAATGTGTGAAAAATTTAACATTGAGATGTCTGCCTTGGAAAGAAGGCACAGTTGTCGGTGTAAACTTTATTTTACAAGTCTGCACAACTGAACATGGCCTATTTACAACTTTGGATGACTATAACGTTAACTTTGTTTTATCTTCCTCTACATGTTTATTAGAGTAACTCAAGCAGTCCCTCTAAAATAAACCCCGTCTTAAACTTAGAGGGTGAAATAAACAAACAATGTTGCACCCTGTACACTAAAAGCATATCTTATTTTCTATTATTTATTTGACTCTCTATTTGTCTTCTCATAAAGATTCAATTTTATAGTGAGCACCTCACTCCAACAAACTTTCCATTTCCCACGTTCCTAGCTAGCTAATTTTGGCCAGTGAGGGGGCAATTTGGAGAGCGGGTGGCTTGGTGAGTTGCATAGCAAGTCTTTTGGAAAAGCTATGTTGCTGATGAGTAGCCAAATTTTGGCTAGTTAAGCTATTTGACTAGTCTTTTGGAAATGCTATAAAGCTCCTATCTTGGGAGACCTCGAAATCTCTTCCTCCATTCTGGAGTAGGGAGACACTATTCATTGATAGATGAGTCCCACCCTTTAGATTAAAAGAAGAGTTAATTGCGTCGTTAATATGTAAACTTTGGTGAGTGGGTGCATTTAGGTACATCATCTTTTAAATTGCTTATTTAGGAACAACAACTTGGCATGTGAGTGCAAATAGGTCACCTGGATGGCATGTGGGAAAAAAGCCATGTGGATGCTTATGTGTACATTTAGCGCTTATGTGTACATTAATTATGGTGACCATTATTACAAATAGACCCTTAGTTTATTTGCTCATTGGTTTATCCACCCATTTTTCTTCTGGTGTTCACGGGAGATGGTTTTGGCCTCACGTAACAATTTCAAGGTGACGACAGACGTCGCACAACGCGTAGGCAAACGATCTTTCACGATTACATTGAGTTATCGATTCTCTTCATACTCCACTAATTAGGATTTTGCGGATTTCTTTTAGCGTTTGATAAAAGAATATTTGGTTTAGGGTTAGGTCACCAGCCGTAATATCTCATTTTTCTTTCCACTAATTGGGATAAAAATTATCTATTTTTTCTCCAATGAAAAATGAAACAGAGTACGAGTGTGCCATGCTTAAATATAAACCGAAAAGAATGGAAAGAACCGTAGAATCAATATCTCAAGCTTGAGAAGAAAAGGATTAGGAAATGATAAGCTCATTTTTTTATGTTTATGATAAATTGGAGGATATGCAAGGACTTTTTCAATAAAGTACCAGATAACATATAAGCCGTCACATGATTTTTTTCCCCACATGCCATCCAGGTGACCTATATGCACCCACATACCAAGTTGTTATTTCTAAATAAACAATTTGAAAGATAATGTACCTATATGCACCCACATGCCAAGTTGTTGTTTCTAAATAAGCAATTTAGAAGACGATGTACCTAAGTGCACCCACTCGCCAAGTTTACATACAAATGACATAATTAACTCTTAAAAGAAGGCGGTGACATTTAAAGGCCATTACTAGAGGTTAAAAAACTAGTCTAAAAAAATAGAGGGAGCCATTAGTCAAGAAGTAGAGGGTTTGATTTGAGAGTCGTTGTTGGAGATGTTTAATTGTATCTATTATATATGAATCTGATAAAATTGTATGATACATGATACCTTCTAATTTGCAATAGTATCACATAGCTAGCTTAACACATTTATAAATTAGGTAAACTGGCAAATATGTGATGACATTTTTTTTTATAAATACTGTTTAAATTTATTTGCCCTAGCTAGGTCATGCATCCATATCAGGTGTTGTCAAAGAAGTTTACGA
Organism: Digitaria exilis; assembly: GCA_015342445.1. Lineage (NCBI taxonomy): Eukaryota > Viridiplantae > Streptophyta > Magnoliopsida > Poales > Poaceae > Digitaria > Digitaria exilis. The sequence continues at coordinate 1,455,707 of JACEFO010000036.1, forward strand.
TTTTACAATATTTTCTCCCACAATAGCATATGTTGCTTTCTATAAGGAAAAAATGGACACGTGTGTAACAATTGGGGGAAACGGAACACGTTTGTCTCATGCAGAGTTGAAGTTGGATATAAGCTATTCCAACGTCTCCCACGTTTTTCCTTTTTTTTAAAAAAAGGTCTCCCAAGTTCTGGGTCAAACATCAAAACCATAGCGCATAACCTCCATCATGAACAATTAATCCATGCACTTCCGCAAAAAAAAACAATTAATCCATCATCCATGCATAACGTAGAAGCCGTCCATCTGTTTTTTAGGCAGATAGAAGCCGTCCATCTTAGAGTCGATGAACGTATAACGGTAGAAGGTGGTCTGCAGGTGAAAAAGATCACATGCACATTAGCTACTTCCGCATGTCCATCCGTTCATCTCCTAGGCGGACGGCTTAGATTAATCGCTCAGTGTATTCCGTTCGCTGAAATAATTTATCACCACTGGTTGCTGATGTGTATTTAAGTGTATCCCGACGGCTGAAACCTTCTTATTCGACGGTGTCCGTTTGCTGTTACCGTGTTACGACCTCCCCCTCGAGGCCAGAAGGATGAAGGAACGTGCACGCATGTGTCACGTACGTACACTATCATATATAGCAGGTCATCTTTTTTTTAAAAAAAAAAAGAAATCCAAGATGCCTGGCTCTGAATTTTATAGAAACTAAACCATAGCTCTGCGATTTCTTGCGTTTGTAAACAAGCCTTGGCAGTAGTATATCACACAACGGAAAGCTTGATTGAAGCTTGTTTCGTATCAAATTAAAAGCACCACTTGTCGCGGTGGATGATCATGGCAAATATATATATAAAAAAGTTCCTAACAAATTAAGCAAATAAACAAGCCATGGCCATTCACATTGGTTTGCTAATCTAAGTTGACTACTACCTTCCTACACTAGTAGCAGGCAAAGGATAAACAACGGCGTGCAGAGCACAAGTGGAGGAATCATTCCGTTTCTAGACAGCGTCCATGTTAAAAACCAGCAGCACTCTTTCAGCGATCGAGAAAGGATAAAAATCTTCTGTGGAGAGTCCGGCCTGTCCAGCAGTGTTGGGGTGGATCTCTTGGCTCTTTGCTGCTACAAGCAAAACCGATCGAGCTGGGCTAGTTGACACTTGACAGTGAAGTGCAGATGCTTATCGTTGTTGCGATCGACGCCATGCAATGCTTCGCCGAACACGGACAGAGCTGCAGCCTTCACCACATGCATCCATCGGCATCGCCTAGCCCTGATGGCTTGGTCCCTTTTCCAGCTCCAAACCGGCTGCAATGGACCACGGCCACCAGGCCAATATTTATTCCGAGAATCCATCATCCAGGCGACGTCAAGCGGTTTTAAAAAAAGTTTTCGATGTTTTGTGTGACGTTGCGCGAATGTGTGTGAGAGATCGAGAGAGGTTGCCAGCGCAAGGGTGCATGTGCATTCCATCGTTTGTCTTCTTTTCTCCCGAAACAACCACGCGGAAGAGCTACAGATTAAAAATAAATAAAGTTGAGACTGGACGATGCAAAAACAAAACTACAAACCACGTGCGTGGACAAGATAGATTGCAATTATCAACACGTGTTCCATAATATCGTAGGAGTACCGCTCAACTTGACAAACAACACCAAAAGGAAAAAGTTATAGTGGAATATCAACACGCACGCCGAATTTTCAACTTATTTCAAACAAACATCTCCGACGGGTAGAATTGGAACATCGACATAGGTTGCATAAACATCCTCGCTCTGCCGTAGTTCCTCAGTACGTACATAGCATCACCGGTTGTCATTTTACCTACGACTCTAACTGTGTGTTTAGATTAGGGAAGATTCTCTAAAAAAACGTTGTAGAAAAAAAACACTGTAAATGAATAATGTTATGTGAGTGGAGGAATATGATAAATAGGGAAAAGTTGAATGAATAGTATTTGTAGAGAAAATTTTTAATCTATAAACATACCCTAAGTAATACCAACATGGATATCAATGGTGCCACACAACTCTCCTAAAAGATATTATTGCTAAATCCGATTGAGGCGATAACGACACAGCTTCGTACCTCCATCGCAACATTGCTAGCGACCGCTACAGAAGATTAGCGTTCGCATCACCACCATGAACAGAAGCACTATTCCCCCCCTTCTCTACAGTCAAGAAGGATGCCACCATGGTGGATGATCCGATGATGGCAATAAATAAAGTGTCATGTAGGCATTTTTTATGATGTGACAGTGTATTAATGAAGAGAGAGCATAGGGATGAAACCATGTATACACAACTCGTGTCTTACATGTAACCTATCGAACAACAATAGATAAAACTATACATTGAGAGAGGGTTGTTTATCCTAGTTTCAAACATTTTTTTTATGATATGGCACACTAGGTAACCGTGTCCATAAAACTTGGGTCTAAAGGATGGGATGCGCAGCACGTTCGAGTGGAGAGTGTGGATGAAAAAGCTAAAATAAAGTCCCTAACTTCAAATGAACTTTTTTTTAATCTTAAATGATGAGCCCTATTTGAACCATAATATTAAAGAATTAATACAATACAAAAACGACATGCTATTTTTCTTTTCTTATTTAACACTCAATATCTTCAATATACTTTTCAGCAAGTCGTATTCACATATATACTATTCTGTTTGAATATTTTTTAAAAGCTTACACGCTAACTTTTTCAAAGTGTTGATTATTTGTTTTTTCCAAAATGTTAATTCAATTCTATAAAAAAATGTTGGATGTGGCATTTACGATAATTACTACCAGCGAAACAAAAGGGGGACATATTTTCTTGACATAAGAAAAAAAAATGTTGGCTGGACCTGGGCTGCTTTTGCACTGTCGCATACTTTGGGCCACAATGTCTTCTGCAGGCCTGCCTGCGTGCCTGGCTCTTGGTTAATTGGGCTTTAAAGGTACCAAAACATTTGACACGAGGTGCCGACGTCATTACGTAGAGCTTCGCCCCCGGTCGCCGACTGGCCGTGTACCGCCCCCTCCCTCTCCGTTTCTTCCCCCAATCCTTCTTCTCTCTGACACTCTCCGCCTCTCTCCTCTCTCGGTCTCACTTTCCTGGCGGCGACGACCGCGGCGGCGGGGGCGGCGGCGGGGGCGGGCCCTTAGCCAGCGACGAGCACCCACAAGGTATGCGCGACCCTCCTCTTCCCTTCCCGCTGTGCGAAACGGAGCACCCAAACCCTAATGTAAGATGTATTCGTATCAGATCCGGTACATACAGGCTACTAACTCCGATTCTGTTCGCAAAATTGCTGGGGTGTACATATGTACGCCCATGTCCTATACTGGGTTCGCACCTGATTGCGCAATATTGTCCAGATGAGCTCGAAGAAGGTTCCATACCACAAGCATCGCGAGGCTGAGGAGGCGAGGAAGAAGGTTAGGGTTCAAATCCTTTCTTTTTAAAAAATATTTTTTTATGTGACACCAGTTTTACCTTTCCACCTTGTATACTTCTTATATCATCATATTTTACTTTGACTGCTTTGGTATGTGAAGAAGGAGGAAGATGAAGCGGCACGTGTATACGCGGAATTTGTCGAGTCGTTCAAGGGCGACAGCTCATCTGGGGCTAAGTTTGTCCGAGGTGGTGTGATCGACCCCAATGCAAAGCTGAAGACTGATCCTGAAGGTTAGTGTTGGGGGTTTCGGTTTTCTTTATTTTGTTGTTGTTGGTACCTTTCCGCCTTTTAGTTTCACTACCTTCCAAGATGGATATATGCATTGTTTCTTTTATTGGTCCAATTGATCAAGAGATCGGCCTTTTTATGCATTCGGCAATGGCAGGTGGAAAGTCCAAAGATGGGGGGTCTGTTCCAAAGAAGGGCAGTAGGTAAACGGCCAAAATACTTGATTCCTAAAAGATGGTATCCTGTGGTACCGCTGCTACATCTTTTGATGGTTATGCGGCCAATATAGCCAGAATTCAGAGACACGGCCTAGTTTTGACTTTTGATTGGCTTATGCATGCTATATATACTCTGGCACATAGCTTTCTCTTTATTACAATTATGCTTCTTGTAATAACCTTAAAATGCTTACCAAGTACTGAATGGAGTTAAAAACGGTGATAAGGGTAGTCTGAAGAAGAAATAGTTTGGCTGGCCTTACTTGACCACACCATCTTGTTTCATGGCTAGTGTTCGCATTTATGCTGTAGTTTTGACTATAAGTAGCCTGATGGAGCAATTTTCATTCTTGCTACTTAAGCTCGTGATGGCATTGCACCAGCTCATGTCTTTCCTTTGCCATGTTCATGTTTATTTATTTATGATATTAGCTCGTTTGTAGCGGTCATAATGCATCATCCTTTGTGATCTTACATTGGTGCTTTTGACACTGTTTTTAAAAAGGCATTTGGGTTCATAGTTTTAAATAGAGGGCTACGGCCTTTAGTGGCAAGACTCAAACAGCTAATAGCGGAGCTAAACCAGGCTATAGCAGCCAAATTGTACACGAGACATCAATAGCGTTAGATGCCTCAAAAAGCTATAGCGGAGATTTAAAACCTCTTCCAGCTAGGCAGGCTAGGTGTGCCTTGTAGAACAGTGGACTAAATAATTTCTAATGTGAACTTGATACCACATTTCATCTGCATTTGTGTGCATTTTGGTTATTGTCCATTGTTCTCCTTGGGCTGTGGTTATTGTTTTGATTACCATATCTATGTAGAAATGTCCTTTTGGATGGTATTATGATACTGGCTTACTGGGTTAAGTTATGTTGCATTGTATTTGAATGTATAGGTAATGATGGATTCTGGATACTTGTAGGTTTTTTTCTTTTAAAATTTTGAAGCTTATCATACCTTTATGGTAGTAGCTATAGTTCCACATGCCAGTGGATGCTGATTTTAGTCCCACAATTTTCAGCCATTTAGAATCTCTTTTAATTTACATGTACGCTCATGTAATGTACCTTTTGTGCTCTTCTGTGCTCAGGCTAGATTGAATTAAAAATTTCATGTGCTTGTGATTAAATCCTTGTGTGCAATAACCCTATAGTGTAAGCTTTAGGATCAATTATACTTTTCAATACAAAGTATGATTTCTTGAAGCTTTCTGGAATTGTGTGCACCATTTCATTAACAGGAGTTTGAGTATATAATAGGCCAAAGTAGTGGTTTTTGAAATTTCATTAGTTGAAGTGAGAATACCTGAAATACCATTGTAACTGCAGCTCCTTGCTTCTATTCTTACAACCCCTTATCCCTTGGTTTATGTGTTATATGCATACGACATAATTGTGAGCATCATAGTCATAGTTACCTTGTAAATAACACAACGATCTAACTTGCGAGCATCATACCTTATACATAGCATACTTTTCTCCAGGTATGTTCCGTCCTTCTTGCCACCATCATTTGCAAAAGAGCCTGAGAAGAAGGTTAGGACACTTCCAATGCTCTTACAACTTACCTTAGTCAATCTGCAGAGATCCTGTAGTAAATATTTATCTTGACCTGCAGAAGGAAGAGGAGAGGCCAAAAGAAAAGGAAAAAGGAAAGCCACGTGCAATAGATAAGTTCATGGAGGAACTTAAGTTTGAGCAAGAGCAACGAGAAAAACGTAATCAGGATCGGGACCACCGGCGTGAAGGTCGTCACAGCGATAGCTCAATGGTAGGTAGCTTAAAAATGTAAAAAAAAAAGGCCCTTCTGTTTCGTTCCACCCTTCCACTTGAGGCCTGTATGGAGTAATCAATATTTTGTTTAGTTTGTGGGAATACCATGTGTTAAATTACTAGGATTTGGAATACAAAAACATTAAATTCCTTTGCAGCTAATTCAAACTGTTCTTAAATTGATATACAAGCTCACAAGAAATTTATGTGATTTTTTAACATTAAAATTTATGTGATTAATCTGTAGCTTTTCTATAAATAATATCGGTTTGTTGCATTGATGCTTGAAAATGTTTCGTGCAGCCCTCTAGCCGGTTTGATGAACTTCCAGACGAATTTGATCCGACTGGAAGGTTTCCAGGATCATTTGATGATGGTGATCCTCAAACCACAAACTTATATGTCGGCAATCTGTCTCCAAAGGTTGTTTTCTCTGCTGCACATGAATCAAACCTATATGCGTTATCTAGGTAGCTAATCTTGTGCTTTACGTGCTATCATTTCAGGTTGATGAGAACTTTCTTTTAAGGACCTTTGGTCGGTTTGGACCTATTGCTAGTGTCAAGATTATGTGGCCTAGAACAGAAGAGGAGCGCAGAAGGCAAAGAAATTGTGGCTTTGTTGCCTTCATGAATAGAGTAGATGGACAGGCCGCAAAAGATGAAATGCAAGGTTCGTGTGCACATCAATTTAGTGGTAGTCCATAGGGATCATATTTGTTTGTTGTTTATGCAAACTTAAAATGCTACTTTTGGCTACTAGTCTAATTTTCAGCTTATTTAAATGTTTATTTCAGGTGTTATTGTGTATGACTATGAACTGAAGATTGGCTGGGGTAAATCTGTTGCTCTTCCATCACAGGCGCTGCCTGCTCCTCCTCCAGGACACATGGCAATAAGAAATAAGGAGGTTGTTTTTTTTTGTGTCTTTTCATGCTGTATTTGTTCTCTGACTTTTTTTCCTCATGATACATTTGCAAGTTCTAATGGAATGGGGTGTTTTTGGTGTTGCACACAAGAATTGCCATTGATGATATTGTTTTTCTTTGTTTTTATGCAGGGTGGCACAGTCGTACTTTCTGGTCCTGGTGGCCCAGCTGTTGCATCTGTTACACCACAAACCTCAGAGCTGGTAGGGGAAGTTGCGCATAAATCTCTTATGAGTTCATCTGCTATTTTTTTAGGATGCCATTTTTTATCCTTCAGTGTGAATGCAGTGATCTTGTTATTTAAATTATCCTGTCACAGTAAAAGAATTACCATTGAAAGCTCTCCTGTGTTTTACTTTGAGTTAGAATGTGAATGATGGATATTTCATACTTCATAATGTGGAAGGTGTCTCTTAAAAATTACTTGATTGCTTGAATTGTGTAGACCAAAGGAAAATGCCATTAATTATTTTGTTGTGACTTGTGAGCAACTTAGTATTAATATTTTCAAATGTCCTCATTCTGCACATCCAGTTCCAATGTTCTTGAATGTAAGATCTCAATTTACATGCTGTTGTAATGTCTGACAACTGCAGAAATAATTTCTCTCCACGTTGTTCATGACTTCTCATGTAGGCAGATCCAATGTGTTTTTTTGTTAAAAAAAGGGATATTGGCAGCTGACCATTTGTATAATGTTGTGATTTTGCATTATATTACATGATTGGTGTGCAAGTAAAAGATCTGATACCTTCAATTCACATTGCGGATTTATATGACCTGATAGGTCCTTACACCAAATGTTCCTGACATTGTGGTTACTCCACCGGATGATGGACGTCTTCGGCATGTGATAGACACAATGGCTCTGCATGTACTTGATGGTGGATGTGGTTTTGAACAAGCTATAATGGAGAGAGGCCGAGGAAATCCTTTATTTAATTTCTTGTTCGATCTTAAATCTAAAGAGCACACATACTATGTTTGGAGACTATACTCCTTTGCTCAGGTACTTGTTGCTCTCTACAGTTGAAAACTCTAAATTAACATCTCCATGCTGTAATGATAGAATAGTGCTGTCCTTTCTATTTTCGACCATATTTGCCTTTTCTTTTGTTGGAAGTCAGACTTCCAAAACATTATGCTTCAGTTTTTCTACCAAAGATAAATAACAAACAAACAAGGCTACGTCTTCCATTGTATATGTTGGCAATATCGCACAAGAACTAGTTAAATTATTAAATAAACACTACTTATTTAGTCATCCACTGAACTTTTCATCTATCGCTGTATCATGTCTAGAACACACCTTTTTGAGAACCGAGCCATAATCTATTTTATCCATAAATATTTCAAGCAACTATCAACAAATGTTTGTGCTGATAGAATGCTAACAGCTTGTGATATTGTAACGTAGGGTGATACTTTACAACGATGGAGAACAGAACCATACATCATGATCACAGGCAGTGGAAGGTAATATCTTTGTACAGTAATATTTTATTTAACAGGACCAATAAGCTTATTGACACGCATGATAAAATGTAATATGCAATGTGCTGTGTCAGATGGGTTCCACCTCCCTTGTCATCCAACAGAAGCCCTGAGCGTGAAAAGGAATCTACATTTGCTGCTGGTAGAAGCAGAGTAAGTGTTTGCTAAACTTGATTTTTTTTTTCTTTGCACCTTTTGATATAGAATAAATAGTTGTTCTGTTGATGCCATGAAATAAAATAAATGAATGGTCTGTTACAAGGCTAACTTGCCGTTCCTTGTTCAGCGTGTTGAAGTGGAGCGTACATTGACTGAGTCACAACGTGATGAATTTGAGGACATGCTACGAGCATTGACATTAGAGAGGAGTCAAATAAAAGAGGCTATGGGGTTTGCCTTGGATAATGCTGATGCTGCTGGGGAGGTACAGCCTACTTCTAATTGGATCTAACAAGCATTTCTTTATATTTTTTGCATAGCTTAAATAGTACTATATTTTCTTAATCTGTGCACCCACATAGAGATCAGTTAGTAGCTTGATGGTTATGTCAACAACAATGAGTTTATTTGGTGGATTTATGTGGATATGGTTGACTGTCTATATGAAGGACAATCCTTGTCATGACTGACAAAATCTTCCTTCTATTATCTTTAATAAAAACTGAAGAGATGGGTAAAAATTGGTGCATGTTTAGTGTATTTATAAATGATTGATGAAATGCCATTTTTGCCCCTTCACTAATGTTATTATTTAATTGGACATTTTTGTTACTTGGGCATGGTTTAGGTGACCGACTGACCGTATTAACTATTGGGACCTGGTTTTACTGTAGATGTTTTTTAATCTTGGATTCTTGGTAGTTCAATTCAATTGTTGTGGATTAGGAATTGCCATATTCGTTATAATCTTATCACTGAAGCAACTCTACCGTATTATGTTATTTTAGACTTCTCTTGTTCAAAATGTTGTCGTGTCATTACATGAATACTCATTGGTGGTTGTTGTATTTCAGATTGTTGAGGTTCTTTCAGAATCCTTGACACTCAAGGAGACACCTATTCCAACCAAGGTTGCTCGGCTTATGCTAGTGTCTGACATCCTTCATAACAGTAGTGCTCCTGTGAAGAACGCATCTGCATTCCGAACGAAGTTTGAAGCTTCTTTGCCAGATGTTATGGAGAGCTTCAATGACTTGTACCGCAGTATCACTGGAAGGATTACTGCTGAAGCTCTGAAGGTGATTTATTGTGCGTCATTTCTCGAATACTTGGGTTTGTTTTTGTCCTTGATGTTCTTACATGATTGCTTGAATTAATGTTCTGCAGGAGAGAGTCATGAAGGTTCTACAGGTGTGGGCGGACTGGTTCTTGTTTTCTGACGCATTTCTGAATGGCCTGAGGGCTACTTTTCTTAGATCAGGCAACTCTGGTGTTGTTCCATTTCACTCTCTATGCGGCGATGCACCTGAAATTGAAAAGAAAGGTAGCTCCATGGATGGAAACGATGGATTTAAGCTTAATGAAGATGGTGCCTTGGCCACAGGAAAAGCAGCAGCAACAAAGGAACTATTAGGACTTCCACTAGCTGAACTTGAGCGCCGTTGTAGACATAATGGCCTCTCACTATGTGGTGGTAAAGAGATGATGGTTGCCAGGTTGCTTAACTTGGAAGAGGCTGAGAAGGAAAGAGTATATGAGAAAGATGTTGACATGAAATATGCACAGGGAGAACAGCATAGAACTGGAAGAGAGGACAGCAGTTTGAATGCTCGCAGTGCATCAAGATTCGGAGAAACTCCTAATGGTGATGAATTAGATCTCTCTCGGAACAGTATGGTAGCTGGCAAAGGACGCTCTCGAGAGTCTGCTTCTGGTGACCTTGAATCATTTCCAAGCAAGAAGCCCAAACATGATCCTGTTTTACCAGCTTCTAAGTGGAGTCGAGAGGATGAAATCAGCGATGATGAAGATAGGAAAGGTGGTAGAGGTTTGGGATTAGGCTATTCATCTGGAAGTGATGCTGGTGATGTAGGAAAGGCTGATACATCAGAAGTCAGTACTGATCACGCAATTCATCATCAAGATACCATTGTTGATGAAGAGCATAGGTGCGTTTTTCATGTTTAATCTCCTTAATATTTCCTTATTATTTTGTAAGTGTTAACCAACCAAATTTTGCCTCCCTGATATGCAGGCAGAAGTTGAGGCAGATTGAGATTTCTGTCATGCAGTACCGTGAATCTCTTGAGGAGCAGGGTTTGCGTAATATGGATGAGATTGAGAGGAAGATTGCCAGCCATCGGAGGCGTCTTCAGTCTGAATATGGTTTATCCACTTCAACTGATGGTGCAAACAGCAGGAAATCTTCTGGTATGACCTATCCTACTTCAATAACATTTCTGTTGCATTACGCGTGCATCTTGTCTCTGATATTTTACACGGTCATTATTAGTTTTTTTAGAGAATACGGTCATTATTAGTTCATGTGCTAACAATTCATGCTGTGCCCTTCAGACTTCTTTCAGCGTTTGTCCTCCGTCTTTTTTCGTTGTTATAAATCTTATCTATTTTGCAGAAAGAACATCATTAGAGCGTAAAGAGAAGCACGATGATGCACATGATTATGCTAGGAAGCGGCGTCGCAGCCAGAGTCGAAGCCGCAGCCCTCCAAGGAAGTCACAGGAGAGGGACCGAGAGCGCAACCGCAGCAGAGACCGATCCCATGGCAATGATGTTGGGAGGGACAGAGCACGTGAGAAAAGCACGAGCCGGGGGCGCGATGACCACTATGACCGAAGCCGAGACAGGGAAAAGGACAGGAGAAAGGGAAGGTGACTTACACCAGAAATCCCTGTCACCATTCATCATTTTGCTTCGAAAGCCCCCGGAGCATGGCCGTATTTGATCAACATCAGCATGCAGCACGATCAATTAACACCTGCCGCACCGTGGCAGATTTCCTGGCCTGCTCTGTGCTTTCGACAACCTGTCTGTAATCGGAGTTTTGAGGTTTAAGGTGTTGTTTTTGTAGAGATGATCTGTTTGTAATAGGTAATTTTGTGAACCTGATGTGTACTTTATGCCAAAAGCCAATGCTCAACATTGATGTAGATTGCTTCTTTCTAACCTGGTATGCCGTGGTACGTGGATCTTGCACTGAGGAGGGGGAAACATGTATTTTCTTGCTGAACATTCCCAAATCCAAGATCATGGCAAATATGACAAATTTGCCGAAGGTAGGCAACGAAGGAATCTGTCGCTCGGTGCGAGAAGTTGGAGAATTTGGCTGTCAATATAGATCATGTTCTTTTTAAGAAAACTCTTGTAGTGTTTGACATCATGCTTGAGTCTAGTAGCAGCAATAACGACCTGCTTGGCCGCTTGCTCGGCTCGACCCCAGCTAACCAAATGAATTGATCAAAACCGCTCCTGGTTTGGTTACAGGCAAATCAGAAACTGTTCTTTCTTTTATTAAAAATAAAAAAAATCCCAGCAACAGCTTTTCCATGTGATGAGCGCGAGCAACTTCCGATCTGATTCCAACGAACCCCTGTGTTATCTTTTTCCACTGTTTTTCAAGGCCATGGACCTGTCCCGTCCTCTGCTGACACTGACAGGGAAAGAACGAAGCAAGAAGAGTAAAGACCCGATTAGTTGAATTCGCATGCCGTTGTGTTCGATTTGGATTCGTGTTGCCTTCGGACAGTGATGAGGTTAGCTACCACCGATGGTGGCATATATACGGAGGTAACGCAGGATTGACGAGATGAATCCGCACACACCCTTCTGAGTTCCATCGGATTCAATCCGGATTGGAAATAAAAATCTATGATTGGTATAATATAATGCCGAGATTTATTCTGGATCAAGAGTTAATCTATTCACAATAGTGACATCAAAAGACCAGAAACTAATCCACTAGTCCAGAGGTGGGAAATCATTCCGAGTTTCATATTGTATCCATCATGAATAAAATAGTTTCCGACTTAGAATAAATCAAAATTTCTTATTATATCTATCATTCTCAGTCCGGACTGAATCTGATCGAACAAGCTCTCCTTCGGACTGTGATGACTGATGAGGTTAGTTAGCACTGACGGTGTTGCCCTCCAACAGTGACGACTGAAGATGGTGTTGTACACTACTACGAGTTAGCTAGCAGTTGCGGTGTCCGATCGATGCACGATGCTCCGAACGCAGGAATCTCACGGTTGCAACTTAGTAGTATATTCCAATTCCCGTTTCTCACTTGGATTTTTTTTTAACTGCCGAACGAGTCCTAAAGCCATATGATTTCCAAACGGATTGAGCTTGGAAAAAACCTCCCTGTCAACGATGGGCGCGTGCCATGAACAGCAGTCGTCGTCTTCGAGGATCCCAATGGCCGGCCGCTCTCAGATTCAGATCCGTCCGTCAAATCAGCAATTCGGCCCGTCTAGATTCAAAAAGATTCCCCAAAAATCCACTATTCATCCAACTTTTCCCTATTCATCCCACCTCTTCTACTCACATATCACTATTCATCTACAGTGTTTTTTAGTGAACAGTGTATTTTCGGAGAATCTTTCCCCAATCTAAACACACCATGCATGCCTGTCAACCTCTCAACAGGGTGGATGGCTTTGGCTCCCGTGCATGCAGTGCACGTAGCAGTAATCCATACCATAGACCAGGTGGCCAAGTCACAGTAAGCACAGGGAGTCAGCGACCAAGGTCCCGTGAGAGCAACGCCCAGGTGCAGGTGGTGGAGTGGACGCCGCCGCGTTCATAAAAATATTGCCAGCGGAGACGAGAGGCCACCGGTGACCACAGCCGCGGCGACCCTCCGCGATCCCAAAGGCCACATTCTTCAATTCCGGCCGGCCGGGCTCCAGCCTCCAGATCAGAATCTCCAGAGCTGCGCCTGCCCCGTGAAATGAAATTCTCCTCCACTCGGATCTGAATCTTTTTCTTGCGCTCTTCGAGCGCCCCAGAATTCCTCTCAGGCCGCCGGAAATCCAACTGTTTTTTCAGTTAAGGGTGTGTTTAGATTGTAGAAAAAAACACTGTAGCATAAGAAAAACACTGTAGCATTCGCTGGGAAACGTGTTTTGTGAGGGGGGAATAGTGAAAAGTTGGAATAAATAGTAAAAAGTTGGAATGAATAGTGAATAGTTGGGAATCTGAACATGGGCCTAAAATCCCCGCAAAGCTCTCGTGAAAATTCAGCCAGAAGCCGCCGGCGCGGGCCCCGCGAGGCAGTGGGGCTCCAGTGTTTGAGTTTGACTGCTACAAGTATCAGTGAGCAGTGCAGCCAGCGCATCTGATCCCCTCTTGTCAGCCATCACCCGTGGCCGCCACCCCATCTCGAGCATTCTCTCGCTTTCCTTCCTTCCCCTTCCACCCGCGCATCCTCCCCTGCTCTATCCGATCACCGCTCTCTCCGCGGCTGATGTGGCGGCCGGCGCTCCGAGGAACGAGCTGACGGGTCCGGTGGCAACGGCGGCGGGATCTTGCCGCGACCGGCGGCAGGTGGCGCTCGGCCACCCCAACAGGTACGCGTGGATGATAAGCGAGGCCGCGACAAGCTCTCCGTTTTAAAATCCGAGCTTTAGTAGTTTTCGCGTTCGCTGGGTCTGTTGTGCCGTTGAGCGAATCCGAGAAATGCGAGAAATTCCCTCACCGAATTTTTCATAAAGAAGGAGCTTTTTCTACCGTTTCTGGATGTTGTGTGGGCGGTATCTTAGGTATTTCTTGTTAACGTTGATTCTGGGAGGCGCTTTGGTGTTGCCACAACTCACAATCCGATCTTGCAGTTCCTGGAGGGTAGGAAGAGTCAACCGATTTTCTTCGTTTTCTCTCTCTTAATTGGCAGATGTGAGCTGTCTACAAGTGGTACTGATAATTCAGTATCAGGGAATCTGTTAGGAATATCTTATGCTTTTATTCAGTCCAAATGAACCGTGTTCTTGTTTCTGTAACGCTAAGTTTATTGCATCTGAACCAATCAAACAATGATTTGCTATATTTATGACCAAACAGACAATAATTTGCTATTTTATCAAAAAGAAACTTATCTCGTTTAGGAGCACCCGCCGGGTGGTGGGCTCTGAGCTCTCACCTAACTTGGGGTTTAAGGGGAAAAGCGGCTGTGGTGTTGTCATCAGCTCATCGCCCATGGTTTGGTGTTGTCATCGCCCATCATTTCGTTTATGGGATATATTTTAATATTTGGCATCTCACCTTTTTTTTTCCCCTTTTTTTAAAAATAAAAAAGTTGGTTGCCTCGTATTGAGCAATTCGTCACGTCATTCACACTAATGATTATGGATGGTGGTTGGCCAATGTGTCCTAGTTTATCTCGTTTTATGGTGCCCTGGGAGGTTAGGCTTGTTGCCTTGTTCTAGTCCTGTGCAGGTGCACCTGGGTTTTGGTTTCTCAGTTGTCCTTTTCTGATTGCTGAGGTATTGTGCCATTATTGCTTTTCTTATATTAAGGGGTTTGAATGTGATCATACCTGTGGGGGACGTATCCGATGTCCTACCTGGAAGTAAATGGCACTTCCCTAGTATTGCTAAGCCTTTGATTCAGCTATCTTTGTCATGTTACCTCTGCATTAGTCCGTCCTAGTTCCTACTATGCATAACTGCCATGTTAATGTGGTATTTTGGGTGGTTGCATTCTTTACTGTTTGGTTTATTCTGGTGATTCACCTACTTATGTTTTTCAAATGCCTTTTGGAGTTCATTGAAAGAGTTATCCTTTTGTTTTATTGTTGTCGATAGAAGGCTGCTCTTTTCATGTTCATGCCTTTTGGAGCTTTGCAGTGTAAGAACTACTGAGGAAGTTGAACTGAATCTTTATTGATGCAGGACTTCGTTAATACAGCGGTCTAACTTGTCAATATCCTGGCCTGACCTGATTAATTCCTGGTATGCCATTGTCCTGTTGTGTTTACCTCTTTGTTATGAGTATGACCATAGATTGCTTTCCTTATTATATGATCTTCTAATCATACAGCTTGAAAAGATGGGAATTTACCTCAGTACTCCAAAAACTGATAAGCTATCTGAAAACGGGGAAAATGATAGACTTAAATTTGGTCTTTCATCTATGCAAGGATGGCGAGCAAGCATGGAAGATGCTGTGAGTTTCCTGAGGCTATCATAATCTTTTGGTAATTCATTTGCATGGAGGGGGCAGTGTCGTCCTCCAAAATAATGTCTGTAATCACTGAAGCTAGTAGAAAACATTTTAGAATAATAACTTCTAGAGGTAGAATTAATAACTTTTTATGGGATACAGTTAATATGGGCATGTGTTCAGTTTCACCGCTTGAAAGAGATAGAGAGAGCATCAAAGAACCTAACCAATTTCTCACGGGCTGGAGGCATTCCTCTCTTTTATCAATTGGTCATCAATATTACTTTGATTTCATTTGTTTCTTTAACACAGTGATTTTAATTAGTTGGTTTGTTGTATCTCATTAAATTTTCAAATGTGTGGTCGTAACATTTTCGATTATGCCAGTTCTGAAATCTTTCCTCGATTAAGTTTTTAACATTCTGTGCAATCGTGCAGCATTCAGCATTGCTAGATCTTGACAGTGAGACAGCATTCTTTGGTGTTTTTGACGGTCATGGAGGTAAGAGTACCCACAAAGCTCAATGCCTTTTATGTTAACTCATTGCACTCACGAGGGATGCCCCTATGCCAAATATTTGTAGAGATCAGTATTATCTCCTTAACACTGCACAGCGTAATACAGATTGCTTTACTCAGGAAGAGTGGTTTCCAAATTCTGTGCAAAATATCTTCACAGTCAAGTTCTCAAAACTGAAGCCTATTCCGCTGGTGACCTAGGCAGTGCCGTGCATAGAGCTTTCTTCAGGTATATGACAAACTAGATCCCACGAGATGGAAAGCTTGAACATTTGTTAGCATTAATGCTGGCATGGTGATGAATTTTCTAATTATATGGTTGCACTACTTCAGAATGGATGAAATGATGCGAGGACAGAGAGGTTGGCGAGAACTATCTGCTCTTGGAGATAAGATAAACAAGCTTAGTGGTATGATTGAAGGGTTCATTTGGTCCCCAAGATCCAGCGATTGGAATAATCAACAAGATGATTGGGCTTCTGAGGAGGTATATATGCAACTTATTACCACAACTTTACTTTTCTAAAATAGATCTACAGTTTAGTTCATTTCTGATTGAGAGAGATTTTTTATCCATTTCAGATTCTTTAATCATTGTAAACTGTCTATTGTAAATTGCAATTACACCTGAACTTTGTGTTGGAGAGAGAAACCCATATGAAGAGAACTAATGTCACCCAACATGAAGACTGTTGTCATAATTATGTACTGGAGTATGACCTAGCAATGAAATACGAAGTTCAATATTCTGATATTCAGAATCTATGTATATTATGATGCCACTTCACCTTTTTTTATTTATGGTATAAATTTGACGGAATGTCTCAGAGTTATTCTTTTATCAGGGACCTCACTCTGATTTTGCTGGGCCAACATGTGGAAGTACAGCATGTGTAGCACTAATAAGGAATAACCAACTTGTTGTGGCAAATGCTGGTGATTCACGGTGTGTTATTTCAAGGGCTGGGCAGGTATGCTACTATTGCTCTTTCATTAGTTGGCAACAAAGATATCCTTGACAGCCCGAGTTTGTGTTTTATGTGTGACTGTCTGGTCTGTGATAGGCATACAATCTTTCGAGGGACCACAAACCTGAGCTTGCAGCTGAGAGACAAAGAATAATGAAGGCAGGGGGTTTCATCCATATGGGACGAGTAAATGGAAGTTTAAATTTGTCGAGAGCAATTGGTGAGCATTTTATTGAATTTTTTAATATAGAGCACCTTGCTTTTTGGTCTTAAGTACGTGCATACCTCTTTACAGGTGATGTCGAATTTAAACAGAACAAATTCCTGCCTCCTGATAAGCAAATTGTGACAGCAAATCCTGACATTAACGTTGTAAGCTTTCTAAATCTGGCTCCCCTTTGAAATTGTACAGCAAGATATTATCTTCTATGGAACTGTTAAACTACTAGTGTTTGCCTGCCCTTGGAAGTTCATGCGATATTGTTCCTTCTGTTAGGTGGAGCTCTGCGATGATGACGACTTTGTCGTTGTAGCATGTGATGGCATTTGGTAAGGCTAATAACTTACGATTTCGTGCCTTCTGTACGGCTAAAGTGCATCAAGCTCATGGAGCACAAAATCCTAAACTTTGTGCTGTTCCTACTGCTATTAAGTGCTTGGCTTTAACATAACATTAGCTTCATAGAGAACTAACTACTTTTTTCATATGAACAGGGATTGCATGTCAAGCCAACAGCTAGTTAATTTCATCCATGAGCATATAAACAAGGTGAGTGCCACCCTATATTTCTATATGGGCGGCTGAACTGAACTTTTGGCAAGGTTATAGTGCCAGCGTTGCAGGCAATGACAGATTATGGGTGTGACAAAAATGCAGGAGAGCAGCCTATCTGCTGTGTGTGAAAGAGTGCTTGACAGGTGCCTCGCTCCATCAACAATCACTGGAGATGGTTGCGATAACATGACCATGATCCTGGTGCAGTTCAAAAAAACCAGTCAATAGGAACAAAAAGGCCGAAGTGGCTGAGCAATGTACCAGCAGCGCAGATGAAGCTGAGATTCAGTGAGTACACTTGGTTTGCTTCCTGATATGACCTCCAATCTTTCATGTATATTAGCTGCACATTAACCAAAATGCTTTGGATCAGTATTACTGAGGAGTAAAACGTTCTCGATACTCGTCGCATGGGCGCAAGCATTTGGTTTCAGAAGAGCAGGAAAGACAAAGAAATGTGGTATACATATCCCAATTATACGTGGCACGCGTGCACTTCCTGCCTGAAAGGACCTCAGATAACGGTGTTGTCTGCTGCAACTTTGGACCTTTAGAGTATGAGTGTATGACCGTACGCCGTCATCGGTTCGTTGAGCATTCAGGTTGCAGTTTAAAGCCTTCAGCTGAGCAGCAGCGCGGCGAAGTCGGTGTATCCTCTGGTGTAACATTTCCTAGTGTGCTGTATACAAGTTTGGTTCCGTGCCTGCTTCAGTAGGTTGCGCTTTCTTTCTGAATGCCATGCGTCATGAATCCGGGACTGGAACTGGTTAGAATTAACCCTGACATTAGCATGTTTCTGTTACAGTCAGTGCAGTGGCGACTGTGAACTGTCAGTGTGTTGATTCTGAGGGTTTTTTCTTAATTCAGTTGTTGAATTAGCCGTTGCCTTCTATGTGAGTATAAATGAACATGAACCGTTGATTTCTGTTCGCCCCAA
The DNA here is from genome assembly GCA_015342445.1 of Digitaria exilis. Lineage (NCBI taxonomy): Eukaryota > Viridiplantae > Streptophyta > Magnoliopsida > Poales > Poaceae > Digitaria > Digitaria exilis. Next base: position 1,474,121 of record JACEFO010000036.1, read on the forward strand.
TTGTTGCTGATGGTTAATGAAACCTGGAGGCGATTGTGCTTTTTCCCAAACTGCAACTTATTAAGCAGTGTGAAACAGGAGTATCAATCACTGTCAGATGATCAGATCGAAGTTCCGATGGCTGAATACCAGCAAATTTTCTTCTTGGCATCTATTGTGGGATCCAACCGCTACCGTTCGATCTGCAGATCAGTGGCTGAGGTTTACTGCAGCCTCTATGAATTGGGCCGTCCAAGTAAAAAACTGCAGAGGATCTTAGTTTATATGAGTTTAATTCAAGCTACTACTAGTACAAGTCACAATCGAAATATTGCATGAGCATTAATTCAAGCTAGATGTTAACACATTAATTTATGAGTTTGAGACTAAGCAAGATTTTGACACTGCTAGTTAAGTTACGTCAGGTATGTACTGCGAAACTACTACTACTACTAGTACTAGTAGGCTTGCTAGCACGATGTCATGGCCGTCGTGGCCTTTTTGTCCGCCGCCGCCACCGTCGTCAGTGGCCGGCGGGCTCGACGGCGTTCTGATCGTCGTCGAGGGGACGGACTCGGGTGGCCTTCTCACGGGCCATCTTCGCCGCCGCGTAGAGGCTCGCGACGTAGGAAGGCAGCGAGGCGGAGCACTTGACGAGGCCCACGACGAGCAACGAGACCACGCCGGAGCCGCCGATGACGGAGAGGACGAAGACCACGGCGATGAGGGCGAAATCGAGGACGGTCGATGGGAATTCGTCGGCATCCTCGGCGCTGACATCGCCGTCGTCGCCAGAAGAGGACGCCGCCGCCGCCGGGGCGTCGGCTTGGGCGACTCCGGCAGCGTCCGGCCACCACTCCGGCGCGCCCGCGGGGATGTCGTCGTCGTAGTCGTAGTCGTCCGGCGCGCCCGCGGAGATGCCGTAGTCGTCTGCGGCAGCCGGCGCCGCCGCGGGGATGTCGGAAAGGCGGCGGGAGACGACGGCCGCCGCGACGCCGCCGTCGTCGGTCGTGGCCGAGGCGTCGCGGGACATCATCATCGGCGGCGGCGTCGACGGGGCGGTGGCTGGCAGCGAGGAGGAGGGACGACGCGGCCGCGACGGAGCTGAGCTGGAGCAGGAGGAGGAAGAGGAAGCGGGGGGCAGCCATGGCGGTCGGAGGCCGGCAGGATCGCCGGATTGAAGCTGGTGGCGACTGTGAATTGATCGCTTGTGGTTTGCCGATGGAGAAAGAAAAGAGCGTGCCCAAGAGCGAGCGAAGAGTGCTAGTAAGCTGGAGAAGGACGCGTGTTGGGCTGGCAAGTGATCCCAAAACGTCAGTTCCTCACTCACTAGTCACTCTCTGCTGTGCGTGTCAAACTGTCAAAGAGTAGCTCAATGCCTAAACACTCATCGGAATTGGGATACAGCAGGTAGTAATATTCGTCCTGGCTTCTTCTCTTCTTAACTTTCCACCAGCTGATCAACCACCGTACCATTTAAGATCAACAGGAAGTGATTATCATCCTGGCTTCTTCTTCATTTTCCAGTGTTACCATTAGCATACTAATTTTAGACCTTGCTTCAGTTATCAAATTCTGAATTAGTTTCAGTTGCACTTTTATCAATTTGGTAACCTGATAGTGTCCATCTCTCTTCTTGCATTACAAAAATTCCCTAAAGCTAGCTTCTCTCCCTTAAACCTGATTCCTGATATATGATACACTTTCCTTGTATGTCATTGATAGTCAAGCTTCATTTCTCGCAACCAATCTGTGGTTGGTTATTTCAAGGACAAGGTTGCAAGAGAACTATTTTACTTTACACTGATAAACTTGCTAAATTAGATTGATTTTAAATTGCAGCAAAAAGATGTTCTCTTGATTGTGAAAGAGTAAAACTCTTCTCTAGTAGTATGTACACCAAGGATTCATATGTTTTTCATGTTCGGCGGCTAAAATAAGATTCGTTGTAATATACTTTACTCCGTAGTACTTAAAGGGAAAAACGTAGGCCCTTATATAGTACTAAAAGGACAAAAGGCAGACTTGTCATCTCTAGATGGCACACTGTCACTGTCACTCAGGAATCACTGGTTCTGATTGTGTCATGCCCATTAAGTTACTGTCAAGAGAAGCCCTAATTTTTTAGACTAACCAAGATGTTAGCATTAGGCCAGGCAAGACTAACACGTGTCTTGTCATCGCACATCCCAGACGAGAACGGAAGCCGCCGCATACACTACGATGCCATGGCCACTGTGGCCTATTAGCTAGTTGTGGCCGCCGGCATCGTTACTTGCCGCCGGCAGCCTCAACGCAACGGCGTCCTGGTCCAGGAGAAGCAGGTGAGATGGCGCCCAGAAGGAGCAGCAGGTGAAGGCTTTGCTGGCGGTGGCGCGGCGACTGGTCGGTGACGCGGTCGATGGTTTGTGGTTTTTTGCAGAAAGGAAAGACGCGTGCGTGCGCTGATCAGTGAGCCTGAGCCTGTGTGCATGAGCAGCGAGCAGAGCACGTCGTCTTTCCTCACCCACTCCTGCATCATTCACACCCGCTCTGTGTCGATCGGGCGCGCGCCAGAGGGCCCGGGCTTGACGCACGAGAGTGGCAACTCGACGTGACGCGCTGGGCAAAAAGCATGGACGCGTCGCGCACTTGCATGCAACGGTGCAGGCGCCTAGGCATGCACAGCTCGCGCGTTGCAGGACATGCACGACGCCCATCCATGGCGGTCGGCACGGTCGGGGCCAAGTGCATCTCCGATCTGACGTCTCCATGGAAAATAAGTAGCGAGCGAGCGCGCCGGTCCATGTCATGTGCATCCATGGATCTGTTTTTTGGATCACACAGTGCTAGTCTAATCAGACATGTAGCACCAGTTCGTTGCAATACACGTCGAAGAAGACGAGGATAAGGATTGAAGAGGGCGACGGCATCCACACGATCAGGCGATGACGAGCACGAGGATGACGATTGACGAAGTAAGTGTCTAGGGCTCTACTCTCTAGCCTCTAGCTTGGCTAGCTGCCTGCTAGCGAAACTGATCACTCTGCGTTGTCCATGAGCCATGGCTCCATGCCAAGCAAGGGGTATAGGCTGTATAGCCATGAGATACCTTTCCATCACTTCGTCTTTACTGCTACCACCTCTAAGCAACAGTAGAGTGCTAGGCGGCGACGACGACAGCTCGACGGGACACAGGATGACGTTATCTGAGTCGCGAAGAAGCATGTCGATCGCGCCGTCGCAATGCAAACCCATGAGAACGCAACGTTCGAACTGTAGCACCCTGCACTCCACGCGTTGAGGTGGGGCCACACCGCCACGGACAGTACGTACTCGATCGCCGTCGCACTTGCACTGCTCGACCGGAGGAAATCGAGGTGTGTGGCGGTCGGTTGTGGTTTCCAGAAATGGAAAAGCGCGTGCACGCACGTAATTAAACTCAGTCTCTGATCGAGTAGAATAATTGTGTAAACCAAACTCCGATCAACATCTCTAGTACGTACCCTAGTAAGCATGATGCACAAAGCACACGCTGCGAGATGGATGATGCATATGGTTTGGTAACACGAATCGAGATCTAGCTAGCTCGACGGTCGAGCACACATCGATCGATCACTCACAACCAAGGACAAATCGTAGTCACATCGTCGAGTCCTAACATGTCACGCGCCGGGGTTGTCATCATCACGGGCCAGCGGCGGCGGCCACGGCGCCGCCGTGGTGGTGGTCGTCGTCGAGGGGACAAACTCGGGTGGGTCTGGCCTTGTCACGAGCTGCCTTCACCGCCGCGCAGAGGTCCGCGACAATGGGGGCGAGCAGGAGCAGCTTGGCACTCTTGCGGAAGATGGCGAGACCGACGAAGTAGGCGTAAATCAAGAAGATGTGAGACGTGAGAATGACGAGGAAGATCAAGAAGTGCGCGAGCCTGTTGTCGTCGTCCTTGGAGGTTGTTGGGGCCGCCGGAGCAGGGGCGATAATGTCGTCGGAGGAGGACGTGAGGACCTCGCCGGAGAGGCGGCGAAGGTGGTGAGGGTGAGGCGGGCCGAGTCGCCGGCCGGGCGCCGCCGCGGAAGAAGACGGCCGCTGCGGGCGGTGAGACGTCGGAGGAGGAGGATGGTGGCGTCGCGGTGGTGTCGACGACGGGGGAGGCGGCGGCGGCGAGCCATGTTGTTGGCCGGTCAAGATGGCTTTTTTTTTCCCCCGGACAATCGTTGGAGGGCTGGAGGAGGATGTGGTGCGAGTAGCAGTGCTGTCGTGTACTAACTCAGTACTACTCGTGTGCACGCAGGGTGGTGGAGGATATGGTCGGTGTGTACTACGTGGGATAAGGGCAGAAACAACAGTGACGATAGCTAGCATTCTGGCATTCTCATAACATAAACAAGGAAAACAACTGACCATCAGTTTGATCGACATGGCATCAGATGATCGAGTGGTTAATTTGTGTATGGCACACAATTGCATCACTGCTCACTGGCTGACGGAGCTGCCAAGCTAAGAGCAAGTATAGTGGCCGGCGATAAGCAGGCGAAAGCCAATGACGGAGGGAGAGAAACTTGATGCGGGCGTTTGGCAATGCGCTCCCTCGAGCCGGCGAAGAGGATCTGTAGCTTCTCCTATTGGCTAAGCTCAATTACATTATATTAAATATTACTATAGTCCACTACAAAAGCGTGCCAGCTCCCTGCGTTGCAGCTCGCAGCTGGCGTGGCTATTAGCCATGCTCTAATAGCTATAGTAGCATGAGGAAGATCCCAAGGGAACAGTACCCTACTCTACTCTACTCCACATTGGCCATCCATGGCACGCCGTTGATGCAACCGAACTTGGTTGCCAGCTATCGGAGCTCGACACGTGGGTTCGATAGATTCCTGCGACCCAAAGACACCGCGTCGTCGCCTGCCTCAGCCTTTTGCCCTTTTGCTTTTGTCCTGTCCTCAGCTGCTGGATCATCATCTTTCGTGGACGCGTCGCCGTGAGCAAGCACACGACTACGAGGTTGAGAAAACCGGTGCTGATCAATCGAAGCTCATTTATTCACTGGACTAGACACACCTCGGAATACATTTATAAGCGAGCACGCTACACTAGCTAGTGAAGCACGTGACAGAACGCATTATATTAGCCGGAGTACGAGGAGTCGAGGATGATTGATGCTCGGAGCACAATCATCAAGCATGAGCCGCAGTAGCGCTAGGCTTGACCACCATGGCCGCCTCAGCGCGGCGCCGCTGCCAGTCCCCAACGTAGAAACCGATGCAACAGCTAGCGACTCCCGTCAGTGCGAGGAGGAGGTTGACGACGGTGTCGTCGTTGTCGGCCGCCACCGTGGCTGCGGCTGCGGCGGCGGAGCTCGGGGCGGGGGCGCCGATGATGGCGTCGGTCGGGGCGGTGGCGACGACGTCGCTGGCCGCGCGCGTGAGGGTGGTGTCGTCCGGCGAGGCGACGGCGTCGCGACCGCTGGGAGGCGCGCCGCCGCCGTTGGGGACGGTGACGGCCGGGCGGATCAGGTGGCGCGGGACCACGAGGCCGCCGCCGTCGATGGCCGCCGTGGTGGCGCGGGGCTCGCCGGCGGAGCGGACGCTGGGCGAGGTGGAGACGCGGAGGGCGGCAGCGGCGGCGGCGGCATCCTCGGTGACGACGGTGGTGGTGTCGGCAGGCGCGACGCGAGCGTGGGTCGTCGGCGCCGCGAGGAGGAGGCAGCACGCGGCGGCGGCCACGAGCAGGAGGAGGAGGAAGCGGCGGCGGGGAGGCGCCATTGGCGAGGCGCGGTGGCGGCGGGGAGGTGCTTGCTGGCTGAGATGTTCGTTGGCGTTCGCCGCTCCGTGGATCGGAACAGGGCGACTGCGGAGTACTACTTGTAGGACGGCCGCCCTGCTTGAGGCCTTCCTGGGCGTGTACCGTACCGATGTTTGTGTGTGTGAAGACGAAGGGACTGCCTCGGAGCTTCACGTCGAAGGAACGGATCCTGACCGGCGTGACCGTTGTTGCAGCTTTTGACGAAGGTGAGGTCGGGGCGACGCGCAGAATGGATCATGGATGTCATGTGGCTGGCTGCCTGGCTTGCCCTTCTTGGCAATGACGCCAATAACGAGGCGTTTCTGCCTAGCGCTCAACTGAGTGTTCGCTGCTCCCACTCCCCACAATGGCCCATTCTCAACTGACAGTGACACCAGTTAACCAACCATGTAGACGTACTAGCTTGATTAATGGTCGTTTCCGAGCTGATGATAGATGAGGACACACCACATCTCTCTCACGAGTATACAAGCCAAACGCCTATATATGATCACAGCAAAGGCCATGATCAGATTAACTTTCGGGGTAGGAGAGGGCAGAAAACTAGCGATGTTACTAGATAATTCAGATTAACTTCTAGGTCTCTATACAGCAATGTTACTTCAGGTTACTTTTCAGGCAAACAAAAGACTTGCAGATCACAAGTACACGACTATGCAGATCTTTCTACTGTACCCTGCTTGTCTGATGGTGAATGAAATAAAACAAACAGCTCCGAATCGACAGCTCCAAGTTCTTCTCAGACTGAATTGTAGCCCAAGAACCAAGCAAGCAAGCAGCTGGTTTACTGAATCTCGGATGCTGAACAAACTAACCACATAGGCGATGTTCAGATTTCTAACTTTTCACTATTTATTTCAACTTTTCACTATTTCTCACTCACAAAACACGCTTCCCAGCGAATCCTACAGTGTTTTTCTGATGCTACAATGTTTTTTCCTACAATCTAAACACACTCATAGACAATAAAGAAAAATAGCAAGATGTAGCAAATTAGCATACACCAGCTTATCACTGGGTACCGCGCCGTCGCAGGCACTGGCAACCGAACATGTACACGCCGCCGCCGCCGCCGTCACTTGGCTGGCCGGCCGGGAGGACGCTTAGGCTGCTTCGGCTGGTGCCGGTGCCGCTGCCGCCGTGGCGTAGAGGTCCGCGGCCAAGTAAATCAGTAGCAGGGCACACTCGTGGAGGACCATGAAGACCAAACACAGCAGGAAGAAACCGACGAGCAAGCCGAGAACAGTGAGGATGGGGACCGCGATACACAAGGCGAAGTACACGAGCATGTCGCCGTCAGCTTTGCCATTGTCGTGGGAGGGTAGGGCCGCCGGAGCAGGAGCGCCGGCGCTCTTGTCGGAGTCGGAGGTCGTCGCGGCCACCGGGACCTCGTCGGAGATGCGGCGGAGGTCGTGGTGGTGGGGCGGGCCAAGTCGCCCGGCGCCGCGGAAGAAGACGGCTGTGCGCTGGACGTCGGAGGAGGAAGAGGACGGCAGCGTGGCCGTGGTGTCGACGACGACGGGGGAGGCGGCGGCGAGGAAGAGGAGGGACATTGCGGCGGCAAGTGCCATGAGCTGCTGGTGAACCAGAAGGCGGCGGGCCATGTTGCCATGTTGGCCTGTCTGTTACATTATTGGGCTTGGCCCATATGAATAATCCTAAGTAAATCTCAAAAGCTCATTAGCACTTGAGGGGGTACGTCATCTATTCGTCCCATATTGCTAATGGATTAGGGTGTGGGGTTTTCCTCCCAATAAATAGAGACCACCTCCCTCATGGAAGAAGTGCACCATAGACTCTATACGGGAATCCCCTAGGTTTGGGAGTCCTTAGGGTTTTGCTAGTTCTCATTGCTGCGTTGCCATCGTAGTCTACTCCATCCCGAGCGCCGGCGTGCACCGGCAAACGGGAGAGCAGGTCTCCAGAACCAGTCGTCTTCGAGATCCTGCATCGGGAGAGGGCGAATATTGTATTTGGGATTGGGAAGCGCTGCGCGCGACTGCTCAAGACGTCTTCACCACGGCTCGTCCTTCGTCCAAGTCTGGTGCTGCGGCGTACCGTCGTCTGCAACATCGTCTGCTGCGCTCTGTCCGTAGAACCGTCGTCGTTCCAACTGAGACGTTCCTCTTCTCTACGGTAATTCCTCAGTACGTACATTGTGTTTTAATCATATTTTCTGATGTCATGATTATGTTGTTCGTACTGCCTAGTCTGCTAGAGAATATTGTATGCTAGGATTGTTTATCGTCATGTTTAATCTAGTTCGGAAATGAAACTTACAATTGCCTATATTTCCAACAATCCAAAAACCTTATTATAGGCAATCTGTTGATTTATCGATGGCTGATTTCGCTGAGTCACTGAGGCCAGAAAAGTTTTCTGGTGTGAACTTTAAGATCTGGAAATCCAAGGTTAGCCTCTGGTTTACTGCTATGCACATTTGGGAGACGAGACTTGGCAAGCCTGAGGGTGAACTAACTGCTGAAGAGCAGAAAAAGTTCGACGATGCCAATAATCTCTTCGTGGGATGTATCATGAGCAATCTATGTGACGGGTTGATCCGTGTTTACATAGAAGAGACAGATGCGAAGGCCCTGTGGGATGCTCTGGTTGCTAAGTATGATGCAACAGACGCAGGCAATGAGCTATACCTCATGGAGAGCTTCCATGACTACAGGATGGTTAACAACCGTTCTGTAGTGGAACAGGCGCATGAGGTGCAGTGTATTGTCAAGGATCTTGACCTCCTTAAGTGTCCTATTCCCGACAAGTTTGTGGCTGGATGCATTATTGCAAAGCTGCCTTCCTCGTGGAGGAGCTTCGCCACAACTCTGAAACACAAGAGATATGAAATATCAGTTAAAAACCTGATAGCATCTCTTGATGTTGAAGAGAAGGCTCGGAAGAAGGATGCTACGGAGAAGGAAGATCAAGGTCAGTCCAACGCCAACATGGTCCAGAAGTTCTCGCGTGCAGGCAAGAACAACAACAACAAGGGGAAAAACAAGCCCATTACTACCTTCAAGAAGAAGAAGAATAAGGCTGAGCTGAAGTGTTTTACTTGTGGTGAGCTGAGACACTTCTCCAAGGATTGTCCAGATCGTGCAGACCACAAAGGGAAACAAAGCTAAGGAGCCCAAGGATGTCAACATGGTGACCATTGGCAATACTGATGGGTATGGTAATTTACCTACCGTACTTTCAGTTTTTCAATCCACGAGTTGGTGGCTTGATACGGGTGCTAATGTTCATGTGTGTGCTGACATATCCATGTTTTCTTCTTACCAGGCTGTCCGGAATTCTTTCGTGCTGATGCACAATGGGTCACATGCTTCTGTTCATGGTGTTGGCATGGTCGATCTGAAGTTTACTTCGGGAAAGATCGTGCAGCTGAAGAACGTGCAGCATGTCTCCACTATCAATAAGAATCTTGTGAGCGGGTCGGTCCTGATCAAGGACGGGTTTAAAGTAGTGTTAGAGTCCAATAAATTTGTCGTGTCGAAACATGGACGATTCGTTGGTGAAGGCTATGATTGCGTAGGTTTGTTCCGCTTTTCTCTTGCTGATTTTTGTAATAAGTCCGTGAACCATATTTGTGGCAATATTAGTGATGATGCGAGAATTTGGCATTCACGTTTATGTCTTGTGAATTTTGGTTTGATGTCTCGGCTTTCCAGCATGTGTTTAATTCCGAATTTCACCATTGCCAAAGGTTCTAAGTGCCATAGTTGTGTGAATCAAAACAACCTCGGAAGCCTCACAAGGTAGCCGAGGAGAGACACTTGGCACCACTAGAACTCATACATTCTGATCTTTGCGAGATGAATGGTGTGTTGACAAAGGGTGGAAAGAGATACTTCATGACGTTAATAGATGATGCGACTAGATTTTTTGCTATGTTTATTTGTTGCAAACTAAGGATGAAGCGTTAGACTACTTTAAATCTATAAGGCCGAAGTTGAGAATCAACTAGAGAGAAAGATCAAGCGTTTAATGTCTTATCGTGGTGGAGAATATTTTCCTAAAGTGTTTGATGAATTCTGTGAGGAATATGGCATTATTCATGAGAGGACACCTCCCTATTCACCCGAGTCTAACGGGGTTGCTGAGAGGAAAAACCGCACGTTGACTGACTTGGTTAACTCCATGTTAGACACTGCTGGTTTATCAAAGACATGGTGGGGGAGGCTGTATTGACTTCATGTCATGTCCTGAATAGAATTCCTAACAAGAATAAAGATCAAACTCCGTATGAGTTATGGAATGGAAGAAAACCATCACTTTCTTATTTACGCACATGGGGATGCTTCGCAAAAGTAAATGTGCCTATTCCTAAGAAGCGTAAGTTGGGACCTAAGACAGTGGATTGTATCTTTTTAGGATATGCTCAGAGGAGCATTGCTTATAGGTTTTTAGTGGTTGAATCTGAGGTACCTGATATGAATGTTGATACTATTATGGAATCTCGTGATGCAACATTTTTTGAAAATATATTTCCTGCACAAGATATGCATAGCATTTCTAGATTTTCTACTGAGATAACTCTTATACCACTTGCATCTTTTGAGTCGTTTGAACAACCTATTGAGAATGAGAATATCCTAGAGAAGGATGACAGTGACGCTCCTAGAAGGAGCAAGAGACAGAGGGTTGCTAAATCCTTTGGTGATGATTTCACTGTATATCTTGTGGATAATACCCCGACGTCTATAGTTGAGGCGTATGCATCTCCAGATGCTGATGATTGGAAAGAAGCTGTTCAGAGCGAGATGGACTCGATTCTTTCTAATGGAACATGGGAGCTCACTGAACGACCCTACGGGTGTAAACTAGTGGGTTGCAAATGGGTGTTCAAGAAGAAGGTTAGGCCAGATGGTACTATTGATAAGTACAAGGCACGACTTGTGCTAAAGGTTACACACAAAAAGAAGGCGAAGATTTCTTTGATACTTATTCACCTGTCGCTAGACTGACCACGATTCGAGCATTACTGTCCTTGGATGCCTCATATGGTCTTATCATCCATCAGATGGATGTAAGGACAGCTTTCCTGAATGGAGAGTTGGATGAGGAAATTTATATGGATCAGCCTGATGGGTTTGTGGTGAAGGGTCAAGAGAACAAGGTGTGTAACCTGGTGAAGTCTTTGTATGGCCTGAAACAAGCACCTAAGCAGTGGCACGAGAAGTTTGACAGAACACTAACTTCTGCGGTCTTTGCCATTAATGAGGCTGGTAGATGTGTGTACTATCGCTATGGTGGGGGTGCAGGGGTTATATTGTGCTTGTATGTGGACGACATACTGATTTTTGGCACAAATATTGATATGATCAATGAGGTCAAGTCTTTTCTATCAAAGAGTTTTGATATGAAAGATCTGGGAGAGGCTGATGTTATACTTAACATTAAGCTAATTAAGAAAAATAATAGGATTACTCTTTCGCAATCTCATTATGTGGAGAAGATCTTGAACCGGTTTGGCTACATAGACAATAAGCCTTCTCCAACGCCTTATGATCCCAGTGTGATGCTCAGAAAGAACAAGAAGATAGCCAAAGACCAACTAAGATATTCTCAGATTATTGGTTCACTCATGTACTTAGCTAGTGCAACGAGACCCGACATAGCTTTTGCTGTGAGCAAATTGAGTAGGTTCATGTCAAACCCGGGTTTAGATCATTGGCATGCACTTAAAAGGGTTATGCGTTATCTAGTAGGTACTATGGGGTTATGGGATTCACTATTCTGGGCACCTTGCTGTGCTGGAGGGATATAGTGACTCGAACTGGATTTCTGATGTTGATGAGCTTTACGCCACAAGTGGGTATGTGTTTACCCTTGGAGGTGGTGCTATATCATGGAGGTATTGCAAACAGACCATTTTGACGAGGTCAACCATGGAAGCGGAACTAACCGCTTTAGACACAGCCACCGTTGAGGCTGAGTGGCTGCGTGAGCTTTTGATGGACTTGCCTGTGGTTGAGAAACCAGTGCCGGCTATCCTTATGAACTGTGACAATCAAACGGTGATAGTCAAAGTGAACACTGCTATGGATAATACGAAGTCATCAAGACATGTCAAAACACGATTGAAGTCTGTCAGGAAGTTGAGAAACTCCGGAGTAATAAGTGTGACTTATATTCAAACTGACAAAAACCTGGCAGATCCTTTTACAAAAGGTTTATCACGGAATGTGATAGAAAATGCATCGAGGGGGATGGGTATGAGACCCGTGTAAGTTGCCACAGTAGTAACCCAACCTATGTGATCGGGGATCCTGTGAATTAGGACCTAGGAAAAACAAACTGCTGGTTGACTGAGGAGAGTAATTACTATACCCTCTCTGAGTGAAGATGCAACACTCTCAAATGCTGTAAGGCAGGTTAGCGATATGCTTTAATGTGTTTCTATTGGCTTGATTAAGCGAAGATGTTGTCCTATAGAACATTCTTGAAAGAACACACCTATATGAGCCCGATTGTAAAACGTCGCAGTCTATGAAATTTGGTGATCTTTAGTAAGCTCAAGAAGAGACCAAGGAGTATGACGTATATGCTCCACCCGCGGGGTAGGCTACAGGTAGCCAAGTACTGGTTTGGTCTTTCAGTGAAACTTGTCTGCACAAAACTTGCAATTCAAGGCGTAGTCCATTGTTCAAGTTGTGGATGAGTGTAGCTTGAAGTTCTAGGCGAGAGTTCAACTTAACAGTTCTTGCCGAAATACTGGTATATAAACAGTAGTGAGAAACAAGCAAAATCTCTATATGGAAATTTGAGATCTGGTGGGGGATTGTTAGATTATTGGGCTTGGCCCATATGAATAATGCTAAGTAAATCTCAAAAGCCCATTAGCACTTGAGGGGGTACGTCATCTATTAGTCCCATATTGCTAATGGATGAGGGTGTGGGGGTTTTCCTCCCAATAAATAGAGACCACCTCCCTCATGGAAGAAGTGCACCATAGACTCTATACGGGAATCCCCTAGGTTTGGGAGTCCCTAAGAAGGTCTATATGAGTTAGGTTTTGCTAGTTCTCATTGCTGCGTTGCCATCGTAGTCTACTCCATCCCGAGCGCCGGCGTGCACCGGCAAACGGGAGAGCAGGTCTCCGGGGCCAGTCGTCTTCGAGATCCTGCATCGGGAGAGGGCGAATAAGGTTTTTGGGAAGCGTTGCGCGCGACTGCTCAAGACGTCTTCACCACGGCTCGTCCTCCGTCCCAGTCTGGTGCTGCGGCGTACCGTCGTCTGCAACATTGTCTGCTGCGCTCCGTCCGTAGAACCGTCGTCGTTCCAACTGCGTCGTTCCTCTTCTCTACGGCAATTCCTCAGTACGTACATTGTGTTTTAATCATGTTTTCTGATGTCATGATTATGTTGTTCGTACTGCCTAGTCCGCTAGAGAATTGTATGCTAGAAATGTTTATCGTCATGTTTAATCTAGTTCGAAAATTAAACTTACAATTGCCTATATTTCCAACACTGTCAAGATCGCTGATCGGCCGTCTGGGTGTGTGTGCGAGGCAGTCAGTGGTGTCGTGTGCCTGAGATTGTGGAGGACGGTCAGTCTCAGTCAGTGTGTGGGGTCAGGCTGTGTTCAGTTCTCAAAAATAGTTTTTACTTTGTATTCATTCTCCTCACAGAACACGCATCATCAAATGAAGTGTGCGTTCAATGACTCTTCTGCCTAGCGCTCAATGCAAGTGTGTGTTCAATGCTTCTTCTGCCTAGCGCTCAATGCACTTGCTTATTACTCAAGCTCCAGCGGTACATGTACTGCGTGTACATGTCGTGCTCCGACCGGTGGAAGCCTCTCGCCTGTCGTCTCGGATGAGGAGAGCGGCAACCGGATGGCAACGGTGGAGGTGGGAACGGACACCAGCAGGGCCAGGCCACCACGACGGACCTGATCGAGCAGCAACGTTTGTAAGGTTGTTGCATTCTACATTTGTGCTGTGAACAGATGTTAACCACTCACCCAAAAAGACACACATGCATGTAATCAACTCGTGAGCAATCTATGGTCGTACTGGGAAGAACAGATCAGTAGTAGTCACATAAAAGACCATCAGACGTCCGTGCAGGGTGTGTTTAGATTGGGGAAAGATTCCCCAAAAATACACTGTTCACCAAAAAAACACTGTAGATGAATAGTGTTCTGTGAGTAGGAGGAGTGGGATGAATAGGGAAAAGTTGGATGAATAGTGTTTTTTTGGGAAGAATCAGGGAAACTAAACGCACCCTAAATTGCAGATGCAGAGACACACACTTGGTTCGATCAGATCAGATGGACAAGACCACGAAGCTGCTACACGCTGAAGTGGACAACCGCAGATCAGTAGAACTCACTACTGTACTAAAAAACTACTGGTAGCTTGTCTGGTGATACGGCACTAGTAGCAGTAGGAAGCAATGTATGGATGGATCGTTGTTGGTCATCACTCACACTGCAGGCGACCGAACATGTACACGCCGCCGCTGCGGCTTGGCCGGCCGGCCAGGAGAACGTACGCCTAGGTTGCTTCAGCTGGTGTTGGTGCTGGTGCCATGGCCGCCACCGCCGCCGCGTAGAGGACCATGACCAATGAGGCAAGCAGCAAGGCACAGTCGCGGAGGATGAAGAACACCAAGCACAGCAAGCCGAAATCGACGAGTGCGATGAAGGGAGTCGCGACTAACACGAGGAAGAACACGAGCATGTCGCCGTCGGCTTTGCCGTTGTCGTGGGAGGTTGAGATTGCTGATCTGAGGAGGGTGGTGGAGGACGGTCGGTGTGCCAGTTTGTGGCATCAAACTAGCAGTGACGATGTGGTGGCTGACGGTAGCAGAGAGTAGCTAGCAGGCCATGGCGCTGTCGTCGTCGGCCGGCACCACGACACGACCAGACGGGCGGCAAAAAGCCTTCAGTGTACCGGACGCGCATGATCGAGCTGTGGGATTGACCGATGTTTGTGTTTGTGTTTGTGTTTGTGTTTTGTGTGTGTGCCAGTGATTAGTGTCACAGTGTGTGTTGTGGTCAACAGAAGGTTCACACACAAGTGACTCGCTTGCGAGCTTCGCACATCCAAGCAACGGAACTGTCCGTTTAGGCTCCACGGTGTGTGTGCACGCGTGACGCGTGCCAATCGAACTTCGTGACTAACCAAAGTTTCATGGCCAATTGGCTGGGCGGTGTGGTGGCCGGTGTGCGCTCGATGGAGGTATGGAGCCCTGTCACGCTGCTTTGCTAGTTTTGTGCAAGGCGCTCCGGTCCCATGCATGTGCTCTCACTGCCCTGCTCGATGGAGGCATGGAGCCCTGCCTGTCTCAGGCGAGGGGCATTGGACGACAGGAAGGCACCTGAACAGCTAGCAAGGTTTGTTATCACCTGCTGGTGTCTCTCTTAACTACTAGCAGCTAAGTTGTTGCATTGTACATTTCTACTATAGCTTTTCCATTCTTCTATTATAAAAGGGAAATGTATCTTATCTATATGTGTATTTGTGGGGCCACTAAATGAATTTCAGGCTACATAACTTATCTCTACCGTGCAATGCATGTCTCTCACGTGATATTCATCGGCTCGTCGCCGTGGCTCGCTTTTCTCAGAGAAGCTAGCTGCTAGTACTAGCGTGGGTCTCTTCAACGTTATGTTCTCGTTGCGCTCGCCGCTCGGTGGATCGGAACACCGCTGCACGTGGCGGCGGAGTACTTGTAGAAGCCTGCGTGTGTGCGGGAGAGGGAAGCGCATGGACCAAGGGCTTGCTCGCACGGTCGTCCTACCCCTCTCGGCGACGTGTCGACGCGAGCGGAGCGGCAAAGGCCAGTGCTTGTGTGTGACTCACGTAGAAGGAGCGGATGTATATATAATTGACCCATTACGCTCCACGGTATTATCTTTTTGTGTGTCTTGGCCAAGGGCATTACCTTCGCGATGCCCTGCCTGCCTCGTTTGGTTCTGCTCTTTCACTGCTCGGCGACGGCGAGACGCGTCCTGCATCCTGACCGGCGACAGACAGCTTTTAAGCCTATTTGCAACGGTGTCCTGTAAACAACCCACACCTCTACTTTACCGTTTTTTCCCAGAAAACCAGGGGCAGCGGCGTCCTCCAACGCGCCCTGTAAACTCCAGGGCCGCCGCCCCCTCCTCCAAATCTGCAGGGCGCCGACCTCCTCCCCCAAACTCCCTCTCGCCTGCCGTCGCCAGGCTGCGACCTCCCTCTCCGTCGCCGCCTCCCCCTCCCGTCGCCACCGTGCCGGGCTAGGGGTCCTCGCTGTGCCACCTCCCACACCGCACCGTGCCAGGGGGCCTCGCTGTGTCGCGGACGAAGCAGCTCTTCGGCGACCTCGGCTTCTCCGCCGCAGAGGAGCAGGCCGGCCACTAGCACGCCGCTCCCCGCCACGAGCAGCTACAACACGGTCAAAGCTCGCTGCCCTCGCCGACGACGCCGCACTTTGCCCGGTCTCGCCGCACGCGCCGTCAAGCACAACGACCTGAACTGACCCGGCCTCAGATGACACAACATCTTTTCTTCTGGGAAAATTTGGTTGGTTTTGTGAAAAGCTGGCGATTTCGTCCTCACTGGTGACCGAGCAGTAGAAGGGCTACAACGCGTGGCAGGTGCTCGACGGATTGCTCCAACAAGCCTCCAGAGACACCATGACGGCGGCGGCCGGGGCCGACTGGGAGGACCTGGTGCGCTGCATGTTCCCGCCGGGGACCGCGATCCGCTTGCCAACCTCGACTACTCCATCTTGCTCGAGTACGACATCGTGTGTTGTTTTGTCATGCATCAGTAGAGCAAGCTTTTTATTGTTTCCTGGATAATCTAAGCCAAGAGAAGTACGTATGTCTGCTCTTGCTCCCATACATATAAACTGAACCTATCTCTGCATATCTTCTATGGAAACTGAACAATTTCAGCTCCCGTACTGAACCTGCTAGCTATGCACATACCTAGCTACCACCTTATACATTCAGTCATGTCAGAAACACGAGAATTTCAAGTAATCTTGCTGCTGAATTCAGATACAGTGAAGAAGAAAGAAATTGAAAACTGAAGCAAGAAGCAAACATTCAGACCATATCTTTTAATTTCCCTTTTTACATGTGAGCAACTGCAATTTGAACAATTGAAATACAATCCTGAGCAATTGCAATTTGAACAAAGGCAATTCAATTTGCCTCTCATGCTTGTTGTTGGTCTGTGAAAGAAGAACAATTGCAATTTGAACAATTGGTATACAATCATGCCGGCCATTCGTCAAGAAGGAAGAAGAAAAAACAGCATGCAGTTCTGGGTCCTTGCGTTGCGTGTGGCCGCCGGCTATGAAGCAACGGAAGGGCGTGGCTGCCGGCGTGGGAGGGGCGAGGGTGCGTCCGCCAACGAGGAAGACGAGGAGGCGTGGCCACCGGCGTAGGGGAGGAGGGGCCGACCGGCTTCCGGTGCTCGGCGAGGCGGCGGCGGCCTGGCGCGTCGATGGCAGAGGCGGCGCTTGCTGCAGTGCAGAGGGAACGGAGGTGCACGATGGATGTGGCGAGCGCAGGCGCGGGCGACGGCGACCTGGTGAGCACGGGACAGAGACGGGCCTGGGCGTGGGCACAGGACAACGGATGGATCAGGCAGATAGAGGAGGAGAATAGAGGGCACCGTTGCAGCAAAATGCTATTTAGGGGGCAAAATATTTTACAGGAGCCCCAAATATCCATTTAGGGGGTAGAAAATAGAGGCTACCGCTGCAATTAGTCTAAGTTTGACGAGGTGAGGTCGGGCGATGCGCAGGACAGATGGATCATGGATGCCATGTGCCTGGCTTGCCCTTCTTGGCAATGACGCCACGAGGCTTTCTGCCTAGCGCTCAACTGTGTGTTCAAATGTTCAAAAAAACTTTGTGTTCACTGCTCCAACCATGCACTCATTCTCAACTGATACTAGTTAATGAACCATGTGAATATAATATCGTTTCCGAGCTGATGATAGATGAGGACACACCACATCTCTCAATCCATGCACAACTATACGAGACAAACGCCTATGATCACAGCAAGGCCATGGCCAGAGGACTAGATCGATCGATCCGCAGTGAAGTTCATCATATACTACTACATATATACTTATTGGGAATCCACACTTAGATGGATCAGAGTAGTGATGATACTACGAAAGCACGAAGCAAGATCAACACGAGCAGCATTGCTTACTCCATGTCAAGCTCGATCGATCAAGCCTCAAGCTGCAAACCCGAGCTGAGCACAGAGCCCCTGGAATAGCCCGCCTGTCCCGCCGGTCTTCCTCGGCGTGGCGCCACCGCCGCCGCCAGAGCGCGCCTTCTCCTCGTCGTCGTCCCCGCCGGGTGGGCAGTCGACGGCCAAGAACAGGAGGAAGACGAGGGCCACGACCACGACGAGGATGACGAACAGCACCAAGATCACCGTCACGGCGCTGAGTTCGTCGTGATCGTCGTTGCTGGGGACCACGTAGTACTGCACGCGTGGCGGGCCGGGGCGGCGCGTCGCGCGGAGGATCACCGTCACGTCGTACACCTTGCACTCGCCGACGGCGTGGTCGCCGTCGGTGCCGGTGCCGCTGGTGGCGAGGCGGATCAGGCCGCCGCCGCCGCCGCCATGGAGGAGGACGTCGCTGTCGACGTCGGAGGCGCGCGTGGTGGCGCGGGGGTCGGCGGCGGAGTGGACGCTGGGCGAGATGGAGTCGTCCACGGTGACGGTGGTGGATCCGGTGGCGGGTGCGGCATCGTGGGGCGTCGTCGGCGAGGGATCGGCGCGCGCGGGGGTCACCGGCGCCGCCGCGAGGAGGAGGAACCACGCGGTGGCGGCGAGCAGCAGGAGGAGGAGGCGGTGGAGGGGCAACAGATGTAATCAACTCGGATGATCAGAGCACACTCATGAACAATAAGCAAAACCGTGAACAGATGAGTAGCCATATAAACAAAAAAGCTATAAAAACCATCAGATGCCCGTCACGCGCGCGGCCTGGTGGCCGCCTGGCCGGTGCACAGCATTTTCTAAGATTCCTATATTCTCTGAAGGTTGCATGCTGGAGAAGCAATTGGATCCATGTGTGTGGTTCTTTTGTGGTTTTGCCGTGGCTGTAGGTGGCTCTACAAATCTGCAAGCATGCTCGACGCCTCGATGCAATGGACCCCTTGTGTGTGGTCATTGGTACGTCAAAGGCACCCTCGTACGTCGTCCTTGCTACTAGCTTGTTTCATTTGCTGTAGTAGCTCCTCTTTTTTGAAGGCCAAAAGCTGTATGTCACCCAGCTTGGAAATCACACAGCAACCGGACAATGCGGTATGGTGGCTCTGCGCGAGACTGCGACGACGTGACCGACGACGGCACGACGACAACGAGATCGGAAATGCCATCAGTGCGGTGTTAGTCCCTCCCTGATGACTTTGTTTTGCCAAAACTCGCAAGCCGTGAGTGTAACTGTGTACTAAAAGACTTTACCGCTCGCAAGCTGTGTGCGCGTTGCTTCGTGGAAGCAACGGGCCGATCTGACGAACTCGGATCAGAATTCGGAAGCAGTTTTTTTTTTCAGTACCGATGATCTTATCAACACGGCTGCACGGACAAACACACATAAAAGCGAACAATATATACGTTAATCCTCACGTCTGGAAATTATTAGCCATATCCCTCTCGATGGAGCGTGCTAGTACAGTACTGCATCAGAACTTTCAGAAGAAAACTCCAATTCGACAGCAAAGAACAAACACTCGTTGCATCACTCCATCAATGGGATGTGATATAGCTAGAACACTCGTCGATTCATATTTCATGGATGCCTGGGTCGTATTTATATGACCAGTTAATTAATAACCACATGGTTATGCAGGTACTAGCGTTGCTAGGGCTAGTAGCTAGCTAGCAAAGACACCAATTAATGCTAATGCGCAAGCCAGTAGTAGCAGGAAGCAGCAGATGATCACACTGAACGGCGAGTCGGCGACGACGCTCCATCGCTGCAGCCTTCAGTTGGCTGGGGTCACCGCCCTCGGCACCGACACGGCGGCGGTCCTCCCCGACGACGAGGCAGGCGTCTGGCCGCGCTGGTGCAGCGGCAGCTTCGTGCGCTTCACGGTGACACGCACGGGCAGGAGCTGCTGGCCCTCGGCCTGGGACTTGGCCCCGGTGATGGCGGACACCGCGGCGCCGAGGACGACGAGCAGGACCAGGTGCGTGGGGTCGTCGCAGTTCTTGCCGTCGTCGTCGTTGGGGCCGGCCTTCTTGTCGTCGCCGGTGGCGTGAGCGTGGGGCGCCGTCGCGAGGAGGGAGGACACGGTGGGGGCGGCGGCGGCGTCGCCGGAGGGCTCGACGTGGGGTGCTGGTGCGAGGTCGCCGGAGACGAGGACCCGTGGTGGTGGCACCGGCGGGTGGGGTCGAGGAGACGGCGGCGCCGGCGTGGAGGGGGATGACGCCGGTGGCGGCGACGACGACGAGCGGGAGGAGGAGGAGGAGGGCGTGGCGCGCCATGGCTGGCACCGGCGGCAGACGCGTGCTGGCCGGCCGCCGGAGGATCGGAGGAGGTGGCGCGAGGTAGGCGATGGGGATCGGCTGCTAAGCTAGCTAGAGAAGGTGGCGGTGGACAGGAGCGCCTTGAGTGAGGCTTCACTAGCCTTGACGACGCACGCTGGCAAGGCGAGGAATGGCCGGATCAGAGGAGGGGGTATTTATATACAAGGCGAGTAAGCGAGCGAGAGATCCATGGAGGGTACGTACGGTGGTGACTTTGTGAGAAGGCTATGGGCATCCATGGCAGCCGTTGCTCCAGCCTAGCTTCAACGTCGACGGGTACGGTACACGCGCAATCCTCTGACAGCTGGCACGACGGGAGAGGAGGGAGGTGCGTGGCGTCGGTCGGTCCCATGACTAGCATTGCTATAGATCAGCTAGGGTCGGCCCCATGAGAATTGCTTGGATGCTAAGGTTTCCGAAGCTGTGATCGGCGAGGGGGAGGACGATGACGACGTGACGACGGGAGCGGCAGGTGTCCACCGTGTCCTCTGAGCGAGATGAGTGCCAAGTTCGCCGGCGGCGTCCGTCCGACCACTCTCTGGCCCGGATATTTTGTTCTTCTTGAGGGGGACTGTCTGGCCCGGTCCGGATGTGGAGAATATATTGGCCCATAGGCCGGCCCAGCAATAATGTAGTGTAGATGGCAGCAGGCAGCCCAAGTGTGTAGGCCTGCCGCTACAGCCCTGCTGCGACCGCCGGCGTTGGCGCTGTGCAGTGGAGGACGACGATGACGGGAAGCAGCGAGTAAGGTGTGTTTGGTTTCTCGAACGCATTCATGTATGCCAAACTCATTCATGTATGCTACGATACAAAATAATAATGTTTCTCTTGTTTGGTTGGGTGAACTGTATCAACTCATCTAGGATGAGACCATTCCACCTAATACATTGTTGTAATAGTTAGAGTAAACTAAATGATTCAAGTAAATTGGTTGAACTCATCCAGGATCATCCATTCATGCATCATGTGGTGCATGCAACCAAACACAACTGGGCCTATAGCTTTATAATGAGAGAAGGCCCATGGGAAAGGAGGAGAGTTAGGACCGAAATTAAAATTGGCTACTTTCACCCATTCATAGAAGGGAGGTGGGCTAAGAGAAGATTAGGGGGCTGATTGGTTTGCTACCAAAACAACATGGTAAGTCAAAATACATGCAAACCAAAATATGGATATGTCAAATTTTTTGGCTAAAACTTGAGTCAAAATTTTAGAATGGCAATATGCCGGATGTCAAAATATAATAGCTAAAATTATGTCGCCGAATAACTTTGACGCTAGGTACAAATGCTAATGTCTATGATTGATGCCCGCACATATGTGGAGAATTGATTGGGTGTCAAAATATAAATGAGTTCACTTTCCTAAGGAACTTTAGCAAAAAAAATGGCTTTCAACCAAATGAATGCCTAAAGTTTATAAGCTTTGTATTTTGGCTTGCCACCTTTTGGTAGCTAACCAAACGAATTCGTGTCTTTTTTTTTATTATGTTTCTGCACATGCACATATATACTTTATATACTAAATGTATGGTTAAAAATAATTGGTATTCAACTGAATACCATTGAATCTAATGGGCATGCGGCACTTCATGGAAGCAACAGGTAGGATCGGATTAGACTCATCATCAGGGAGCTAGGCCATTCATCGTCGTTCGGGGTAAGGATATTAATTAGGCGTTTTGGACCATCATATCTCCACTACATTACACAAAGTACTAAAACGGACATACAAATACAAGCACAACCAGAATTTGCGCAAGTTCTCAACCGCAACCGTTCATCTTGGCTATTTTTCAACCGCAACCATTCATCTTGGCTATTTTTCAACCGCAACCGTTCATCTTGGCTATTTTTTTTCCACGAACAAAGAAAAAATACATTTTATTCATCTGAAAGAGGAGAGTCGACAACGGTTAAGTAAATTATATAGGTAGGTAAACCTCTATATGGGAGAAAATTGTGGTTCTTCACGAAACATGGGTTAACAAGTCGCAATATTGTAACTACTATATGGTCTCTTTCCGTTGTACAGCCTCGATGCAACGACCATCATCGGTTTCATCTCGAGCACTCAAGGACCAACTGATGTTTTCATGTATGTATACATACAGATGAACTACACCTACTCTCCCCTCATGGCTCCCTCGTTAAGCTGTAATTGGCAGCATCACAATCACACATGATCATTTCCATCAAATCTCCTTTTTCTTTCTGAACACTGATAATGCAACTACCTCTTCATCATTTTTAGTCGTAGCTCTCGGACCGACCATCTTCCTTTTCATAACTAACGGTGGACGCAGATGAGACGCCGAGGCCTGAGGTTGACAAGTCGAGGGGCCACGGGCGAGATCCAAAATGCGAGCTGCTTTGCTCCCTGGGGATCCATAGACCTCCTATACGCACAGTTGGTTGGCTCACAATGGCTGATCTAGACGCCCTTCGGTTTCGTAGTCGGTACCTCTGAACAATCAACATCATAGAACCAAGGCAGTAAAGCATCCTTACAAATCACATCAAGAAGGAAATGAATGCTCTTCACTTGATACAAATTGGAAGGTTGTGATGAATTACTCACCTGAAGATGGCTTTTAACCTCATCATTTGTCAAGCCATCAACCTTCATAAGCTTCCTGATATGTTTTGGAGTGGCAACTGCAGTCATGCCATAAAATTCATTAATTTCATGTTTTGTACTTGTTTCCATAACAAGAATTAGGACACAAAAGGCCACAAAAACTATAATTAATCCTCACCTTGTGGGCCACCCAGTTGATTCAAGGCCGCGACAAACTGGTGGTGAAGCTCCAGCGACCATGTGCGTTTAGCCTTCCTCACATGTTGCTGCTTATGCTGAGGAGTGTGCTGTTGTTGAGTATGGAGGCTTAGAGAAGGAGGGGTAGAAGGTGCCATGTTGACCGCCCTCACTGCTGCATGCGCGAAACCGACGACCTGGCAACGACTTTCTATGGAGGTGTCGCCGGCGATTGGGGCATTCTTGATAGTAGATTGTGACGACAGGGACAGATCCGCTATCCCCGTGTCTGTGGGTTTTTCATCCACTCTGAAGCACAGTGGAGCGAACGTCGCCATGCTGGAGCCCGTAGGCTTGAACGACAAGAAAGCGTCACCACCGCGGGAGGCTACCTCCAGTGAGCTCCTCCCCTTACGCCTCATCTGCGATCAGAAATATATGATTTTTAGGCCCAAAATCCACAAATCAACCGGCCGAGCAAGCTTTAAAGCTGCTGAGGCATTGAATCGTACATCTGATTCCTTATCCTCTTGGCTGGAATCGCGTGTCCAAAGTTGTGCCATGCTCATCCACTCGGTCTTGTCCCCGGCAGTGCCGTCCTCCTCCTCCGCTGCCTTCAGATCCCTCTTCATTTTCTTCCCTGCTTCCGCCTTCATGACATCGATCACTACACACATGCCGCCACGTCGCCGCATAAACCCCCTCACCCCCCCAAAAAAAGGACAGGCAGACACAACCAAATGATCAAAAGAAAAATCAATCACCTTCGACAAGGAGGCGCACGCAGAGCGGGAGCTCCCACCCGAACATCTCGATCTTGTTCCGCTCCTCCTCGAGGCGGTAGATGTAAGCATCAACATCAGACGTCGGTGCGTCCCTAGCTTGCTTCACTGCCTTGGAGACGAAGTATCTCAGATCTAGGCTCAAATCGGAGCCCATCTCGATCTCCAGGCCGTCGAGCCCCATCAAAAATGGATTGAATCTATGCTGCCATGTGTGTTGGAAGAGGGAGCTATGAGACAGGTGGGAACATGAGGATTTGGGGGAAGGTAAGCTCCATTTATAGAGCCCACGGGGAGGGCGAGAAAAATTAAGATCTCCGAATTAACAAGGCCGACTTTTCACCTCCATTTTTGCATTTTTTACATCTAGACCGCTTTATGTTTGTGTAATTTTTGTTTTAATGTATGCATATATCTATCCCTTTTTTGTAGCACTAAGGTTTGGCCAAGGTTTAGTAGAGGATCCCTATGCCTCTAGCCTAATTAGATCATTCATATCCTTTGTAGATTTAGAATATTATTTACTTGATAGAGCTTGTATATATTCCAAGCTATGTACTTGAGTCTAATTGGTTTTCCATAAATTTCGTAAGAAACATGTCATTTTTTTTGTGAAATGTAGAAAAAAAATTATCCATCTTGAAGGGGGCCTAAAATATGATGCATTAACATTTAGGTTGCATCTAATGACATACAACAGATCTCAGATCTCGTAACAGAACTGGGTTTCTCAGGAAAGGATCTGGTTTCTCGGACGGTCGGGTTAGATACGAGATAATTAGAAGCGGCTTTGGATTTCATTGCATTGATTTCTTCTCTATTTTTCCACCGTATCATTAATGAAAAATCTTTTGTATGCCACCTAAAATGTTGTCATTTATTATTCAGATACGTGATTTCGAGAATGATATTATCATTGTGGCTCTTCGCGGTTGATTGAAACGTGATGCCTAGCACCCATGTTTATGCTTGTGTTCTTTGTTTTTTGTCGGCCTTTTGTATTCTTTCTATAAAATTACAAACATGTGTTGTACATAGTGCTTTTGTGTTGAGTTGTAAACTTTGTGCAATTTCCAACTATTACATAGTAGCACTGGATACCAGAATAAGCATTAGCTTCAATACATATAGGAAATGTGACACTCGTACTCGTTTACAAATTGCTTAGATGTCTCCATTGGTAGGGTTGTTGATTATCGATACTAGATGTTCATGAAAAATATTCTGAAATATTTTTTTGACCGACATCATTTCAGATATTGTTTGGAAATAACATAGATCCCAAATATTTTACTCTGTAGACTAGAGATATTAAAAATAAATTTGTAGTAACAATTAATTTTACTTCAATCTCAACATTTGTATTTACTTGTTTTGCTCTTTTTATTTCGATTATGATGAACACCCGGTGAGCCATGCTGGCCCTAATACTATAACTATTATAGGATTGACTCGAAGTTCAACCCATAATGACACTCGAGCATGACTAACATTCATTGCAAACATCACATGAATTTTGTTACAGGAATATGGTTTTATTTAGCTAGCCATGTGAATGGAATATACCTATTATTTTGTGCATGTCGTGCAATCAAGGGAATTCCATGACAACATGCCTGATGGGGGTTAAAGAATCTTCATAGAAAAAAAAGATACTAGACTACTAGATGATGCCCTTCGAAGATAGGAATTGGCTTGTTACTATTGTCTTTATTTGGTAGTGACATCATTTCAATAAGGCATATGCAAAATGGGGACGGAATATCCTTGTGCAAGATATCTTTTCTTAGGGAAATATCAATAAATTGGGTGAGTCTTTGCTCTATAGACTAGCTGTGTGTTGGTGTCACTCCCACTACTTGTGTGGTACCATTTCTGTAACCAAAAAGCTTGCTATCCATGTCATTGCGTATAGGACACCAAATTTTTATGCTGACTTTACTAGAAGGAATCAACTTGGGGCCGCTGATAAACTAACAAACCAATATCTACTAGTACATAATTTCTCCGTAAAATCGGATTTGTTGTTTGGAAAAGGTAAGAAGAGTGGAGCAAAACCGGTTGAGTACAAAAGGAGAGAGAGAGGGAGGGAGGGAGGGAGAGAGATAAGCTGTGCAACCAATCGACGTAGCAATTAAGTGACAGTGCAGAAGACCCAAAATAAAATAGTTAGGCTCTTGGAGGATATGCCTTGCGATTTTGGATGCTTACTGATCCAGATTTGGATGCCCCCTCCACCTTGAATCCAGGACTAGAACAAATTTGCACAAAAAAAATTTTTTTTGGAGCAAATTCCATATAGTATGCCACTAGGAGTACAACTCATTTTCCTACGTGCCATTGAAAATTAGCACACCCTTCAATACCATCGTTTTAAATTTTCATCCCATCAATGCCATTGCAGAATGTAATGGCGTCAAAAACTCAAAATGGCCAAAACTTTTATTAGTCAGACCTTTTTTTACCCCCTCCTTCCATCTGTTTGCATCCCAACCCAGAAGGATCAATAAAAAAAAAGATGGACGGCCTCACTACCCGATGCGACACTCTAACCCTAGATCATGCACAGCCTTGCTGCTTTGCACCGCCCCACAATCCCACACCACCATGCTGCTCTTGTGTCATCTCGCGCTGCCCCGACATCCCTGACCTTGCTTTGCCTTGCGCGAAGGGATGGAGCAACGAGATAGGCCACAAATATGTTTCATCCTATTTAGTATTATTATTGTCTTTTTGCCTTTCACTTAATTGCTCAGTTATTAGTTGCTTCTCATGGCAATGGTGTAAACGGGCGAAAAAAATTAAAAACGATGGTATTGAGGGCATATGTTAATTTTTTAATGATACGTAGGCGGTGAGTTGTACAGTGACGAAGAATTTGCTCATTTCTTTGGCTAATTGGGTCCATTGACAAGAGAGAATTTGAAAGAGAGGGGAATAATGGAAATATTCTGTAGATGCGGACCATATGCTTTCTTGGTTTCGTCCATGATAACCGGGGCCATTCACGTTAGAGCAGACACGCACACGCGTAGTCGCGTACCCGGTTCGTCACGTACCAAAACTACGCCGTTCTGGAACCGTGGAACGAGCATAGGCATAGCCGCATAGGGCAGCAGGGCCCACCACCTTACAACACCGTTTCGTGCACCATGCGGCTAGCTACTACGAGCGTAGTAGCTTGTAGCCTTGTAGGTCCGTCACGCTAGACAAGGGATATAGATATTCAAGTCTCTTCTTTATGGTCCTGTTCCATTTTTTTGCCTCCCCGTGAAAGTAGAGTGTATGAGCAGAAGTCAAAGGTGAACCTGATATTGTGCAAGGAAAACGAAAGATGTAGTAGAGAAACTCTGTTTAGTTCGTAAACTAAGTTTGCAAATTTGGCATATTAGATGTTTGACACTACTTAGGAGTATTAAATTTAGTCTAAAAACAAAACTATTTAATGAACTATAAATTGCGGGGTAAATTTATTAAGCCTAATTAATCCGTCATTAGACACTATTATGCTACAATATTAAAAATGTACTATCGAGCACACATATTAGTTTTAATAGATTCGTCCGACGATTTATAGTCTATATATGTAATAACAAAATTAGTCTATACTTAATACTCTAATTAGCATCTAAATATTCGATATGACAAGTTTTTAAACTTTGCAAACGGAGGCGTACTCCCTTCGTCCTTGATGGAACTACTATCCTTAAACTTGTTGTAGTCTTGTAGAGACGACATCGGGCAAGTTTCGATATACCCTGAAACCCAAGGTGTCTTTCCCTCGTCGCACTTAAAAACAGGTCCACGAATTGAAGCGTTAACTGTGAGTTTTTTTTTCGATATATATGAGGTAATATATTTCATGGGCTGTTTTATACATGCATTATACGCGTGCCGAGGGGTTGCATGTATTGTACGCGTATGTATCAGCAGGCGGCCGCCCCAGTGGCTACCGAGTTTGTTGCGAATATAAATGACCCAAACGTCGTACGATGCGATAAGATCACGCACGAGATCTCGATCTTTTTTTGTATACATCGTCAACTTCGGCACGCCGTACTAGCTAGCTTATACTGTCATACGGAGTACATGCTACATCTTTTCGGTGGCCGATCGTACAGGGTGTGCAAAGTACTGTACGTACGATGCCATGCACATTCAGCATCAGTTCATTATGGCCTCATGATCGACATATCGAGGAGCTAGCTCGGAGTTTGTCAGCATCTAGTAGTTCCCATCTCCCACGCACACGATGTAACAGAGAGAGAATATTTAGTCAGGTAGCTGGTATTTATACTAGTATATCACTATGTATGATAATACAATTCTATCATTCATATTCTCTATAACCTTATTTTGTTGTTGCATTATTGTATATGCATGCATGCTTAATTTTGTTATTACGATGAGCAGAGCTGGAAACAAAATGAAATAGACCTCGTACACTGGACATTGAGTTCTTACACAAAAGAAAATTTTGTATTATCGATGCCACCTTTAGAAATCACACAACGAAACTTTACATTGACATTGACCGAGCCCACGAGTGGTAGGAGTGCCAGCGTGGCGACGCGTGCGTGCGTACGCCCGGGAGGTGGGGTCCAGCTCCTGCAATGCGACGACGAGGAGCCGATCGAGAGAGAAGATTCCCTTCCATCGTGGGGCCCAGCCAGCAGAAGCGACGACGTGGACGTCGAGGAGGCCACGTGAGTGAGGGCCAGCTCCGGCGCGCGGCTCGCCGCATCGCAGCCGCAGTGCCTCAGCTGGCTCCTCTCTCCATACCTGCTCTATTTTTCGAAAAGATTTAAAAAAAAAGATCCATGCCTGCTCTATGCTCTCCCTTATCCACACACTAGCTAGGTAGGATGTGGACATTGCTCATCAATAAAAAGTTAAAACCTGGAGTAGTAGTACATGTCGACATGCATTCCTGCTGAGGTCATACAAGTGTGCCATCGGCCCATCTTCAAGTAGAAAAAATGCTTCCAGGTCATGAATCTACTATGTTCTTTCTATTAAAAAAATGCTCTGGTTCACGTGCTTAGCTAACTGCTCTCACCGTTTCAAAAAGAATACAATTCTCATTTAGCGAGGAGTCAAATAATTTGAACTTTGACTAAATTTGCATAGAAAAATACCAGCATTCACAGTATAAAATAAGTACCATTAGATCAGTTATAGAATAGATATATTTTCATAATTAAATTATTTAGAAACATAAAGCTAATATTATTTAATATGAAGTTGGTCAAACATGGTATGCTTTCACTGACACGATTTTCATAATTGTATTTTTTTTAGGATAGAGACAGAATTTAGCATGTCAAAAACATATACTTTATTATTTTACAACAAATCATTTTTCATAAAAATTCCAAGAAAAAATATTAAAAACATGGTTTTAATTAAGAAGCCGTATATATATGTGGAAGGAGAGAAGATCTAGCAAATACATTTAAAAAATATTAAAGTCATGGTTTTAGTTAAGAAGCCGTATATATTATTTTATTGTGACCGTTCAAAAAAGACCAAGTTGGCACCATGTTTGAATATATATATATATAAACTTGATAATCTCCATAACTCAAAATATTTTTATCTCCTAGCCTTGAGGTCAATTAATTTAGCAAAATTCAAATGTGAGCATGTTGAGGAAAGACAAGAAAGAAATCACCAAGGCATCACAAAAGACTACTATACATGAGGTAAAAAAAAAAGCACACAATAATTGAACCGTTGTGCATTTTGGGTTCCCCCAAGGCCCCAACACCAAAGGTGAGAAGCCGTTCGTTGCGTTTGCTCAGGACAAAACACACAACTGTAACATTGTTCAGTTACATTTTGCCATTCAATAATGGTCGTTCAGCTGTCAGTCATCATCGATCTTCATCTCAGCTGCAGTCGGTGACTTTGTGCTTCTCCAGCTCATGTGTGCTTATTTGAACCCCAGCATCTTCTCCCCCTGAAAGCATGATCCTAGCATGGGAGCGCCCGGCAATTGGCAATCGTCTCTTTCGAAGAAGAAAGAGAGGATTAAAAGCAGTAGGGGAAAAAGAACATCAACTTTAATTCCACGAATATTCAGATTATTTTTAGGCTGTCCGCAATGCAAGCACCGCCAGAGAGGAACATCAACTTTAATTCCACGAATATTCAGAATATCTTCTTCTTTCTTTTCAAAGAGCAGGAATATTCAGAATTCCCCGCGCATCTCTCTTCTCTACACACCGATTCGACCACCATTCCCCACGCTACACTGGGCCCCTCTCCTGCTGTCATTTCATCCATCGTCCCTGTCGGTAGAGATTCTACAACTACACAGATGAGAAGCAGCCAACAATTCTACAGCAATACTACGAGGTGAAAACTGACTGAGGCCATGTTCAGATTCCCAACTATTCACTATTCATTCCAACTTTTCACTATTCATTTCAACTTTTCACTATTTTCCCTCACAAAACACGTTTCCCAGCGAATGCTACAGTGTTTTTCTTATGCTACAGTGTTTTTTCCTACAATCTAAACACACCCTGAAGCCGACGCTAATGGTAAATACGGAGTAACGGGTCAGTTTCTTTGTGCCGATCGCAATAGACTGGAATCTTCTTCCTGTTGCTTCTCGGTGCATGGCATTCTTTCCCTGACGAGGAAACGAGATGAACTTGTTGTTTAGTCGGGGGAGAAGTGGGGAAATATACTGTAGTAATTTTTTTTTCTAAAAAACGTGTTATGAAATAGTGAATTTCTAATAGAATTTCCAATGAATAGTGGATTTCCAAACAAGGCAGGAGTCTGTTGCAGCACAGTAAAAACTTCAAATGGCTTTTTTGACGATCAGGATTTTTCGGCAAGGACCACCTCCATCAAGTTCCAAGATAAAAGGAGGGCATCCAAAGTCTCTATTCAATGCTGGAATATGAGAAAGATCTTTGAATTCCCTGGCATATCTGAATTGGCCATGTTCAACAATGATATGCGCCTGCAAAGCTGCATGCACAAGGGTGAATATTGAGATCACCACCACGGTACACAAGTGCTAAAACGAACATACAAGTGCTAAATCTGAGCAGGTTCGATCTCAGCCGCAACAAATTATCTTAACTGTTTGTTCGTACCATGAACAACAGAAAAAAAACATTATATTCGACAAAAAGAGGAGAATCAACAACGGGTATGTATGTATGTAGGTAAACTCTCTCGGGGCGAAAATTGTAGCTCTGCCCGAAACATTGATTAACAAGCCGCAAAACTGTAACAGTATGGCCTGATCTTTCCGATGTACAAACCCCGACCGACGCAACCATCATCATCAGTTTCATCTCGAGCACTCAAGGCCCGATCGATCTCTATATGTATACATACATATGAACTACACCTACTCTTCCCTCGTGGCTCCTTGTTGAAGTTTGTAATTGGCGGCATCACGGCCACGCGTAGTCACTTCCAGCCAATCTCTTTCTCTCTTAACACATGATGTGACCGTCGCTTCATCATTTCCATCCATAGCTCTCGGACCGGCCATCTTCCTCCTCGTAGCTGACGGTGGCCGCTGATGAGGCAGAGATGCCTGAGGTTGAGAAGTGGAGGGGGGCTAGGGGAGATCCAGACTGCGAGCTGCTTTGCTCCCCAGGGATCCACAACCCTCCCACAAGCACAATTGGTTGGCTCACAACGGCAGATCCAGGCGCCCTTCGGTTGTGCAGTCGATATTTCTGAACAATCAGCATCATAGAATCCAAGTCAGCAAAGTGTCCTCACAAATCACAAAAACAAAGGGAGTGAATGTTATTCACTTGAGATGTTGAGATGAATTTTAGTATTGTGATGAATTATTGCTCACCTGAAGATGGCTTTTGACCTCATCGTTTGTCAGGCCATCAACCTTCATCAGCTCCCTGATTTGCTTTGGAGTGGCAACTGCAGTCATGACATGGAATTCATTAATTTCATGTTTGTGTATGTTTCCATCTTAAGGTTAAGGAAGAGATGCCACTGGATATCCAGTGTCCATACACCCAGACCATTCACGTTCAGTTAAAAGCAAGCAATTATCTATCTATCTATCTATCAGACAGTCCCCTTCTTCGATCCCTACTCTCTTCTCCCTTCGGAAAGGCCCATCGATCCAACGAATTGACAACGTTCAACAGCTACAGAATCATGAGGTTGCTGTTCCCAGCTGGCGAGGGTCCTGCAGGTGCCAGCATCATGGTGCTCGTCGTCGAGGACGACCAGGCAGCCACAAGCTCCACGAGAAGCTGGAAAGTGGAGATCCGCGGCGCCATGGTGGTGTGATTGGGAAAAAAAAATGGAGCCGGCGAGGTTCATGTTTCGGATCTGCCTCTCAATTTCCCAATACTAATGCGACTGCAGATTGAGAGCTAATATAATCACACGAGTTTGGGATGGGTTCTTGCTCATGAGCTGGCAGCGGCGAACGCAAGGATCGTCGTTGCACGAGAATATCATCAGCCATCGTCCTTGGTTCCCACTGTCTACCCATGCAGGCCCCGCAATTAGCTGAGAAATCTAATTAATTAATTAATCTCACCTTGAGGGCCACCGAGTTGATTCAAGGCTGCGACGAACTCGCGGTGAAGCTCCGGCGACCATGTGCGTCTCGCCTTCCTCGCCTGCTGCTGAGCCGTCTGTTGTGGTTGAGACTGAAGACTCAGCGACGGGGAAGAAGAAGGCGCCATGGCGACCGCCCTCGCCGCTGCCTGCTGCACGAAACCCACGCGACGGCTTTGTTCACCGGCGCTGGCGGCAGCCGGAGCGCTCTTGATCGTCGGCGGCGACAGAAGAGATCGATCCGGCATCCCAGCGTCCACGGCCTTGTCTTCCGCTCTCAAACTCAGAGGCGCGAACGCCGGCGCGCCGGAGCCCACAGCCTTGAACGGCAGGAAAGCGCCGCCGCCGCCGCCGCGGGAGGCCGTCTCCGGCGAGCTCCTCCCCTTGTCTTGCTTCTGCGATCCCAAATTAAAGCTCCGACCTTTAGGCCCAAAATTCACAAATCAACTAGTCCAGCAAGCATTCAAGCCACTAAACATCGAATTGATTTGTACCTCTGATTCGACATCCTCTCGGCCGGAATTATCGCCGGTCCAGAGCTGCGCCGTGCTCATCCACTTGCTCTTGTCACCAGTGGCACCATCCTCCTCTGCCGCCGCCTTGCAATCCCTCTTGATCTTCTTCTTCCCTGCCTCCGCCTTCATGACATCGATCACTGCACACACACGCCGTCGTGTCGCCGCATAAAAAAACGCCCCAGAACAGAAAAGGCACACGAACGAACAATCACAGGGGGAAAAAAAGAACCAAAAAAAAAAAACTTTGCTTACCTTCGGCAAGGAGGCGTGAGCAGAGTGGGAGCTCTCGTCTGAACATCTCTATCTTGCCACGCTCCTCCTCGAGGCGGCGGATGCAGGAGTCGACGTTCGACGCCGGCGCGTCGCAGGCCTGCTTCATCACGGCCTTGGAGGCGAAGTACCTCAAATCCAGGCTCAAATCGGAGCCCATGCCAATCTCCAAGACGTCAAGCCCCATCAGAAATGGATTCAATGTATGCTATTGTTATCTCCTGCGTGTTTACTGTCCTGTGTGTTGGTTGTGGGAGCGCTGTGATGAGGCGGATGGGAACGGGAGGAGGTGGGGGAAGGTGAGCTCCATTTATAGGAAGGAAAAAGAAACTGAAGACGAGAGAGAGAGAGAGAGAGAGAGGAGCCCAGCTGTGCAGCCCATTCAGGTACGGAGTACCGTAGCAAGAGATAGTGGAAAGAGCCAAATAAAAATAGTTGGATTCCTGGAGGATATGCCGTGCGATTTTGGATGGCTGCTGATCCAGATTCCGATGCTTCCTCACCACCATGAATCCAGCACTCAGAACAAATTATTTCCACCAAAAATTGAATTTAATTTCTTTTTGGCTGGCGATGAGAAAGAAAGAAGGAGATGGGGAAAAAATGGAAATATTCTCTAGGTGCGGACCAGACACTACGAGATGCTTTTTTGGACCTATGCGACCGAATAAAAAAAATGAAGAAAAACATACGCGCACTCGGTTCGCCACGTACCAAAACTACGCCGAGAACAAGCTCTTTGGTGCACCATGCGGCTACTGCACTAAGTGTAGCGTTGTAGCTGGTAGGTCCGTCACCCTAGAGGCCTAGTAGACGATAAGGGAGATAGATATATTCCTAAATCTCTTCTTTCTGGTCACGTTCCATTTTTCCTCCATGTCAAAGTAGAGTGAGTGGGAAAGAGTCAAAGGTAAACCTATCATTGCACTTGCACACAAGTAAAACGATCTATGTGTAGTAGAGAAACTGTGTAGGCGTACTCCCTCGGTCCTCGATGGAACTACCGTTCTCCGATTTGTTATAGAGTAGAGACGACATCGGGAAAGTTTCAATATACCGTGGAAACCAATGGGTCAGGTGTTCGGCTTGAGAAATGAGATGATATATATGCTTATCTGAAATAGCACATATATCGTTTTGACTCTTTCCTCCTCGGCGAAGGGATAAGGGATGGGTCATCCTATTAAAAATCATGGATAATTTTGTGAGAAAGCACGCCAGTAAGGATGAGGTGATTCTTCAAATCGAACACCCCCTAATGGACCGATAAAAATTTCACACACACGAAAAAAAAAAGTTTAGCGGTGCTGCTAAAACATGGTTTTCTGTCGTCGTGCGTAAAAAGACGTCCAAGAAGCCTGGTTCACTGTGTGAGCCCAGAGTTTTTTCACGTTAAGATAAGAGGTAACATACTTTATGGACTATTTTATACGTGCATTATACGCGTGCCATGGGTGCATGTACATGTACTGTACGTACGAACAGCACCAAGGCGGCCGCCCCACTAGCTACAGAGTTTGTTGCGAATAAATGGTCCGACGTAGTACGATGCGATAAGATCAAGCACGAGATCTCTTCTTGTTTTTTTAATTTTTTTTTGGTACATCGTCAACTCTGACCAGCCGTACTCGTACATGCTATAGTATATTCTTTTGGAGGGTCGATCATACTGTAGGTTGTACATATTGTGCAAATTAAAGACTACAAGAGATATTGGAACCACATTAAAGGTTCCCCACAAGATATGAAATTTATATTATCGTTCTTTAGTCCCGTTTGTTTATAGATTCCAATCCAAAACTATTCAGGACTAAAAGGTGAGGATGAAAGTCCTTTCCCTACTGCTATGTACGTACCATTTATTTGTTTGTAGCTTACTTTATCCGTCAAGGTATTTTAATTATAACATTATCGTTTTTAGGATGGAGTATCATTTTATAGATTTAAATTTTTTTGGAATAAGATGAATAGTGCTAAATATTTCAATATGCAGAGAGTATGTTTGGATGGTGGGTCAGTGCATGTCCTTGGTGCGTTGCTACATGAAATATTTTATCCTATCTACACTACACAAAAGTACATTTCAGTAATAGTCGTTTTGTTGTGGCTTGATGTGCTTGTGAATTTGATCAGGATGGAATCTCTCTCCTCATACCTGCTCTGTGCTCTTCCTTATCCACACCCTAGCTAGCTAGGATGTTGGTATTGCTCATCTATAAGTACATTCCTGCTTGCAAGTGTGCCATCTTCAAGAAAAAAAAAGGGAGAAAACATGCTTCCAGCTCATGAACCTCTGCAAAACAATGACCTTTTTTTCCAAAAATAAAAGATGCTCTGGGTTCGCGCAGCATATAAATAACATAATTATTTTAAAAACACATTATTTATAAAAATTCGAGGAAAAATATTACCTTTTCAAACCATGTTTTCGTTAAGAAGCTCTGTAAATTTGTGGAGGAAGATCTAACAAGACATATATGCATGCTTCAGGTCGCTCTACGTTCCAAGGGTCGTTCTCCAAAGGACCGTGATTGTAGTTTATTTCGATCGTGTGTTTGTACAAAAAAACAAAGAGCAAGTTGCCACCGTGTTGGAAAATATAGCTATAGTACAACGTATCAATTTGATTATCGCTCTAACCCAAAACTTTTTTTTATCTCCTAGTCTCAACTCAATTCAAGTATGAGCCCGTTTAGCAAAAAAAAAATGCTAGACGCCGCATAGACTCCTATATAGGAGTATGAATTAAAAAGAACCACAATATTGACCCGTTGTGCATTTTGGGGTGCCCCCGGCCTCAACCAAAGGAGAGAATCCTGGACAACATGATGGTATCTTTTGCCACCTTTCAAAGTGGTGGATTCTAAGGCAAGCAAAGATGCCAGAGGATATTAACACTTTAGAATTTGGATGTGTGCACTTGCTGAGGAATCTCTCCCATCCCACCACCCAAAAGGAAGCCATAAGCAAGGAGAAAGCCACCATCAAGGACACACTGCACATATGGATGTGTGGACTATGCCCACAGGAAGGGGCAGGAAAAGGAAAAGCAGCACAGAGACCATTAGATTAGTGGTGAATTAGATTCCCACTGATTAGTAAAAAAAAAGCACCTTTCTCTGATGCCAATTGCAGCTAGTGATGCGTGGATATGAGGAGCCAGTGGTTTTTGATGCCCTCCTTTGTGGTGATGGCAACCCTTGGCCTGCACTGGTTGGTCCCTTTCTTGCTAGTGCAGTAGAGGATTCGATACCCTCTCCTGTCTTGTGTCCACATGATGCCTGCGCTCATGGTTTAAGGCCAAAGAGACAAACTTATATGGGTTTGTTGCAATTATTGACACCAAATTTATGATCAGATCTTCCATTGCAAGCATGTCGCCGGCGAACAGCTGATTATTCCAATCATGATATATACGATAAGCTAACTATACTTCACGGAGGCACGTTATCGATATTAAAGTTATGTATGTTTATATATATCTACTTAAATATGCACAGGTAGATTTGAGCTTAATAAAATTTCAACGTAATTCATATAGTTCTGTTGACAAATGAGTTAGTTGTTCCATGCATGACTAATGATAGAAAATAAAATTGTAGTTTAATTTCAACAAGATCCTGAAATCTCTATGTATTCATAACACGGGATAATGTTCGAATTTCATCCTCAGAGGCGTATCACTCACTTGTACTTCTAATGAAAACTCACCAAAACTAACCCTTTTTTTTTGCGGGTAAAAACTAACCCTTTTCTTGTGATTGCACGACAGGTTTTTTTTTTTGACAGATAGAGAAACATATGTCTAAACACTAACCCAATAATTGAGGGCGTACCTAATTCAAGGCGCCCTTGGAATATTCATCGTGAGTGGATCATTCTTCGTTCACGAGGGACCCCAAAAAGTATAAAAAGTAAAAATCCAACGAATATTTTTTTTGAAGGGTCTACGGAATCCAACGAATATTATGCATGGATGCTACTAGCTGACAGTCTAGGCGCGTGTGGTAGTTGGCAGCTTGCCTAGAAACATTGTACGATCACACACACAAGGTTAGGCTGGTTAATTAGGTTCACAGGAGCAAACGGCTCCTCGGCGCCTCGAGGAGGCAGAGGTATCTTCGAGTATCTGACCCCTCCACGTGGCCAGGCGCCAAAATTGTATCTGGTACGACCTGTACTGGCTAATCTCGATCTTAACTTTATCTCTCATCTGTCTTCCTTTCTCTCTCCTCATTTGTCTGAATTGATTGCCTCCTCCTCCTGCATGTGTCGTGTTCCACAATTGAGCCACTCTTCCAATGAGATGAGGAGGAGAGAAGCTTCTCCTTGACAGCTATGGCTTTGATTATGATAGTTTATTGTTACCACCCTTGCACATTTTGTTCCAAGACCTAATTATGCCTTTCTGTGGTAGGCTTTGTGGAAATCTGACACTAGAACTCATATCTCACAAAATCGCCGACTCATCTTCACTGCCATTGTATTCTGATAACTTGTCGGCAATTTTCCGACCGCATTAATATTATAGGAACAACACATGAACAAAAGAAAAAAGGCAGAGTGTACTACAATCAACTAGTGCTGCAATATTTCTTCTAATTTCTTTTACAAATCACGCCTCCCACCTTCCCTGAGCGCTCCTTTGGATCAATATCATGTGGTCCAGATTGAAGTTTCTATAATTTTCACGGAGAGTTTGGTTTCCACCTAATACATTGCCTACATGAAAAGATTATCTGCGAGACCCCCCCCCCCTCTCTCAACAAAGGTGTGGAGTTGTGTTTTGCACATCAAAATTGTTTGGTTTTCACAATTAGCTAGGCAGCTGTTAGTGAATAATGAATCTTAAGAGGACTAGTAGGTAATTACATCTTAAATTAAAGTCTACTTGGCACTGGTTGCTGATTGGCCCCCAGCTGCCCCCAGAATCGGAATCCTAGCTTCCATGTTGGAACCTCCCCTTGGGCACATGCTCCGGACGATCCGAGACACAAATGCCTCTTGTGCACTAATTTAGTCCCATCAGCTGCTTGAACTGGCCTTTAGAAACCATTTGAGTCATTCTCTCCTTGGAATTTCGGATGGTTGTGTTGACACGGATGCACGCTGCATTGTTAAACAAGATGATCTCGATGCGAGATTCTGTACAGCGACAAGGCGATAATCTAGAATTTTGCGACCTAGAATCATGGGAATATCTTGGCGAGATTCGACCCGTAGCCAGCAAATATATATTGGCATCGGAGGATGGTGATGAACCATCACGCCTAGTTTATTTGATCAAGATGAAACTCTGGCTCTTTGACCAGACTTGGCACATTTTCCTTTTATATACTTCTAATATAAGATCCTAGCTCCTCCCTGGTACTACTATAAATGAAAATAAAAAATACCGGTTAAGCAAACGTCAATTTCAAATAAAAACTGTTAAGTGGTTAAACTGCTCTTGTTAATTGGCTGGTCGTGACACGTGTGAGCACGATCTTTGTTGTACTAGCATTTCTTGGTTTCATCATTCAGAAAGCCTCTCATGATGCGTATCTTTGAAAGGACATTATTAGTTTCTTGATCAGTGAGTGAATAACGAATCAGCAAGGATACCCATATAATTTTCTAACAAGGAGCAAGCTAAGGGTGGCTCTTTTCTAGTAAGCTGCGACTGATGCTACAAATAAAATGGATTATGTGCAACTGGGGGAAGTGGTGCTTAAGGGTTTGCATTCATCCTGTATTTAACCACTTTAGCATCCATGTTCATTCTTGCTCTTGTTTGCATAGATGTGATGAATACAACTCTAAAAGAGCTTGCAAAAAAGGAGCAATGAAACCAGTTACTGCTCCATGCCCACATGCGTCCATCTCAACACCTAATCGATGCACAAGGCATCCATGCATCATTTTGCAGCTAATTAGCTGGATTAGAGTAAAGAAACCATATAATGGCATACTACACTAAAGGAACAAGGGACATACTATTAAATTCTCCTAATGAACTTGGCCCCTCTTCACATCCATGTTCACCACCACCACCACCACATAAACAACCTCGCCTCCCTTCACAAGGAGCCTGCCGCCCTTATCCTAATGAAACTGCCCTGCAATAAACAAAGTTTTGACCTAGAAACAAAAGGATTCATGACTTTGTACAGTGTACTATACAAATACAATGTTAGCAATTGCCTGCCATCATATGCCATGCCCAACCCAGCACATCAGCATCATACAATCTTCAGAGTCTCTTGACTTTGCTACAATGTCACCAAGATCTTTCAGAGCCTATTGACTAGTCCATAAGAGGCAGTGGCCCATTGGCCCTGGCCTGAAAGGTTGAAGAACTCTGGAGATTAAAAGGAGCCGTTTCTCCTTGTGGTGCCTTCAAGAGTTAAGTGCGGGAGAAACTGAAGGTGCTACTGTTTCCAGACACCCCACTTTTGGCTTTTGATCCAGAAGCCCCCCTTTGGCTTTTGCACGCCTGAAAACGCCACCAAGTCTCCACAGCACACAGACACAGTACACACCACCAGTGAGTCAGTGACCAGACCAGAAAGCAAATCCACTTTGTCATTCGTGTGTCCTGCTGAACTTCTGTACCTAAGTAGAGCATAGCCTTTGACGTCGGACCTTCTCCTACCTCTGATCTAGACATGGCACTTTGTATCAGAAATTCTTCTGGTCCCCCGCCGGTGTTTCTGTTCTGGACTGCACCGGCGCAAACTTTGTCATGGAAGCGTGCATGAACTCCAGCTGCCGCGCCATTGCTACCTAGCTTAGCCTACGCATGTAGCTGCTGCAACTGCAAGGACAGAGCAGAAAACGCCACGGGCGGCATGTGTGTATGTCATAGAGAAACGCGCTCGCCATGGATGGAATGGAAGGATCATGGGTGGATTCTTATCAGAAACGTGCAGGCAGTGGAGCCACATGTTTCTTTCAGGGAAATAAAAGGGAGGGAAGTTGTTTCAGGTAGCAGTAGGCCTTGTTTACATCGCCAACTTTCACCAACTTTCCAGTCACATCTTCTCTCACAGACACGCTTACCAATGCACTATTCACACATCCAACTTTCTCCAACTAAACAAGGCCTTAAAATATGCCATTCAGTCATTCGGTAAAGGACCTGCTCTTCGTTTTTACTATGATCGTGGCAAAAGTTCAGAACTTGGCACACAAGCGGGAGACTGAAGAACCTGCTCGTCGTGCACGCGGGTCGTTCTCACCGTAAATAATCTGCAGCACTGCAAAATTGCCAGGTTCAGAAATTGACAGTGCTGCAAAATTGCCAGGTTCAGAAACTAACGCTACGCACCGACGGCCAATTCGCGGGACACGTG
This sequence comes from Digitaria exilis, assembly GCA_015342445.1. Taxonomy (NCBI): domain Eukaryota; kingdom Viridiplantae; phylum Streptophyta; class Magnoliopsida; order Poales; family Poaceae; genus Digitaria; species Digitaria exilis. The sequence goes on from JACEFO010000036.1 coordinate 1,514,628, forward strand.
GACGGCCGGAGCGGATCCAGCGGTCGCTCTTGCGTGCTGCAACTGGAGGAGGAGGAGGAGCCATGGATTCTTCATTCGCTGGATCTTATGGTTCCCTTTTCTTTCATTCTGATGTACCATATCCGCAGCTGGTACAGATAGCAGCAAGTGGTGTGCATCTCCAATTCGTTTCAGACTTTCAGACACGCATTATTCACGTTCTGGAGCTGAATGGAGGGGTGTGGGATCTTGGAATATAATCTCCGGCGACATGGACACCCAATAGCTAGAATCCAGGCAGCCATGCCCTGTGTTTAGAAGAGGAGAGGTGAGGAGAGAATCTGCTGTCTCGCCTCGAATCCATGGCAATGGCATCATGTTCATTTGGCCATGTACCACTGTATGTCTGTATGCATGTCCCTCTTCCATGCCAATGCCAATGCCAATCCAAAGATGCTCTCGTGTGGCGGTGTGGGGAATGAAAGAGAAATTAAAGGGCCGGCCCCACTTCACGTGCGGCGACAGCGTCCACTTCGTCCTCCTGCCCGGACCGCGACAATGGCGGCCGGCCGGGGACGAGAGCGATGACGATGGCGAAGTATCTAACGACGAACCAGAAGGAGTGACTTTACGCATTGTCACACTCCAAGACTTATTAGAGTTGTATTGCCAGAACATGGTGAGGCCTAATAAACTCGTTAAGCAACTAGTTTTCAAGAAAGGTGAACTAGTGCTCGTGCTCCGGCGCCCAATCGTCGTCACACGCAAGACGAAGGGCAAGTTTGAGCCCAAATGAGAAGAGATATATGTCATCGAGCATGCTTATGATTGGAGAGGTGCCTATCAATATCAGCTCATTGATCAATAGGGTGCTCAACCAATGCCCCCAAATCACAGGAGGTTCTTCAAAAAAATTGTTGGGGGAATGGCCAGCACGTATAGTATATGGGCCTCCTATAAAGGCCCTATGGCCCATTCATAAATTTGAACCCACCAAGGACTAGGAGGGAAAAATGGCACCCATTTGCTGTCTGTCACTTACCTCCTATATGTCATTATTCACCTTTAGCCTCAACTCTAACCCGGTTTAGAAATTCAAAATCTTCAACTCCCATTTTCTGTCTCTGCAGACGCATGTATTCAATCTCCTTTTTTCTTCAAATGCTTCAAAATATCATTTTCCTCTTCTACACTTCTACAGGAAATTCGGCATCTTGTAATTTTCTCTCCAACATCCAACGCCTAAAACGAAACCAACAAAGTATAGTAGTGAGATAAAAGAAGTTGATGCAAGTAAGGAGGTGTTTAGATTGGGAAGGATTTCTCAAAAAAACACTATAGATTATAAAAAAAACACCATAGATAAATAGTGTTATGTGAGTGAGAGGGATAGGATGAATATGGAAAAGTTGGATGAATAATGTATTTTTGGAGAATGTTGGTGAATCTAAACACACCCTAAATAGGCATCAAGATGGCATGTGAATTGTTGTTGGGCATCCTAGCAAGATGGTGAGGTGGGGGTCCTTTCCTATGTTGCAGGAACTTCATCTGTGTCTTGTAGTGTGGTTCTCAATGTAATTTAAATTGGATGATGCAAAAGAACTACAGTTCAAAAAGTTTTAGTGTTTGAATGCTAACATGAGAACAATAACACTTTGAAATGGTAAAAGAGATAGCAAAAGGACATACTAGTGAACACTTGAGATTGATTGAATACGGATCTACATAAAGAAGTATTAGTTCGGTCAGCATCGTGCAAAATCTCACATTAGGTGACGAACACCATTCAGTGCCGAAGGGCAGCAAGTAGCGAGACCTAAAAGACACCCACACGGCCACGCGGCTCGCCGCTGTACGGCTAGCAATGCCACACAGGCACGGCACTGGCCATGGGTGGCAAGGAAGCTGATGTAAATGGGTAATGAACTGCATATGCCAAGCTTAGTAATAGCTTGGCATATGCAGTTCAGTAATAGCTTGGCATATGCAGTTCATTACCCATTCACATACAGTAATAGCTTGGCATATGCTGTTCAGTACCAATGGTACTACTATGCAGCAAGGAACCAGGTACTAACAAAGTAGTGTCGAAGGCTTCATGCAGAGGACTATCAAAAATATATTTCCCTGAATTCCATTCTGCTAAAAGATAGAACGAAGATCGCTACACACCATATTTTCTCCCAGGTAATCGTTTTGGTGACAAACAACATCTCTCTACATCTCTGTTCCAGAGAACAAACCCCAGTGAATTTCTAGTTACAGCAGGAGCAGCACTGATCATCATGCTATCCTGTGGTTGTAACCGAATCATCATACGGGTCAAATTTCACAATTCTTCTTGCGTCTGGGAGCAAAGGATGCTTAACAGGTTTGTGTCCTTTCTTGTACCAATAGCTGACGATGTATGCCTCCAGTTTCCTAACCTGAGGAAACAAAATAGTCAGAAACCAGTAAAAACTACATTACAGGTGGGGCAACATCTATCATAGTAAATAGATTCAGAAACACACTGTATGTTTGAAGCATTATCTTTAAACAATAATAAGAAAATGAATTATCTTAAAATGTCTAAACTGCTAATCCGCAGGTTAATGTTGACAATCCTTGTACCTATTCGCCAAATGGGAAAAGTCCAAATTACTCCCATCAAATATAGCAAAAGTTTAGATAACCCCCTAAACTATTTTTTAGTTTAATTACCCCCTAAACTATGTAATTTAGTTCATTTTACACCCTAATGCAATTTTTCTTTTTATATCTCCATATATACATAAGTTGAATTTTAATTCAAAAGTTTGCAGGATGGTAGAGGACATCATAATGCATATCAAGAAAATATATTATGATTTTTTCATTATGATTTTGGTATAATTTTGTATCCTAAGTATTAATTTATTATTAAATATCTAGTCTATTAAAATAATGATAAAAATATTATGATGTATTTTTCTAGCATATGTTATGATGTCTAGTATCATATTGCAAAATTTTTACTTAAGACTCAACTTGTGCATAAATAAACAAAAAAGATAAAATGTATTAAGGTGTACATTAAACCAAATAACATAGTTTAGGAGGTAAACTGAACCAAGGCATAGTTTAGGGGGTTATCCAAACTTACGCTATACTTGAGGGGAGTAATTTAGATTTTTTTCCTTGCCAAATCAAGTCTGACTGAATAAAAAATATGATCGGGAACCATGACACTGAGTTGTTATTAGAAACTTCCCGCTACAGAAAAACATCATTTCTAAAATGATTGCTTTCACTAATGTATAATTTATGATACTATCATGCAGCTGAATATGAAGCCACAAAATCCATGAACAAAGGAACTCGCTAGTGCCTTAGGAGAATAAAGTTTCAGCATTAGGATTACATCACCAGTGCTACCCAGCTTCATCTTTCCTTTCAAGGAAACAAATATCATCTCAGCTTCAAATGGGACCAAATAGGAAACATACCCTTTTGACAATGTATGATTCATCAGTGAAACTTAATGGTTCAGTCAATACTGTAAGAAAGCCATTCCTGTTCCCATACACCACGTCAGTGAAGTATCGGTCACCAACCTGGAACAATGACAAACTGAAATCAGAACTTATACATCTTATTAGTAAAAAGCCCATAACTATGCTCCTACCATCACAAGATCTGAGGCCGAACAACCAAAGTAACTCTCTATTTCCTTCGCTGCTCCGCCAGGTTTCTTTGTATCTGCATTCAACAGAAGAATGCATAGACGCATTATCTTCAGTGTCTATACGAAAAATCAAATTACGGAAGAAACCTGTATGAAAAAGTTGTATGGTGCATTTCAATGTCCAATATTTCAATACAAACAACACAATCAAACAAAGTGATAGTGCTAAACAGTGGGTTAATGACGAAATTCATACGGCAATTGTTCAAAAACAAAATTCATACCGAACATCAGGCAATAAATTACCTTCATCCAATGAGTTTTCGTCCAACAACTAAGGAAGTTTCTGAAGATTTTAAAAAGTTACATAATAATGCAGAAATCAGATTCTTATAGTTTGCAATAATACATGTTACTATGAAGAAACCCGTTTCCATGCAATAGCAGGTTATAGTGATATAGTTAACAAGAAAATGAAGTTAATTAAGAACTAAAGAGGATTATCCAACAGTTCGGACCAAAATTATGATCAAGTATAAACTATTGAGGACAGTGAATATGCACTTGCCATGCCTGATCACATGAACACCCTCGATGGCTGTCTCGATAGCCCTCGCGTCCACACCGTCCGGATCGTACTCCTTCAACCCTGTGCACACCCACCAAGAGCTAAATCGTATCAACAAATAGCCCTTCTCCCCCCAAATTCAACGGCTTGTGGGGAGCAGCCAGCCAAACCTGCGGAGTTGCTGTAGATGGCGAGGGCCCCGGGCGGGAACGTGGCGCGGCACTGGTCGAACGCGGCGGCGAGCGGCGGCCAGAGCGCGGGCGCGTAGGGGGCCGTGAGCGTGTTGTCCTTGTCGAAGACGACGCCGCGGAAGCCGGCGCGGCGTAGCTCGGCCCAGTCGAGCCACCGGATGTCCTGCACCGTCACGTGCGGCAGCGCCAGGCGAGGCTCGGACGCCGCGACGGTCGCCACCGCGGCCACGCCGGCCGGGTTGAACCGCTGCCCGAGGGCGCGCCGCCACCACGCCGCCGCGCCCATGTTGGCCGCCGCGGCGGCGCTGGTGGTTGTTGTCGTGTTGGTGTTAGGGTTTGCTGCTCTGGGGGGCGGAAGCGGAGAGGCGTGGGGAGCGGAAGGGCGTAGTGGCACCGGCGGCGGCCGTAGCATCTGAGCCGGCTACTGAGCACTGGCTTGTTGCCGGCGGCAGCAGATAGGTGCGGAACAATTGCAAGAAATCGAGTAAAATTTTTTGATTTTGATCCCTTTCTCGTAAGATTTTTAAACATAGACCTGACCGAAAGATTTTGAAAAATAGACCCGAAGTTAGGCGCCAGGTCCCTTAGCGCCCATGTCGCACGTGTGGGACCTGGCGCCCATCCGTTAGACCTAGACGCTAAGGCACCTGGCGTCCACCTTCCAGACTTCAAAACCGCCGCCGCCCCTTTCTTTCTTCCTCTCCTCTCTTTCTTTTCTCTCTTCTGCTCCGTCAGGATGCTCCCAGGCGTCGCCGCCGGCGCCCCTTCTGCGGCCGCCGGCCCCCTGCGTCGGCGCCGACCCCCACGACGTTGGGGAAGGTAAGGTCACTCTCCTCCCTTTATTTTGGTTAAGTTTTTTTTGCTTGTCAATTGAAAAACATAAAACCCTAGGTCTAGTAATTTTGTTGAAAATAGCATAGTGTATGTGGTTTTAGGAGAAGTGAAGAGTGTAGAATGACGACGTATGTGGTGGCAAATATGTGTGTGCGTACTTGTGCTACATTGCTAGGTACAAAAGTGATAGGTATAGTTGTGAAAAATAAGAGCCTAATATGTTTTCTTTATTTTTATAACCGTTAGTTATGGATGACTTGTGGCGTCGGAAGAAGTGGAAGGATCGTGCTCAAAAAAACTATCCCGATGTGTCTTCCAAGGATGCCCCAGTCCCTCCCGCTCTCCCTAGTCCGTAATGTGAGCGTGGTAAGCCCGCGCGGGTGACTCAATCGATGCATCCCGACACTGCTGCTTGAGCGTACTACAAGTACGGTGATCATCGTGTAAGTAGTTGTCATCCTAGATTCGTACTTGTAGATACAATATTCTCAACACATTCAGAAACCTTTTTACGTTTGATGCAGGACTGGGAGCAATGCAACTTCTTTCAGTGGATCGATGGTCCTAAGAAGGTGGATGAACGCATCCTTCTCTTTCGGCCATCTTCGTCGAAGAATTACGAGTCTTTTCAGCGATGGCTCCCTCCTCCTCCTAACCCACCACCTATGACTAATGAGGAGAAGAAAGAAGCCATTGCGAGACGTCTGGAAACATCACCATTATGCCATTGTGGTGATCCTGCTCAGATTCATCGCACCGTGAAGAATTGTTTTCTCACCCCAACGTTTGAGTGTCGCAACAGAACAGAAGTGAGTTAACTTAAACTTTGGTTACGACACCTTGATAGATTGGCATGGATGTTTCTCATTTGTTTGTATTTCTCAAAGCAGGGTGGATATCCGTTATGTTCTTTTTCTGAGTATGATTATGGCCCGAAGTCATATTGGCCTGTGGATGAGGAAGGTAGCAAGAAAAAAGAGAAAGAGAGGTGCATCACACCGGATAGGCTATGTTATTGTGGGATCAAAGCTAACTATGGTGTAGTGCCATCAGAGCTTGGAATCGGTGATTATTGCGCTCACATGGTTGGGGATGATTTGGTGAGTTTTGTGTTCTATTTCTATATGTTTCATACACTCCTTCATTTCTTTGACACGTCTAAAGTGCAAACTTTATGTTCTTGCTTGTAGCGAACTCGAAAGTGTCAGTTTGAATTTTATGGTGAGAAGCCAACAGTGGACACTCAGATTTGGTTGAAAAAGAACAAGGGAATCCATCCTGAGGTGTTAAACAGCTATGTCAGGCATCGTAAAAAAGATACAATTGAGGAAGCGAGAAGAAGGGGACTATGGCCTAGATCTAATGGTAGAAAGGATAGCACTGGCCAGAACAATGTTAGGAGGAGGTCAAATGAAAATATTCTTAGGAGTTTGGATCCACGTAACAGGGAGGTTGAGAACAACAAGAAGAGAAGGAAAGATGCATCAACACAAAAGAGGTAGAAACAAATTAGAGGGCACCGCATCCTCCAAAGATCTTGGTCACGTCTGCACATAACGTTCAAAGGCATGGCGAGGACTTCTTCATTGTTGTATGGTTCCCAAATGACCTGTGAAAAGAAATACATCATTGTTTAATTTAAGAATGACACTAATCACTAGTCAATGTAGGGAGTACTCACAGAGGAAGGGACTAGGGCATCCAACTCGTTCTGGTAGTCAAGGTACGCTCTCTAGTGAGTGGCATAAGGGGTAGACACGCTGTCCCAAAGGTACGCGACCGTAGGTCTAAGGTCTCGCACTGCCAAGTCCCAAGCTCGAGGCGAGAAAACCTCAGGTCTGCCAACTGGAAGCCGGGACCACATCCACAGCTGGAGGAGGAAAGTACACCCACCAACACTCGATGAATTTGCCTGCCGCCGACACGCCTCACAAAGCTGACGGTAAAGGAACGCAAGTACTCCTGACCCCCAGTTGTACGTGCCTGCATGAAGTTATAATAACGTGAGGCCAACAATTAGAAGTACCAACAAATATTATGCAAATAGTTCGAAAATAGTAAATGAGACAAACATTTCAAAGTACCTGCATCGTCCCAGTCCTGGAGACATTGGATGTACATCCAAGAAGCTGAATCTCCGGTGCTGTCTGGGAAAAGAACGGAGCCGAACATGTTCAACACCCAAGCCCGGCAGTAGTAGGTGACTGTCATCTCGTCTGCATCGTCTGGGCACATGGCGAAAGTCCCTCTAAGCCAACGTAACGGGATGCCAGCTGACCGTGTACGTCTCGGCTGTTCGTCGTCCCCCATATCGGGGGTGGGTGGTGCTGTGCCCAAGAACGCCTCCACGCGTGCCCTTCATCCAGCAGAGACAGCTGATCCACAGACTAGCCGCCCTCTGATGCCCAACCCCAACAACATAGCTGTATCCTGTAACGTGACCGTCATCTCACCGCACGGCAGGTGGAAAGTGTGAGTCTCTGGCCTCCACCTATCGATCAGCGCAGTCAGTGCAGTTGGGTTGAATGGCGGCAGACCTCTTCTCGCAATTGAGGAGATAACGTGCAGGCCAGCACGCTGGAGGAGTGGAGTGTAGCAGTGGTCGTAGTGTATGACTCCGATGCCCTCATGCGTTCGGGGCCGAAGGATTGGAAGGGCCTGAAAGCAAGGTGTACACGAGGAATCAGTAAATTTAACATGATTACACTTAATAGTCAGTTGTCTTGCAACATCCTCAAATAATTCAAAGTTCTCTTTTACATGATCCTTCTTCACCAAATTGTCAGCAAGATGCCGACTACACCAACGATGCACAACCTGTGAATGCCTTGGAATCGATTCAGTCACGGCGTTCAAGATACCGGCGTGTCTATCTGACAGCACACAAACAGGCCTCCCAGGACCTACAACATGGATCCGAACCAAACGTAAAAACCATGACCAACTGCCCTTATTCTCCTTCTCAACCAGACCAAAGGCCAAAGGAAGGAGATGATTGTCTCCATCAATCGCGATAGCGACAAGGAGTGTCCCCGTATACTTGCCTGTTAAAAATGTGCCGTCAATAGAAAAAACAGGCCTGCAGTGCCTAAATGCCTCCACACACTGACCAAAGCACCAGAATGCACGCTGAAAGATCTGTCGGCCATTTTTCATGACATTTGGAATGGGGTCATACTCATAGTGCATACCGGGATTGGCAGCTTTCATTGCATTTAGCATCACATGCAATCGCTCATAGGCCTCCTCCCAAGAACCATATATCATTCTCAAAGCCCTTTGATGAGCCCTCCAGGCCTTGCCGTATTTGATTTTGTATTTACACTTCAAATTGACAATCCCAATCACCGCATTAATGGGCAACTGAGGTTGAAGCTTAACAACAGGTAACAGGCGATTGGCAATGAACTTTGAATTCAATTGACGATGCTTCTGATTTATCTCCATCGAACCACAAGTGTGAGGTCCAACAACAGTAGTGATCTTAAATTGTGGAGAGTCTTTAATCTTTCTAGCACACACTTTCCATGCACAATTACTATCCTCGCACAAAAGGGTGTACCGACGATCGGCTTGAGAGTTCTTCACACGGTGTGGCCTGTTATGCACGATAGCGTACTCCTTCAACCACATCTTAAGTGCATCAATATTCGGAAACACATGCCCCTTCCGAATCATTGTGGTAGACTCCAGCATCGGAATGACAGATTCAACTACCCCTCCATCAGCTACATCTCTGTGTGAATCTCTGAGGTCACAAAAATCAGGAACAAGAGGGTCACGGTCACGAAGGAATTGTCTCATTATTTGAGCAGTTCGTGGTGACACAGGAGGCACCACACGGTCATCATCAAAATCAAGGGCACGTGCGGTCTCATAAGTCTCGTCATCGCCAGTCACTGGGATATTGCCACGATTCAAAGGGCTATCATTATCTGGAATTATCAAAGCTGGAGCCACAGGCACGTCTGGTGGCAATGCTAATTGGATAAGGTCTTCATCTCCTCCTGCTCCATCAGAGCCACCTCTCCTTTCATCTAAACCGCCTTCCCTTTCATAATCCGTACCACCACTGCCTCTGAGCTCATCCGCAATGTCACCCACCACATCATCCGTAAAGCCACCTCCCATATCATCAGCAAAATCACCTGCCATATCATGATCACAACCACCACCTCCCACATCATCTTCTTCCGGTACTTGCGTCACCGCAACCTCACAACGACCTATATCAGCCACCAAGCCTCGAGATAATTGTCTCACCACCTTCCCCACAATCAAATCCAACGCTCTAACTTCACTATTCATCACAAGAGTTACATAATTGTTCCAATCCACTTCACCAGCAATTGGGATCAGTCGTTTGTTATTTCTCCCATTCAACCCGACATCAATGACTCCTTGAACCTCAACATCAACACCAGACTCTGACCATAGCAAACTATCCTTTATTCGTCGCACAAGCACACCATACAACGATCTAGCATTGAAAAACAATGAAACCACTTCCATCTTCTCAAATTCAAAATCCCCCATACGATTTGTCCTCACGTTACCACCATAACGCAATGTGACTAATTTATCCATCTATTGCAACAAAGACAACAAAGACAATTTAATTGCATCACGAATATTGCATGAACCTCAAATCAAACTTTCAATTTGAAATTCCTATATATTTCCAATAAACATAGGGGATTTCATATTTATTTTGCTAAACAACACAACAAATATCATAGAAATTGATAAAATTGCTAGCAAAACGGTCACACACATCCACATTGACCATCTACACAGCTAATTCAACTTAATCCCCGCAATATTCAAAGATTCAACTCATCATATATTCAAAACCTAGGGTTTTATTTTCAACTACAAATACAACAAGAACTTGATGCAAAAAGAAGAGGAGAGGGAGGCTACCTTGCTCCTTGACGAGGGTGGCGGCGGAGGAGGCCGGCGGCGGAGGCGCTCGGGGCGCCGGCGGCGGCCCTGGGCGACTCTGGTGAGGAAAGAAAGAGAGGAGAGGAAGAAAGAAAGGGGCGGAGGCGGTTTTGAAGTCTGGAAGGTGGGCGCCAGGTGCCTTAGCGCCTAGGTCTAACGGGTGGGCGCCAGGCGACCTGGCACCCAGCTCCCGCACCCGATCTAGGGTTTCAGCCACGCTGGAACCCACGTGCGCCCACCCGTGCGACCTGGGCGTTAAGGGACCTGGCGCCTAACTTCGGATCCATTTTTCAAAATCTTTCGCCCAGGGGTCCATATGTAAAAATCTTACGAGAAAAGGGCCAAAATAAAAATTTTTTACAGAAATCGATAGGATTCGATAGGATATTCCGTATTCGAAAACTTGTTGCCAAATCAAGGTCCTCCTCAACTGATTCAGCCATTCCGGCAATTTTGTAAACTTTTGAAACTTGTATTTTATTAAAAACCATGATCTGTAACATGTTTCCTAAAATAGTTTGTTACTGTTAAGTTTTTCAATTTTTCTCTAACTAAACGAGACCTCAATTTCTCCCAAATAGAGCATTCGGCCATAGAAGACTAGCTAGAATTTGACTGCATTCCTTAAAATCGAAGGGCAGAGGGGCTCTGCAACCCTATCTATGTTGAGACTTGAGAATCTAGTCTGTTTGGTTGGAATCTAATTTTTGCCGAGGCAAAAAATTGCCAAAATGGTAAGATGCCAAATGCCGAAGTGCGAGAAAAAAATTAGGTTTTCATTTGGTTTAGGGCAAAAAATAATCACCAATACTTTTTTTCTTCCGTGAACTTGGAGAAGCTAGTAATTTGCCATGATTTTGGCACCCGGAAATTTGTTGGTAGTGGACCAAGTGATAGCCAAAAATATTCGCCGTCCCTAAATTTTGGTTGGGCAAACTTTGGAACCCAACTAAGTAGGCTCTAAACAGATAATTCTTCGTGATCTCCACAGTGTTGGTAATGCTTTGCGATCACCATGGCAAATAGAGCGTTGTTGAATTGAGCACATGCATGTTTTCAATTAGGAAGATGGGTGTTCTATGACACGCCTACGTTGGCTACGCTTGTTGGTGGCCATGAAAACTAGCGTGTCATGAAGACAAAATGTGTAATGCACCGGTGTATAGTTGTGTATTGTTTTTTTTCTTATATATGTCAAAGTATGTTGATGTATTGTTTTGTCAATGTATCTTTTAAAGAAATATTTTTATATGTTCCATTTGCAGCAAGATAGTCGATATTTTTATAAGATGTCATTGACATCATTTTGAAACTATATGCTAGGAAAATTAGAGATCGAGAAACAAAGGAAGAATAAAATTAGAAGTGTTGTAACCAAACACTGTCGTGTTGTACAATGGAATTGGTGAAACTAAATTGCACATGAAATGTGTATAAAATTTTCAACCGTGTTAATGCATAAATTTAGAAGTTGTATGTTTAAAAACCTCTAATAAAGAAGAAATAGTATCAAAATATCTATCAAATCCAAAATTTTAAAAAAATTTAGGCTGTGTACATTTATAGAGGCCGGATTGTTTCCTTTATTAAAAAAAATCAAATCCAAAATTTCAATTTGCCCCTTTCTCCAATACCCTCTTCTTTTTCCCCTTCAACAATATCTTCTCCTATCCTAAAATCAAGTCTGTCTCCCCCACTGGCCCTCTCTGCCCTCTCCGTTTCCTCCCTCGCCCCTCGTCTCTGGCCGTCGGTGGCTTTTCCCCCTGCGCCCCCCGTCGTTCCCGATGGCTCCGCCTGCAGCTCTCGCGCCGGCGGCCTTCCGGTCCTCCTTCTCGCCATCGCTCTCGTCGAACCCTAGTCGTAAGTCCCAAAGCTCGAATCTTTATTCCATTCCGGCTGATTCAGCTCCGGATAAGATTTAGGGGGCAAATATAAGGTTTTCTCGGGGGACTTAGTATGGAATCTGGGATGGGTTTCTTTCTACTGGTAGCCCAGCGCATTACAACCCATGTGTCGCAGCGCTGGTGCTTGATTTGATGCGAGTCCGGGTGGAGGTGGTGGCGCGGCCTTGCGTATGGGGTCGCGTGCCGGCTGCCGGGGCGCCAGGCGCCGCTGCTGTGGGCAGCGTCCGCTGATGGTAGCTGGTGGCTGGGCTTTTCGGCCGGTGAGCTTGAGCCCGGGTCTCAAAATTAGTAGTATCCATCTTGCAGCGCTCAACTGTACTGGTCACTCATTTCTTTTTGTCTCTGTGATTTTTATTTGGAGAAAATTACTCTGGGTTTTGATTAACTGTCATGAGAAATCGTGAATTCTCTTTGTTGAACCAAACCCTATAAATAAAAGGCTACACCTTTCCGGGCTTCCATTCTTTTGCATGAAGTCACCAGTGCATAATTATTTATCATTTTAATGAATTGGGCAACATCTGAACGTTTTGTGCACCGTTGATGTTTTTCCAGGTAATAGAATAAACATAGAAGGTGCTTTCTGTTTGCCATGTTCCACGAGGAAGAGAGCTAGTTATAGGTCTTTCCGGGTGTACAGTTTGTTTGGAGGGAAGAAGGATAAAGATGAAAGCGGTGATGAGGCACCATCAAAAGTAAGAAAGTTACTGATTATCTTAATTCATTTCATGTGTTGTTCACGTTCCACTTCCGACAGCTAAACCTGAACACTCCCTGACTTGAATTTTCTTTTGTGGATAACTCATTAGCCATTGCTGATTATCTTATTGCATTTCCAGTATTGTTGAGGTTCCAATCCTGATAGCTGAAACCTAAAAACCCTCTGATTTTATTCTCTTTCATAACTCATTAAGCCCTTAAGCATGTATTCAACTATTCATGAAGCCAACAGAGAAAACATGCAAATAGTATTAGGTAATGAGCTTTTATGGGTACCTATCACCTACTCTTTTTGTAGAGAATTTTGCGACCCAAAACTCAATTTTTTCTTTGTTTGGATAATTGAGTAGTATTGTTTCTGTGAAAACTGACTGAACATACATAATTCTCTTTGTAACATTGTTACCTTTGAGGGTTGCCTAATTCATTCTGGTCTTTTAGTTTTGTATACATCTACTCATTTCACAATTGGCATTTTGTTTATCATAAACTTGAAGTCCTCTAATATTGCAGTTAACTTTAGGCAGGGATTTTTGGAAATATGCAAAATCTGTATGAAACCGTTAAGAAGGCGCAAATGGTTGTCCAAGTTGAGGCTGTCCGGGTGCAGAAGGAGCTTGCAGCGTATGCATTATCATTGAGTTATCTTCCATATGCTGATGCAAAATAGCCTGGCCGCATGACTTCATTTTTCTCCTGTTTTAGGACTGAGATTGATGGCTATTGTGAAGGTGAACTAATCAAGGTATGCTCGGGTACAGTCAAGGCATTCGATTATACTCATTGTATTTTAACTTTGTGGATCCTTGTCAAACAATTGAATGCTCACATTATTGAGAAACTATGTTGGCGGGGCCTGTAAAAATATCTTAGCATCATTAGTAGCCCATTTTTTTTTGTTTTATTCAAAACTAGCCTTATTCTTCGTATCAGAGCCACTGCTGGAGATTGTGGCGGTTGTCTTTTGATTGCTATATGAACTACACAAAATCACCTTGTTTTTATTATCTCTGGGCCTAGATAACACTATTTTTGCTGACCATTCAATCTCTCATTATTTATACTCCCTTCTTTTCTTTATGTAAGACACGGACATATACCAAGATTCAATTTTATAGAATGTCCTGTAGATTTGTAGGTTATAGTATATAAATTTGGCACCATTGAATCCATACTTGAAAGTACTTTTATATGATCTCAATTTTATTGTCATGGGCAATGTAGCATAAAAGAAAGTTCAAAGTACGACATTGGATATCATGCTTTGTTATGGCTTGTACTTTGTACTCCTACTTGTACTGCTAGCCTACAGGGCCTATATATGAAAGGTCACCCCCTTGCTACTAGTGGGTTGGTGCTTGCTTAACTCTCCAAAACTGTTGCTTTACACATATTTTGGAAAGATGGGAACATATTATGTATTGCTTTGACATTCAAAGTTACTAACGCTACACATCTATAGGTTCTGAGGAAATATTTTTATAAAAGTGGGTTAATATATGCCGTCATTAGAAATGGACATCTTAATAAATTTGTACTATCTCCATTGCGAAATACCGAGGTATTTTACTTTTGAACATGTAGATTAAGGAACATTAACAGAGAGAAAAAAAATAAAAAAAATACCGAAGTGCCCTTGCTGCATGTTTGTTCTCTGGAGTAATTACAGCCCCTTGAGCAGCATGCTTGTGCAGAATCATATAGATAAAGTTTCTCCAGCTGAGTGCCTCGGGCAATCGACATTATCGTTACTATTACTAGTCTTTTTGACTTTCAATCCTAACTCTCTTATGACCAACCGTCCGATGAGGCGATGACCTCGGGCAAAACGAGACTAGAGATCATTGCATGCTATGATGTCTTTTGTCTTGTCAATTGAAAATATCTAGGGATGCTAAGATGCCTTGTATAAAATAATGGAGGGGGTACATTTTAAGATCTGTGCTGTACCTTTAAGTTTGCTTGGAGTTTTATGTCCTTATTTATGTATCTATCAGGACTATAAACTTTCAGTACTTTATCTCTTTTGTTTTTATCTACTTCCCACGGTTGTCTTGCCTATCTGTTCATAATTGATTTTGATTTGCTCAACAGGTTACACTTTCTGGAAACCAACAACCTATTAGAGTTGAAATCACGGAAGCTGCAATGGACTTGGGTGCAGAAGTATGTATCATGCCTTTTCTAGTTTGAATTTTTACTCGACTTTGGTTGATTGAGGTAGTGATTTTTTGTACGATTGTTTGCATAACGGGGTAAATTGGTTTTGAATGGCAAAATAGTCAAATTGGTCCTTAAACTATCGGTTGAGGGTCAATTTCCTCCTCGAACTATCAAAAGGTCCAATTTAGTCCTCCAACTTCATATTTGCGAGTCAGTCTCATCCCTCGTCCTAGGTGGACTGCCATGTCACCAGCCAAATGTAAAATGGCCTCTTTGCCCATAGTTACCCTTGTGCTGTTGAGCATGCGTGCATGGACGGAAGACTGGAACCTCACTTTCGGGTAGACGTTGGATTTGCATAATCCAAAAACAAATTAGACTTTATTCTGGTTGGATCTCTTGGATAAGATGTGTGTGGACATGGATATATATGGAGCTATGATCCAAAATCCATTGGACATCTAGCAGACTCTAGACTGCGTGCTCCATTGCTGCGAAGCGAAGCAGCTTTGCCACCACGGGGTGCCTGGCATTGGTTGCCGACGCACCAGCTCGTCCTAGTAGCATGGGTACCTCTCCCTGTTGGCGGGCGGCGAGGAGTGGTTGCGCCGCCGACGCAAACGGCAGCAGCTTCTCCCAGAGCAAGTGGTCCTGCCGCATCCTGCTCTGGATGGCGTTGCTGAACCGTCGGGCCACGACGATGCCAGAACAGGACAGCTCGGCCTTCAGGCAGGGAGCGGCGGCAGCCAGGAACAGAGTGAGAAAGAGAAGAGGGATGCGTGCAGCATGTGTCTTTGACGAGGGGCAAAGATGTCTTCTTACTTGGTTAGTGATATGGCATGGTGACGTGGCTTCCCACCTTGGATGATGGATGAAACTGACTCACAAATACAAAGTTGGAGGACTAAATTGGACATTTTGATAATTCGGGGACGAAGTTGGCCTTTGGCCAATAGTTCAAGGATCAACTTGGCTATTTTGCCATTTTGAATCTAGTGATACAGTCAAAGGTAAGAACAGCCCATTTATCAAGGTGCACATTTGTGTACCAGAGAAATATCAACTGCTTGTGGGCTTGTGGCTACTCTCCTGTGTGCTTGACCGATCACACATATGAACAATGTGCATCTCTCAGTGTGCATCAGATATATCACCAGAATATAGGTTAACGTTTTATATTCATGAAACACACAACTTGTCTTGATAGAAGCCATTGATGGTTTATATTAAGAAAAAGGTAATCCATTGTTAACAAGGGGAAAGGGGAAAGCACTCATCCCACCACTTCAGGATATAAGGTGCACCTCTGTATTAGAAAAAAAAAAGATGCAGCTTGTTTCAAACTTGGCTGACATATAAAGATGAGAACTTGGATCAGTAGGTATAGTTGATTATTGCCTGGCATATGAGATGGGAAGGCCTTTAAGGCCTACCGTAACATTTTATTTTTGGTCAATCTTTTTCTTACCTCTTTTTAGACATGAGGTCAGTCCCATTAAGTTGTGACTTTTTGCCCCATCAATTTTTATATTTCCTTTCAGAAACTTTCTGAGTTGGTCAATGATGCCTACAAGGACGCACATCAGAGGAGTGTCCAGGTGTGAATCTTGATGCTTTGTTACATAAAAAAAGAGAGTATCCAGCTGAGCCATATAGAGAATGTAAAACTTATATTTATACTAAAATCATACTGCATTCACTTGCAGGCCATGAAAGAGAGGATGGCTGACTTGGCACAGAGCCTAGGAATGCCTGCGGGCCTTGGCGATGGCCTCAAGTGATGCCCTATTCGTGGAAGCCACTTTCCAATAATTTTTTTCTTCTCAATTTTGTATACTAGCATGTGTGAGTCTTAAGTTTAACCCCTCAGTGACCTCATAGCTGCGAAGAATTGTACCTTGAGCACTTGTTTCGTTCAGCATTTGCTGTTTTACATGAGTGTGTAACTATTATTTTGAGGAAATGCACCCTAGTAATTAGGCCGCCCTGAACATCTAATGTGGCAATCAATGTAGGTATACCTTTTGTGGGCTGGTAAGGCGCAAGATACGGGCCGGGTTTTGTTGAGCATGCATGAACCAACCTAACAGGTTGTTGGGCTGGTATGAAACTGCAGCCGGCGAAGATCAGACGACAAAGCCCTTTCTTGTGCGACAAAAGCCTCAATAATTGGTTATTGTGTGACAAAAGGACAAAGACAAGGCATTGGTGTAGAGTGAAGTGCTGTACTTGGCGTTGTATGTGGTATGGTCGCATGTTTGTCTATGACATCAATGCAAAGTCCGACGTCTTCCCACCCTAGTCTTTGTACAATATTTGCCGCAGGTAATACTGCCATACTGCCCTAGTAGTGGCCTAGCAAAGGTACATCGAACCGGAACCTGATTGGCCAACAACCATCATGTTTTTCATGGAGCTAAGCACACTTGCCAGCCTTTACAATTCTTATTAAATTGCTGAATTTGAAGCTCACAAGGTTCTTCCCCGGAGTCGTTCTTTGAAGTGTTGCTTGAAAGATTCTTGAAATTGAAATGAATTGGGTCACAATGTCTCCAAATAATATAGGACAAGCTCGAGACTTTTGCCAAGTCCATTTTTCAGATGAAAAATACATGCATCTTAAATGCTGACTTGCTGAGGCACCAGACTTTGGCCGCAGCTGTATCAGTTGGACCTTCTGTTCCAAAAGAAGCTCTAAGCATACTAATTTCTGGCATCATCACTTTTTTTTCATGTAAACCGTCGATCACAAGCCCTAAAATTTTTTAGTTATGCAAGTGCACAGGATTCTTCCGCATGTCTTTCTTTAGAGGAATGTCTTATAAATCCTTGGAGTTCAATAAGAATTGCCTAGGATTAACAACTATAGGAGACTCTTGTTACTTTCCTTTCCACATGTGACGTACAGTCTAGGTCAGATGCAAGTCTCTTGATAACAGGACGTAATCACACACTTCAGCAATTTTGATTTCTTTTCAATTCAATGTCAGGAACCCGCCATGTGTGCTGCTCCTCTACTATAGATTTTTGCAGCGACTGTATGAATCCAAAGAAAGAAGCTTCCATCCTCCTTAACAACCCTCTAATAAATCTACATATGTTAATAGGAAGCAAATATTAACCACCCACCTTTTCATCAAATTTGTAACCACATTGTTTACCAACTCCTACAAGACATTGTTGCCGTCTATACCTTTTCATCAAATAAGCAATCCTCTAACGTATCACTATAAACTGCCGTCAAATGGTAAGAGAAAAAGCGACTAAGGCACCTGGCTTTTCATCAAATCTACTTTGTTAAAACGAAATTCTTTGCCACCTACATCTCATTTGCTAAATCCCTTTTATTCTAGGTCAGGTCCCAAAATTATTCCAAATCCAAGCTCCCTTTCATAGCCTTTAAAACCTTCAAGATACCCAAGTAGGGAGATACCCCTGTCACCCAATGGAATGGATGATTCCCTTTTGGCACCTTTTGAGATAACCGTACATTTATATGTATTCATGTATGCTCAATTAGGCTTATGCTAGTGATGTGAAAGGAGAATGTTGGTGCGTGCACAAAGTCTTATGCCTTGAACTGGACACGTTTCAAGTATTAAGAGGACAAGGACAAATCAGTGACATAAACAAGGATGGACACATGGCACTAGGCGGCTTTTGTTTTTCCTTTGTTTTTTTAAGAGCTAGCAAAGGTGTGAACCTTTACTTGGAAGTTAGCCCAACAAAATATTTATGCATGAAAGAAATGTTAGCAATGTTAAAAGCTAGACAGACTGAGACTTGATGAATCCAAAAAATCTTGGCAGATCACATGCTTTCCCAAATAAATCCATTTTATTAATGACCTATGATTTGCTTTTATGCAAGCCTATGAGCTATGCTAGGCTTATAATTGGGAAGGCAAATTTGAAAGATGTCTCAGTTATGTTAAAGGTCTATATTTCTTATATTTATGTAAACTATTTTCTTTGTGTAGTATGAACCTGATTATTCTGGTTGTCAATGAGGTTGGAATCTAGTTCGGTCCTTGGAAGTGAACACAAAAGCAAGATGAGTTTAAGTAACCTCTCCACCATCCTAACAATGCACAAAGTATCTTAGGCTTATTCGGTTAATCCTGGATTAGAAGAGATGGGAGGGGACTGAGCGGGATTGATTCTCCAACAGACTTGTAGGTGAATTAATCCCCTCCAATCTCCTTGAGAAGGGGATTAACCGAAGAAGACCTTAATAAGATAATTTTGCCCTCTGATTTGTGGGTAGTAAATAATTACAAATGTAATCGAGGCACGTCTTGAGCTCGATCTCGCACTTGCATTCAACCAAGATATATCACTGTTAGTATGTCAAAACTACTATACAAAGATTTCCACATAGCTATAAGCCACCTTGCACCATTTGCCATCATTGTGAAGTTAATCATACAGCATATAATGTGGAATAACACAAAGAAAAATGGAGCATTTTATCCTTCACAGTAGGCTCCCTAAAACATGAAACATGGCATGGCTATAATAGTACTACTCCCTCCGTCCCAAGTTGTAAGTCGTATGACTTTTTTTACCCCAAATTTGACCACTCGTCTTATTTAAAAAATTTATGTAAATATAGTCAAATTTAAGTAATTCTTGAAATTCTTTTATTACTAAAGCTAGCCATAACAAAAAAAATTATAATATTTTACAAAAAAAATTAAATAAGACGGGTGGCCAAAGTTGGGGCCAAAAAAGTGAAACGAACCTACAATTTGGAATTTGGGACGGAGGGAGTACATACTACTCATACATACTCAGGTACATATGCTCATTGCGGGATTTGGTGCCGAAATTTCGTGCCTTGTTCGGCTTGATAGTGCCATCTGAAGTTGATGTCTCGCTTATCCTGATTGGCCCCAACCTTTCCCCGAGCATCCTACTAGTGCACATATACTCATATATGCATCTTTTTAATTTATGAGGATTTTGTTATGAGCTTCATCTGATTAAGCTATTGCTTCAAGTAGATTCCAGGAGTGTTTGATCAGCTACTCCATTGATTAATGACCATGATTTGGATACGATGAGTAAGCTAATCCATCACTAGTGGTGATGCATATTATATGCATTCAGGTAAACATATGCATGTCACTTCAGGTGTTTGCGTGTGTTTACTTAACAATAAGGAGAAGACTGGAGGAGTTGAGTTGACGCATCACCAAATATAATGGAATAATGTATATTTTGATGACTTGTAGTTGACAGTAGAGGATGGTTTATGGGAAGTCATTAGATGATACTGATCCATCCCAGCACATTGACAAAAAGTACTTGGATTGATATCGACTTGGAAGTGCATGCATCATTGATTGACATAAACTATATATGAATCTAAGGTTATATCAGTACCATTGCAATGTATATGTGTGACTAGTCGTCGTTCAGAGAAAACCAGATATCTTGCAGTTGGTTTAGTTTGGGTAGGACACTAGCTAATAGCGGAATAGTAGTAGGCTATGGATAGCTAGCAAACAGACATGGAGTTTGAGACCAGCTATATCCAAGTATCCAACTGGAGTCCTAATGCTGAAATTCTGGTCCTAGTTGTGCTTCTCTAAAAAGCAGGTTGAGAGTTCTTATCTCAATGGCACAGAAAGCCATATGGCTGATCGGAACTAACTCTTGTTGGGATGGTAGAAAGGTACAAATACTATTCCACTCGCTAGGACTTAAATAGAACACTGATGTCACAATTTACACAAATGATTAATGAATTCTGCAAGGGCTTGTATGCGTGTATATTGCATCACCTTGTTATACAAAAATAAAGTTTTCATAACTGAATATCTAGAGAATATTTAATTGTTTTTGTGTAGAATAACCTGGACTATTGATATAGTGTACTCGTCTGTCCCTATTTATCTGTTGCTTGGGAAACGAGACTGTGAGGGAGGCACAGTTTCCCAACGACACATAAAACGGGACAGAGGGGGTAGGAGTGAAAGTGATACGGATATTATCCATCTGACACCGTCTGTATTTGAATCTGGACAATAAATATCCGTATCCATATAACCAAAGTCCAACATATCTTATACTTTTCATACCCGCATCTGATTTGGTAAAAATATAAATATCTGTATTCATATCCGTGCATATCGGTCCGTATCTGATTCATTTTCATCCTAACGTAGTGTATGATACTTCATTTTTTGGAAAAAAAAATAGCAGGAGCACCGCCAAACTGAACACCCACGCCACAGAAACAAACGCACACAACAAAACACACAACACCACATTCTAGAAGAGGAGCCTACCGAAGCCATCAGACTGCGCTGTCGTCCCCAACGTTGTGCCACGCCATAAGCCGCAGCCCGCTGCAAGCCATAGCGGCAACCAGAACTTCTCCATCACGAGGTGACCATTCTCATTCCACACACATGACCGTCGATCTCCCAGATTCAGCCTTGCCTCAGATGAAACATTCCTAACGCAGCTCCAACGCAGCCACCTTAAACATTCAATGTGTGGGGGCATCTCCTCCCACCTCCTCATACTCCTCAGAAGCAACCACCTTGAAGTGTATGGAGACCTCGCCGCCTGCCACACTGGACAATGCTCTGACAAGGATCCTTCCCACCGAAGCCGTTTTGAGAGTTTCACCTTCGCCATGCTGTTACCGGAATCACCACCACATTGTGCAAGCCAACCCAAGGCTGCTAACACCCATGGACCCTCTACATCTCCCCCCCAATGGGGAATGTGCGAACTTCCTCCAGTGCACGAACACCACCAACCAGATCACCACCACTGCTGCCATAAGCCGATTGGGTCTCACGAAACAACGCCTTCAAGAAGTACGTGACACCAAAGGTGCCGCCATCGCTCGTCCATATCTGAACAGGGTTTTCACCCCCCAAGAACCCTGTGCAGCAATGCAGGGTTCTCCACAATGGCACCCCCAACGGGAAATGACGCTCCAAGGATGTCGCCACCATCGCCACCGACAAGATTGTAGATGCAAGCTTTCACCCGCCTGAAGCCCAAACCTGCCGCACGCTCACGAGCATGCAACAACAGTAGCACACTCTCCTCTACCTCCGCAACGCCCCTGCCAGGAACGAGGCCCAACTCCGCTCGAAACATGACCATGGCGCCACGAGAGAACACCAGAGCTAGGGAACCCAACACATGCCTCCTGACCCCACCACCGAGATCGCGTCGACCCTGCAACACTATCATTGAAGGGAGAAGGGGAAGACCAGCCACTTTCCCCGTCGCCCGCACCCAATGCAACGCAGGCATCTCCCTCGGCCACCGCGGCCAGGGAAGTCAGTGCCGAGGGCGCCCCCCACGGCACCAGGGCCGACGAGGACGCGCAAACATCACAGCCCACCACTGCCATCCCGCACGCTTCACCCAGGGCGCCTCTGCCGCCATCGATGCTTGCTCCACAGCCACAACCAAACCGCTTGGCATCGATGTTCCATGCGCCTCCGTGTCCGCATCCGCCTGGCGTCGAACAACACCACACAAGTGCACCCCACCCACGCGACCACCAAATCCGGGTGGGGGCAGCCCCGATCTGTGACCCCCCACTGCCGCCTTCCTAGGGAGCCACACAGACTTCTGGGCCCCCTCAGGTGGCGGCACGACGGCAAGAGAGAGTGGGGAAGAGGGGCGGTGACGCTAGAATTTTCCCGCACGAGTCGCCTACGCGGGGCAACCGATCAGGCTTAGTGTAAGACAAATGCAGGACTGTCGTGCATGCTATTTCTAGTGTTCGTATTGAATACTATCATCAAACTTCGGGACATCACTTTTATGTCCAGATATAAAGGCTCAACCAAGCTTGAACTCAAATAATGTTCAATATTGTGACATACTCCCTCCGTTCCAGAATACAGCTACGTTAGGAGATTTTCAGATAGATTAAAGAAGTAGATAAAAAGTCTCATTTGCCCCTCATAAATCAGGTTGCATGTTGACCCAACCATGCGTCCCACTAATAACGTGCCTACCTAATCTCACATGACCTGCCTAATTAATCTCTCTGGATTGGAGATAAGTGAGGGAATAAGGACAAGGGTATTTTGGTCACCTCATACATAAAAACTGCAGTTGAACTCTTCGTGTAGCTATATTTTGACACAATATTTGAACTCTTAACGTAGCTATATTCTGGAACGGGGGGAGTATCCTTTTTTATTCACACATCAAACAAAATTTTTGACTAATCAATATCACTTCGCAGCGGGAAGATCATAGTCATAGTGAGCCAAGATTCCATGTTCAGCTGACTATCTAGGTGAATCACCACAAATATATATACATCTACATCATCATGACACTATTATATTTGTACAATAACGACAGCTTATTGTTAAGGCACTTGTGATGGGTCTTCAACGATATTAATCTTTACAAAAATTCTTAAATAATACTAGTATGACGTGATAGGGTGCTGACACACCTCTATTCTCACCTTCGTTTGAGTCCTAAAACCAGCTCAAGTGTCCATGGTCAAATTTGGGGAAAAACTTGAGTTGCATGTGCTGTGCAAGGGTGATTAGTTTTGTGCTGTTGCTGTGCAGTAATATCTAGTGAGCATGCTTGCCGTAGCACGTCAAAAGCATGCGGATATATATGAGATCTGCCAGTCCACTGCACTTGGAATGCATGCCAATGGTGGAAAATTGGCCACCATGATCAAGAGAACAACCAAGCAGACAGGGCCATAGGGTGATAGGAACCAAATAAAACCTGCCACCACTCACTACTGATGCAACTGCATGCTGGCATTGTGCATGTTGCGATGAATGGCACAATCAAAATATCGACATGCATCTGAATCGTACATAGTTTATACGATACATCTCTGAAGTGCACTGTGGATCTTTTAATTGGATCATTTTCCCAAGACCTCTAATTACAAGAGTGTGATCCTGACATTGAATTGCCTTATCCAATTCGTACCATTGTTTGTGATACCCTTGCATGTCAGCATCATTAGCTACCAATTGGTGTCCCACTGGTCATTTAGTTTTAGTTTTTTTTTCATATGTATATACCTGATGAAGTCATCTTCCAACTTCCAAGCTTGTTGCTTTCTGTTGACAAACAAAGCTAGCATCTGAAAGAAAAAACAAGCTTGGGTAGCAAGTGGGTGCAAGGGAACAAAATTTAGGGAACTAAATGTGGGAGTTTCAATTTTACAAGTTTTAGAGGAGTACCACAACCAAAGAGTGAGCTAACTGCTACTTAGTAGTATAGTTTCAGTATGAGTCACTATTTTCAATAATGAACTAAGGTTGTTCGTTTATCATTGTATTTATTTGATAGGTACCAATATGACAAAACTTTGTTTCTCTGCACAACGTACCAAACAGGAAAAGTACAGGAGTAAATGTAAGGGAGAAAGAAAACTGATATGATTTGCCAACAATGACGGCATCCTTTTTTTTTGCATTCGAATGGAAAGCTGGAGTTGTACCAATCAACATACCTGTATCGAGTTAATGATGTTTCTATGACGTGTTAACCTAGCTTGGTTACAACATTATTATGATAGCATTGAGAATATCCTAAGAGTAACAATTGAGTGCCTTAACAATAATCTATATATTAAGCTAGGTAAATTCCTAGGGCTACCATCAACTCACACCTATCGAACATGTCGAGTACTTTGTGTGTTTTGTAAAATACTATATCTAAAACGAGCCTTTTGCAATCTCTTTCTGAATGCAATCAGTTCTCTTCCTCCACGTATAGGAGTTTGGCAGAAAGACGCGGGGAACGTGAGGCCTTCCATCAAAGCTCACATACTTTTTCGGATAAACAAAAGGAATGAAGAGACCTAACTGAAGTATGTATACTACCAGCAACTAGGAGGAATCCAGATGAGGTACAGATAGCCATCTAGAGTAGTTCGTTGAATACACATCTAATCAAACTTAAGCAGAATCAGTAAGTAAACTATAGGCTGTATCTGCACAACAGCAAAGTGTTCCTTGGAATCCATAAAAAGTAAGCTAAAAGAGATTATATCAGGATGTGCATGGCTGGACCTCACATTACACATGAGCAACGGGCTACAACTAGCAATGCAATCTGGTACAAGAATATAACCATATATACATTTATGTATGCAACATGCAGGAATCTCAAGATTATGTGCTCGATTAAGCTATATTATGCATTTTTCTGTCCTATTAGCTTCTATTGTTTATACTTAATTTAACTAACTACTGCCACACTGGAACTTTTGAGCAAGCATAGCTAGCTAGCGGGTCATTTTCTTAACCTGGATCTTTGCACGAGGCAGGTGCAGTGCTGACTCGTTTTTAGGTCAAACAAAAGAGACACTTTAGGGAGTATGTAAGATGAGCATGGTCACGCTTATACATTATTTCCTCTTATCACAAATTCAGATTTGTCCAAAGTCAAACCCATTTCGCTTTTACCATAATTAAATATCTAAAATTTCAAAATTCCTTGACAGCACAAGAATAATGCTACTAGATTCATCATGAAAAGTTTTGTAACTTATTTATATTTACGGTAATATGTTTTTTATCGATTACAAAATGCCAAGCTGAAGATTGTGCTGGTGCCTAATTGACTCGTATCTATGGTTAGAAGAAAGTAATGTTGGTATGGTTGTTGATTTGCTTTCGTTTTTAGCAGACTACTGAATACTATGTACTGTTCAACCGTGAGGACTTGATTAACCTGTGCATATGATTGGTGATGGAGTAGTTAAGTATTATCTCTACCTGGTTAGCTAGCTGTACTGATCTCTTGAGATAAAGCTTCTTTTACACCTACAAATCTTGATGAGCATACGTGGCTGCTACTGAACCAAGCTTCTCGATTTGAAAACCTTCTTACTTTTAAATTGCTATACGTAAGTTCATGTATTGAAAAACAAAACGATAAGGACAATGTGGGGAGAGGAAACTGATGGTAGACAAAAGATCTAATGCAATATTTGGTTTGGTCGTTAGAACTATTCTTTCAGAAAATATACTGTTACTTACATCCAAATCGGGGGATCATTACACTAACTGTATACATAGTTTCATCTATACACATGATCATGAGGATTAGCCATTACTGTGCATATGGACATAGTAGTAATTGTATGCCACTCATGATTGCTGCATCTGTGTTCATCTTGCGCACTTAAAAGGTGCACAAAAAAATTACAATTGTCTGAATTGATTCTCACTTAAGTATTCACTTTGATTGGCCACAACCAAGTGTGAAGAATATATTGATACCGCATAGTGGGACTATGAATTGTGGTACCAGAGAAGACTTATCCTTTTTTTTTATTTTGCCTTAAGAAAGATTGGGGGTTTATTAGCCAATCACAGTTGTAACTTGAATATATATTTGTTTTTCATTCCTCTAAAACCTCAAGCAAGAGACTGATCCATCATTATTTCCATGGTTGTTCTCCAGTTATGTATGCGTAACAAAACTATTGCATTCTAGAGTGGTACTATGTGTCACGAAATCAATTATTGCACACTTGTGCATATGATCATGAGAACTTTCAACCAAACCTTAAGTACTAATTTTCTTGCTTTGTTGTGTCAAATGACATGGCAACGCGTGGATCAAACTTAATTACTATATGATCTCGAAGCCTCACCTGCCTTTTCAGTTTCCAATTCAACAACTCAGATCTGTCTAAGATCATGA
This sequence comes from Digitaria exilis, assembly GCA_015342445.1. NCBI lineage: Eukaryota > Viridiplantae > Streptophyta > Magnoliopsida > Poales > Poaceae > Digitaria > Digitaria exilis. The sequence continues at coordinate 1,541,267 of JACEFO010000036.1, forward strand.
CAAAAGGCAACAAGCTAGATCAAACTGAGAATGTAACAATTTTGTGATTTGCACGAAAATTTGATAGCGACACCGCTTTGAGAATCATAATCAAACAGCATACCGGATCAGGCCCAAAAGTAATCTGAATATGGTTGATGATTGACGAACAAATTAAAAACACCCATGGTCCTACCACAAGAGCATTGTTAATTGGATTTCTTGGATCACCGAGCGAGAACACTATTCTTAATTTTATGGTGATGGAGATGTACAGACCAACACACACAGATGAACGTACCTTCCAGGAGAGGCCTCACATGCAACCAAGTTAATGGTCCAGACTTAGTTCTGGAAAAAAAATATTTAATCAATTTGCTTAGCTAGATACGCATCTTGGGAGTTGCTCGATCTATATGTGTACCAAATGTATATTTCCTCATGATGCGGTGTCGAAATGTGCGCTACTTTTTGGTGACAGATCTTTAGTTGGTACTGAGTTTTGTTGATTCCTGTACTCTAACTTGAAAAAACGGAATCGACATTAGTTGCTACAAATCGTACTACATGACACTTGTGAGAAGAGGTGTCAGGCTGGCATGTTTGACCTGTTTGAAATGCTTGGATTTTGTATAATTTTAGTTTTACAAGAACTTCACAGTAAAAGAAGTATAGGAAAACCATTATATGTTTCAAATGGTACCTCAATATATGCATGAATTCATTGGCGACTTTTTTCTAGAGACGGGGCAATATAATTATGTTGCGCGCACTGAAATATATTCAGTTTAGATTATATATATTTGACATAGCTAGAATTAGTTATATTGAAGTCAATAGTAGATGTAGTTTATAATTCACCTAATAAGCTTGAATGTTTCATAGTTGCTCAAGGAACATATATACTATCCAGTAATATTTGATGAATGTTCTCTAGAGGTGCATCTGGCACGAATATTCTCTCACATCTTGGTCACTATGACAAATATAACACAATAATGCAAGAAACTATGGGCGTGTTTGTTTCCCTGGACCAGGCCGAGCCAGGCTCGCCGCATGCAGGCCCAGCATGTTTGGTAGCCTGGGCCACTCTTGGAGCCAGGCTCCACGCATGCAAGACCCTCTCCTCGGCCAGGCTCCAGGGAAACGCAGGGAGCGGCCGTTTCTCCCCGGCCAGGCTCGGCGCGTGCGAGCGCGGATGCGCGGGCGGCAAAAACTTGGCCGGCGGGAGCTCGCGCCATCCCGCTAGGGTTACCGCCCCCTTTTCGCGCCATTCACCGTGCTATATATCCCCCTTCTGCCGCCTCCCGTGCTCGCTCGCTCACCATTCTTCACCGCCGAAAACAGGTGCTCTTCTCCTCTCTATCCCATCGCTTCTTCTTTTTTCTCCGGTGTTGTTCATCGATTCTTGTTTGTTGTTCATCGATTCATGGTTGCTTAACCCCGTGTCCCCCTCTTTGTTTTGCTAGGGGCTTTGGATCTGAGTTCTTGCACAGGTAATTCTTTTCCCCCTTCTGAACATCTGTTTTCCTCAGATCTAGACCGCAGATTGCGAGTTCACATTGTTTCCTTTGTAGATCTGGATATAGAAGTAGGTGTTTCGTCTAGTTTCTGTATGATTCTACTCTTTTCTCTTAACCCTAACATATTTTTGTTTTTGTATGATGCATACTTGCAGATCTGTCATCCTTTCATTCTCCGTCTGCTTTTGCTTTGGGTGCTAGCAACCGACCCTAGTTCGGTAAAATGAATCCTCCTCGCGGTTAATCTTGGCTCTCGATCTGATTGAAGCGCGGTTAATCTTTATTGTTTAATCTCGATGATGCTTGTGTGGTATATTGATAAGAGGATACATTGTTTTCCTGAGCATTTGTCCATACCTATGATGCTCGTTGTGTAAACTTGTTATGTTCCTTGTAGTCTGAGCATTTGTCTATGCCTATGATGCTACCTGTGTTGATTTTGCTTGTATTCGGAGCTTGTCTCCATGCCTATGATGCTCTATGTGATGATTTATCTTTGAGTCTGAGCATTTGTCCATGCCTATGATGCTCTCTGTGACGATTTATCATTTAGTATGAGCATTTGTCCATGCCTATGATGCTACCTTTGTCGATTTTGCTTGTGTTATGAGCTTGTGTCCATGCCTATGATGCTCTATGTGATGATTTATCTTTTAGTCTGAGCATTTGTCCATGCCTATGATGCTCTCTGTGAGGATTTATCTTTTAGTATGAGCATTTGTCCATGCCTATGATGCTCTATGTGATGTGTTTGCTTTACTTCTGAGCATCTGTCTATGCCTATTATGCTCTCTGGGTTGTTTTTGCTTTACTTCTGAGCATCTACTAGCATGATCCAAGAACCAAACATGTCCTTATTTTTATATGACTGTTGTCTTGCGTTGTTGGCCATGAGAATTATATTGCTTTGCTAGATGACTATGGAGGACCAGCGCCGGATGTTGTTTGTTCGAGCTGCTGCTCTTATCACGGCTATGTACGCATTCTTGTGCAGTAGGATAAGAATGCATCATACTTCACACCCTCAACTCACTTATGGGTCTCGAAGCATAATGGATGAGGAACGCCAACGTAATTTGAATTTAATTTACAACTGCAATGACAAAGAGTGTGTAGCCATGCTTCGCATGAGAAGAACACCTTTTTTCAGACTGTGTGATTTGTTTAGAGAGAGGCATTTGCTGAGGGATAGCATTAACAGTACCATAGAAGAGCAAGTAGCAATGTTTCTCCATGTTGTTGGCCATAACCAACGCTATAGGGTTGTTCACCAAAGCTGGAGGAGGTCTATTGAAACAGTCCACAGGTATTTTCAAGAGGTCTTGTATGCTATAGGGGAGCTTAGGCATGACATGATTAGGCCTCCATCCAATGAGACACCACTTAAAATAAGCAACAGCCCGAGATGGTATCCATACTTTAAGGTAATAAAATTGTCATATAGTTTGTAGGTTCATACACACTGCATGCATACATTTTAACTAACCAAAATTGGGTGTTCATGTAGGATTGTGTAGGGGCAATAGATGGTACTCATATCAATGCTAGAGTGCCATCCAAGATGCAAGCAGCATTTAGGGGAAGAAAACATAACCCCACCCAAAATGTTCTTGCTGCTGTTGACTTTGATCTTAACTTTACTTATGTGCTGGCTGGTTGGGAGGGTTCGGCCCATGATGCAACCATTCTTGCTGATGCAGTAGAGAGAGACGATGGGTTAAGGGTTGCACCAGGTAATTAACTGATTTGCTACCCAAAATCAAAAAATTTGAAGTCAAAAGATAAATCCTAATGCATATGTATCCTTGTTCTAGGGAAATTCTACTTAGTAGATGCTGGATATGCATGTCGTCCTGGATTCCTTCCTCCTTATCGAGGTACTAGATACCACTTGAAAGAGTATGGTAGTAGGAACCACCCAACAAATCCAAGAGAGTTGTTTAATTTGAGGCATTCGAGTTTGAGAGTAACTGTTGAGAGGGCTTTTGCTTCCTTGAAGAATCGTTTACGCATTATTGACACCAACAAACCATTCCATCCCTACAAGACACAAGTGAAGTTAGTACTTGCTTGCTGCATATTGCATAATTGGATTTTGGGCTACGGGGTTGATGAGGTGATTCCTGCTGAGTTTTCTTGGGTGCCTAACAACACTTCAAGTGACAGCAGTGGACATGTCCAGGATGATAATGTTGTCTGGGCTCACAAGAGGGATGAATGGGCTAATCACATGTGGCTTAATAGGGGCAACTCTCGCATCTAGGCAAGCAGACCCATGGGTTTAGCTTGATGTAGTAGTATTGTCATGTTGAACAATGTATTGGACCTCTACTATGTTTTTATTTCCATGGTGAACAATGTATTGGACATCTGTTGTGTTTTTATTGCTCATTATCTGAGGCATGGACATGTGCTATGATTATTATTTTTAATTTAGCTGAGGCATGGACATGTGCTATGATTATTATTTTTTAATTTAGCTGAGGCATGGACATGTGCAACGATGATCTTTTTTCTCCTTATTTAATTGAGGCTATGGACAAGTGCAATGATCTTTTTCACCTAATTTAGCTGAGGCTTGAGACATGTGCAATGATGATTTTTTTTCCTTATTTAACTGAGGCTTGAGACATGTGCAATGATGATTTTTTTCCTTATTTAACTGAGGCTTGAGACATGTGCAATGATGATTTTTTTCCTTATTTAACTGAGGCTTGAGACATGTGCAATGATGATTTTTTTCCTTATTTAACTGAGGCTTGAGACATGTGCAATGATGATCTCCTAACATGACATTTTATACTAAGTGGGGTCTGCCAACTGGAAATAGGAGATGGCTGAGGAAGTCTTTGTGCCGGATGAGCTTGTGTTTCCTGGAGTTGTCCATGAAGGTTTATCAGCTATGACATGGTATGTTGTCACTGTTGGCCGCCAAACTGGAGTTTTCTCCAGGTGGGATGAGGCCCATGCCCAAGTCAATGGCTACCATGGTGCTTGCTGCAAAAAATACAAGTCAAGGGAAGAAGCATTTGCAGCCTTCCATGGCGTGAAAACTGATGAAATGAAAGCAACTACACTAAGACTGCCTGCACCAAAACTGAGCGAGAAGCATTTTGTCCTTGATGTTAAAGATGCAATAATATTGATTCAGTTCTTAGTCATTGCCTATTTAATTTGCAAGCTCATGTAATTGTAGTTACAATGCCATGTACAATTGCCTTCCTTCTGTTGCCCATGATGGTGGTATCCTTACCACTTCATGCAGGAGGTAACCCGAATACAATTCATGCAGGCAACCAAACATCCATACTTGCATATAGCATTTGAATTTTAGAATACATACAGCCAAACAAACACAGTCTCTGCATGACCTGGCCCTTACCATGCAGGCAACCAAACATGCCTGCTTGCATACACACAACCTGGCTCCTGGGAGCCTGGCTGCCTAATACGAGCCAGGCTGCCCTCCTCCAGGCAAACAAACACACCCTATGTGTACCAAGTTAGGCCACTCACATGATACTTGTTACGCACAAGTTGAACCAAGTAATGTATAATGTATTGCGTCATATGCCATTGCAGCTGGAACCAGGTATATATATATGCTCTCTCCCTCTCTCTCTCAACTCAGTTGTGGCAAGCTTGCTCTATTTTACAAATATAAAAAAAATGCTAACGTGAAAGAAAACTACCACAAAAAAATTGAGAATGAATAATATGTGTTGACTAAATTCATCGCTCATCTCATACCAGTTTCACTAACCATCTACAGTATATTATTCATGAACCATTCTATATTAAAGGTAAGATTAGGGTGCATATCATCAATCAAGAAAGCGTACTAGCTAACATTATCTTAAAACTCTTGCCACTCCAGTTGTAACAAAGAAGGAAATAAAGCTTTAAGCTTGTATGGTAAAAATTATGTCAAACATGGTTTGCATGCCAATTAATCAGTCAAAGTGATTTCGGTGGTATATACCACTATCAAATTTAGCATTACATTAATGGCAGTCTAGTACTAAATTACAAACAAACTTGGTCAACTAAACTCAGATCTAAACTATTAGTGTAACAGCTAGACCAAGTTAAAACTTATTTTGATTACTTGAAGTTGTGCCTTAATTGTACTTACGATTTCAGCATTCTAGCTCAAAACATGTATAGTGTTTATATATATATATAAAAAGGATTCATGTCACTATCAAACCTCATCCAACCACTACCACAAAACTCACTTCTGATGGCCAAGAACTGACTAGAAACTACGAAAAATTAATCATCCAAAACATTTGAAACTCCATATGGAATTATTCTCACGACAGCTTGTATATATGGTTATTAGTTTTCAAAGTTAAGGACTTAAGAGACATGCTTCTCCCTGAATTAGTCTGGCATAGACCTCATGAACATATAGCTAGTAGGGGGACTAGGGGAAGGTAATGTTCCCATCATATTATCTACACCCTCGTGTACATGATTATTTGCAAGCTAAGTCAATTCAAGAGTTAATGATTGATTTTTTTATTGGAAGAAGTTACAAGCTGGTCCCTTCTTTGATTTTTTTTTTCTAACTCCATCCGTGAAATACCTCTCTGACCACCAATAACGCTTTTCACCGTAGATGAATGAATTACCATCACGTCGTGAATATAGAGATAATAAAGCACTCAGCAAGTCATGAGCTAGTCCATGGTGAATAATTATTAAATCTAAGCAATACAATTATCATAGCGTAAACTTTGATTGAACATGACATGTGCAATTTAGAATGGGATCATGGAATCATCACACATTATGTTAAACACGTGCACGACAACAAGAAGTTCACAAGTGAAGTTTTCCAGGTTGATCCTGACCTACTCATACTATTCAAAACCAGAGTTGGAGGAGCTGAGAGAAGCCAGTTATAAGTAGCCCGAACATATCACCAGCTTATATGAAACATATAACTGAGCATAGTTCAGCTCGTGGGTGTACCTCACAGATTCAGTAATTTATTTTCACTTGACTTTGTGCGCCCTTTTCTTTTCTAGCAATAAAGTAGAGTACATTTAGTATCTTCGTTGTTCTTCTAAATATTGCAAAATTGTTATACTTCTAACAACATAGTACTATTGCACTACTAATTGGAGATTCCTTTCTCAGCGTCCATGTTAATCATCACCAAACACTCTAGTAAATAAAAACGGATAAAGCATAGAAACATCTTGCCATCAATTTAGCATATTCTAGTATCATCAATATATAGACGTTGCATCTATTATTTTTTTCAGAAAAATGACAACATTTTCTATTATGAAAATATTCTAACTAATTCCTAGATTTATATCTAAATATGAGAGATGGATTAGCTATGAGGCATTTATATCCATGAATCTCTAACAAAAAAATGTCCATATTAATGCAGGTGCATGGGTTGATATGCTACTCAATTACCATGCCGAAACTACTTTAATTACCTAAATATTGTTAAAAATTAACTAAAATGCACATAAATCAAGACAAAGATGAACATGAAGTATGAAACCGTATACTCATCTCTCTAAATTTCTAATCAACTGAGTTAGTAGGGCTCCTCCTTGTCTTCTTGGCACATAAGTAATATCAATGGAGGACATTTATGATATATATCACTGCAGGAGTAATCATTTCCCTAACAGTGGCCAATGGTTTCTGGTATGCTTGTTTAACCAACTGCAGTTAACGAGGTTTAAACGATTATGCTGTGGACGATTGGCACGCAGAAATGTAGGGAAAGCTAGGGATTGTAACAAGAAACCATTGGTGTCCATTTAAATAAAACACTATTGGTACTTATACTGTAGGCCGGCCAGATGTAAAAAAATTGCAAGGTAAGATGCAACAAGCTCTTGTATTATTGTGTGCGATTATATTCCATAAGATTATATCCTGATTGAGTATCCATCCACAGTTCCATATAAATTTGCCCAGAAATATAATAATGTTATATTGATGCTCTAGCTGGAATTGTTAGGTTTTGGCCTACACTCAGCTCTCTAATTAATCTGAACCACTTCATCAATATTCATGACGCTAAGTAAAGCTTAGCTAGTAAGCATACCTAGAAAACAAAAAGGTACACAGACCCGGTAGAATCTCATTAGTTTAAAGATACTAGTGTTCCTACTACTATCTTTTAAACACACACACACACACACACACACAGAGAGAGAGAGAGAGAGAGAGAGAGAGAGTGGAGCTAGACATGACTTTGGTAAGAATAAAATTGCATCCATACCTAGCTAATTGGTCACGACTCTTCCTAATTACTAGCCCCCTTTGCTTAACACTTGGATTATGGAGCAATTAATCCAGATCTACGTAAATGAGAGAAGAAGAGAGATGGATGATGCAGGGGACATGGATCAACTGCAGAGGGATGTGAGAGATGGGATGTGAGAGATGGCAAGAGCAGCAGGTCCTACATTATTAGATAAGCACAGAGACATATTCTATGCCATGCTTATGTTGGGTTTGCCATCATACTCAACTGCACTTGTTAATCCCCTCCTAATGATCAAATCAAGCTCGCAAATCTATTATACAAAGCCACCATTGTTTTTCTTTGTCCCCTCGCGTATCATCCCTTTGATTACTATTGTTTTCTCCCTGGCCCCCACAGACCTCCAACTCTCTTTCTCTCTCTCCTCTCTCTGCCTACGTGTATAAATGCTCAGCTCCTTCCTTCCCAAGTGAGGAGGAGAAGCAGCACTCCACAAGAGCTTTCAAGAAGATTGTAGCTAGCTGTACTTGCTTCTTGCTGCTCACTGAGATCAAAGCAGAGAGAGATCAGCTAGAGCTAGCAATAAAGTGGTAGAGAGGCATGGGAGTGATGGTGGACGAAGCACCGGAGCCAATGAAGAAGACGATGATAAGAGTGAGGGAGTTCGACGTGGCGAGGGACCTCCGGGCCGTCGAGGAGCTCGAGCGCCTCTGCCAGGTCGGCCTGTCCGGCGACCAAAGCTCTGACGACTCTGACCCTGCCGCCGCCGACCATGACGACGGCGGCGCAGGGAGGAAGAAGAAGAAGAAGAGGAGCAGCAAGAAGAAGAAGAAGAAGAAGAGAGGCATGTCGCTTTACGTCGAGCAGATCGGCGACCCGTTTGCCCGGGTGCGCCATGCGCCGGACCACATCATTCTGGTAATTTTACTATATATACTGAGAGACACATATTATTGCACCCTGCCTGCAGCCGCCATTGACGCTTCTGTCAGTCTGACCTTGTCCGCGCATGATAGCGATGCTCATGGAGTACATGTGTGCCTGTGTTGTTTTAGGTTGCCGAGTACGGTGAGGACGAAGAGGTCGTCGGAGTGATCAAGGCCTGCACCAGGATGGTCAGCAGAGGCAAGAAGAACAAGAAGCAAAGCTTCAGCAGCAGCTCAAAGCAGTTCGTCAAGGTGGCATGCCTTCTTGGCCTCAGGGTCTCCCCCTCTCACAGGTGATTAACCATAACCATCCAATTAACCAAACCAACCCGACGAGTTAATTACAGAAATCATCGTGTGCTGACACATTGCGCCAGACAGCGAGCAATGCCACGTGGCCACCACACAGTGTCCCTGACACAGGTTCTCTCCTCTCCGTGTGCAGGCGCCTCGGCATCGCGACGGAGCTGGTCCGCCGCGCCGAGACGTGGTGCGCGTCGCGCGGCGCGGCGTACGCCACCATGGCCACCACCGAGTCGAACGCGGCGTCGCTCGCGCTCTTCGCCGGCCGCTTCGCCTACGCCCCGTTCCGGCGGCCGGTGTTCCTCGGCCACCCCGTCCACCGCCACCGCGCCCGCCTCCCCCGGGCCCACCGCGTACTCCGCCTCCCGCCCGCTCTCGCCGCCGCCGCCTACGCCGCTCTCCTCCCCCCTTCCGCCGCCGAGTTCCTCCCCGCCGATCTCCCTTCCCTCCTCTCCCACAAGCTCACCCTCGGCACCTATCTCGCCATCCACCGCCGCTCCGCCGCCGCCGACGAGCCTTCCGCGGCGGCGCCGTCGTTCGCGCTGCTCAGCGTATGGGACGCGACGCGGTCGCTGAGCCTGCGCGTCGGCGGAGCGCCGCCGCTGCTCCGGGCGTCGCTGGCGGCGGCGAGGGCGCTGGACCGCCACGCGCCATGGCTGCAGGTGCCGTCGGTGCCCGACATCTTCCGGCCGTTCGGCACCTACCTCCTCTACGGCCTCCGGATGTCCGGGCCGGAAGGTCCGGCGATGCTCCGGTCGCTGTGCCGCCACGCGCACAACGTCGCCAGGAAGAACCCGGCGTGCGCCGTGGTGGCGGCGGACCTCGGGCCGGAGGACCCGGCGGCGGCCCTCGTGCCGCACTGGCCCAAGTTCTCCTGCGACGAGGATGTCTGGTGCATCAAGAAGCTCGCCGGCAATGTCGCCGGCGACGACGACGCCGAGGAGGACGACGACGACTGGACGACGTCGCCGCCGCCCTCTGGAGTCATGTTCGTGGATCCACGGGAGTTCTGACGTTGGTGCAATACTGCAATGTGAATAAGTTTTGATTTTTTTTTAAAAAAAATATACGGTCGTCCTGTAGATACATCATACATACGTGGACATGATGCTGCAAGTCGATGCAAAAATTGCAGTGCGGTTTGCAGCTTGTACTCCAACTCTCTCTACAATTAGAGTAGAAACAGACTTTAATCAGCTTTTGGCTCTGAAAGTCTGTACTTCTGAAGAGAGATAGATATTGGGTGGTCATTTTCAAGGGAATTGGTCACCTGTCTCTCAGAGATGCATAGAAGTGTCAGAGCATAGCAGAATAGGTTGCAATTGGGGTCTCTTGTATAGCCATGAACCATAGGTTATTTGTTTTAGCCCAGTATTCAATGGAAACTCAATATGAACAAAATTTATTGGTTACAGATTTACAATGAACCAAGTAACAGCAGGACCGACTGCGGCCGGCTGGCATTGACTGATGAGGAGGATTACAGAATACAGAAGCAGATCATCAGCAACCTACTCTAACCTCCTGAATAACTGATTTGAGGAAAAAACAAATAAAATCAGTTGTTGTCATGAAAAGAATTTATATAGTCCACATCATTGACCAGTACGAAACCAAAGTATGTCTTATACTTGCTGTATGTTTGGGTAATCTCTTGTTAGAACAAGATCACATCTGCGACCTACCTGCTACAAATCTCTGAACTTGAAAACAAAAAAGCTTCGATGCAGCAACTTGATGGGTCCAGTTCAGTGCTTCTCACAAAGGAAAGTGCCAATTTCGAAATAATGTCATAACCAACCCCAGATAGCATATAAAGGTACTCAAATACTCAATCACTTTATACCCAATTGCAGGCAGTGCATATCTGATATCTTCCAGAGGCCACTGCCCAGGCCCTACTTGAAATTTATACTAAGGCTGTGTATCCTTTGGTTTTCCAAAACCTGGAAAAGGAACATGGCCAACTGAACATTACCATCTAATAATAACTTCTCGAACACCATTCACATAGACCATACAAAAGAACTGCAAAGCAAGAGATAGTCAAGCTATTGGTTTGGTAGAAAGGAATTATTAATCTGCAGTTCTGCACCATGAGGGGAAAGATAAAATAAAACTGCAAATTGTTTGCAACTTGCAAGTGCACCAGACAACAACATGGCGGTCAGGAATGTGATTCTGAAATGAAATGTCCCAGAGTAATTGCAGCCATATATCAATGTCTAACTGGGACAATTAGAATGGCATGCAGCATACCAATGCCAACTCATAGGCAGTTCATTTTCCAAGCACACAAAATATTCTACGTGCACCAGGAAAAAGTGTGGTTGTTTAAGTCAAATCTGCTGTGTGTGTTCTAAAACTATTCACAGAACATTCTTCACATTTGCCTTGGTCTAAAGAGCTTCAATAGATAGGAGGCCACAAATTAAAGACAAGCATATCTGTTGTTGGCTATCGTATGCAGATTAGGAATAAACATATAAATTGGTGCTGATACGGCACACCTAGATCTAATAAACACTGTAATATGGACAAGAATATGCATAATCGGTCCAATCTGCTTTACATGACACTGCAACTACATCTAACAAGAACTGCAATTGGGCAGGGATAAGCAAAATATCTGTCCAATCAGTTAGTGAGCCACTTAAGCAAAACAGAATAGAACTTCTTAGAAAAGCAACAAATAAATAAGGTAGGCATGACAACAGTCTGCTTTAGGTCACCTTGCAGGAACGAGGAATGCACCCGAATAAAAAGAGAAAGCAAATGGCTAGTAATAATATTACCAAGGCTAGAAAGAAGAAAGAACAAAGAAAAGCTAAAGCTAAGCAAATATCAGTTTGTGAATAGTAGTATTCTGCAATTGGAAACTTTATTTCAGAGGCTACAATTCGCATATATACTGATATCTGAAATAGTAATCTAATGGTGATGACCAATCACCAACGCAGGATAAAAACTGCATTTCAATCACTGAGCCAGATATCAGGCTGGACAAATACATTTTTTGGAAAGTGAGATCCAAGAAAATAAAGATACTCACACATGTGTATTTTGATGCACTTTGTAACCGATTACTTAGTAGCACTGGCTTGACTCCCTCTCCAAATATCATGTCCAATAAGCATTGAATAAGTGAAAGATCCAACTCATTAAAATACACTTTCGAAAAAATGGACTATGACCTTTAGATCAGAAGAGCTGTTAGGAGGGCCAGATGGTAATTGGCAACAGCTGAATGAGAGAACTTTAGCCTTTAGGAGAAAGAGACCCATGAACTGAGAGGAAGGGAGACTAGATTGATCTAATTCCCTCTTATTGCTTTCCAAATAATATGAAAAATCAGATAATGAGGAGACAAGCCAAAATGGAAGGATATGCATCCAATTAATATAGCCATGAGGATAAGCATTCATGCTTTGCCTCAGCGCCCTAAGGGTGTCTGTTGCTCCTCGTGGGCTTGTTGCGTGGCCCGGTATCCATGCACATGACACAATGCCTGTCAATTAATTTTGTTACTGCTAGAAATAGAAACTTCACGCAGAAAGATAATATTTTTCTTTTGATAGAACAGGAGGGGTTACCCCCTACTGATTATATTTATATTTAATTGACGGGCATCAATGTTACAAGAAAGATAATATTAGGATCTGTGTCCAAACCCTTCCTGGTCAGATGTGCCATGGTACTCTTCATGGGTACTCGGTTCAGACATTTGGATTTGCTTGGCTTGTGGTTCCAACTTCCAGAAACTTAAGTCAAAAGAATCAAATTCATCAATACAATCTTACTGATCCAAACAGAAGTTCTAAGTTCAGACAACAGGAAATGAAACCATGGAAAAGTAAAATCTTAAAAATTGCCCAGTTTTTAGTTTCTAGCTAGCAGGCATTTTCAAATGATTGCTCTTCTGAACTTTTTCTGTGACACGAGATATGGCAGTGCTGCCTGGTGTCCCAATCTTCTTCTCATGTACCTTAAGAGAACATCTAGGTTAAAGTCCATGAAAAATCTCCCTGGATATTGCTATAGATGTTCGCCATTGAGCATGAGTTTTTGATGAATTGATTTATTAGTTAAAACAGAACTATCAATAGCTGCAGATATGGCTTCTTTCAAGTATCTCCAGGCTATGAGCATCTAGGTCAAAGTCCATGAAAATCTCCCTGGAAAATTCGTTATGGATGTTAGCAATTGCACATGAGTTTTTCATATTAGTTTATTAATTACAACTGGACTACCAATACCTGCAGATACGCCTTCTCTGAGCATCTTTAGGCCATGTACGTGTACCTGAATGCATTGCTTGCAGGGTTCCATATTGATCTGCCCTGCAGGTTTCAGCTTGATAGTGTTGCTCATATCCACCTCCACCACCCCCCCCACCCCCAACACACACACCCCTCTCCCCCCAAGAAAACATTACCATCGACAAAGTCCCAGGATAATCAGCTCGTACTAAAACTAATGAGGAGGAAAAGAGTCTAACCAAACTATAGATTGCACACATGTCAGAACCGTGACCACGTTGCTTACTATGTCAGTTAAGCAAGATACATGATACGTTTCTGAACAGGAAAAACGCTCCTACTGTGATGCCTGTCCCCTCAAGATGAACAGCAGCCGCTTAAAGCTCATGAAAGCAGTTGGAATTTCATCTGCAAATTTACATAGCTCCAAATAAAAATCTTACAGTTTAGAAATTGACAACGGCTGGGCAAACATTCGGAATGGCTGAAGATTCGACTCCTCTCAATCAGATCTGATGCGTTTTGCAGTCACCAAATACATTCGAGCAACGAACGTGGCTAGGTACAGTAAAGAAATCGACGAACAATTTCTCACCGGCCGTCGGTCGGAGTGGCATGGCATCTACCCACCGCCGCCACGCACATCTCCGCGACCCTTGCACGAACCCCGGACGCTCCCAGTACGGAGTGTCCGAGGCGCATCTCGCCGCGGCGCCACGCCGCCACCGCCTCCATTGGTCTTAGTTATCCCAATCGGCTGCCGCGCGTGGCCGTCTCCGACTAATCGACCGATCCAGACTCCGGCCGCCACTCTCCACGCCATGGATGCTAATACGCCTGCATCGGACGGAGTCAAGAAGACGAGGATGAGGGGGATCCTGATGAGATCAACCACACTATATTCCATGAGCGGGAACAACAATCTAACCCGAGACACCGAGATGCAATCCAGATGTGTTTGACAGCAATACAATAGAAATTCGCCTCTTATGCAAATCGTTTCTGAATTTCAAAATATTTTGCAGAAGTGTTCGCTGGATCTCACTCCCATACAGCTGATGTAAGGTCAGGCAAACTGAGACAAGTCCAAATCCTGGAGCAAACTGTGTAGCATTCTCTCGTAATGTAGTTTGAATATAGCTGATAAAGTGACAAAGGCATGTGCTAAACACTTAACATTCTGATGGCACAACTGAAAATCGGGCGTAGTATCTGCAGTTGTTACTATTTTTGTGATCAGTCAAGACGGCGGAGGAGATACTCGACTTCGACATCCTTCGTCAATGGCATCACCCACTGATCATACAACTTGGAGAGCACTGTAGGATCGATCTTGAATCCGCTGCCACCTGCATTGTCCTCCAAGGTGACATTCTGTCCGAAGGTCCTGCCTTTCTTCTCTACTCTCTTCTTGACCTTCTCTTCGACAGCCTTGAACGTAAGGAGATCCATCAGAGAATTGCTGTCCTGCATCCACAGCAAGATAAACAGGAAAGACGTTCATTTTGTGGATCTCGACATCAAAATCATTCAAAGCAGACAGATGTGAGAAACCAATAATTTGATAGTTGCTACAAAGTAGTAGAATTGGACCCATGAAATGTGCAAAGCACTTTGAAGATATGATAAATTTACAGAATAGCATATAACCTAGAAATACAGATCCAGACATTTGCCTGGAAATCTAAACTGATTTCTTAGTTCTTAGTTGAACTTCAACTATCAAGGTTCAAAAATATACATTATCTAACTGATGATAATGTAAAGTTTAAAATATTTCAGGGAGGCAGAGAATGGTGAAGTTCAGTGGATTAACCTTTGCTTGTATTAATGGACTATAATCCTGAGGAGCGTCTTTGAACTTCACCTCAGCAACATATTTACCAATATGGATTCTTCTTGATAGAAGCTACAAGAAAAGAACCTCATATCTTACATTCATACAACAGATTCAACGTATTAAAAAAAACACTAGCAATTAAAATATTCCCATATTAAAATAAATTCAAATATAGAATCCATACCTGCAGACATGCAAAATCCAACGCAACTGTTTCTGCATAGCTACCATCATCACCGTCGACAGTGAATAAGGGGAGCAATTCATCGAAATACATTTTCCATATTGCATCATTCACAGTGACCAACGAAGCTAATGGGTGCAAAACCTAATAATAAAGCAATAGAAGCTCAGATCTCAGCAACTACCACTATCAGTTCTCGATAGTGTAAGGTATATATTGCCTGATGAGCACCTGTGGGGAACTCTTGGTAGGAAAGAGAGTAGACGGAAGATCTTGAGGGAAAAATGGAACATCTTCTGGCTTTTGATAGTGTCCAGCCTGTGACAATTCACAAATATATTGAGACTGGGTATGAGATTGCACAAAAATGGTAACTATTGCATATTGCTGTATATGAAAATGCACAGATGTATTGAGACTGTAGGAAATAGCACAGATATGTATGTGTTGCAGTATAGTATTTGGCTTTAGCACGAATTTGTCAAGCCGTCCTGGCTTGGACATAATACAACCTAAAAGTGACAATAAATGTTTTGACCTGTAACATGTCTAGTAAAGTATCAGTAAGTAAGCAATGATTAATTGTATGACCTTTTTGCTATAATGTCACTGGTAAGGTAACTAATGGGAAGTACAATCTACTACTTGCCTTTTGAATTTGAACTTGAAGCAAGTGATTAGATACAGGATTAAGTCGTCCGAATAAGCAAACGGTGAAAAACTAAGTAGATAAGTGACAGGGGAGCTCAAACTCAAAGAACCAACATCCATCTGTACCCTGGCAAGATCTGGGTTTCACCGAGGAGCACCATCATGCAAATAAGCTAAACAAGAAAAGCTCCCACTTGAATCTTAGGGTACTCGAGTTCTACAAACCATTTGCTTTAATTGTTGACTTGTCGTTTCTAAAAAAATTGCTTTAATTGTTTATGAGACCTAAATTAAGCATTTGACGAGACAAGATAGATAATCTGCCAAATGACAACAACTGCAGCCTCTACATTTCAGGTAAATTATAAAACCGTACATTGAATCGTAGCTAAGTTGACCACATTGACAATAACAAACGACGGATTCGCCCTGATCAAGATTCAAGAACTTGAGCACGCATTGATCTTGCCTCGTCGCATGGTTCCTCATGCAGCCAATGCAACTCTGAAGTTCTGAAACGGAGCAAACTGACGCCCGCGCCGTCGGGACAGGAGAAGCCTTTGCGCCGCGGCCGGCGCATGAAAGAAGGAACAAGTGAGGCATGAAAAAGGAAGAAGCTTGCCTTGGCGTCGAGGGCCTCCGCTTCCCGGACGTAGAACTCGACGAGGGAGCGCCCTCCCCCGCCGGCGGGCGCGTAGGCCGGCGCGTTGCGCGGGTGCCTGGCGCGCTCGATTAGCGCGAACACCACCGAGTCCTCCAGCCGGACCAGCGCGTCCCGCACCGCGGCCAGGCTCAGTTCCCCGCCCCCCGCCGCGTCCATGGTGAGGAAAGGGATCGCCGGACCCTGAACTGCAGCCTGCAGAGCAGAAGGGAAAGGAAAGGAGCGTGCTTTGGGCGCTTGGCACGGTGGTGGTGGATGTTGATGAGGACTTTGGTGAGTGGTCAATCCACGAGTCCACGCGCCCACTGTGGTGGTGCCGTGGTGGTGGTGGCGGAGAGGGACAGAGGGTCGAGTGGCCAAAGGGACCCAAGACGAACACTGTGCTCGCGTAGCGCGTGGACGAGTGCGAAAAGGCTTTGGGTTGTGAATTGGCAATTTGTTGTGTCTGATGCAGTTCTAGAAGAAAGAAGATGGTCGTGAATGAGACAGACATGTTCGCGTTAGAGGCTCGGTTGGATATGAAATAGATTATGCTAATGATAGCAATAGATGGGAAATGATGATTGAAGATGTTAAGGATAGCAATAGATGGGATATCAAAGGCGTTCAGAAGGGGGGAAAAAAAGGACATCATATAAGCTACATTTGGCTCCTCATAAAGAAACTCGTATTTCAACGCATCATGGTAGTTGGTAGGTGCTTCTCGTTTCTTTCATCCATTCGTTGTCACTTTGTCAGTGCAAAAGGGATTGTGTACCTAACGAGTTCCTCAACCTGGATAAATCCCCAAAACACATGCAAGTTGTAACAATATTCAACAAGGACACGACATCAATATTGTATTTTGTGAATGGACACAAATCAGCATCTTCTGAAAGGCGCCATACAGATACAATAGATAATTCATAGCATTAATGAGCAATATATTGATAGAAAACTAAAAGTGCATCCACATGGACATGAAAAACTAAAAGTGCATGCCTTCTCCTATATACAATGCAGGAATAGGGATGGCAATGACTCAGTGACTTGCTGAAGGTAAATCACTGAATTCGGGTCCAGGATGGCAACGAGGCGGATTTTGGCTCTGGTGCCACGGGGGCTTCGACTACGCCTGCGAGGTAGGCTTTGGCGCCGTGACCAGCTGATGCAGATCGTCTATAGGGCTATGGACGTTGGACAATAGGGCGTCAGCCGTCAGTTACACCGTAACTTGCCAAAGGAAAGTCACTAATCATCTTCCCTCTTTATAGGAACGACAACGCTTCCTTTGATCCAGACGCCACATTATGTCAGTAAAGTAAAGGAATCGTCGTGTTCCATAAAAATTCTTTTGAACGGGCTCTAAGTAACGGGAGAGATAAGAGGGGGAAGGGATAAAAGGCACTTGATGAAAAAATAGCATGAACTAGGATTTACAACAGGGGTGATTCACAGTGGGCTTGAGCCAAAATCTTTACAGTCTGAGCTCAGGAACATCCTCACCTTGTATCCTGATGGATATGGCTTCTCGTAGGACCCTATTATGAGAAGTTAGACTCTTTGCAAAACTAGTTACCCGGCTTGTTATGTCATGTGCTCATCATCTCTATACTATACTACTTAATAAAACCAAAGAGGAGAAAAAAAACTTGGTGATTCTTTTTCCCCTTGACCCTCACAGTACGTCGCTCCTGCTCTCGCGAGACCACCCCCGACGTCTACACCATCGATAGAAAGCGGCGACAATCACGCACGCCATGAAGGAAACCCCCTCCTCATATCCTATTCCGTGTTGCCCTCTCCACGCCGCCATTCTCGCCGCCCTCGTGACTCCCGCGAGACCTCGCTGTCGTCGCTCAGACCTTGCTGCCTCCCGGGAGACCTCGCCGCCGCCGTTGTCGCTATGGACAAGACGCGCCTTCCTTCGGTCGACCTCGCTGGCGTCGCCCGCTGATCCACGTCCACGAGCTCCTCCTCTCCGCGCCTCCAGTGACACCCATCCTCCTCTCCATGCCGTCGCGTCTCCCGCGAGACCTGGCCGCCCTCGCCGCCATCGCTCCTCTCCGCCGACCGCGAGACCTACATTTCTACAGTGAGTTTGGCATGCACGTTCATGGCGTCCTGGTTTCTGGTCCTCGTGGCCCTGTGCCTGAGCAAGAAGATGAAACCGTGGCCTTTAGATCTTAAATCCATGGTCCATATTAGATTCATTAGGTACCCGTTCATGTGGACTTGGTTTACCATAAACCATGGCTCATTCTTCAATGGTCTATATGAGTTCACAGCACACTGCACAAGCACATCCTACGCTCCTTCCTTTGATCCAACATCGCATGATGTCAGCATTAAACAAAGCGAAGGAATCGTGCTTCTTTAATTTTTATTTTTTTGGCAATCCTCCGTTCCAAAATGGGGAAGAGCATCAACATCAATTTTGTCGACCTCAAAATTCCACCCTCTACTTTTTGTGTAAGTACTCTCTTTATTTTTAGACGGCTATTATTCTAACCTCAATCGTGTTCTCTAAATCGCATTCTTCCTTTCTTTTAAAAAAAGCCACACCCTCCCCTTTGGATTTATGGGTGGAACCCATTTATCGTGGATAGAAGGCTCTCTAGAGAGACCCTAGGAATAGAGGGTGAGATAAGAGATTTGAAGGCCTTCTCAAAATAAAAGCTTCAGACATGCAGTAGCACCCTCTAAATTTAGAATAAAGACCTTTTTAGGAGTATTTGCTGGAGATGCTAACGAAAGATACGCGAGAGGAAAGAGCGAAGGGATAAGAATAAGATGAGCTAGGGTTTACACATTGTTGGTCAAGTATATATGACGAAAGGGGTGATAAGTGGGCTTGAGCCAAAATCTGTACGGAGACTGTGAACTCAGGAACGTCCTCATCTCGGTTGTACCTTGACGGAGATGGCTTCTCGTAGTACCCTATTATGAGAAAGTACGACTCTTTACGAAAACTAGGCTTGTTCAGGATGCTATATACTAAATTGTGGCATCTATGGCTCCATGCAACAACTAGGTCATGTTCAGATTCTAAAAGTACTTTTTTTACTTCATATTCATCTCTCTCACAGAACACGCATCCCTAAAAATTTTCTTTTTACTTTTTCTATTTATCTCCTCACATAGCACGCATCTCAGAAAAAAAATTTCCCCCACTTTATCTGAACCCTCTATGCTCCATGCGGGCCCACGAGAAAGTGGCGTTCCTCATGCCCCGTCGTCCGTCGTCCTCTCTCCCAACCGGAAGCAACTCTCAGTCTGATCCGCTCCTCTCTGCCACTGCCCACTGTACGGTATCTCACCCACCGACCGTATCGTGATCCACCTGCGCAAGCCACGACAAGATCCCGCCGCTTGCCGTCGTGCCCAGCGGTGCAAGCAAGCAACCAGCGCGAGGCGTCAGCCACATAATTCTTTTTTTTTTCGAAACCACAGCCACATGATTCTTGTACCACCATTATACTATACTACCAAGAAATCAAGAGTGGTTGCAATGTGGCAATCCTAAACACACGTTTAACACAACCACTCGCGCGCGTTTGGAAATTTTGGATTTGAGATGCACGTTTTCCATTGGTGTTGGAGGTTCACACCGATCATATTGAACGGCAACTGGTGGTGGTGGTTCTAGTTCTCGTCGTCGTCAAGGTCGACAGGTCGTGGCGATTCCGCGGTTCACATGACCGGACCGGGCGACCGGCTTGACGGCGCCTTCTGCTCCCGTTCGGCGCCATTTCCGCGAGTTTTAAGTACCCCCCATTCTGGCAATAAATCCTTGCCTCTCTTGGACCAAACTCCTCGACGGATTCCACCCAATTTCTCGCCGCCGTCCAGTTACTAGTTCGTTCGGCTGCCCACCCCTGCCGGCACAACCACAAACACCACCACCTGCCTGCTTGAGAGAGGGAGGAGAGGAATCGGCGTCCCATGGCGGTGTCCGTGTGCGTCACCGGCGCCGGCGGCTTTATTGGGTCGTGGATCGTCAAGCTCCTCCTCGACCGCGGCTTCGCCGTCCGCGGTACCTCCCGCCGCGCAGGTAACCTCCTTTCCCCCCTCCCAATCTCTCAACCGCCGCCGCTGTCGGAAAGGGGCTGACGGGTTCTTCTTCCTCGCTGCCGTTCTTGGTGCGGCGGCCGGATCTTGGTTGGTGGCGACGGCGCAGATGACCCCAAGAACGCGCACCTGTGGGGGCTCGACGGCGCGGCGGAGCGCCTCGCGATGCTGCAGGTGGACCTGCTCGACCGGGCCAGCCTCCGCGCCGCCTTCGACGGCTGCGACGGCGTCATCCACCTCGCCTCGCCGATGCACGACAATCCCGTGAGTGCCACTCGCCGCCGATGAGCACCGAATCCCCTTCGATTCAGCCGAACGATTAACCAATTTCTATTTCCCATCTGCGTCAGGAGGAGATTATCGAGCCAATTATCGCGGGGACACGGAACGTCGTGGAGGCCGCGGCCGACGCCGGCGTACGGCGCCTGGTGATCTCTTCCACCATCGGCACCATGTACATGAACCCACACCGGGATCCTAACGCACCCCTGGACGAGTCCAGCTGGAGCGACCTCGAATACTGCAAGAAGACCAAGGTAAACGAAGACCGAATCTTTTCCCTTTCTTCAGCCCCCAACCAAAATCCCGTCTGCCAATTGAAGAAAAAAAATTCGCAGCTGATGCCGGTTGGGAAATTTGCAGAATTGGTACTGCTACGCGAAGACGATAGCGGAGCAGAGCGCGTGGGAGACGGCAAGGGCGCGGGGGCTGGACCTGGCGGTGGTCATCCCGGTGGTGGTGCTCGGCGAGCTGATGCAGCCAAGCATGAACACCAGCACACTGCACATACTCAAGTACCTCACCGGCAAGGCCAAGGAGTACGTCAACGAGTCGCACGCGTACGTGCACGTCAAGGACGCCGCCGAGGCGCACGTCAGGGTGCTCGAGGCGCCCGGCGCCGGCGGGCGGCGCTATGTCTGTGCTGAGAGGACTCTGCACCGTGGCGAGCTCTGTCGCATCCTGTCTGAACTCTTCCCGGAGTACCCTATTCCAACGAGGTATGTCAAATGCGACGGATTACCGACTTGTTCTTGCTAGTAGCTTGCTTCAGTCAAGAGGCATCTGTAAAAAAAATTTGAAGAATTTAGTATTACCAGCATGATTTAGAGTCATCAAAGAATTCAGTGGGTCTGCTTGAATTGTTCTAAAACCTGACTTGAACAGAGTAATCTGAATAATCAAAATGAAGACAGTTTCTCAGTAACCACGTTGGTCTTGGCACTGAGTAGTTTTTAGTCTTAGAAAAGGTCAGCATTGTTAAATGGGCGTCGATGGAATAATGGATAGAAAAATGACTGCAGTAGCAGAATACTTGCATGGTCAAATGCGTAGATATCCATGGGTCCATCTATAGAATAGGCTAAGATAGTCAAATAGATGCCCGTGAATAGAAAACTCTGGCATCAAAAATACATCAGTTAAATTCAGTGAATGTCCATGCATTTCTTATGCATAAAGTCTTTCATTACATCGTTGTGCTTGCAACTGTGTCTGAATGTATGTTGTTTCTTGAAGATGGAACGAAACCAATTATTTTCTCTGAAGATAAGAATAGGCTGTCTAAAAGCATTTACTTTGTTTTAAAGGTATTAATTAACAGCATACATGGTGTCTGGATCCTGAAATGCTGACGGTGTCATACTAACCACTGGTGTCAGTTTTCTATCCATTATTCCATCGGTGTCTGAACTAACCACGGCTTCGCTTAGACAGCACTTCAGTTACAAACTTACAGTTCTAACCTAGTGGTGTCATACTACTTTCTGCAGGTGCAAGGATGACGTGAATCCACCAAAGAAGGGTTACAAGTTTACAAACCAGCCTCTGAAAGACCTAGGCATCAGGTTCACACCCGTTCATGAATACCTCTTTGAAGCAGTGAAATCCCTGCAAGAAAAGGGATTCCTCCCCAAGGTTTCTGTCACCAAGGTAAAAAAAAACGTACTGTATAACGCATAAAAGATCACTGAGCATTTAGAGTGGTAGCAGATTTTGCATTTCATATATTCAACTCACTGGCAGTTTCTGAGTTTCAATCTAGTCTGAAAATCGTAACCACACTGAGGGACAAAACAATATGAACAGCAAAACCTTTATGGCCTGCTAAATGAACTTGATGAAACACGCCCCTAGCCTCCTTTTTTGTTCCCCATGAGCACATTTTTTATGAGCACATTTTTTACGATAATCATACATCGTATCCTTACTGTGGCTTTTGCTGTTGCAGGTAACTCAAAGACGCAGTTCCCCGCTTCAAATGTCACCGCCACCGATGCTGATCTCAAAACTTTGATAGAGTTGCGCACGGAGTGACTATGTAATCCACACCAATTATCATAATAAGTAGGTTTCATTTGATTGGTTAAATTTTGGCGGTCTGTTCTCGTATAAAGCCTGCCTTGAGAGTGCAGCATATCCTGTTGTTCACTTGTGTGCAGCAGCAGTATAGAGCAATTTCAGTGGTGGTTCTAAAGAAATTTTCTTCTAACATATGTTTCATTTAATCTCATTTAAAGAATAGCCTAATGTAGCTAGTAGCAACCCAGCTGTTGAGTCCTGGCTGCATTCCGTACGGCCATACCTGACAGGCAGGGTTGAGCCAGGCCCATTTGGTGGTGCCATAGGACAACAACGAAATTTGCTAAATGCTATATAAAATGAATGATTTCCTATTAATTTGTGAGATGATCCTGTGTAATTCTATTAAGGTGACATTCATGGTTTTTCTGCCTGGATCCGCCTATGCTGACAGGCACGGCTTATTCTTCACGACTTTGCGTCTGTTACTCTGTTCCGCGTTTGACAGGCATAACCATTACATACACTGTTTTTTTCTTCAAGTAGTATGAAATTAATATGAGAAAATATTATACTGACTTGTTCACCTTGGAGGGGTAAAATAATGTACAAGGGAACTTGTTCAAGGCCACAAAGATACCATCAGCATAACATGCAAACTATGCTTTGAAATCACACTTACTAAACAAGAACATGTATTATTATTCCCAAAAAAACAAGAACATATATAGCACAGCTTCAGCATGCAACTTCATTTTGCACGTTTTATATTATTCTGCGCCAAATCATTCCTAGAATTTTGATTCTATCAGTCATGTATTGACTTCAATTTTTCCTGCGGCTTAATTCAATTGAACTTTTCCTTGCAAGCAAAAGAAAACGAATTTTCGTAGACACGAATCAAATGCTGGTGGTGACGGCCTGCTGTCGTGGTGACTCTCCGGGCTCCGGCCCAAGTTGAGTAGGTCAGCTGGCCGACAGTAATTTCTCACATTTTTGGGCCGCTCAAAACTGCAACGAGAGTACAAAATGTAAGTCTGTAACCCGAGAGTTGTCAACACGGAGTAGCAAGCATGTTATCTCTAAAAAGAACTTCATATACACTAGTCAAGAGAAAATAGAATCTGACAGGAAGACAAGATATATACAAGAGAAGAAATCAGTAGAAAAGGCCTTAATTTCTGTGGAGCGAGCATTTGTGAAGTTATTTAGCGGCCGCAAGGTAATGCCAAGGCTATAAATACTGAAATTTCATAATAATATACTTCCTTGTCCAAAAAAAATAAATTTTATGACAAATTAAGAAAAAAGTAAAATAACCTTATTTTCCCATGTTTATTAGATATATTTAGCACTAATTGATTCTTGGATGTGCATGCATATACCAAATATGGTATAATGACTTGTTTTTGGGATAAATTTTAAATCCTTGGATGATATTTTTTGGGACGAAGGGAGTAGTAAACAAGCTGCGGAAAACGATGCAGAATGCATGCTATGGGTTATTGTCAATACGATTTTTATTCTTCATAACCATGAAAGTTTCTTTTTTTTTATAAATAATATACTCTCTCCGTCCCAAAAAAAAGCATGCACTTCTAGTCATGTTGTTGGTAGATTCATAACATCTCTAATGAATCTAGTTAATGACTAGAAATGCATGTTGTTTAGGACGGAGGGGGTATAACATAAGCAAATATTGTTAAATGCATGGTGTTGTGAAGAGATAAGAAATAGATGAAACTTGATTCATACGGTTTTCCAACACAGTGATACTCTGCACACATCCATTTACGGCAAGAATTTAATTTTGTACATCATCTCTGATTGAACACTTATACTTCATCCATGGATTTAATAGTATGGTTTCTACGAAATAACAAAATAAAACTGTTATTGTAGGTGTTGTTTCATTTTAGGCTTAAGATGTGGCAGTCTTGAAAACATTCTTGATAATGGCACTTGGATTTTGAATCCTCTGGGTCCTGAAACCCAAATAAAGCATTCGTTGCAAATGCATTCCAAACATGTGCCTACTAACCCATCCCATGGGCCTATTTTCATCGTTTTGAAGAAGCCCATAGTCCTTTTTTCGCTTATTGGGGGTTAGATACTTCTATTCTAGGAATATAATCCTCATATTTTTGTGATCCACCAAAACAGTAGCTTAAGAGAGCTTAAACACACTATGCACGAGTTTGAAGTCTAAACACATAAAAAGATCGTTACAATATGATGGACGAAGATACCCCAAGCATTTGAAAAGCTTCTCGGTTAGCTAAGGCCAGTTTCAATGCATAATTTTATTGTCCTATTACTAATATTGTTTATAGTCATACTAACATTTAATTCTTGCATTGTCTTATTATTATCAAATGTGTTATTAAATGAAATTATAACATCTTCAATGAAAGTTTCACCATGTTCCGTAAGACATGTAACTTTTCAGTGGTTTTATGGGAATCCAACTCCTCTCTCCTCGTAATGACGACCATGTCAAGTCAAAAAATGCCAGTGTGTCACATTATGTTAATGCAGTCAAAAAATGCTAACATGGCACATTATATCCAATGCTTACGGAACTCTCGTGACAACCCATTGAGACTAGCCTATCATGCATAGTTTATCTATATCGACCTGAAATTGGCTGAGTGAGTGCACAATAGCTATCTAGGTAGAGGCGTGGCAATTTGCAAAAGAAAAGAAAACGGGTTATGAGAAATCTCAATCCAAATGATGAATTTTTGAATTTAATTTCCCATCAGGTAAAAACACAAATCATCAGGGGCAGGGCACCAAATTTCATTAATTTAACTAGCATGTTTTTCAACGCCCTCAGAATTCTATGCTAGCAAGTAGCAAGAGCCTCCGGAACATGAAATACTATACTGATGATGTCTGACCTTTCCGTTTAGCATCTAGTGCAACTGGAATCATCATCAACGAGTCTTAAACCGTACAGCAGCACAAGGCTCCAGCCTCCAGCACCTGGTGCCATGCCAAGTGCCAACTGCCAAGTACTGTACAGAAGAACTGCAAACGAAAGACGGCACAACGAAAGCACAGTGATGCACTGGTACCTTCTGTCCTGATGCATGACTGCCACATGTACATGCCTGTGGTCACAAGCTGGGATGGGTGGCAACTGCACTGTCACATCTCTTTCCCTGCTGAGCCGCAACAGCAGTGATATGGGCTTCGTCCTTTGCCAGAGAGTATGATTTGATACTGTAATAGCCAATCGAAAAGGCTACGGTAAGTTATGCAAAAACCTTTGCAATTAGCTAACTTTATCTCAGATATATAAAACTGCATATTTCAGACCACGTTTACTGATTTACATGGTATATATAACATTCGATTTGCTCTCGAGGCATCTCTCTCGTTTTTTTCATAATATAAAGCTCTCATGCCACGCATTACTTGCAGAATAGTGTTTTCTTAAAAAAAAAATACATTTCGTATTTCCATCATGCAGTAAAATTCTAACAGATATCCCATAGCCAATCACGCTCACAAGAGTCCATTTGAGTGGCAACTGATTTTCCCCATTTTTGTAGGATCGGGGTTCTTAGTTAAGTTGTTTCTCACAAAATTCATGAATCATAAGCAGCATGTCATAAAACCAATATGAAGACCACGATTAGGCCAGGTTCCAAGAAAGCATAGTCCTTTGATTTCTCAAGCAAAAGCAAATATCATCCCTGACTCTGAGTATAACATACTTGTACATTGAACTCCACGGTAAGACCATTTTAAGTGGAAGTTTCACGAACACGATTATCTACGATTATCTAGAGTGACATATCATCTAAAATGCTTAAAACTAGGATTGAACACTCCTCTTTCAACGCATAATTTTATCTATTATTGTTGTTTCCTAGGTTACATGCAAGACATAAGTTATCTAGGTAATTATGTATACAGAGTTTTATCTTTATTAATATATTGTCGCGTTATCAAAACTACCTACATGGCACTTTATTTATCACCCATAAAATCTCCACTGAAATGTATTTAACCTAGAAGAGTACCTATATATCATTGAACGGGAATATATGTGTGTATAAAAATATTAAAATATTTCCAATGCTTCAAATAAGATACATACGATCAGAAGAGGCCTATTGGCTTTGGCTCAGGAGAGAGGCTCCTAAGGACATAAGTAAATAAAATAGCACAAATGCCGTTATTAATTATGTCTAAGTCGCCAATCCTCATTTCATTGGCCATTCCAGAAAGTGCATTAAAAATTGTTTTCCTATCCAATGCTTGGTCAAATGTGACCCATGGGCGTATATACCATATGTCCATTTTCACAGGAATTTCTCAAAAGTGCAGACCTATATGAAAATGTACGAGACCTTCTCTCCCTGCACGCACGAGGTTCCACTTGTACAGGGCCACACCAATATATATGGATGGAAAATTATTTACACTCTCCTAGAAAACAGTGTTGATCAGCTAGGATCAGTGATCAGGGAAGACGCGTATATATACGTAGTAGAAGGATGAGCACACAGCCAAAAAAAAGTTAGATCTAATTATTTAATTCAGATTTTAATTATATTCATTTGGGAGGTCGAACAACCTGTGCTTGTGCCCACATAATACGAAGTCGAGATGCAGTGAGATGCTTGTGCAGATCTATCACAAGCACTAAAAACAAATGAATGTGCATTTGATTTATCTGAACTTGCTGGGTGTATAAGGAAAAATTTCCTTTATCTGGGCATCATGATGGTTTACTGGATCCAAGAATATAATAACATGTCAAACTTTTAAGGTAATAAATAAAATAGTAAATTGCACCCACTATACAACAACTTGTTAGGTGGGTGCAGATTGGTCCAACAAGTTGTAAAATGCTCAATTTAGTGCGACAACTTGACAGGTGGGTGCAAATTGGTCCATCAACATGTGAAATGTTAAGTTAGTGCAATAATTTAGCAAATTGGTGCATATACAATCTAATTGTTATTATAATTTTTCACACTACCATATTTTATATTTTTATCTTACCACAATAGAATTAAGTTCTTTTTAAAAGATTAATAAAACACCAAATAATTCATATAAATCTAATTATAACCGACTATTCTTGTACATGATACAAATATAGCCATAGTGAATTAACCAATGGCTTTTATTTATTAAAATTATAGTTTAAATTGAAGAGAAAATTTCTTTATGTAAACTCAAAGCACATAAATAGGCGTAAATCAAGCATATATTGTTTTATAGAAATTGTCTGTCAGAATTAGAAGAAAATAATTTCATATGGACAAAACAAAATATCTCTTATTTTCTAACAATAGTACTCTTTTTAATTTATAATATGCTATGGTCATTTTTTTCGATGCAAATATACCATGTATTTGTTGTTTGTCGTGGCCAAATACAAGTCAACTTAATATTTGGACTCTGCATGCACTAATTTGCTAAGTTGTTGCACTAAGTTGAGTATTTTACAAGTTATTGAATCAATCCGCATCTACTTATCAAGTTGTTGTACTAAATTGAGCATTTTACAAGTTAGTGGACCTATTTTCACTCACGTGACAAGTTGTTGTATGGTGGGTGTAATTAACTCTAAATAAAAATAAATTCAAATAGGTCCAATAAATTTAAATATGATTATTCTTAATAACTTGTGCATTCCAAAAACATAATTCATTTCATGCGCAGCTCCCGAACAATTTGACACCATGCATTTATTATATATATGACTGCAACACCGAGTAGTAGTCTTTCAAAGTTGTTTTTATGCTAAATGAAATGATATGCCCACATAAAATAAAATGATCTAAGTTTTCGATGGTACTCAATTAAAAGTAATATCTAGAGTTTGATCACATGTTCCTCTGCTGCTTACAAAGATTTTATTGGAAACGGGCATACATCTAATATACTATCTCATGCTTTTATTTACAAAAGAAATAACAAACGAATACATGGTAAACAGTCATCTACGGCTATTGTGCATAGAAAGAATCTACAATATATTATTCACAAAGGCATTATTAGGAACATGCATGGTTAATTCTTGTTAAAAAAACTCCGGTCATCTCTTTATACTCTCAACATATATAGATATATAGTTTGTTTTTTTATGAAATAGAAATGAGAGAAATTAATTCACAGGGTGGAGAAAGGGCACTATGACCACATCATTTGATCCATCAGAATGACTGGAATTACAGCTATCATATATAGTTAGCCAACAGAGCGACTGCCCCAAACATTTAAAAAAAAGGTGACGAGAAAATTCACCTCGCTCCCAGTCGAAAGGAACTACACAAGTCGAGTAGTAACTTTTCTTGAAGCACCCATCAACTCGAATCATATCACATCGATCCTATTAGAGAATAGCTTTCACTAGCGAGGTGTTACATTTCTCCACGCAAATTGATCTTTGCTTCTAGCGCAATTCACTCGATGAAATTCGGATGGATAAATACCAACACTTCTTTCCATGCATGTGTGTGCGCCTATCTCATCATGAAAAGATATTCGGCTGTATTCGGCCGGTTCAGTTAACCTACCTATAGCTAGTACACAGATGACATGTCAAACAGTGGACACAAGATGTAACCTTCTGTTGTTTAGTCAAACTTGATTGTTTCATTGTTATCCATGAACTTATATTGGCGCCAAGAAAATCCTAAGATGCATGCCAGGGAAACAACAAAGAGATACCAAATGCAAGAGAGCACAAAACATCTGACATGGTGCAAAAATGACAGCAATAGTCCATTCCCACAAGGAACCACCAAAGAAATTAACAAAAAGGGGCTAAGATCGTGGAAATACCTTATTTATCTGAGTATTAGTGATGCTTTCGCAGCGTATTTCCTGCTTAACGTGATTCTCTTGTGCTGAGAAAAAACAAAAAGATGCTGGTGAATGGATCGCTCATGAGCCATGAGTAGCAGAACAGCGGTAAGAAGGACCACAAGCAAGATGCACACACACGCACACCCACCAAGCAACTCTCATCACAACAAAATATAGGAAACAAATTCCAAAAGATACGAGACCAAAAGGAAAGCCAACAAACACAAGGGACGACACGCTTATGCTCCCCACATCAGTAACGCACTGCAACACAGCAGAAGATAGCGTGCTCCCTTTCACAACGAACAAGTCTGTTGCCAGAAAGAGATAGGAAAGACCCCACCTCAACAAGGCCAAAGGATCTGTGCACGAGACAGACAAAGGGCCTAACCTATAGATGCAAGCTAGATCTGGCAGAGGCAAAGCGAGGGCACTATCCATACCAAATATAGGTCTTCTTTTATCCTCCTCCATGCTCCATTTTTAACCCAACAAGAACTTGATCAACCCCAAACATGACCAACCAATGAACCACCTGCATAAATAAGAAGCTGAAAAGAACAAGAAACCAAAGAAAACAGAGTAGAGAGAGAGAGGATGCAGCTTATTCAGTTGATAAAATCCTTACAGTGTTGCAGTGTACTGGCGCATCTCCATGCTTCAGCTCCCAAGGCGACGGGTACAACTACAAGAGGTGAAGGAAACGGAAAATTTGGGGATAACAAAAACAAGTGGGAAAGCCAATCATTTATTCCTGTACTACAAAGCTACAGCTGCCCATCCTTACCACTACCACCAGCATCCGTATCACTCTCCTTGGTAGCAGTTCCCACGACAACTTTACTGAAAAGACTAGAACAACATGAGGAAAAATCAAGTGTGTGTGAAAATCTAGGAGATAAGGAAGTGGCAGCCTAAAGTAGGAGAAAAGCCATGGTAACACAGGCATATGTGCTATGTCTTTAGTGATTGAGTTTCTTCTCACAAGTAAGACACACAACCTTTATTATGAAAAAAAGATAGTAAAAATGTCATAATTGATAGAATTGGAACAAAAATCAAACAAAGTTTTTATGCAACAAAGGATCTTAATGAGAGTTAAGCACTTAAAAAGGAGAGGCTGACAGAAAGAGGAGTGAGCACGCGGCGAGGACAGCATACATGTTATGCTATTCATCGCGCCATGGGCTCACTCTCTTCTGTCAATCTCTCCAGAGCCTCTCCACACCTAGAAGCACCTTACCGGATGAGTCCTCACGAATCAATGAGATGCCTTTGAAAATCCAAACAGAACTTGCAAACCAGGAAATTGAAGAGGGAAAAAAAACCAAATAAACCCCCCAAGCACGAGAGGAAGAACGAGAAAGAAAAGGGCTTTGTTCTCCTTGGATCCGGTGAGCCCTCGCCGTACAGAAATTGAAAGGAGAGGCGGTGAGAGAAACGGCCATGATCTGTGATCTGTGTCCCTTACCCATCTCTCTCTCCTCTATCTCTACCTCTGTGGTTCTCGGTGTTTGGTTTTTGGAGCAGAGGAGACGGATGGGATGGGTGGTCGTACCTTACCACTCCCAGTGCTGCAGCCTCGCAAGAGTTAAGTAGTACTGCTGGTGCTAGTACCCTGCCCCGTGCCAAGTAGTAGTTTCAGGGTGTGTTTAGATTGTAGGAAAAAAACACTGTAGCATAAGAAAAACACTGTAGCATTCGCTGGGAAACGTGTTTTGTGAGGGGGGAATAGTGAAAAGTTAGAATGAATAGTAAAAAGTTGAAATGAATAGTGAATAGTTGGGAATCTGAACATGGCCTCAGTCAGCAACAGTTAACACTGCACTCCTTTTTGCTTACGGATTATTATTTTATTATTGAGAGGAAGGCGCCAATAGCCCACCAAAATTAAAAAAGATTGTACGATAATACAGTAGCTAACGTCCCCCCGACGAGGTTTCCCCAATTTGATATCGTTGGGATCCCAATTTTTTTTTTAATCTCTCTTTGAACAGCTTGGACACAAGGCTGGGGGAGGCGCATATGCTCATCTTTTTTAGATGAAGAATCATATATGCGTAGCCCAAGTAGAAAGAGAGAGGCTGATTGGCTTGTTCAGACTAGGCCTCCTCCATCGCACTAGCTCAAAGCTATCTCTTGAATTTTTTAATACGTAAACAGTATCAAAATCCTGCGCGCTAGCGCGCTGCCAAGCGATTGCCTCGTACGTTTCTCAACACCTTCTTCTCTCACTGCTGGTTCCCTGTGCATCACTGTGCGCGTCAGAAATCACTGTGCGCCACTATGCTATGAGCTAGCTTGCTATCTCAACCATTGGACACGCCCTTATAAAGGTTATCAGGCCATAGATATCCGTGTCTATTGTTTTGGGAGGAAGTTTACAAGTCAGCGAAGTCAGGCCATAGATATCCGTGTCTATTGTTTTGGGAGGAAGTTTACAAGTCAGCGAAGTCGGCTAAATAAGCACCTACAGGCAAACAGTTAGCAGTGAGTGACAGAGTGGTTCTGGGTGCAGATGAAGGTGCATGTAGTCTTCACTCCCAATCCCACCTGAAATCTCCCCTTGAAATTTCTGCTAAGCGCCGCACTCGTCTGTCTTGACCTGGATGTACGAATATGGTTGGTGAAATATTTTATCCGTTTTGCAGCTGTGACCAGTCTATAGCTTTTTACCTAAACATTTTAGATTTTTCTGCCCCTGTAAATTTCCTTTTCCTGTTCAGTCAAAACCTAGCAAGTGGGTGTTCATCCGATAAAGACGTCCCGTTGGACTCTCTGAAGCAAGTTCTTATTTCTGTGTTAGTATTCATCAAATCAATTTGATTTCATGGTCTCTCTCACCTGTCCTGGACCTTTGCTAGTTTCTCGCTGCAGTCTGCACAGGGGAAAGGAAAGCTTCACCACAGTTGTCCTACGTCCAAGCATTGGTATGGTGGTTGTCTCTGCCTTCCGCTAACTGCAGTTGCCAGTTCCTCTCCTTGTTCCCTTAAGAAAATGTCGTCCTCAACTGTCCTACATCAAGGAGCCGATGTACTGGTAACTAACCTCCGTTTTTTCTTGATAACTAACCTCCGTTTTTCTTTATAACTCGTTTATCCTTTTGATTAATAATTTAATAAATAATATTTAACTCTTATAATAATAATCTTGATATAGTTAACTTGTAATTAAATATAATCAGCGTTATTATTGATATTGTTAATACGGAAGAAATGGGAGCTTCTTTGAGTTATAAAGAGGTTAAGTCCTTAGACTTAGCATAGGATGCTCGTATTTTCCTGGATTTCTTCAAGTAGTTAACCGACGTTATTCTTTGAGAGGTAGGCGATATAAATAAGCATACT
Organism: Digitaria exilis; assembly: GCA_015342445.1. Lineage (NCBI taxonomy): Eukaryota > Viridiplantae > Streptophyta > Magnoliopsida > Poales > Poaceae > Digitaria > Digitaria exilis. The sequence goes on from JACEFO010000036.1 coordinate 1,574,372, forward strand.
CACTCTCTTAGAGATGCTCACAGGGAAGGGTTGTATGTGTGTATTCATATGAGGTGGTAAAATCTATATATATAGTAGACACTACCTCCCTCAATGCATGGTTTCTATGATTAGTAAAAAAAATAAATGTTTAATTTGGTTCTCATTTTCCTCAGCCAAAAGACGAGTTGAGTGTCTTAAAAGCATCAAGATTTACCCCAGTGGGTTATTGCGCTGTTTTGTACTTTTCCTCCATTTTTCTTATCTTCCCTCATTAACTCTTGTGCTCGTCTAAAATCCTATGAACTCTATTTAATTTAAATCTCTATTTAAGGCCATGGACACTAGATGAGGTGGAGGGTTGAGACTGCCCTAAATATACAAGAAATTTGCCACACGGTAATATTATGAGTCAAAAGTGCTTCAATACTATCATGTTTTTTGAGACGGCATTTATTTAATTGGAAAATGTGGTACTCTTAGATCACTAGGACGCAGGATACCCAAACTTAAATGTCGCCTATTGACTAATAAAAAATTATTCTTATCTCATGTTCTGCCGGTGTCACTAAATATGTTATTCAAAATAAGGCATGCGGAAAATATTATAACCATCTATTACATAGCATGCCATAAATTTGGTTATACTTATACAAACAAACCAATGTTATGATTTGGAAAGCATATAATCTTTTTCTTTTATGATTTATCACTTATTTTATTAAACTGCTCGCTCCAACCTACTCCCTTTGTCTGCCAAAAAAAAGAAAAAAAAAACTACTCCCTTTGTCCCAAAATAGATCAATATTTAGGTTTGCCCTAAGTAAGGTATTTTTATTTGTCACGAACAATATATCCAAATATGTTTATTTGCAATATAAATAAATGCAATTTATTGTAGTTGGTTTTACAATGAATCTACTAACATCATTTTTACATGACAGCCTTTATAATTTATTTGCTATTTAATTATTTATAATCAGAACTAAAAATGTTTTACTTAGAACAAACTAATGCAAAACGTGCCCGCATATATTCTATCACGGAGGAGGATATAGTAACGATGAAAAAAAGGTGAGTGGTCCCATCCAAAACATGTGACGAACAGATGTTGTATCAAGTGTGTGCAATCAACCTTTTATATTTTATCTATTAGCTCCTCCCGACACAGATACTATATTTTGACCACCATTTAAAACTAGATTATGTTTATGATATCTAAAGGCTCGAAACTATACTTTGAAAGACAATCAAGGTTTCAAAATCTAAAAAAAATGCCATTTTTTTCAACATAAGAGTGTGTGTAGTTTCAAATAACTGGTTACCATGGATAAGAAAATTTTATATGATGCCATGCGCCACTAATACTTCAGAAAAGGTACAAACAAGTATGCTTAGGAACAATAGTTATAAAGAAGCAAAATTAAGAAATATTTTTCAATACTAATATATTTTTACTCATAAACATTTATATATTTATAGAGTAATAGTTCGTCAAAAAGATTGCAAGTAGAAAATAAGCTATTTTCTTTGTAAAGTTGGATGTGTTCCAGTAGTAAAAGATTGTAAGCTTGCATTAATATTACTTGGGGTGTTCCACCAACTGATCTTCTACATCTCCTGCTAGTGGTTATTATAGTCTTCAAAGCCTCGTGCGGCGGGGACATCTATATGTGTTTCTTTCCGTTACTGATCTTTTGTTGTATTTTTCAGGTTTAGACAAGCAGCAAACAATCAAAGGAAGAAAATGATCAAAATGCCATTTATGAATTTTACTTTTAGATCTATTTTTGTGTCAACCTAGCAATTTTTTCTTCATAAATGATAAATGACTCTTTTTTTGTGCCTCTCGGAAGAAGAAAAAATAACTAGAGGCCGTATTGTGATATGCTAATGCTAATGTCCACGGAAGGGACAACCTACAAGGCTACAACCACGTGCATGGACCATCTCAAAGGAAAAAGGAAGTCAAAATAGGTGTTGTAGTCCTTAATCTTTGGCATAGGGTTCAAGTTCGTCCCTCAACTTTTAAAAAGACCAATATAATCTCGGTTTTTTACCAAGCTCGTCCCTTTTGGTTTTGTACTGTTGCATAGCGCATTGAGACCCGTATGAATTGTCATTTTCGCCCTTGGTGAAAATGGCCTAGACAGTATACTGTGGTTGGTCGCGACATTGCAGGCAACTGGTTATTGGATAGTATACACCATACTGCAGTTGGAATCCTAACAAGCCAGACTGAGCCGAGTTTGTTCGTGTCCGACCCCTACTTAGGGTGGAGGGTGCAGATTGTGAACGTTTCGTCGTCCTCCCGTAGTCCTGTTCCTAGCCAAGGGTAAAAAAAAGGACATTTCACATTGGTCTCAATGCACCGTGTAGCATTATGTAAGCATAGGGACGTATTTGGCCCCAAAACAAGACTGGGTAACTAGATTGTCCGTTCTTAAAAGAGAAAAGTCTGTTTTTCACCCTTCAACTGTTACAAAAGTCTGATTTCAACCTCAAACTACAAAATTAGATACTAAAGGCCATCCAACTATCCAAACCATGCAAAATTAGCCCTTCGGGTGGTTTTCATGGTGGTTTTGGATTTTATAGAAATAGTAGAAATATTATTTAAACTTCAAAACACCATAACTAATTTATTTTAGACCCAAAAAATATAAAATCAGTGCCAAAAGTTCTATTAAAATTTAACCAACCTATTTGCACACTATTTAATATTATTTGAATATTATATATTTATATTACTAGTGTCTTATTTTTTTCTAAAAATAATTAGAATAAAAGTAAACAATATGCAAATAACTTATAATGATGCACCAACATAAAGATCACAGTTTTAGAAAAAAATTTAGCACAAGATTCATATTTATAATTAAAAATAAATTAGTCATGAATTTTTTAAATATAAAATCATTTTTTAATTTTTTGGAAAATAAAAAACCACCTTCAAACCCACCCAAAGGGTCAATTTTGCACGGTTTGGATAGGTGGAGGGTATTCGTGTCCGGTTTTGTAGCTGTGGGTTGAAAATAAGACTTTTGTAATAGTTGGAGAGTGAAAATAGGCTTTTCCCTTTTTAAAATTGAGGGACAAACTCGACGCTAGCTAAAATTTAGGGACTAAAATAACTATTTTATTTTGGAAAGCTAGATTTGCTCTTGAAAATCTACCACCCAATGAATTCCTTAATTAGTCGCGCACGGCCACTAGATAGTACTAGCACGAGCACGAGAGACTTTGAGGGCAACTTTAACGTGTAATCCTGAAGGATGAGCTATGCTCTGACACATCAGATGGTGCTAGCTTGGTCTGTTTTGCTCCAGCGTATATCAAAGCTTAGAACCTCACGTGAGACCCAGGCTACAAATAAAAATCATCGATCATCTAGCTTTTTCTCGTGCCTTGTGCCACCGACAGGTTTGGATGCGAGAAGAAAAATGCTTGTTTAACCTTAGTTCCGGGTGCTGAGATAGGCAACTGGTGCCATGAATTTTTAGCTTAGCACCACTGCTCCAACGTTTGGTACCCATTCATCTGCATTCTCTCACCTTAAAGCACCTCCTTAGAACACACGTTAAAGCTGCCATGAACGAGCGGAGGTTAGCATCGTACCAAAGGAGAGGAGGACGGTGCAGCTGTCGCGATGTGATGGTCGACGTTATCCGGTGCTCGTACCTGTACCTTTCCCGTCATCCGATACGGCTCTCCTCCAATCGCAGGCAGCGGTGGCCACTTCGCTTCGCCAGCAGCACACCACATGACACTGTCGCGAAAGAAAAGAAGCGTGCGTCCTCGTCTTCCCCTTTCAAGTAAAAAAGAACATGGTGAGAGCAATGCTGTGTTCAGATTCAGGAAAAAGTACTTATTCAACAAGTTTTTTCTATTTATCGTACTAACAGAACACGCTTTCTAGTGTACTATTCAAATTCATCTAGAAAAAGTATTTTTTACCTCTAATCTAAATACAGCCTTGGCGGTTGGACCGGCAGCAATAATAGTTAACAACTGGCTGTGTCGGGCATTTTCTCACCGAGGTGTCGACCATTGGTTGGTCCTCCCCACGTGGGCCCCACGGCCGTGGCCCTGACGTGGCTACCACTGAGTGGCCAAAGAGCTGCCTGGCCCCACGTCGGCCGGTGTCCCTGAGGCTTGGAGGCTTTGGATCGAGTTATCTCCTGGTCCTGGCCTCCCGACCTGGGTAGTAGTGAGTGGGTACTGCTGGGCACCACGGATGCGCGGTGTGGAGTGGGCGCAGTACAGCAACGTTTTCGGTGCCGGGATTGTTCCGTCCAAGCCCTTGACTAATGTGAGATTGACAAATGCCCCCTCCCATTCTGAAAACTGCATCTGCGCGTATTTCATCAGCTCACAGTCACACAGGCCAAGGATGAAGGGAGTATAGATCCTTCCCTGAAAAGGACATCACTAGTATGTATGTTATCAGCTCACAGTCCACATGTAAAGTTCATTCTAGAAGTAAGCAATCGTTGAAGGAATTGTTCTGCAGTACAGATTCAAGGTTCTGATCACAAATAATTGTTTGAACATTGCAGTGCAGCACAGGCTTTGTTCGTATCTTTTGTGGGCGTGTCCCATCAGGCCATCCCCATCGGCACCGTGATCCATTCCCAGAGCAATTATGGAGCATAAGGTTTCTAATACTATATGCGAATCGTGATTCCAAAACTAAGTTTGATCCACCATGTTGACATCCCAAGGCAATAAGGAAACGCCCATGAATGTGCTTCTTGAACGTTGCTAGCTGGCTACAGATCATGTCCCAGTCTACGTGAACTTTAAAAATGTATGTTCAACCTCGGACAGTTTGGTTGTACTACTTTTTAGTAGAGGTACTGGTTGTGTTTCTACGTTACATTAAACAACTACCGCCTCCAGATTCCATCTGATCAAAACATAAGGTATTGCCTTATTAACATGGTCACATGGTAAATGTACTTTTTCTGTATACTAGATTATATTTAGCAGTAATTTGATTTGATGCCATAGATTCTGCGTGATGATGATTGGTTTTGAAAGTTATGCTTATATGTGGCTAGCAGGTTACGGATGTACCATATATATTAGCTTATGTTTTTGTCCTGAATAGTCATAAATGACACTGACAGATTCCAGGTACTAGGATCATATCTTATCTACTACTAGTAGCTAATATCGTAATATTGACCGTGCTGGTACGATGAGATCTACTGACCTAGTATGCTTAAGGCCTTAATACCCATATAATCGATGAGTCTGAGCTGGATGTTGTAAATATGCCCATCGCTACCGGAAAATCGTCGTTTGCCGTGAGCCAAAATCTTTGCCGTGAGCAAAAAATCGGGCTAACGGTAAACACCTTTTTGCCGTGAGCATAAAACCGGAAGCTCACGGCAAAGATAAGCTCACGGCAAAATCAATCTTTGCCGTGAGCCCAAAAAGGAAAGCTCACGGCAAACAAGCGCACACGGCAAAAGAGCTCTCTTTGCCGTGAGCTAGACAAGAGAAGCTCACGGCAAAAAGAAACTCACGGCAAAAACTCCCTTTGTCGTGGGCTAACATAACATGGCTCTCGGCAAAATAGTTTTTAAAATATTTAAAATGTCGCTTCCCGTGACGGTAGTAACGGCCGTTAGGGCCATAGTTTGCCGTGAGGTTTGTAAGGCTCACGGCAAATAGGTTGTTTGCCGTGAGCAACAGAGAAGCTCACGGCAAAGAGGTGGTTTGCCGTGAGCTTTTCTAATGCACACGGCAAACAACCTATTTGCCGTGAGCTTTTCCAAGGCTCACGGCAAACTTTAAGTCTCAAAATTATTTAAAATATCAAAACAAATTTTAAAAATTATAAAATTTATGGATGTCTACTTGTATCAGACACATAGGTTGTGGAGAAGTTTTGACACGGTTTCGCATAAGTTTGTTTCGTACGATGCACAAAATTGAAAATGTCCGTAAAAGTTTCATAAACATGAGAAGTGATTTTTAGTTTTTAAAGTCAAAGTGAACATTAAGTTTGAGTTTGAGTTTAAAAATATTGTGTATATGGTATAGACACTATAATATGATGTTTCTTAAAGGTTAATAACTTTTTAGATATATTTGATATATATTTGGATTTAAAATATACATGAAATAATAAAAAAATGTTAAGACGTGAAGAAAATAATGAAATAATAAGCAAACAAATATGAATAAAGTTATTTAAATGAAAGTCCACGAAATAGTTTGATCATTTTAGTGACTTTCTAAGAAAGAAAGAATATGAAAACATGTGAAACAAAAAATAAAAAACGGGTGGTTTTCATGTTTGCCGTGAGCCCACGACAAAGGCCATGTTTGCCGTAAACTTTATCTAGGGCTCACGGCAAAGGTGATGTTTGCCGTGAGTCTCACCTCGCTCACGGCAAAGGCCATCGTTTTTGAAGGGCGCTCTGAGAGCGAATTTTTCATTCGCTTCGCCTTTTACCGTCCTCTCGTCCGGTGCGCTGGTGGATTAAACTCGTTATCTCCAGAGTCCTCTCCCATCCCTATCTCTTCCCCAACTCCTCTCACCCAGATCCAATCTCCTTCGGTCCGTCCCATGGAAGACGGCGTGCGGCTCGACGCGAGGACGAGGGTCTTCGCCCTTCTCCGCACCTCACACGCGCGGTCTACCACCCGCGGACCCGCCGAGGCCCTGCACCACCATCCGCCCCCGCGCTGCCGTCAGCTGACAAGGCCCAGCGCCGCCGGCCCCTGAAGTGTACCCCAAGCCGCCAGCAGCTGAAGGTAAATGCATGCTCCATGCTTCCCTTGAACCCTCCCCTTCCTTGCTACGTGGATCTGACGATGGGTTGACTGATGCAATAGATCTAGGGAATGGATCTTCCGTAACCACCACATTTGCAGTCTTCCACGGCAGGTGGCACGGGCGCCCCTCCTCCTTCCTTGGCCCTTGCAGATCCAGAGCATTTATTCAGGTACTTCCTGATCTGTTGAGTGTTCGATGAAAGGCCTCGATCTGGCTGGGCTCTTACTTTTTGCCTGTCCAACAGATGCAATTTTGGGACTAGATTAGATGTTGCTGCCTGCTAGATGAGGTACTGTAAAGTTTCTAATAGTTTTACGACCTGCACATGAATTCTGAAATTTCCAGCAATCTTCTTGCTTTTAGTTTAATTGTTTTCATCTTCGTCTTTTCACATGCAGCATTTATTTGAATGGGAAGGACATAGCTGTGGAGGTCTGGGATTGCAAGGACAGAGGTGCCAGCTGACTTTTAGTCTTTGAAGATACTCCTATGTCGCTGTTGTCTTTTGAACATCATATGGTTTTTATGGGTAGAATTATCATGGACTTGTTCTCTGTGAGAGCAAAAGACATTTCTGTATCCAGTTGCAAATGTACCTGGTTGATTTGTACCCTCACAATCTAATGGAATCCATGCTGGTGATGTGTATATGACGTTGTAAAACTTGGGCTTTACTATCTGTATGTCATTCAATTGCTGTCAAGTGCTATATAATTGTCAGTACTAAAAATTACCCTGGCGGGGATCCAAGATGAAAATGAGAAATTTTGGTGTTGGGTTGCCCTGGCTCACGGCAACGATGCCGTGTTTGCCGTGAGCCAGGCTTCTGGCTCACAGCAAACTCGGCATCTTTGCCGTGAGCTAGGTTCTTGGCTCACGGCAAACACGGAAGCTTTGCCGTGAGCCTTTGAGCTGGCTTACGGCAAACCTCCGCATGGGCCCCACTAACGCCGTTGACGGCCGTTCCTCGCCGTCATCGTAAAATTTGTTTTGCCGAAGGGGTACCACGGCAAAAGTTAGCCGAGAGGGTCTTTCTTGGCTCACGGCAAAGGTCCCTTTGCCGATAGGTTTTTTGCCGTGAGGTCTTTGCCGTGAGCCGGCTCACGGCAAAGGCTTTGCCGTGAGCGTTTGGCCTTTTGCCGTGAGCATTGGGGCTCACGGCAAACAACCCGAATCCGGTAGTGCATATTACTTTCTTTACTTTCTTAGGACATGCCTAGTTATGACCGCTATCTTGAAGTTTTCAGTTAATAATGGATTGCAATTTGTTTTCGGTTGGCATCACATTTTAAATTCTTGAATAATTACGCATCAGCCAAAGGTTACTTATTTTCGAAATAAAAATAATAATAATAGTCAAAGTAACACTGCTAAAAAGAATAGTCCCTCCATTTCAAATTATTAGTCATTCTGGTTTTTACTAGATTCATTGAAGATGTTGTAAATTTAGACAAGTATACGTCTAGGTTCATAGGATGTCACACCACGAAATTTAGGATTTCGAGATGTGATTGGAAAGAACATTTAAATAAATGATTTTCATGAATTATTAAAACTTTTCCAATATTTATTTGGCTATCATGAAATTTAGTGTAGGAAAATAATCAACTTATTAATTTAAAAAAATAAGCTTTGTGTTTTTCTTAATAAAGTGTTGCATTCATGCTGTTCTATTATTTTTGAGTGGACAATTTGAATTTAAACAAAAGTTTGTAGACATCTCAACATTTCGAAAATGCAGTTTCAACTTTTCAGCGGTTTTGTTTCAACATTTCAAATTCTCTTTTCCCGGCCAAATCATCTCTCCTTCTCTCTTCCCTCGCGCCGGCCCAGTTCTCCTCCTTCTTCTCTCCGGCCCATAGCGCGCATCAGCCCAGCCCAGCTCGCCCATTCCCCTCTTTCTCCTCTCTCCGCGTCGGCCCAGTAGCTCCCTCTCCCTCTATTCGCTCCTGCTCTCACTGACGTGTGGGGCCCAGTCGTCATCTCCCACCTCCTTCCATCCCCAGGTCCAGTCCAGCCCTGCAGCGCCGCCGCCGCCACTCCTTGGCGTGCGAGCCAAGGGACCTCGGCCTCCGTTCCCTATAAAGATGCGGCACCAAACCCTAAACCTCCCTTGTCGCCGCACCCCTCCCTCTCCTCTATCCGCGTTGCGCCGCCACCACCAGGACTCGCCGGAGCAGAGCTGCAGGCGCGCCCCTCCATCTCGATTCGCCGCCACGAAACCTCGCCGGGCAAAATCAACCCCACCACGAGCTCCACCGAGCCGAGCCGCACGCGCCTAACCCGTCCTCTTCGCCGTTCCCCCACTGAAGGAGTGCCGCCACGCGAAGGACCTAATGCCGCCACCGTTGGCCGAATTCCGGCCGCCACTGCTCTTCCCGTCGCGTGGTGAGGACGTCTATGCAATCCGCTTCTCTTCCTCGCTCGATTCCTGCGTCTATCCGAGGCCCTACCCCACCGAATCGTCGGCGAGCTCACCGGCCAGAGACGCCGCCGCCGCCATGGCTTGTTTTGTAGCTTTTGCAAAAATGCCCCCGTAGAATAACGTAACTCTTAGGCTCTTTCCTTGTGTCTTGCGACGTTAACAGAAAACCCCCTGCAGCCAATAGATCCTTTCAACTTAACCCGAGCCAGGGTCTTTTTCAGATCTAACCCTAGCCTTTAACCTAATCGCGAGCACTTTTATCTGTGTCTTGTGAATCTTCTCCGATAGCCCCTGTTAGTTTAGTTTCCTCACAGTTAAGCTCTTGAACCTTGTTTAGCCTGTAGATTCTATGTTTAACTCCGTTTAACCTCGTTTTTCTTGCATTAACCTTCTAAAAGCGCAGAGTTTAGTTCACCAGTGTCTCATATCAAGTTTCGTGTTTTAAAATAAATAAATATTAATTTGCCTAATTGTTATTTAACTAGCTTTCTATATTGAAATATAATTAGAGCTCTACCTTCATGTTTTATAATAAAAGGCAATTTGATTAATCATTATTTAAACTAGTCTTTTATAATTAAAATATGGTCAGGTTTATATCTTGTCTTTTCATAAACAAAGATGTTAGTCTGGCTCATACTTATTTCATGTGTTTTTACAAATGAAAGCTGATTAATTTATATAATGGTTTTGTAAACTAATATTTAATTCACTTGACGATCATTATTAAATATAGTTTTCTGAATAAAACTTGACTAGGTTTATACATCGGCTTTTGTTAATAAATGTTAACTTGATTAATACTTATTTAGCTGGTCTTTCAAATTAAAAGCTATATAGAAATATACCTCGGTTTTCATAAATTAAACTTAATATGGTTAATGACCATTCAATCTGTTTTGTGAATAAAAATTACATAGGTTATATCTCGAGTTTTAATAATTACATTTTAACTTGACTAATATGAATATCAATGTTTTAATTAATTATAATTGACCAGTTGAACACGAATAATAAAGTTATTTGATTAGATTCTCATATATAATTATTTTCTAAATTTAATTGTTTAATTGATATAATTTATATATATAATTTATAAATAAAATTGATTAGGCTTTACTCCGTCTTTTCTTATGAAAATTTTAACTTGAAATAATTCAAATATGAATATCTCTTTGAAATATTCATGGCACATGCTTTATTAATTAAAATTAATGAAGCATATAGTCTTTGCTTTATTTCATAATAATCTTCCGATAGTTGTAACTTCTCGACCTTAGCTCCGATCTCAGTGTTTCCCGTGCCCTCGCGATCCTTACCAGACCTCAACGTGTTTCTATGCTTGATCAATATTGTTGCCCATGATTGGTGTATTGTTATTTATTTGTGCATTTGTTTGCTTGTATGTGTTCGTGTGACGATAGACGTTGTTCAAGTTGAGTTTGGAGATCAAGCTAAGAGGAGTTCATTGAAGATCAAGTCTACGAAGGAATTGACCAATAGCAGATATTAGGATTTAAGGCAAGTGGATTTCCCCCTCTGCATATTCTCTTTTGTCCTATGAAATATCATGTTAATTAAAGTTTGCTATATGTTATGTATTGCATTAATACTGATGGGTCCTATATTAAGGATGACTAGTTTTTATTGACCATCCCTTTGATAACCAGGTTTACTTTATGTTGGGTAGCTTTGCTTAGCTGCTATACTTGGGAATGGTTCACACTAATCGTGAAGATAATAATTTTGTGTTACCATTTATCAAGATATTTATATCCATGTTTCGATGATGATGTTAAACAAGATCACTTATGTCAATTGGAACATGGAGCGGCAACCTGGGATTTACTCGTACAACCACAATACCATATTGGCTCTGGTCTTGGCTAAGTAATTGGATGAACTATATGTTGTGTTCGCGCTGCACGATGGTGGGTTATTGGGTCTAAAGCTTAGAGGAGTGGCGAAGGAATGCTTCGGCTTCCGAAGTACCGCCGATACCGGAGAACGGACACACACATATAGGGATTCTTTGGAAAAGCCTCGTAGCGTCCCTATGCAGTCACACCTCGGAAGTGTGGTACATGCCTGGCCCGTACTGCATGGTTGGGTCTAAAGTTCTTTGGAGCTTTTACACTAATTGTGGTGAAAGTGTACAACCTCTGCAGAGTGTAAAACTGTTATAAGAACCGTGTTCGCGGTTATGAACGGCCCGGATCCTCACATGATAATTAAACTTGAAGTTGAAAATATATTGTGGTTCCTGGTTAAGGAATGAGTGCTTTTGCACGAATGATGTGATATGATGGATATCTCTTTATATTATTAATTGGGTTGGTATATCCTTTTATCTTAGTAATCAGGTGCTCGCTAATAAAACTTGACCAACTAAAATGTTGACTGCTCTTAACTCTTAGCCTTTCCTTGAAAGCTTTGCATATTCTCCTACTTGTTGAGTACCAACCATAAGTGTACTCACCCTTGCTAAAATATTAGATCAGAAGGAGAAGAAGATGTGGAGTTCTTTAGTGCATTCAATGAAGATTGCTAGGCGTACGCAACCCCCAGTCAACTGCCTGTGCTAAAGAGTTGAAGATTTCTGCTGCTAGATTATCGTTGTAATGTATTTATTTTATTATTTCCGCTGTAACTTTGTGTTATGTATTTATGGAGTCTATCATATGTGTGAAATTTGATCCTGGCGCACATATGAGATGCATTCGGTTTGTCTTTTCTAAAACCGGGTGTGACATATGAGATGCCATGAACTTAAACACTTAAAATGTCACCTAGAATGACTCATAATTTGGAACGGAGGGAGTAGAAACTAGCTTCGCAGAGAGAAAGTTACAAGTTCACTTTCTTCCCTGAGCAGAAAAGGTTAGAAAATTGCATATTATAGTGCTACATTTTAGCAAGTGAGGTTAGTTTGATCACATACCTACAACATAGAAACCTTAGCGCAAACAGCCGACAAAATAAGTTTTCACATTGACCATGAAAAGCCACACATGATGTCGACTTGACATCCAACTGTAAAATTGCTATTGACTGGATCAAGATAAGAAAAGCAGACTTGTTAGAAAAAGGAAACAGGTTAAAATACTAACAACCAAATAGACAAGCAAGTAACAAATACTTTCGAATTCCATATTTGGATAGATGTAACTTCAGATCAAACGAACCTGAAAAAAAAACTACTTGGTTAAACATCCGTTTTTTACAGATCTCAAAATAATTCTACACCACCCTACCGTCGAAAAACATCTAGGAAAACTTACCATCAAATCTTCTCAAAAGCTTTGCATATATCTAGGTAATCCACATTTTGATAGCAAACAAATTCCATATGAAAAACATATCAGAATCCGATCAGCTGGTATAGTTACATGGCTTCGTTTGAAAACAGAGTAGTTATGGCCTCCAAACTATTATACGATGCAACCAATCGACCATACCGCAAATCTACAACTACAGTATAACGAGACTATGCAGCTTTAAAAAGAAGGATTAGTTGGTGAATTGACAGTTTGACACAAATACCACACAAAGGGGTCCAACAGCAAGGTTCTATCCTCATTAGAACACAGGGTGGGGGGGGGGGGGTCCATTGAGTGTTCTTCAACAAATGATTTCACTACACTTGTAAGCATTTTCTGCTAATATGTGTGCACTGAAAATTTAACTCACTGGTGGCACTGCACAACATGGACGCTCAGATCATTCCAACAGCAGGAGGAAGCTATAATTCAACGGATATGAGAGTTATCTAAATTAAACCAACAGATCTGAGTGGAAAGGAACAAAATACAAACTTGAATCTCAGTTGAAGATCACATTCATGAAGTCATTCTAGTAAAAAAAAATGCATGTCTCCATTAAATAGTTAAGGCGGTTCCGGTACAAAAAGAATAGTCAACGCGGAGGTGGCAATGTTTTCAAATAGCGACGCATTTATCTCTGAGCTTGAGCTCCAGAAAAATCTTTAATCGCATGTGCAGCAGCTAGTTTCTTTCATTCATTCATTTTTTAAAAATTTTCATTTGTATTCACCTTTGGATCTCATTTTGAGAAGCAGCAGCTAGTTTCTTAGATCCATTGCAGTATGCTGCATTATCAGTTTGCTGATTACTCTAGTTTTACCCCGGTGACTTATAATGCAACTATATTCTTTCGTGTCTTGATGACCTTAAGGATAAATATCAACTGCAGTACTGGATTCTAGAATTTAAATCAACTTTCGACCTTTTTGTGAAGCAGATATTTCGTGTTGCTGGGTACTTGGTGGGTGCACCAACATCATATCCTGTTGAGCGTAAAGGTGGTGGAAATGTGTGCAATCAAGACAGCAATGCATTTGATAGAGAAGGGAAGATGATGTACGACCAATCTGCTAGCCAAGAAAACTGTGTGGTTTCAAGAACTCTAGGTGAAAACTGAAGCTGATTTGTATAGAATGGTAACCCACTCATGTTTTGACACCTATGTGGTTTCCTTTTCAGAAGAGAATAGATGCAAAGCTACCATTGGGCGTGCCATGACTACTATTTCTTCTGTCGTTGTCAAGAAAGCAATCAATCAGATAAGGAAACATAGAAACATGTTGCATCCAATCGCCAGTAAGCTGAATTCGGTGATCAGACCAGTCAGGTCTGGGAAGCAAAGTAGGATCGGTGATACTGAAACACAAGCATTGGTTAACCAATCGCCATAACGTCCTACCAATGCCGCTGCTTTGTTTTTTTTTTAATTTTTTTTGCTTATGGGAACGATTTGTTCGCAGATGACACTTCTACTGTTCATCCCCTACCACTCAGAAGCCAACCTTTTCACACTGAACCACAGTCTATAATAAGCTAGGACCACCGGCAAGAGCCTGAGGGGCATCCACCAGCAATCCATGATATAGGGTCGAGAAAAATGTCACATGAAGACTGCATCTTGGTAAGCGCCCCACAGAACCTACTTTGCACCAATTGACAGACAAGTGGTCAAAGTCAAGTTGGATTGCCCCCACAATAATTTCTCACTGGGCCTACACGTACGCTTAGTCCATCCCTCCATGATTCTATGGTTTGGGCCAGTTGATGCATTCTGGTGCTTTAATGGAGCACTAAGCAGTTTACAGGAGAAACTTGGGACAGTGTGGTGGCCTAACAGGAGAGTGACAAAACTAGACATACTATCCAGTGCTAGAGTCTGGTTCTGAAGAAATTCGTTTGTAAAATGAGGGACAAAGGTGGACTGTATGAACTTGTAATCGAATGCCTATCCGCATGAACAGCTCAACTTTACTATTACTGAAACGCAGGTAACAATTTGTCATGAATTTTCTAGTGAGCACTGTAAAATACCAGTTCAGCACCGCACCCTACAGTAACGTTGACCTGAACGGAACAAAGTTATGCACGATGTCAGCTTTCAAGCAAAGTTGTTTTCAGTTAACAGTTGTACTACCAGCTCATTTCAATGATCAACCTCAGTTGCAAGTGTTAGCAACTGAATTCTTACTCTCATGGAGAGAGGATGACACTATAAGTTTGGGAATTTTCGGGGTTTATTTCTCACATAATGCCATGCCAACCAACGGGTTGGGGATACATATTTATAGGCTGCTGAGGCTGCTAGCCAGCCAAACATATGCTAGATGCTAGTCTAAGATGCTAAGGGATGCTGTCCTAGATGATGTCCTAGATGCTATCCTAAAGCAGTCCAAGATGCTGTCCTTGTAGGGCAGCAACAACCAGTCCAAAATGTTGTCCTTGTAGGGCAGTAAACCACCAACGTGTGTTGTCCTTGTTGCTGGGCAACAAGGCTTATCCAGAGCAACAAGACTTATCCATTATTCTCCCCCTAAGTCTTGTGCGTCGTCTTGTGAGAGAGTTGAACCATCCCGGTCCTGGAGCAGAGCTCAAGGAACTTGATCCTCCCAAGGGGCTTGGTGAGCAGGTCCGCAAGCTGGTCCTATGTAGCATGCCTTGATGCTCCCTTCATCCAGGCAGCCTCGGATGAAGTGGTACCTCACCCGGGTGTGCTTGCTCCGTTCATGGAAAACGGGGTTCTTCGCCAGGGCCAGAGCCGACTTGCTGTCCACCCTGAGCTCCACCGCTCCAGTGTCTCTGCCAAGGAGATCACTAAGCAGTCGAGAAAGCCAGAGCGCCTGAGTCGAGGCGGTAGAGGCTGCGATGTACTCGACCTCGCAGCTGGATAGGGCCACCACCGGCTGCTTGACTGACTGCCAGCTAACAAGGCACTTGCCGAGGAAGAAGAGGATCCCACTCGTACTCTTGCTGGTGTCGATGTCGCTGGCGTGGTCGCTGTCACTGTACCCGACGAAGTGTGCCTCCCCAGGACACCTGGGTAGTAGAGGTCGTGGTCGAGAGTCCCCGCAACATAGCGGATGATCCTCTTCACAGCCTGCTGGTGCTCCGTCGTCGGTCGTTGCATGAACCGACTAACGTAGCCAACGTAAAATGCCAAGTCCGGCCGTGTGTGGGCGAGGTAGCGAAGGCTCCCCACAAGACGCCGGTACTGCGTGGCATCCACCTCCTCAGCCGTGCTGTCACGGCTCAGCTTCAGCCTCTCCTCCATTAGAGTGAGAGCTGGGTTGCAGTCGGTGAGCCCGGCTAGCTCAACAACTCGCTTGGCGTAGGCGGTCTATCGAAGCGTGATCCCGGAGTCGTCCTGATGCACCTCGATCCCCAGGTAGAAGGGGAGAGGCCCCAGATCGCTCATCTGGAAGGTGGCCTTCATCTCTTCCTTGAACGCCGCCACCTCCGCATCCTTGGTGCCGGTGATCACCAATTCGTCGACGTAGACACCCACCAGCAGGGCATTTCCACCATTGCCCCGCCGGTAGATGGCCGCCTCGTGCGGGCTTTGCTCGAAGCCCATCCCCTTGATCGTGGAATCCAGCTTGGCATTCCACGCCCTCTGTGCCTGTCTCAAGCCGTAGAGGGCCTTGCGCAGACGTAGCACCTTACCCTCCTTGCCGGGGATCGCAAATCCCGGCGGTTGGTGCATGTAGACCTCCTCCTTCAAGTCGCCGTTGAGGAAGGCCGATTTGACGTCCATGTGATGGATGCGCCAGCCTCCCTGGGCAGCTAGCGCAAGGAGAAGTCGCACGGACTCCATCCGTGCCACGGGGGCGAAAGCATCATCGAAGTCGATGCCCTCTTGCTGCACGAAGCCGCGTGCCACCAAGCGAGCCTTGTGCTTGACGATGGCGCCGGCTTCATCCCTCTTCAGCTTGAACACCCACTTAAGGGTGATCGCGCGCTGACCACGAGGGAGGTCAGCAAGCTCCCAAGTGTGGTTCTTCTCAACCGCGTCCGTGTCCGCCTGCATCGCGGCACGCCATGCCGCATCTCCCTCGGCCTCTGCGAAAGACCGAGGCTCCCCGTCGTTGCACGCAAGGTGCAACTGCCCCTCCAAGTCGTGAGGCACCAGTCCCGGCACCGGCTGGTCACCAAGAAGACCCTCCAACGTGCGATACCGCAATGGCTCGCCATCGTAGTTCACGTCGAGACGCTCCTCATCAGGAGAGAGAGGAGTAGCGAACTCCACCGAGCTGTGCTCAACATGAGCTGGTGTTGGAGTAGACGTGCCCGAAGGGGTGGCTGCCGGTGTTGGAGTGTGTGGGGTCACCGGCTGTGGTGGTGTTGGCGAAGACCTTGTCGCAGTCGAAGTCGGAGGTGGGGAGCATGGCGCTGCTGGAGTAGCGGGCGCCGGAGTTGGTAAAGGCTCGGTGGCTGGGGTAGGCACGCTCGGTGAAGAGGAGCTGCCTACTCCACCAGCTCCCTCGAAGTGGACGTACTCAACAGTGAAGTCGTCGTACGTCGGAGTCGAACCATCGTCCACCGTCTTGTCCCATGCCTATCCTCGCCCTTCGTCGAACACTACGTCGCGCGCCGTGCGCACACGTTGTGTCTCCGGGTCAAGAATGCGGTAGGCCTTCGAACCCTCCGCGTAGCCCATGAACACTGCCGGAGTGCTCCTATCGTCGAGCTTGTTGATGTGGCCAAGCTCCTTAGCAAACGCGAGGCAGCCGAAGACCCGCAGGTGGGAGACCGACGGCTTGCGCCCATGCCAAGCCTCATACGGCGTCCTGTCATCGAGGGCCTTGGTGGGCGAGCGGTTGAGGATGTAGACAGCCGTCACCACCGCCTCTCCCCAGAAGACAGTCGGCATCCCCCTTTGCTTGAGGAGGGCTCAGGCCATCCCCACAACCGTCTGGTTGCGCCGCTCGACGACGCCGTTCTGCTGTGGGCTGTACGGCGTGGAGTAGTGGCGCTGGATGCCCTCATCCACGCAGTACGACGTGAATTCAGCCGCCGTGAATTCACCGCCGTTGTCGGTGCGCAGCACACGCAGCTTGCGGCCACACTCTGCCTCTGCAACAGCCTGCGTGCGCCTGATGGCGTCCGCAGCCTCTTCCTTGCTGCCGAGGACCATCACCCACATGTAGCGGGAAAGGTCGTCGACGAGCAGCAGGAAGTAGCGTCGTCCTCCTGGTGTGGCCGGTGTCACCGGGCCACACAAGTCCCCGTGCATGAGCTCAAGCCGCTCCTTGGCTCGAAAGCTCGTCTTATGGGGAAAGGGAAGCCGCCTCTGCTTCGTCAGCACACAGACGTCGCAGAACTGCTCCACGTGGTCAAGGCACGGCAGACCTCGTACCATCTCCTTGGCACTAAGCCGCTTCAGGGCCTCGACGTGAAGGTGCCCGAAACGCTCGTGCCACTGCCATGCCTCGTCGTCCCGATGAGCAGCAAGGCAGAGGGGTTGTGCCACCTGCACGTTGAGGACATAGAGTCGATTTGCGCCCCTGGTTACCTTGGCGAGAAGGCGACGATGGCGGTCCCAAATCCTCATTACCCCGTCCTTGATCTCCATGCGCGAACCGTTTTCATCCAGCTGTCCCAAGCTGATGATGGAGTTCCTCAGAGCGGAGATGTAGTAGACTCCAGTGAGCAGCATGTGCTCACCGGACTCGGCGGTGAAGATGACGGAGCCGACGCCCTTGATCTCCACGCCGGAGGCGTCCCCGAACTTGACGGAGCCACGAACACTGGAGTCAAGCTCGGTGAAGAACTCCCGCCGACTGGTCATGTGATGGGTGGCGCCGGTGTCGAGGCACCACCCGTCCATCTTGTCGCTGTCGGAGCCGTTGCCGAGGAAGGCCTGTGCCCTCGGCTCGTCAAGGTGGAGAGGAGCCGCTGCGGCCGATGCCGCTGGAGATAGCTCGATGCTTGCGTGTGCCAGTAGCAGAGCCGGCTCCTCCTCCGCCTGCGCGACGTGGGCCTGGCCACGTCGTGGCAGCAGACACTCCTTGGCCCAATGGCCAAGCTTGCCACAGTTGCGGCAGCTATCGTCTCGTGCCGGTTTGGGCTTGCCGGCGTCACCGCCCCGGGCGCCTCCACATGAGTCGCCCTCGGTGCATCCTCGCGCCCCGGCCTAGGCGCCACCACGCCCCTTACGTGGCTTGCCGCGCTTGCGGCCGCCTGTCGAGGAAGAAGACTCCCCCTTCTTCCTGTCACCCTGGCAAGCCTCCCACTGCTCCCGAGTGAGATGGAGCTTTCCGCCAATGGTGATGGGCCCCGAGAGGACTTGTGGCTCGTTGTTGTCGACGATCTTGAGGCGACCAATCGCCTCCTCGATCGTCATCGTGGGGAGGTCCAGCAGAGACTCAACCGAGCGAGCGATCTACTTGTACTTCTCGGGGATGCAGCGGAAGAGCTTCTCGACAGCTCTCTCCTCGCCGTAGGTGTCGTCGCCGTACTGCGCCATCTTCTGCAAAAGAGTGTTGAGACGAAGTGCAAAGTCATCAATGTCCTCACCTGGCTTGAAAGCCAGGTTCTCCCACTCCTTGCGAAGTGCCTACAGTGTGGACTTGCGGGCGCGGTCGCTGCCGATGCGTGTCTCAGCGATGGCGTCCCAAGCCTCCTTGGCAGTTCGCTTTTGGGAAAGCGAGAACTGCATCTCGGGTGGAACTGCAGTGATGAGGGCATCCAGTGCCCACCGATCGTCGTCGTAGCCGACGTCGCCGTACTGGACTGCCTCCCACATGTGCCGCACCTGGAGCCTCACTCTCATCACCGCGGCCCACTCGATGTAGTTGTCTTGGTGAGAGTAGGCCACCCACCACTGGGGCCGACGTCCCTGATGATGGTCTGGATCCCGTGGTGACCGTGGCGCCGGTCCGGGGAGGGAGAGCCGCACCGCCTGTAAAGGCCGCGATCTCCGTCGACCCAGTCGCCGCCGCCGGGAGCATCGCCGTCGTGCGCACCCCTGCCTAGGGCACCACCGGTGCGTCCACGTCCGTCTGGCCTGCCGCCACCGCACCCATGGGGGTGCTCGGCTGCCCACTGCTCCGTTGGCCCTCTGGCCCCATCTCTTGCAATCCTGAGCTCCTTGTCAGTGCTGCCATCGCCATCGGCAGAGACAGAGCTCTTGATGCTACCGCCGCGTAGAGCCTTAAGCTCTACTGCTGCCACACGTGCTGCATCCGCCGCCGCCGCTGCCTCCACCTCCGCCTTTGCTGCAGCTAGCTCTGCCGCTGCCAGCCTTGACGCCCTCGCTGCTGCTGCTGTGGCGAGCTCGGCCTCCTGCCGGAGCCGCACGCTCGAGGCGACCGAGTGATGAGACCGTCCTGCGGACATGGCACGTCACCGGGCTGCTGTGTGGGGAAGTGGCTGCCTCAGACGAGCTGCTGTTGCTCGTCTGTGCAGGGGAAGGGGATGCAGCTGAAGCACTTGCTGCTGCTGCTGCAGGTGGTGGCTGGAAGCGGGTGGAGACTTGGGAGGGGGATGAACAAGACACTCAGAGTGCAAAGCAACCTGGCTCGGATACCAGATGTTAGCAACTGAATTCTTACTCTCATGGAGAGAGCATGACACTAGAAGTTTAGGAATTTTCGGGGTTTATTTCTCACACAATGCCATGCCAACCAACGGGTTGGGGATACATATTTATAGGCTGCTGAGGTTGCTAGCCAGCCAAGCATATGCTAGATGCTAGTCTAAGATGCTAAGGGATGCTGTCCTAGATGATGTCCTAGATGCTATCCTAAAGCAGTCCAAGATGCTGTCCTTGTAGGGCAGCAACAACCAGTCCAAGATGCTGTCCTTGTAGGGCAGCAAACCACCAACGTGTGTTGTCCTTGCCTGCTGGGCAACAAGGCTTATCCATAGCAACAAGACTCATCCATCAGTAAGACCCGTCTAAAATCTAGTACAATTAGGGGGCCGGGGACACATAGTGGAATGGCATTGCCAAAACTGCCGTTCTTCAGGGTGCCCATACATTGCCATCCTAAATTCAAATTCATCAGAAGGCTACCTACT
This sequence comes from Digitaria exilis, assembly GCA_015342445.1. Taxonomy (NCBI): domain Eukaryota; kingdom Viridiplantae; phylum Streptophyta; class Magnoliopsida; order Poales; family Poaceae; genus Digitaria; species Digitaria exilis. The sequence goes on from JACEFO010000036.1 coordinate 1,594,911, forward strand.
CTAGATGGACAGTTTCAGGCACAGTAGTATTATTGCCAGTATTGCAATCTAAATGTATTTACTTTGGACCGTGCAGTTGAGCTTCGTTTCTGAAACATCAGCATAACTATTTAGGTAGGTAGTTCAAACATAAGGGTCATCTGTTCCAGCACATCTAGTAATGCACATGAAGACTGAATCTTAGTAAGTGCCCACGGAATCCGAGCCTACTTTTCTCTTTCTCGTCATATCAATCGCTATTGCTATTTGGGGTGGGGGGAAGTTGCCTTTGCACCACAGGGACAGGGCATATATACTTTAAGCAGCTGTCGGCATATTACAAAACCTACAAGGCCATACTTTGGTATCACATTCACAAGGCTCATGCTATATCTTCTTCTAGTTCCACGCGATTACCTAGCTATATTAGCAGCAAGTAACAGCTGCCGAAGTTGGCAGGTGATGCGGATCCTGGAGTGTCATCATCTTCAATGATTAGTATAGCAAAATCTAAACTACTCTCTCCTTATCTAAACATTTGTCATTGTTGACTTTTTCTCACAACGTTTGATCATTCGTTTATTCAAAAATTTTTTGCCAATATACCCAAAGTTAAGTCATGGTTAAAATACTTGTAATAATAAAGGAAGTCACAAACAAAATAAATGAAACCTATCTAATTATTTGAATACGACGAATGGCCAAACATCATTATCAAAATATTTCGAGGGAGCAAGCCATAACTACTACAACAAGATAAAGATAAAACGATGAGTCGATGACACCAACAGAACTGCAGACAATACATATCGATCAGAAGAATTTGTAAGGCAGGTCGAAATATTAGGGCAAAGTTTTTCTCATACCTTGGCAGCACGTTAAGTCATCTCAGAAACAACACCTAAATTGCACCTAGTGCTGCAGCTTTCCCTTGGTATGAGGTCGGAGCTTTGGCCGAACTGTAGTTGGAAATGGGGACAAAAAGCCCTGCTCCTCCTTCTCAAGCTCCAGTGCAGCCTCAAGTACTCAACCACTCTTCCACTAGTGTCCACCTAATAATTATGTCCTGCATTCCCTCTCTATTGTTCAGTCTTTAATTATAGAAGAACTGAAGTCATTAGTTGGTTGTTTTCTAAAAGGAAAAAAAAGAATCCATGACAAATGCAAACTGGAACAGAATTAAAATAAGATTTGGCTGTCATTACACGTTAGAGATGACAGTCAACGAATAGACTGTTCTAACTATGCGGTAACACTATAGCAGACGGATAAGTGTGGATTCATCACTTTAGTTCAAGAGAAAATGAAGATAGCCTACCAATGATAACTGATCATAACAACTAACCATCGGATACTAGTCCAGATGCATAAACCACATATGGGTAAGAGATGTACAGTAGAGGTTCCTCCAAGAGAACTGTTACATTTTAGGAAGCAATTATTTAATTGTCAGCTCCAGTCACACATTGATAGTACAACTCCATGAATATACAGCGCACAGTATACAGGATCCCGCCGCCCAAAATGCACGATTATTATCATACGCGAAAGGAAAACAGCATTTGTTGAGACGGTAAAACTTCACATATATAGATGGATGTACCTCTCCCATTAACTCAATCAAAGAGGTGTCGATCGAATTAACTATTTGAGTGTTCATCCAGAGAACCATCAGACTTGCCACCTGAAAACGAAATCCCAACATGCGCATGCGCTCTTAGAAATCGATGTTGGAAATCAGCACAAACTATCAGGGCGTGCTTATCGCGGAGATTGCTGCCCAATCAGACACGACGACCACTGGGACACGCGCGCGCCCTCCTCCAACGCCCAAAATTCTGCTCCCCGCACACCGAAAACGGAGGTCAAATTTCCGCCGCAAAACCGCGGAAACCACACCGTTCGAAACAAGCAGCTCCGACGATCCCAAAACCGCACGAATTGTCCCGAGAAAGAAAAAATAAAGCGCCAAACGAACGCCGCCCCCAAGTTCTCCGCTGCCGCCAATGCAGCCGCCGATCCAACCCAGCCAAGCATCGCAAGCAACCGGGATTTCAGAGGGAGGGGAACAGTCAAGCAAGACCTGGGGAAGGGCCCGCGGGAGGTCGGCGACCCCGGAGCTGGAGGTGCCGCGGCCGCTCGCTCCGCTCCTCGCCGATTGCGCGTGGAGCCTACTAGGTGGTTCTGGGTTGGAGATTCCGAATCGGCGGTGGGCGGCGAGCGGTGGGTTTTTGGTTGCTCCCGCGACGGAGGGCGGTGAGCGGCGTGAGGCTTGTGGCGAGGTGGCGAGGCGACACGGCGGCAGCTGGCGGAGCGGAGCGGCTGCCAGGACGGGGGAAGAGAGGGAAAGGAACAGAGCACGCGCGGTGGGGCATTATTATTTTATCGCCAGTTGTTGGCCCATATCCCAACCAAGCAAGCAAGGCCTGGCCCATGTAGACTATACAGTACCTTTTTTTAGAACAGAACAGACTGTGCAATAGCTATCTCGCTCGTTTCCTGTCTCTCCTCGGCATCTTTTTTGTGGGCCTAGACAACTAATCTCGCCGAAAGAAAAAGAATGGGGTTTTAAGCCCACTTGTAATGGACCATTCGTCCAGTTAACTGAAAAAAGGAGTATTAATGAAAGGGCCTGGTTGTGCAGTACTCCTGCTCCAAGATGGGTAGTTCGCTTTTGTCGAGCCTGGTCACCCCTGAGATCATGGCATTAGCGACGACAGGCGTGCGTGCGCCCCTTGTATTGCCCTCTGGAGAAATACCCATTTTTCTCGTATCCCGACAGCCCGGCGGCCCAGGACATTTTGCATCTCGCCGGCCTGGCCCAACGGCTCAATTAGGCAGCCCACAACAAACTTTGCACCCGGCGAGCCTGGTCAATCCAAATCCAACTAACCACCATTCACCATCCTTTCCTTAAAAAAAATCTAGGCAGTGTTCGGCTGGCTGCTCTGCTCTACAGCTGCTGCTGGGGGGCTGACGGGTGGGGCCGGCCCCACCCGTCAACCCCCCAGCAGCAGCTGCAGAGCAGCCAGCCGAACACTACCCTAGCCATTCATCCCCTATAAATGCTCCTATGCTGCTAGTTGTGAACTGATGCAGAAATGTTGCGTCAAAAACACCCCGCAAATACTAAGGCTCAATGAGTCCCGTCCTGGATATGCCATCTCTTACCTGACCCCTGGTGCTAGATGGTACTACCTCTGTCCGACAATAAAAATATTTTTAGATTTCTGTACCAACATTTGAATATTTGTCTTATTCAAAAATTTATAAAAATATAAAAACACCTACGATATACTTAAAAAATATCCAATGGTGAAACATGTTACAACAAGATAAATAATATTTTTATATTTTTTAATAAGACGAATAATTAGATATTGACACGGAAATCTAAAAATGCTTATATTAGAATAGGACGGAGGGAGTAATGTTAAAAACAAACAAACAAAACGACTGCCGAAAGCAATCTTCGAACAGTAAAAATATATAGAAAAAATGCGTGCTAAAATTTCCGGCTCGAAGCCAAGCGTGCGTTGTCACACCCTTTCTGGCGTGGCGCATCCTGTCGCGTTCACATGCCAGGGCGCAGCTCGCATGCATGCACGCACGCACGCACGCGAGAGAGGGAAAAAAGGTAAGAAGTGCCGCGACGGAACATGAGTCCATGTCCAAAGTGCATGCGTCCGCTCAACACGACAAAAGGCAGGCCACCAGACCACCACCACCGTCGTCGCCACAGCGTCCAGCCGGGCCGGGTCGCGTGGACTCTGCGCGCCACCCAGCGTCCCCAGCCCACGGTGCCGACACGGCATGCACGGAGTGGTCATGCTTGCATAGTTGCATGCCCCCCCCCCCCTGCCTGGACCCGGACGACGACTCCAATGGTCAGTCAGAAACTCAGATCCTAGATACCATGGTGAGTTGAGTTGGTGACGCGCGACCGAATAACCGGGCCGACCGGACCACGACGACGCAGATCAGACGCACGCAGTTACGTAAGGGTAAGGAGCAGGTCGGGTCGGGGTCTTGACCTTTTTAATTTGCAAGAGAAACTCTCAACAATTCGTGCCTGCCGACATGTGCACGTCCGGCCGGCGCTGCACGCACACCTTGTGGATCTGAGGTCTGACTTCTGAGCATAGGCTCCGGAATCGGTCGGGAACTACTGAACTAGTTTCTCACAAGTTGGATTCCGTTTCTTCAGACGCGCCATAAACTGAACACGCTGAGAACGAAGGTCGAGTTTCAGAAGGGAACCAGCAGTCGATCGATCAGCTTGTTGTTATGGAGTGGACTCTTGGAGTTTATTACACAAGAGCCTGGGTATATGGATGGACTATCTGGATTGTGGACTTTCTTGCTTGTATCAGATTTCGACACGTGGTCGATCGTCTAGCTACCCGATCAAGCGATTACGCAATCAGCAGCCACAAATGACAAATCCGATGTGAAAGCACGTGACAACCGACACCTTATCCTTTGAGTGGAATCCAAGTCTGTCGCGGACTCCTTAAACGCCCGAATAGCAAAACAATCCGACGACGACGACGACGCATACATGTCACACGAGTTTCAGTCACCGGAACTTAGCGGGGAGGAGGGTGGACACGGCACGAGAAACACGTGCGCCACGCGCCGGAGACACAGAGAAGAACCGTATCATCATCATATATTCATATCATATGCAACAGAGGAGAGGATATTCATGTGCGTGCCTAGTAGGCTAGTAGTGCCTTCTCTGAGTATTCTTCGAGTACAGAAGCAGTTGCGAAACGACTTCATTTTTTAGCAGCTCTCACGACGTGTTGGTACGGTGTTGCCAACAGCTTGCGAAGAAATTTTTGATTGAAGCAGTTCCGCGTACCGGATCAAAAGGTGGTCGGTGGTTGGCCGGTAGCTTGCATCTTAAAATCTTGGGTTCTTCATTACAGTAACCGTATGTTCCATTTAAACATGATGATGAGAGCAAGCCCGGCTTAGATAACATAAGGGAAGATAGATTATGAATGGCCGCCCAAGGTCTTGGTCCCAAATACATGCAGCTCCAAATATCGGGATATCAGGGACGACATGCAAGGCTACCTACTTTCAAGTCGTAATCAGTTTGGTCTTCTTCTGTCCTCATGCAGTATATTTTTTTTTTAAAAAAAAAAGTTTGCATAAACCACTCTTTATGTTCCTTGAAGCATGAGAGGCCTCTCCTAATCAGCTTCGTCGTAGAAATCGCATAATGCACACACTCAATTAATTAGTATGGTAGATTCCACATGTTTTCACTAATATAGAGCGAATTTAGTAGACCAATCTACCTAAGAGGCAGAGGCTAAGCCAGACTTATTCAAGTGTTATGCGAGGCAAGTATCGACGCACAATTTAAGTTCACCATGTTGCAAATAGTAAGACTTGGTGCAACAACTGTCGAGTTCAAAAGGGAATGCAGAATTGAAAGATTATGCTCCCTCACCTCAAGCATCTAACAAAAATAATTACTAAACAGAACTGAATCGGTTTAAGCATATAACTCAACAGGTGTTTTTACAACAAACCAAGTAGGAAGTAACAGGCATTTACAACGAGAGTTAGGGTGTTTTTTGCAAAAAAAAAAAAAAAGAAAACAAAAAGGTTCCATTGGATGCTAAACAGACGCACATGCCTGAACTTGACTGTTTCCGAATCTCCCGTCAGGAAAGCCAAGCGAACTACTAGTACTCGTCTACTCTGCCAAAAGATAACAAAAAAAAAAGTCTCGCGAGAATTGACACGAGGGAACGACGAGGCGGCTGCATGCAGATCGCGATGCGCAGCTACCCATGCACCAGCATGGTCCGGTGTGTACGCATGCGACGCCGCAGGCAAAACGGAGTTGGATGCCTCCTCGTCACTTCTTGCATTGGCTTCTTCCGAGCCCCTGCTTAGTACCTCCAAGCAATGCATAGTGCTAACGAGACACTAGCATAGTCCACTGGAAGATGCATTCCACACCGTTTTTTTTTCCCCACACCGGGGAACACATGATGCATTCTATTCTATGAGAGCACTTTGAGTAGCTGGTTTTATTGGCGCGATGGCGTACGTGGCCTGATTCTTTTGGTCATTATTTTGGTCCGCGCATTGATTGGTGGAGACGAAGACCGTATCGAAGACATTGACCAGCCGTTTTTTGTACAAGTGGATGTACGTGTGTAGTGGACGATGACGAAAACTGGAACGAATGCTGTCATGGTGGCGGCTATCCCCTATCCAGTTATCGGTAGGCTGCTCTCGAAAAGAAAATTCTCAATAAGCTGCTCAGTTGGGCCGTTTCTTGGCAATTTACTGTCTCATCTCAAATTAAGATTTGTTTGATTTTTTTAATCTTAATATCTTATTCAAAAAAAATATATATGCAGACTTAGTCAAATTTAAGTTATTTTAAAATAACTTTGATTCGTTCTCAAAGAACTTTTGTTAATAAAGTAGGCCACAACAAGAAAATAAATGATATTTTGCATATATTTTTGTATAAGATAACTGGTCAAACCTAATATAAAAGAATCAAACAAATTATAATTTGAAATGAAGGGAATCGTTTTTAACAAGTTTCGGCTTGACTACGAAAGACTTGATTGAGTGTTCCTTGGCCACCCAACACTTGATTCTTAGTGTTGGGTTCTGATATGTGGAGGATCGTATCGGTCCTCACAGGTCCATAGCGCAAACCGAACTCATCATAATAATGCAGTCTTTTTTGAACGACCACCGAGTGTGCTTGTCCAAAATTGGAGGTACCACTAGCCATGAAAGAAGAATGGCGCATGTGGCATGCATATATGAATGTCCTCGATGTACTGACAGTGGAGGCCTGGCAGCATGAGATGGCCTGAATCTGCCGTCTGAGAATGGAGCGATGAAGATGTACCCTGGAGGTGGACAACCGTTTGCTTACATCCCTTCTCTAATTGGACGAGGGCCGCCGCAGTTCCATAGCAGGAATCTGGCATGAAACACTAAAGACCTTAGTTTTTCTTTTGATGTTTTTTTATTGGTGTCCCCTCACAATAGTTGCGGGTGATTGATGACAAGGATTGTAATGATGTATCTGATTAATGAAACCTCTCTGATTTGACAAAAGAAGAAGAAGAATGGCGCGCATGGACATCTAGCCGAGTTTGACACGCACACAGCGGAGCGGCTAATGAAACGGAACTAACGGTTGACACCGGGACGAGGTCAGAGTTGTTGGAGAGAGTAGTGGCGCATTAGCCAAGTCGACCTTCATCTTTCAAAAGACATGTCAATCTTCGAGTTCTGGCGCCCGTCCTCCGATCCTGCTGGCCGCTTGTGACTTGGAAGCTAAAACAAATCTGGATTCTGCCTCGAGAGTTCGTTGTTCACGTGCACGAAATGCTCGGTCGTCGCCGGATCGGATCGGAAGAGAGAGAGCCGCCCGTCCGGCGAATCCGCAACGTCCATGACGCGCTCCACTCGCTATCGCAGACGGCAATACAGCATCGCTTGGTCTGACTTTTTCTCTGCTCGCCGGTCGTGCCCGGTCCGGTCGGTGCTTGTGTCTACCTCTAGAGAGTAAAAAAAAAATGTAGAGAACGTACCCGTGCACACCGCTGACTTGTGGTGGTGGTCGTGGTGGTGATGGCCAAGGACCGAACGACTTTTCCAGGTCGTCTGTGCACGCACACGCACGCATCTGAGTTATGCTTTGAGATCGAGTCTTCTGGTGACACGTCATTGTCTACGTACGTGGTCAACGTACTCAAACTCAAACATAGGTTTCTACTCATTCGGTCGTGCTACTGCGACGACCAGCATCTACGTTCCCAGCAGGTCAGCAGCGCGAGCGTAGGAACCCTAACATGCGACGATAAGCTCTCTCTCGTCAACCCCGTTACCACTGGCTGGCGGCTTTGTGCAAACCAAACCACGAGCCCTCATCACCGACGGTCGACGGAGCAGGGAATCCGAACCCCAGGGCCATTTTTTTTCTTTTATTTTCTCTTCCTTTTTTTCTTTTACTTTTTTTTTTAAAAAAACTTTTGAATCCAAACTTGCTCCATCTCGTTCCGTCGATGCACACGCCAAACACTCTATGGCTGGCCCGTCCGATCCGTCGTCGGCTGGCTCGTCGATCGTCCACGCGACGCAGTGCGTGCATGTGCATGCACCCCCTTCTGCACCGCGTGCCAGCTGGACACGCTAAGAACACCACCAGTACACCACTGCAATCCACGGCCGACATCTCTCGGCTTAAGCTAAGAAAAAAGGGTAACGTAGCGAGGTGCCGAGGAACCGATCGAGGTCCGGACGACGCAAGCAATGATGCGAAGATGCGCAAGGAGGGAGCTAGTGGGGAGCAGAAACGTTGACTGATCTGACGAGCTAGTAGTAGATAGGAGCACCGAACCTACGAAAGTTCCTCCCTTTCTTCCATTCCTTCCGGCGGTCAAGGTCCAGCGCCGACGGACGGCGGCACACAAGCACCACCGCCATGCCTTTGCTCGTGTGCTTTGCATCATCAATTCAAAGGGGCCATGGCCTTTTGGACTCTCTCTGCCGCATTCGCATCGCATGATCGCATCCCGGCCGTCAAAAGTGCAGGGGCCCGCACGAGACCGATCGACCTGCTGGGGAGGATGTACTAGCTCGATCGCAGTTCGAGTTCGGTTGGCTCCTTCCTTTTCCCCTGCCTTGTCGCCTTGTTCCCATCGTTCGACACGTGGAGGTTGCCTCGCCGGAGTGAAGCTGAAGCCACCACGGCACCACCCCCGCCACCATGCGACAGTGGAATCCATTACACGCTGTCCTGTCTGCCACCGCGCCGCAAATTACAACCGCGCACTCAGTACAAGCGTTACATCGTGCTTTTATCTCATTGGAGAGGGGGGAAAAAAGAGAACTAACTATTTCTTGACCAACAGATGCTCTTATACAGTACACAATCACGTATTATGCAAGTTGATACATGAGACACTCCTGTTTGAGCTACTCCTATATACCAAAAGCAAATCCGTTGAAAATGATCTCCCGTACATCCTGCCTTCTGAATTATTGTCCGTTTGACTTTTTTTACTTTAAGTTTGATCATTTGTCTTATTAAAAAAAATACAAAATCTCGCATTTTGAGTTATTGTTTTCTTTTCAATCAAATTTCTTCAAGAATGAATTAAATTTGATCATGTTTACATAAATTTTTTGAATAAGATATAAAGTCAAAGTTGACGTTAAAAAGTCAAATGAACTACAATTCGAAAATAGGATACACACACAAAGAAAGATGACTCTGATCCTAAGAGGATGTCAACGTGTAGCACACTACAACACATAGTACGATCCACGTAGACGCCCTTGGTTTACTGAGCTCTACATGACCAAACGTAGTGCATGCAGGTTCTCTGCTACTACTACAGTTCTTCGTCTTCGTCTCTCCGTGACTCCGTCCGTGGTCGACACGATGATGCGTTGGAAACCGGTGCCCGGATGCAGAGTTTCTCGTCGTCATTAACTGCTGTTCTCTGCCGTGCTAGCAGACGGTTCGTGATTGCAGAGGATAGAAGAATACGGTGGCCGCCGCCGGGTCGGTCTCGCAATCGCAAGCGCCGCAATGGATTGCGGCGCCCCGCGAGTTCACATGTGGCCAAATTGTAGCCCGACAGGGACGTCGCCATAATAAGCTCCATTTTTTTTTAGTGTGGTACCATTGCTAGTTCTCCTGGAGACTGCAGCACAGACCACAGAGGATTAGTCCCAGTGGAAGACTGCTGACTAGGCAATTAGGCATCATACCGATCTGAGTTCGTTTGCACAATGGTGTCACGGTTAAGCTTTCACACGCCTATGCCATCGTATGCATCTATGTCATGCGAGATTAAATAATCAGTACGTATAGTCATGCTCGACGTGTTTATAAATGGATATCTTTAACTATGTTCTTAATAGTAACGGTGCTCTTTCAGATGAGCATTAACAAAGTGTTGTGACGCCGTCGTCAATATTTTTTGCCCGACTGAAAGTCTGAAACTCGTGTGGGGTGAAAAGGCCAATACGATCTACTAAGTTCCCCTTCCCTAACAGCCGGCCAGGTCCACGCCAATCCTTTGCGTGAGCTTTACCTGTTCTTTCTCTGTTCCTGTCAATGCCAAGTCTCTCCCTCTAACCTCCACCTCATTGTCTAGGTCCACTGAATCTACGCGGCCCAAAACAAAGAGCGTTCTCAGTTTCGTTTCACCCTCTAGAAGAAAAAATAGGGAATCGATTAGCAACGACAACCCTGCACCGACAGTCAAAAAACAGCTTCTGGTTACGACCTAGCCTCACCAAGCGTCATAAAAAATTGGCGTACCGTTGACCACCCTGGCGACGAGCACTATGTGAGTCCGATCCTACCACAGAGAAAGAATGTTTCGGTCAGAATTAGGCGAAGGCACGGAATTGTTACTTGTTGACAGTTCCCCAGCTGGTTTGATTTGATCCCACTAAAATTTGGCCCGGGGCGTCGATCTGGACCCCATCTGTTTCCGAGCTCACGAAACAAGGAAAGCCATCAAGAACTGACGAACAATCTCACGACACCTAATGACCTAAACCAAAGCTACTACGAAGAAAACATGCTAACAAAAGGAGGAACACAATTCCGGACGGATTTGAAAAATAAGAAAAGAAAGAAAAAGGGGTTAGGCTAATTAAAGAGCGCTCTCGAAGTTAAGCTAGGCTCCAAAAGGCAAGTCAAGGAGTCCTCACTCCCCCCCCCCCCCAGCAGGAAAAAAAAAACGCGAGGGCATTTCCGACCGATGGGAGCAAGTTGGCGCGACCTTTCGGAATCTTGAGAGCATGTGGTGTAGTAGTATTTTCTTGACCCGGAGGGAGCCATCCATGTCCAACCCGACCCGACCCCGGCGACCGTCGTCATCCTCCTCCGCTCGTCCGCTTCCTCAGGCCGACATGCTTTTGCTCGCTCCAAGCTCATATATCACCAGCCGAGCCTACTATCTCCCCACCCACACCCACTCGTGACAAAATGTGTGTTTGGTTGGTTGTATCATTTGATTCATGTATAGAATGGTACAAAATAAATATGATTCTTTTGTTTGGTTGGATGAATTATACCAACTCATTTAGGATGGAACCATCTCACTTAATACAATATTGTACTAGTTGGAGTGAATCAAGTGGTACAAGCAATTTGGTTGAACCATCCCATCCAGGATCATCCATTCATGCATCACGTGGTGCATACAACCAAACACACCCAACAAACGTCAGGGTCGGCCGGCTAGCTGGTCCCAGCCACCCTCCACTCGCCTTCGTCCACCTCCTCTCCCTCCCTCCCTCTGATTTGTGATTTCTCCACCACATCCGCGTGCGCGAATTCCACAGCTCTTTTGTTTGTTTATTGATTTCCAGCTAGCTGCTGGTTCGCGGCGCGACCGGGAAGGGGAAGGAGACGACGAGCGCGTGTGCGTGGGGTGTGTGACGGTGACGTGTGCGCCCAATCGTCGTCTTCGTCCTCCTCGTCTCCCGCTTTCCTGAGACCGGCAGGACTGACCGTTCTGGCCTTCTATATTCCCCCGTAGTCGTCTCGTCGTCCTCGACTCCCCACCTCGCCTCCTATATAATTGAAGGCACGTCCCAGGCCATTGCCCACGCTCAAGCTAGCATCCCTAGAGCTTCTCTCCTCTGTTCTTCCTTCCTTCCTCGTTCTCTCTTCTCCATCCACGGCTCTGCAGCCTTTGTTGACCTGCTCGCTCAGATCATCTTCACGTACATCCAAGGGAGCAGATGGATCCATGGATCAGCAGCCAGCCGTCTCTGAGCCTTGACCTGCACGTCGGCCTGCCGACGCTCGGGCTCGGCCGCCACCAGGCGCCGCTCCCCGTCGCCGCCTTGGCCAAGCCCAAGGTCCTCGTCGAGGAGAACTTCCTTCAGCCTCTCAAGAAAGAACCAGAGGTATAAATCTAAACACGACCCCCCATGGCGTGGGTGACTTGGTGGATCAATTCTAGCTTCTACATACTTAGTAGCATCCGTGTTTGATCGATGAGTCTAAATGAATCCCGTTTGTGCCTCAAGGTCGCAGCTCTCGAGACGGAGCTCCAGCGCATGAGCGAGGAGAACCGTCGCCTAGCCGAGGCGCTCACTTCGGTCGCCGCCAAGTACGACGCGCTTCGCAGCCAGTACACCGAGATGGTCGCCTCCGCCGCCGTGCACACCACCACCACCACCAACAACCCGTCGTCCGGGTCGGAGGGCGCTTCAGTATCACCGTCCCGGAAGCGCAAGACGAGCGAGACGAGCATGGACACCCCACCGGCGGCGCACCACCACCAGCACCTCCACCTCGGCACGTCGCCGGCGTCGGCGGCGGACCAGATGGAGTGCACGTCCGGCGAGCCGTGCAAGCGGATACGTGAGGAGCACAAGCCCAAGGTGTCGAAGCTGTACGTGCACGCCGACCCGTCGGATCTCAGCCTGGTTGTGAAGGATGGGTACCAGTGGCGTAAGTACGGGCAGAAGGTGACCAAGGACAACCCGTGCCCGCGAGCTTACTTCCGGTGCTCGTTTGCTCCGGCGTGCCCCGTGAAGAAGAAGGTCCAGCGCAGCGCCGATGACAACACCATCTTGGTGGCGACCTACGAGGGCGAGCATAACCACGTCCAGCCACCTCCGGCGCCTTCGTCGCAGCAGCAGCAGCACGACGGCTCGTCGAGCGCCGGGAAGAACGCCGCCGTGACGAAGCTGCCGTCGCCGCCGAGGCAGGTCGCGGCCGTGGCGCCTCACCACACGCAGCTACACCAGCAGCAGCAGCAAGAAGCTGTTGCGGCGATGGGCGCCGGCGGCGAGGCCGTGGGCGCGGCGGCGGAGATGATCCGGCGAAACCTGGCGGAGCAGATGGCGATGACGCTGACGAGGGACCCAAGCTTCAAGGCCGCCCTCGTCAGCGCGTTGTCCGGACGGATCCTCGAGCTCTCGCCCACCAAGGATTAACGAACACGAAAAGGCTCGGCATCAGATCGCGATGGCATCACACGAGATTGAGATTCTTGGCTGCTCAAATTTTCGGGCAGCCATGGTGAGACCCGGACTTGGCCTCTGTTCACTGCGCCAGCAAAATCGCGAGAACAGGGCATGGAGGACCTGCAGTCGATATGCACGAGGAACGACGAACGACGAGCCTGCGCATCCGGACATTGCGTGGAACGAAGATCATCACCGGCGGTGATCTGATCGGCCGTCCGACGGTCGAGTGTATCAGATCGAAATAGGCAAATAGAACAGGAGACAGCATAAAGTTGTACAATATTCCTTGTAGGCAAAAGTGTTCACCAATTTTCCTTACAATCAAACGAAGCCAATCATTTTTTCCCCGTCTATTTGAAACTTGATCACTCCCATAATGTTCGCGAGAACAGACTTTGATGAATTTGAATTTGAAATGTGGAAAGTTCATTGAGATTTAGTACTACAAAAAGAGTTATTGTAGTACTCAGGTACTAGTAAAGAATCAATGAGGAACTGTGTAGGCGAGACTGACCAGTGGGCCACCGCTATTAGTCTAATTAGGTCATCTTCCTTGGTCTTATCCAAAAAAGATGTTGGGCGTGCGCTTGCGGGTGGAGACTAGCAGCAGACGCTTGCCGAGGAGGGGGGTTTTGAAAAGTAGGCGACCCAGCGCAGCGGGATGGGACCGGGTGGGGCCCACGAGGAAAGTCCCTCGCCCCCGCTCCCACCGTGGCGCGGTGGTGACTGCTAGCCGTGACCCACGTGCGACGTTTTCGTGCTTCTGTTTGACTGTGCGCTGCTGCTTCCGATCCCCGCGCGGGACCCACAACCCAAGCAAGGAAGGAAGCTGGGTGGAAACGCAAGGCCGCCGCGGCGCCCGTGGCCGGTCTCCCTCCCTGCCGGGCTGGAGCTGGACGGGATCTGAGCTGGTCAAACACGTGCGGTCTGGCGGGTGGGTCCGCTGCTCCACGGCTCGCCGCCCACCTTGCCTCTGCTTGCCGTCGGCGCACGGCAGCCCGCCACCGCCACCGCCGTGTCGTCTCTGCACTCGCCGGCGATTCGATTTCACCGCAGCGTCTGGTCTGGAAATATCAGTAGTAGAAACAAAAAGGGTCGTGTTCCAGCCTCTGTACTGTCCGGCGACGGTGTTGTCTTGCGCGGGGACGAAGCTTCGGAGGTCGCCCGTCGCGATCCGCTCGCGCGCGGCCGGGAACAACATGGGGCGGTGGACGGACGGACGGACGGACTTGGCTTCGTTGGCCGACCGACCCACTCGCTTCGTCGTAGTATATATTGCTGGTTGACCGGGACACTTTGCCTGCTCCATAAAAAAGGGGTTGCCGCTAGCCAACCGTGCGCGCGCCGCAATCCGCGTACCATTCCGAGCTGGATCCGCGGATGACTCGACTCCAGCCGGCCGGGACGGGAGCGACCTCGCGCGGCCGGTCAGGTCAAGCCCACCGGACCTGCCGCCTTCTCAGACACGTCTCTGCGTTCTGCGACTCGCAACGGTGCACGCTCCGTTCGTGCTCGTATTGCACGCTGGTGAGGTCGGTCGTAGCTCACCTGTGTATTCCACTACCATGTACTACACTGATAGATCCGGCTCGAGCGTCATTGGGTCGGGAGAGGTCTTGTTTACATGGGGAGGTGGGTGGAAAGTTGGGAATGTAAATAGTACATTAGTAAACGTGTCTGTGAGAAAAAATTTGACTCGACGTGACTGAAAAGTTACACTGATCCTTTCCTGATCCTTTGCTTTACATCACCTGCCCTCTCGTTGTAGTCAAGGGAAGAAGAAGAAACAAAGCCTCGGTTTCGTCAGGCTATACACTTTGAGTAAGGTCGTTGGTATGCCAGGGGTGGGCTAGTGTGTAGAGTAGATGCTCCCAATCTGGTCTGGTAGCTATCGCTTTTTCCGTGCATATTCTTCTCTTCGCTTCGCTTCTTTGGAAGAAAACCAGTGTGCTTCGACTTGGATTTGGGTAGCGGATCCCGTGGTCGTATACGGCACTGCGTACGCCTAGTCAAGCGCACGACTGCAACTTCTGGGTGTACAAGTCTTGGCGTAGCGGCCCACGTTTGACTGGAGGGAGGAGAACCTGGAGCGCAATGACGACGACCTCGACGGCTCGACGTCGACGTGCATGTTCTCGGGAGGAAATACGGGTCTGGGATACCGGCGGTTCACTCAAAATGATAGTACTATATCCTATAGAAATTCTGATTTCCAACTCATCATAAGGTTCAGGTCATGGTCTGTGATTCCGTGTGCTGAGCTCAGTCAAAGTTCGGGAACAGTCCGCATATTCTACTGTTCGGTTCACTAATCCGATCCCGTAAACGCACAAGAGCGAGTATCCTTCTCTTTCCCAGCTGTGAAACAGCACTTCAGGCTTCAACTGGAGCAGCTTGACACCTTGTACATAGCCGCGTTTCAGGCTATCGTCCCGTGTCGGCCAGCAAATTGTTGATTTCAAGACATGTTCTTTTAGCCTTCTTGGCTAGTTTTTTGGTCTTTTTTTAAAAATACGCCTATCCAACTTCTAGGAGTAGGCATTTTTTTTTTCTTTGCTCTGTTCTTCCTTTCCTGCCTCTGCAAACCATTGCTCGGTTGTGCTAGCTTCGACGGCAGATGCAGCTGCAAAATAGGAAATACTTCGGTGCATTTACCAATTACTATTCAAATGTCAAAATCTCTGGTTCAGTCAAGAAAACATTTTCTTTCTTTTTCTATTTTTTTTATAAATACCACTTTTCTTTTTGTCAATACATAACCAAGTACTACTAGGGGCCTGTTCGGCTCGCTGGGCACAGCTGGGCTGGCAGCAGCTTATTCTGGCCATGGATGGAGGGACTGACTGGTGGGGTTACCAGCCACCCAGATCAGCCCAGCCAAAAACATTAAGCCGAACAGGGGGTAGGGCTTTATTGCTCCCTTAAAAAAATCCAAGTAAACAACGAAGAAAACTTGAACATTTTTTAACACAACTACTTGAGGCAAGTACCCATTTGTATCACCCAATTAGTTGAACTTGATTGCAATATGCCTCCTTATTTTGTAATCAAAACTAAGCTCCCCTAAAAAAATATACATAGCGCATCCGCCTCACAAATTGAGAGTAACAAAATCACTCCATCTGCTACTCAAACGTGAAATGTATTTGAAGTGTGTATGTATTTGCCTAAAAATTAAACTGTGTGTGAGAGAGAGATGGCATTTTTTTTTTCTTTGAGCTAAAGAGATGGATGCTTCATGCTTGCAACACCGGAAGCAGACAATGCAGATCCAGCCCAGGTTTCTAGTGCATACCGGGCTAGTATAAGGGTTACTGTCCAGGCCTTACAAACTGGCTCAGCCCAGAAGCCCATAGCAAGGACCAAAGATGGGCTAGGCATGTCCCAAAGGGAGAATAAAAAACGAACAAAAGAAGCCCATGGCAGGACCGAAAGTTGGGTTGTGCATGCCTCACAAGCGTAAAAACGAACAAAAAATCATGGTCGGCAGGATTCGAACCTGAGCGGGCAAAGCCCACATGATTTCTAGTCATGCCCGATAACCACTCCGGCACGACCACTTCGATGCATCAAAGTCACAAAGTATTTTATAAACCAATATAACTTAACATTAGGGATGACAAAGGGGCGGGAAAATCCCGTCCCGACCGGCACCGTATACCATGTAAACCGACCGCAGACCGTTTTATCAGGAAACCAGGAAAACGGGGAAAAAATCCAGGAAACCGGCGGGAACCGGTGCGAAAGCGGTTGGGGTAGTTTCCTGACCGTTTTCCCGGATCCCGTTTACGTCCGGGAAAATTCCCGCGGGAATTCCCGTGTATATGGACCTCAACTTCAATTTCAGCCCAACTCTAGTTCTAAGCCTCGACCTAGTAAAAAATCCCCACCTAGCCCACCCCCGCCCGGCCGCCCCCGCACAACCCCCTGTCCGCCCTGCGCCCCTGCCGCCCCCCAACCCTAATCGCCGCTCCTCCGCTCCACCGCCGCCTGCGCTCGGCTCCTCCGCTGTCCGCTCGCGCTCGGCTCGTCCGTGACCAGGCCGTCCAGCGTCCAGCCGTCCGCGACCAGGCCACCACCAGGCAGACTGGCAGAGCTCCGACCGTCAAGCGGGCGCGCAGGCCGGCCAGGCGGAAAGGAGGCAGTGGCACGACATGAAGCCGCCCTCCGAAGTTTCACCTGATGCTTCTGCTTCTTCTTCGGCATCAAAGCGGCGCCTTTTCCCCGAGCTTCCACCTCCAGCGTCGGTGTTGCCGAATGTGAATAGCAGCACACTACCTGCTACTGCATTTCCAGCACCAGGTACTGAAATATTGAGTGTGTAGTGTGTAGATTAGGATCAGTAGATCTGTAGATGTATACTGTTGTTCTTGTTCATTGTGGTGTACTGGTGTAGAACTGTAGATGTATACTGAATAACTAAAATATTGATTGAGGCATTTTGATTTTTGAGTAGATAGTTTTTTTCAGTGTAGAGATGTGATACTGGTCTTGGTGATTCTTTTGTTTCACAAAAATGTAGTTGTCATGATGAGATAGAATAGTTCGAATAGATCTTTATATGTTCTGTTTGTTGCTATTTTGCCAGGATCTAAGAGGTCAAGGGAAGGAACTGGAAGCTGTGATAAAAATCTTAGTTTGTGTTTGTCTGTTGCATCTGCAAGTGCAACTCCAACTCCTGCATCTAGCCCAACAGCAACTGATGCAGCCTCTATGCCTTCTTTGCCAAGTGGAAGTGCTACTGATGGGAGTGGAAGTGGTGGGGCTGCTGGTGGAAGTGGAAGTGGTGGGGCTGTAGCGGCTGCTGCTGCTGGTGGAACTGGTGCTGAAGCTGCTGGTGTTGTGGGTGGAGAAGAAGTGCAAGCAGCAACTGGAATTGATGTTGCCAATGCCATCAATGTTGATGGTGATGCTGTTGTGATTGATGGAGATGGCGCACCTGCAAAGAGAGTGAAGAAGTGTACTTCAGATGTGTGGAACCACTTTACCAAGAAGACTCTGATAATTGAGGACAATGGGAAGGTATATCAGTAGCACTGGGCATTTTGCAACTATGAGAAATGCAAATTCAAGGGCAGATGTGAGAGTAATTATGGGACGACTGGTTTTTGGACACATATGAGAGTTACACGTAGTGTTATGAAGGGTCAGCAGGTGCTCAAGGCAGAAAAGGTGGATGGAAAGATCACTAATATAACACCTTACAGGTATGATGAAGAAGCTAGTTTGAGGAAGTTTTACTTGGCAATAGTTATGCATGAGTATCCCTTCAATATATCTGAGCATGAGTATTTTGTGGAGTTCATTAAATCCTTGCGTCCTGGTTTCCCAATCAAGTCTCGTGTTACTGTTAGGAAAGAAATATTGGCCATGTATGAGAAGGAAAAGGAAAAGCTGTATGCATATTTTAAAACTGTCAACTGTCGCTTTAGTGCCACAATGGATATGTGGACTTCAAATCAGAACAAGTCATACATGTGTGTCACTTTACACTGGGTAGATGACAATTGGTGTATTCAGAAAAGGATAGTCAACTTTGTTCATGTAGAAGGCCGCCATACTGGTTTAAAATTGTCTGAAACATTCACTGAACTCATGGTTAAGTGGTATGTTGACAAGAAAATGTTTGCTCTCACCTTGGATAATGCTGCAGCCAATGAAGTGGTAGCCAAAGACATAATTGCTGATCTGCTTTCCAATGCAAGTTCTGCACTGGTATGTGAAGGTGCATTCTTTCATGTGAGGTGTGCTTGTCATATTCTCAACCTAGTTGCAAGGGATGGTTTGAGTGTAATTGCACCCACAATTGAGAATATCAGGCAACTTGTGCTTGCTGTCAAGGGATCTCCTCTGCAATGGGATGAGCTCATGAGGCATGCGAATGAGTGTGGATTGGATACTTCAAAGGGGCTTTCTCTTGATGTGGCCACAAGGTGGAACTCAACCTATTTGATGCTTCGAGATGCTCTGTACTACAAGACTGCATTCATCAGGCTTAGATCATCAGATCGTCGTAGGTATGAGAAAATAACACCATCTCCTAGTGAATGGGCCATGGCTTACAAACTCTTCCAATGCTTAAAGAAATTCTATGATCTCACTGAGCTTTTTTCTGGAACTTTATATCCAACTGCAAATCTGTTCTATAGAGGTTTCTGTGAGATTAAGATCTTGCTAGATGCTTGGCGTCTTAGTGATGATACAATCATTAGTGGAATGGCTACTAATATGAGTAGGAAGTTTGACAAGTATTGGAAGAAGTCATGAACCACACTTGCTGTTGCTTGTTTTCTGGACCCTAGATATAGGAGAAGGCTTATAGAGTTCTACATGAGGAAATTTCATGGCAATGCATGTCAATCCCATGTGGATGAACTTGTTGATTTCATCAAACAATTGTACCAGTCTTATGTTATTGCTGAACCATCATCTTCAAGGCCTAAGAGTAGAGCAAATGACACTACGGATATTGGTACAGCAGATCGGCTAGTTGACAATGCAGATGATGAACTAGAGAATTACTTGTATGAGTCTAGTGGACCTGATGGAGACAATATGAATGAGTTGGAAAAATATATGGCAGATCCACCTGTGAGGCTTAGTGGGCAGTTTGATATTTTGGCATGGTGGAAGAACCAAACTGAGGAGTATCCTATTCTGTCAAAATTAGCTCGTGATCTGTTGGCTGTGCAAGTCTCTACCGTTGCCTCTGAATCGGCCTTTAGTGCTGGTGGACGTGTTGTTGATCCATTCCGTAGCCGCCTAGATCCTGAAATGGTTCAAGCTTTGATATGCATGAAAGACTGGGTTGGTGTGGGAAGAAGAGGTGATAAAATCTGAACTTTAATGTGTCTTCGTTGAACATTTCTAAGTTGAATCTTATCTGAATCTTTGTTGAACTTCTATTTTCAGATAAGAAGGTTGGTTCTATTGTTGTTGACCTTGAAGTCATAGAGTGCCTTGCTGAAAAGCTTAAGCTTGAGGTAGATTAACTTGTAAATCTGTTGTAATTTAATTGTTTTTCCTTGCTGTAATTTGTTGTTACCTTGTCATTATTTCCTTTGCTTGCTGTATCTTGTCTAGAATCTGATATCGACTACTTATTGCAGGATGAAGATGTTGCAGACAGTGATGGAGAAGTCGATGGGCCACATGAAGATGATCTGGGCTACTTCGTCGTGTAGTAGAATTCCTGTCATTCTGCTGTTGCATTATGGAGGGTGGAGTGGAGCCGTGGTCCATGGAGGCTTTTGGTTTTGGCTACTGGATGCTGGCATGCTGCATTGCTGCTGTTATGCAGCCCCGTGTGGCATGTATCTCTTTAATTCAAACCTCGAACTTATGCTTTGCTTAGTTGAGTACTGAACTGTTGGTGTTGCTGTGGTGATGTTGGACTGCTGCCACCTAAACTTGTTTGTTTGTGGACGATGACCTTTATGGCTTTGTGTAGTGCTGTTATCACTTTATGTCGTGATGTTATCACCTTTATGTAGTGCTGAATTGTTTGTTGATGTGTGATATATGTGTGGTTGTACCTATTGTGTCGAGCTAAATCTTTTGAGTGGTTACATATGTCGGTGTTCCCGACCGGATATGATAGTTTCCCGACCGTAATCGACATGTTCCCGATCGATTAATCCCGTTCCCGTTATTCCGTAATACCGGTTTCGTTTTCCCGTCCGCCTTTCCCGTTCCCGCTCCCGTTCCCGCAAAGAAAAAACAGAAACAGGAATGGTTAGGGGGTTTTCCCGACCGGTCCTGACCGTTTTCATCCCTACTTAAGATGGCTCCTGCCCAGGGTTAACAAAACCGAACCGGTTGGCCCTACCGCCGGCCGGCGGTAGCGGCTAACCGGTTCGGTTACCGCGGTAACCGGTGGAAACCGGACAAATTCAAATTTTGAATTCAAATCTCCCGTGTGCTCGGTTTGTGGCGGCTAACCGCTCGGTTTGGCTCGGTAACCGCTCGGTTTGAGCCGGTTACCGACCGGTTTTATGGACACCTAAAGGTGGCAGCAACCGCTCGGTTTGGGTCGGTAACCGCTCGGTTTGGACCGGTTACCGACCGGTTCGATGGACAGCAAAATTTGGCATGAAATATGCGTAAATTAAGGAAAAAATAACTACAAACACACACAAACATCATACATATAATTGTACATACAAACATAATACAAATGTCCATATAAACCTAATAGAAATGTCCATACAAACATAATACTATTGTTCATACAAATGTCCATACAAACATAATAGAAATGTCGATAGAAAAAGATCAACGGTAGTATTGCTTGGCCATTTCAAACTCGGCGATGGACATGACTTGCAAACCTTGCCTTTGAAGCAACTCAGTTTGGAAGTCTTGCCAAGTTTGCCCCGTCCAAGCCGATGTTGTTTGCCATTCTTGCACTAACATGTTGTACCAATGGGGGTCCTCCCATTCGTACACCCATCTCATGGGTGGCTGCATGCTCAATTCAGGTATAGGATAGTTATAACTGGAATATGGTGATTCGCTGATTGAGCTAGATGAGTATTGTGGATTGGCGTAATCCATTATCCTCTGCGTCTCCGGTGCTCCATGATCAGCGTCCTGAGTAGCATGTGTGAACTCCGTCTCCCCTACAGTCAAACATATAATACAATTAATACTCACATTGACAAACATATATGCATATGTACGTATGTACACTTGATACCTGTGAAACGAAGTCCGCCACCACCCCGGCCAGCACCACCGCCCCTGCCACCACCACCATGGCCACTGGCACCGCCACCATCACTGCCACCGACGCTACCACCAGCACCTTCACTGGCACCGCCACCACCCCCGTCACTGCCATCACCATCATCAGTATCATCTTCATCATCTTCGGAGCTGCTATCCTGAGACTCCTGATAATCTGGACTACGATCACCCTCGGCATCATCAGTTTCGTCGTCGCTGAGCACTATAGTTGATCTCCATCTGCCTTTTTCCTTGGTCTGTCGCTTTGTATCAGTCTTGCTCGGCCCTATGTGGACCTTCCTCTTCCCTAGGTGAGTGTCACCCACATGTCGTCGTGCCCAATCACTAATGCATGCATCCCCTGTAGAAGTACGGAGGTCTTTATTGTTTATCTGATCCCTTACAATATGAGAAGGGATCGGTGCGTCTCCTTCATCATCGTCCTCATCAAGAACTGGGTCACTGTTTGATCTACCATATTCCATCCACTCCCGCACCGGATTTGTAGGATCATAGAATGAAAGTTGTGCGAACTGGTCAACGAAATCACCTTCATCACGAGGGGGGTTGGCGAGATCCGCAAGTCGTAGGCGTAGGTTGTAGTTGACATAGACAAGCTTGTTGAGTTTCTTGTGGGACAACCGATTGCGAACCTTTCTATGCAGCAAGGCAAAAGTACTCCAGTTCCGCTCGCATCCACTTGAGGAGCAACATTGAGCAGCAAGCCGCATAGCAATGCTCTGGAGCTTGGAAGTTGAGTTGCCGTTTACCATCCACCACGAAGATGTAGTTGTCTTTGGGTCAAGCGCCATTTTATGTGCCATCTCCGTGCTAAACTCGCCACGTTTCGGTCGAAACATCTCAGCCTCGTGCAATGCCTGGATGGCGCTCTGCATATCCGTCATGCGCCTAAATGCATCCTTGAGTGTACGCCATAAATTGATATGCATACCGAGGATTTAGGACAGCAGCTGCAAAATGGAAATACCGCGAATAAGCATAAGGTATAAGGCAATACAGAATATATTTGGAGATACGTTTCTGACAGTCTTACCTGGACCAACATACGTATTTAGAATGATGTCCCGCATCCTGTTGTTCAGGATCGATTCATACTCTTTCCACGTTGAAACATTTGCACCGAAGAAAGACTCCATTTCTTGTCTGACATTCTGGAAGTTCATGACAACATCGCACAGGTTTGGCCGCTTATCTTGATCAGCAAAGCGAAGCAACTTATACACTGGTTGAACTGAATCAATGATAAATCTCACTCCCTCCCACCAGTCCAAACTTGACATTCTCGAATGAGTAAATCTACCCATTTTGGTCTTGGCCCATTTGCTCTGTAAACATCCGGGAGATGCCATCCATGCCATGAAACGATCACGTTTCCGATACATGCTATCTAGGAACATGTAATTCGTCCCAAACCGAGTTGCATTCCACTTGACCAACTCACCACCAATCGCTTGTCTCATCATTGCATTAAAATTACCATGATTGTGTAACCAAGCTGAGATTTTCTTGCACTGTTCGATAGTTTCTTTATGTTCATACCTTTCACCAATGTCCTTTAACATCAAGTTGGCAGTGTGTGCTAGACAAGGCATCCAAAGAATGTGCTCATACACCTCTCCAAGATCCTGGCATGCTTTCTTGTAGTTGGAGCCGTTGTCCGTGATAACTTGAACGATATGATGCGACCCAATCTTGTCCACCACCTTTCGAATCTCCTGCGACAATAGGCAGATTAAGCATAATCTAAAACATATTAGGAATCAAACGAACTAGGTACGAGCTTACATTGAGCAAATATGCAGAATCTTGAGATGTTCCGGACGCATCAACAGACTTGTGGAACCACATGACCCCATTGCAATATATCAAAAAGTTGATGACACTCATCTTAGTTGGGCCCGTCCACGAATCACACATCAACGTGACGCCAAACATTTCCCATTCCTGCTGAAACTTTGCGTACTGAGTCATCAAGTCTTTCTCGTTTTGATCAAGGTACTTGCCGTCAATATCCCGTCTAGTCGGTGACGCAATACCTTCACCTACGACCATAAGACAAACATGAGATTTAATACAGACATGCAGTTGCATACGTGTTATTCGGTTCAAAACAAAACTTACCCCACTTCTGTGTCTCTCTAATCGCGCTGACAAAGTATGGATTGTCAGCCTGTCTTCCAGGTACTCCGGCGATATGAAAAAACTTTGACCAAGCTTTCCCAATAGCTTCCTTTGCATTCTTACCCTTCTGTGTCCACTTGCCTGTGTCAATCCTTGGCTGCGTCGATCCTCTCGCTGACCCCAGGTTATAATCCACCACCCCAGGAGTCTGCCGCACCGAACTAGACCTTCCAAACAACCGCGACACCGGATTCCCTCCCCTCGAACCACTACCCCCTCCATGCTCGTATGCACCCCCTCTCTGTTGCACCCCCCGTCGGAACTCCTCTTTAGCTCTCGATTGGTGCAGGGCACGCTCCAGCTCAGCCTCCTCATCATATGGAGCATCTCCTGGCGGATAGTTACCCTCCGCTGCAGCCTTCTCCTTTCTCAACTTCTCACGATTGCGGTCAGCAGCTGCCTTCTTAGTCCTTTCAAGCTCACGCTGAAAGAACTGACGCACCTCATTTGAAACCTTTCTACAATGGACGACCTCAGAACCGCGCCCTGCCAAATGTTGTTTCAACCTAGTCGCACCACCACCTCCTTTGGAGGTATGACAATAATTGCATCTCCAACCGGGGTATAGATTTTCACCGTGCTCCCACACAACATCTTTCTTTCTCGACATTGTGTATCTGCAAACATGGAACGAACAGAAACATATCAATGTGAAGTTCACAACAAATACGAAAGATAAATGCACTTAAAACCTACTCCCATAATCCCATTTCCAAATTAACAAAATACAATAGCCTAAATCACTTCATCACTGCAACCATTTCATATTTTCCTAAATCACAAAAGCCTAAACCAAAATATACCGAAATCAATCACTACATCAATACATCCATTTCATAAATCCATTAAATCCCTATATCCATTGTATAAATCCATCATATTCATCACTACAAATCAAAATAATACATAAATGAAATTAGTAATAAATCCATCACTGCATCCATCCATTTCATAGCAATAGCAATAGCCTAAATCCATCTCACCACATCAAATCCACCCATCCATTCACATTACCTCTGCCCCCCGCTGCGCGGCTCGGCTAACCGCCCAAACCGAGCGGTTCCCGACCTTACTGCCGCGGCTAGCCGGCGCGACCGTCCGGGAAACGGGCCGGACCGAGTAGATTCGCCCTCAGCCCGACTAGCCGACCAAACCGGTCGGTTACCGGAGCTCAGGGGGCGGCACGACGGCGGCGAGCGGCGGATGCAAGCGGGAGCGGCCGGATGCGGGGAGTGGGGAGCTTCTGTGCCGTTGGGGGGCGCGGGGGTGTTTTGTTGAGGATGGGAAGTCGTGGGCCGACTTGGGCCGACCTCGTTTTTTTTTTCTTTTTTTATTTAACTTGTATTTCGCGAAACAAATAGCAAATGACCAAATATTTGAGAAATTTTGACACCAATAGATCCAGCACACCATGAAGTATTTTTTAGAATTTTTATCTGATTTTTTAATTTTTAAAATTCAAATTTGAAATTTTTGAATTTTACCGGTTTGAAACGGTTTCTACCGGATTTGCGACCCTGCCTCCTGCCTCGAGCAGTGAGGTGCCGCATCGTGCGCTTTCTTCCCGCGAGATCTCCGGCTTTTTACGCTGTGACTGTGCACTGGCGAGCGACCTCGACGGCACGACGAGACCCGATGATCGACCCAGTACGCCCTTTGGACTCTTTCCCTAACTACCAATTAATCTCCAAGCCTGCCGATGGCGACGGTGTCTAATCCGTCAACACTCAACAGCAGCAGATCAGATCGATCGATCAATCTCAGGCGATGTGCTGGACCCGTCCACCGTCAAGTCGCCAGCACGCTCCTCCACCCGCCGTCGCGTCGCCGGCGCCGACGCCGACGCCGACGCGTTCTGTTCCGTCCCGCCTGCAATGGCGGCCGGTCAGAGTCGGAGCAGTCCGGGTTTTAATTAACCCAATCAATCGCCATTCTTGGCAGCTTGTTTCGAGGGTGGGTTAGGCTTGTCGTGGGGCTAAGCACTTGACGGGGGGGCCATGGGGACTTGACACTTGCAGCATTCACGCCCATGCCTCTCCAGCCAGACGAGCCAGGTCGCTTTCACCGGCGCGCCCTCCAGCTCTGCTGTGCTACGTCGCCGGCCGGTCCATGATTGGGGAATGGAATGGTTGCTCAAGGACCATGCTGACACGACACACGACCACGTGCTTCGGACTTGGGGCGTGTTCGGTGTGCTGTTGCTGCGCTGCCCAGCGGCTGCTGCTGCTAGCCGTTGCCTCTACGGCAACTGTTGCTGCTGCAGCAGCGGGCTAGGTGCAGCCGGTGCAGCCAGTGCAACGAACACGCCCTTGGACGTCTGGGGTCCCATGCGTGCCACTGATCATGAATTCATGATGGTCGTTTTCTTCCCAAGCCCCTGCTGCTCCACTTGTGTTAGCTTAATCTATCAAGTCTTGAGATAATGGTGCGTGTGACGGCAATGTCATGCACGATGTCCAGAAGCTCACCTCGAAACAGTGACTAGTGAGTGAGGAAAATGATGATTTTTTTTCTCAATATATCTCTCCTTCTACATCTGTCAAATGGAATGTTCTTTTCCGGGGGCAGCTGCCCCACGGTCCGTCAACAGGAACGCGACGACGTGTCCCTTGCCCCCACCGTACTAACGCCATCTCCATTGCCTCGCGCGCGCGCTCCCTCCGATCCACACCGTGACACGCCACGCCACGCCACTCGACGCGCGCACGCACCCTGCTGCTCTGAGCTCTTGCGCGCGGACGAGATGGCCGGCGCCGGCGACGACGACGGCGACATTATAGTTGGCGAAGCTGAGGGGACGACGAGGTGCAGGAGGACGATCCATGACTTCCTCGGCGAAGGCGAGGACGATGGCGAGGCCGCGTCATCGCCGCCGCCTTCTTCCCCGGAGACGCCGCCGTGGCTTCGGCTCCCGCGGTTCACCTGCGCCACGATCCGGTTCGGTAGGCTCGGCAGGAAGCGCGGCGGCGGCCGAAAGGAGGCCACGGAGGCGGAGGCCGCGTCGTCGGTGGGCTCCTCATCAGGTGCGCGTGGTATCTGTCTTCTCCATGACGTCCTGACAGACAAACAGGACATGGCTTCCACTAGCGTTGTTGATCCCGAGTGTTCGAGCCATTGCAGGATCGTCGAAGCAAGTGGAGGGAGCAAGCAGCACGAGGAGTGCGGCGGCGCAAACTGGCATGGGGCTGAGCATGCTGCTGCTCCTGGCCAGGACGTGCGTGGAGCTGAACAGGATGGCCGAGGTGCGCGCGCAGATGGAGGCGCTCCTCAAGGAGATCAGAGACGAGGCCAGCAGGGTGAAGCAGGGCGCCGCCGCGGGTCACGTCGTCGTCGCACCGGAGGCCTGCAACAACAATCTGCAGGCGTCGACGACGACGACCACCGCCTCGTCAAGCTGCGTCTCTGACATGTCCACGAACTGCCCTGAGGAGACCCGGCGCGGCGAGGGCGACAAGAGAGCGTCGGAAAACATCGAAGTGTGCGACGGAATGGACGCGCTGGAACTGGAAGCAGAGCTCGGGACACCAGAGCCTGACGAGCAGCGTCAACAAGCAGAAGCAGAGTGGTGGAAGTGCGACACTAACGATGAGCAAGAAACTCCTGAGGTACAGATATATACTTTTCACTTTTCAGCGCACAAACACATGGTGTCCGCAGCTTAAATGGCACGTTTTGAATTTGATTCGCTGATGTGCGGTGGCGTGTTTGCTTGCCTTAGTGCTCGATGCAGTCGTCGGACGACGAGTTCATCGAGCTGGAGGGAGGGCGTTTCGTCGGCGGCGGGGGAGAAAGCCATCCCGACAACAGCGGCGACGACGGCGGATGGTCGTCGAGGGAGCGGGAGGAAGGAGGGGTGTCGGCGATCGAGCTGGAGCGGCGGCTGCACGAGCTCCGACACCGGCGGGACAGGGAGCGGATCGTGGCGCTTGAGGCGGCGCTGCGGCGCGCGGAGCGGAGGCTGACGGAGAAGGAGATGGAGGCGCGGCTGTGGCAGGACACCGCCACGCTGGCGCTCGGGCAGCCGGCGCCGCGAGGCGGACAGTGACCTCGCGCTCGTCCTGGCTGCCTGTACAGCTAGCGTTCGTACGATGCTCGGTGATCTGTGGGGACTCGCGAGAAGCCGGTGTGGTGTTCCTAGTAGCATTTTGGTCCGCAGGCTGACAATGTACTCTTAACTCTGACAGAGTGTTACCATAACTTTTTTTGTTTCTTGTTTTTACTATACTCGATCACCCGGTTCCCTTTGAGAAATGGAAAACACGATCAGCCATTTTTTTTTTGGTTATTTCGGCAGAGATTTTGCTGTGCAAACAGAGAACGGCGGCGCGGCGCCCCAGCTGCACGGCGGGCGGGGGCGGAGGGAAAAAAAAAAGAGAGAGCCCAAAACGGTAGGCCGCAGCCCGCGGAGGTCACTCCTGAGGCCCATGCTTGTACGCGAAATCGTGCCCATTTCACGGCCCAATATGTGGCCGAATCCAGCTTCTAGATTATTCCTTGCGGCCTCGGTTCGCTTCCCACCTCTCTCTCTCTCTCTTCCGATCGGAGGAAGCGAAGAATCCATCCAACCCCTCGTTGTTCCTCTTCCCCCCTCTCTCTCTCAAGTCCCCACCCACCAGCCAACCACGAGCTCCTCCTCTTCTTCTTCTTCCTCCCGAAGAAACCAAGAGCGGGGGGTTCCGTTCTACTCTACTCCATCTCCACCCCACCTCCGCTGCCTCCCCGACTGCCGCAGGATCCACGGGCTTGTAGATTCCTCGGTAAGTCTCGGGTTCCTCGACTGCGGGCTCAATTTCGCACCCTCTTAGTCTTAATCCGGGGGCCAACCGAAAATTCGTAATCTTGTTAACTGTTTCTTGTCGTATGTACTCCTACAAACCTAGCCCTTTGCGTGCGCGAACTGCCAATTCATCTGTAGGCGCGGTAAAACCGTAAAAGATGTTTTTTTGTTGTTGTTACAGAAAGCCTGCTACGTAGGCCAGCAGCCTTACCACTGTATATTGCTGAAGTAAGGTGTTTAGTTTTTGTTCAAATTGCTCTGTTAGCCAGCCGAAACATGTATACCGTGGTAAACATCCTAACCAGTAAATATAGCTGAACTTTATATCATGCCACAAGAGTATTTTAACCTTAAAGTTTGCTTTGCGCCTTCACCCAGATGCATGGTTATCAATTCTACTAGGATTAAATGGCTGACTATACCGTGGCTATCTGTTTTTCTACCTCCACAATTGGTTGTCATTTGTCCATGAGCATTCAACAAACATGTTATCTCCTTAGTGTGGTGTAAATTCCTTGGTGTGATGTTACATCTTCTTAGCCTCAGCTAAGATGGATACAGACCAAGACTTATAAGTGTCTTTGCTTTCTTGGTTGTCAAGTTGACCATAACTTCACACGTGTGAGTGCAATTATTTTTGTAGCTGTGATTTATGTTCGAGATTTCGAGCGTGTACTTTTGTATGTCTGCCTTGTCTGCATCGTTTAAGTTGTATTTTCTTTGTTTCTCATATTCTAGGGAGCAGAAAGGGTTGACCTTCATATTGGAAACAATGGTAAGTCCTTTATCTGAAAAATATGATTTTTCTTTTCCTTACCATTTTTTCAACAATCCAACTCATAGGTCGAGAATTTCTCTTCATGAAGTCATATGTATTGCTTCTCCCACTTGGAAGTAGATGATAGCACTGGATTGTCAAACAATGTCAATTTAGATCCCCAAAATTCTTCCATGATGCTTACTGCAATTGCTTGACCAATACCGATCCCCAAAATTCTTCCATGATGCTTTCTGCAATTGCTTGACCAATACAGTAGCTTTTGATTTTGGGCCTGAACCAAGCTACGGTTTCTTTTATGTATCATGTATGTTTTTTATGCTCAAAACTAGATAAGTTGCCGTGAGCTGTCTTGTGCCTTGTTTCTTTTCATCAGGAGCTGTTACTTTTTACATATGTTGCTGAGCCACACTGCTGTGTGCTCAATCCTTATACATTTCTTCATGGTGAATAGTACTTCGAAGGTTATGGCTACCGTGGAAGCACTTTCGAGCAGACGTATCGCTGCTACCCTGCATCTTTCATTGATAAGGTTTGTAAATCTTCTTCAAATGTGGTCCATCTTTTCTATTTGAATATGCTTTTCCATGTCATGGCTTACCCTGTTTCATGGGACATATGACGAATGGGGTAGTTGCCTGTTACAGAATGAGATACTGTAGTCATTTATTTTATTCCATTCTCCATTGCTTTTGTCCCCCTTTGCATCTGAATCATATTCCATATATTGGGTTGTAATGCCTAGTTTTATTCGATTGTTGAATGAGGAACTTTCTCTTTTCTTATTAACATAATTGTGAATTGAATCAAGTAAATTATCTTTCTATCAGTAATAACTAACTGAGCTTTAGTAGTGACTTGTTGACATGACTCTTGCCTTGGTAAGAATGTTACCAAATTACTTTAAGTTTGTAATTTTATGATTTTCTAGAATATGACACCGCAGTAAATTCTACCAACATCTAATGCTACAATAAGTTTCAAGATAACATTTTTAGTTTTCATTTTTTGTAATAAACTATAAGAGATATCTTTTATCTTTTTGCAGCCACAACTTGAAGCCGGTGACAAAAGTATGTCCTCTGTTCACTGAGTTCTGAGTTCAGTCTTCGGTATCTATTTTGTTTGGTGTTAGAAATTTACTTGATTATTACTTTGCTTTGTTTCAGTTATTATGCCACCGTCGGCTCTGGATCGTCTTGGTAAGTTGACGCATTTACTACTTCACTTCATCTTGCATTATTTAGCAATTTTTCCCACACTCATTTGACAATAATTCCCAGTTCTCAAAGTTGTGTCTGGTTTCTCTGCAGCATCTCTGCATATTGAATATCCTATGCTTTTTGAAATCCACAATGCGGCAGCAGAACGGACTTCACATTGTGGTGTTCTGGAATTCATTGCAGAGGAAGGCATGATCTACATGCCATATTGGGTATGTTGAGATCTAGGATGCCATATTGAACTTCTCTGGATATCATCTTGTTAATAAAGCTAACTTTATGTACTCATCATCAGATGATGCAAAATCTTCTTTTGCAAGAGGGAGATATGGTGTTCATAAAAAATGCCAATCTCCCCAAGGGTACATATGTCAAGTTGCAGCCTCATACAACAGACTTCTTAGATATATCAAACCCCAAAGCAATGTTAGTATTTTTTTATTAACTATTTCTTCTCCTAGTTGAGTATCTGTTTATCCTTCTCTCTATATGATTGTTGTATTGTGTGACTAGAGTTACATGGTATGAGTAGTGAGTAATGCAAGTATGAAATCCCTGAAGAACACTAATGACCTGTTTGTGTCATTCTTGCAGCTTGGAGAAAACTTTGCGGAACTTTTCTTGTCTAACTACAGGTGACAGCATTATGGTAGCGTACAATAACAAGAAGTACTACATTGATATAGTGGAGACAAAACCTTCCAATGCTATAAGTATTATTGAGACTGATTGTGAGGTTGACTTTGCTCCACCACTTGACTATAAAGAACCTGAGCCGGTAAAACCTGCTGTTCCTGCAGACAAAGAGCCTACTACCGGTAAAGCCATATACATCACTGGACGTGATTAATCTTCTTCCTGCTTTTTATTCTGCAAGTTTTGGACAAGAAACACTGGCCCTCCAATTCTTTTGCGGTTGTTTTTGCAGAGGCTCCAGCTGAAGAAGAACCAAAGTTCATTCCCTTCACTGGTTCAGGAAGGCGTCTGGATGGGAAGGCTTCTAAAGATAAAGATGTGCTGGCCTCATCCCCTGCAAAGAGACAAGCTAATGCGACCAATAGTGTGCAGCCCTCCACTACCACGTCACAGGGCAGTTCGTCACGTAAGGCCACAGGAAAGCTTGTCTTCGGCTCCGGCGGAAGTCGAGCCGATAAGGTTGGTATTTTTGCAGCATATGCGTCTTGTAGTCCAGGGAATCCAATGATGAACTGCATTATTTGGGCTTGTTTGGGTAGGCAAAGATGCATGGAACAACTGCTTTAGGCTTGTTTAGTTTGAAGGGTGTTGGAGGATTGGAGGGGGTTGACAGGGATTTAGTCCCCTAAGAGTCAAAATCCCCCTCAATCCTCTTGGGGGCTTGTTTGGAAAGAAGTAGATTCAAGTGGAATTGGTGTGTGTGTGTGGGGGGGGGGGGTGGGGGGTGGGGACTGAGTCTAAATTTCACCTTCAACTCCTTAGGCTTTAGCTTTGTTGTGCTAACATTTTGTCCACCAATTTTTAGGCACCCGAGAAGGAAGCAAAGGAAGAACCAAAGAAAGAAGAACCAAAATTCTCAGCATTTACAGGAAAGAAGTACTCACTGAAGGGCTGAATAAATTGCAGTAATGTACTATCAGTATTTTCAGCGATAGACATGACCAAAGGACTGATTAATTAGGCTTGTTCTGTGGGATGGGCATCCTTGGTTGGGTGCTTGGGTTAGTGGCATCTTAAAAAAGTTGAACGTTTCTTTTGTGGGAATTGTGATCCTTTCTCAGGCGCTGCGGAGTGACCGATACATAAAATATTCATGTCTGTTTATCGATTTTTTTTTTTCTGAACTAACATGTACATATCACCGTCTTCTGTCATTTGCCTCACCAAATCGGCTGTCATTTGCCTCACCAAATCGGGTTGTGAAATTTAGTGATTTTTTCTTTTTCATCAGAAATACATGAACTTGTGTACTTTTAAAGGAAAAGAAATAAAAAAAGTTTGGCAAAAGAGGAACATACTCTGTCCCGTAAGAGTGCAATCCAATTTAGTTTAAAGCCGTAGTTTGATTAATCGTGAAGTATTCGCGGGTGAATGTATCGTTAGGATGTTTAAGGATTCCAATTTAGTTTAAAGCCGTAGTTTGATTAATCGTGAAGTATTCGCGGGTGAATGTATCGTTAAGTTGTTTAAGGAAAATGATACAGATGTATTTGGCTACAAAATACATTACTTCAGATATTGTTATCATATATTGTTACTCCTGCATCGTGGATTGCCTTTTGTATTACCTAAAAAGCCCATACGTAGCTCCGAGCATGCCCAACGCAGGTGCCCCAATGGTAGCCTGAGCAGATGCCATCTGGCCAAAAATCGAGGGCTCTAGACTTGTCAGGGTGGCCTGCAGAAGTCGCATTGGCTTCATGAGAGAGAAAGAGGGGAGATGAGGGATTTGTGTGCGATAGCATCAGAACCAAGATGCTATGCATGTATGTTTGGGTTGGAAGAACAGTCGCCTGAATTTTTTTGTCCAACGTGTAGCACTCATGCCACCGTTTTTGCCAGGTCGCCTTGGGCTTGCCCTTTGCCCAATGGGGGGCTCTTAGGTTAGCTCATAAGTTTTTTATTCTTTGAATTGTACAATCTGCAAGTGCTTGGCGCTCCGCCACGTGACTAGCTCACTCTTCTCCTGATGCAGATTTCTCTCCTGTGCACCCCTCTGTTAAATATTGTGCCGCTTAGCCGGCTGCTGGCGCGGACCGCTGGAGGAGGCCTAACAAGCTTTGGCCCTCCAGAGTTGTCAGATAGAACGTCAATGTCATAACAGAGGTGGTTCAGGCTACATAGTGCATGATTGATTTGTCTATTGCAACTCATAGGTTGCTAAAAAAAGTGAAAAAAAAACAGCTCACATTATTGAAAAAACAATAAACTCCTTTTCCTCCATCTTGTTCCAGTCGCTTGCCGGGCTCCTTACCCGGCGAACTGCTTCGCTTTCAGTTTCTTTTGTCCTTGCCCGCTAGCCTTTTTCTTGCTCTTGCTCGTTGTCTTCTCCCTGTTCAGGCGATGCACCATCGGCATCTCCCGTCTGGTTGAGTACGCGGGTGGATGGAAGGATTTGCTCGCCATCGCCGTGGGCGTTGCACGACACGAGCAGACGGTTCTAGCCGCGGCAGCTGCCCCACCTTCAAGTCTCATGTCTTTTAACACGAGCAAGCGGCTCGGTTGCTGTTCGCTCCACGGCTGGATCATGCCCATCTTTACTCGTCTGGTTTAATGTCTTTTTGTTGACATAGATCTGTGTCAGTTTCCTCAAACATCCTAACGATATCGATATGTTTGGCAGTGAATACTGCACGATTGGTGCCATGCTGGTGCTATCATCAATTCAAGGTCAAATTATGGAACCACAAAGCAAACAATGAAACACAAGCGAAAGGCATGAGATCGGAAGGATGTAGGACATATTTATATATGCTGCAGCTCGAGTGTGCGAATCGTGTGGGCTGTACCATGCAGTGTCTAGCAGTCAGTGTGTTTTTTTGGCCCTGACCAGTTAGTTTTCTTTTGAAAAAAATTGACCGGTTAGTTTTGTCACGGTGACCGTGCCACCCACCGACGCAAATGATGTGAGCACTCTCACGGCTAACGGCTTGCCGCCGGCTCTAATCGAGGCTGATGACTGACGAGACACGTGATGCGCCCGTTATGATCGAGCTGAGTAAGTGGATTGTGAAAACAAGGACGGCCTTTAATTTTGTTATTTCTATGCAAGACCCAGACTGACCCGTAGCTCCAGTCTTCCAGAGTTGTTTCATAGAAATTGAGTGTCATAACAGGTGATTTATGCTAAGTCAGTTATATAGCAATATCAGTGACTTGTCGTTTGCAACTCACAAGCTGCTACAAAGAAGTAAAAAAGTAAAATAAAAAACCAGCTCTTATTGCTGAAAAAAGCAATAAACTCTCCAACATGTTTCTTTACCATCTCTGATTTATCATATAATATATATATATATATATATACCTATCCATGGTGCGCAGTAAAAGGAAGGCCATCCGGCTCACGTCGCGTTTTTTACCGGACGCGTGCCTCCCGCGCCGTGCTGGCATCAATCGGGCCATCGCGCTGCTCCGCGGGAGAAAAGGGCTGCTCCACGGGAGAAAAGGGACCAAGGAATGCTCCCCTCATGTCGACGTTGGGTTGGTCGCGTTATGTCAACGCACCGCCTGGCCTGGCGATTGCCTCCGTGTCATTGTTAGCCGATGAAAAAAATCGCCGCAACCCGATTTCACCTCACCTCGCCTCGCGGTCGTCGCTGCCGTCGGTTGCGCTCGCCAGGCCTTCGTCTGGCCGCGTCCGCCTTCCGCCAACGAAGTCGTCATTGCCTGCAAATGGCCCGCTCCATCGCCGCCGGTCGTGCTCGCCGGCCCTCTCCGCCACTGCCGGCGCAGCACGCGCGGGCGCTTTTCCCCGCGGCGCCGCGGGCGTTATGGGCTCTCTCGCTGCACCCCCGCATGGCTCGCGCCACCTTGCCGTTTCTCCCTAATCCTTGCTGCGCCTCTCAGTTTCCTGATGCACCGTCGCCGGAATCTTGCCCAATCGGCCTTCAGCCTGTGAAGATTGCGAATTGGCGGCAACATCGCCTCCGACCCCTCCCTTCTGTCCATCAATCGGCTCCTGGCCAGGTAGCCTTCGTCAGGCCACGGCCGGCTGCCGCGTGAGGTTCCGGCTTCACAGATGCTCAGATAGATGCGGACGCAGGTATGCCATATAGATGTACCCGTGTCGGAGTGCCATTGTTGCTGGTGTAGTTGCTGCTGCTCAGCTGGTGGCCTCTGAAAAATAGAGGCCGCAACCAAGCAGTGACTTTTGCATTGCCGTTTGTACTTCACGTCTTAGCAGAGGCGGGCCGCCGGGCCGTCATCTCTAAGTAGCAGGCATTTTTGTCTTGGATAATTGGATGCATGAATGCATCTGACCTGTCTGATTGAACTTTGGTTAGTGAATGCCAACACTACTATCTCCTCTCTGTTTCTTCAAGTTGTTTATTAAACTGGTCTAATTCATAGTGCGAGGGGCTCCAACTGATTCATGGATAACGGCCTTCCTATTGTACCTGTACGTTGTGTAGCTGTTTGCATATATTACATATTATTTCTTTATACACACCTTCGTTTACCCCCCAACTGATTTTATGCCATTTCCAATTTCCATACTTCTGCATCATTCCTTCGTCTTCTCTACTTTGTTTATTATGTTCATAAGATTAAGCTACTGAGCTGTTGTGCCAAATATCACAGGCAACCATAGGTGCAGGCCAACCGAAAGCTGGAGTGAGAAGTGAGTGATTCGAGGAGAAATATGTATGTTTAACTCCTTTCATTCATTAGTATTTGATAACTTTTATTTAAATTACCCTATGTGATATCTCCCCGCACAAATGTGAATGGCATGATCAATCTGCACATTCAATGAGTATGTTTACCTGAAATCTAACCTTGGATCTTATTCACATTGTTCTCACAAAATAAACCTTATGTAGGCTCTATTTCGTTCTCATTGGCCCTATGTATACAAATCCCTTGATCCCAAATTGCTGTCATTTAGAAAGCATCTTCGAACATAGTAGCTGCATTAGTTTACAAAATATAAAAATCAATAATATGCAGGAGACTTGCCCCACCTCTATAACCTCCACCTAACATCAATGTTTTTTATGCATTAGCCTTCTCTTATTATTTGCACCATGACCATTACTTCCAGTTAACAGTGCTCCTTTTTTTCTTTCAATATGCTGACGCATCTTTCTCCATGGATTGCTAAAATTTTGAGTCGCGAAAAGAAGCAGTTTCAAAGGTTTAGGTATGAAGCTGAGTGAAGTGTAATGTACTGACTAAAAAAATGCAATTTGGTAACTCCATTTTCAAACATGGCTTTACAAGGAGGCAAGACAGTGCTCGAGGTCCTGCACAAGCCACTAAGCCAAGGTACCTTCCTACTCATAATATATAGATAAAAAAATCATGACTTACCTGATTTAGTTTACATGGGTGATGTATTAATATTGGTCCAACCCTTTGTAAATATCACTTAGAGGTCCAAGAACAACCCACAGGGTTTAGGAAAAGAAAGTGCCTTATATTAGAGTAAATTTTGTTCTTCCATGATGTCATGACAGAGCGCCGCTGCTTCTGTTTGTTCATCGGGCCACAAGAGCGCTCAAGGTTTATATCCTACTGTACTTAGCAAAATTGATGATCGCAAATCAAATATTGATGAGCTGTATTATTAGGTATGTCAATCAGGAAGACTCTTTCTTAACCTCTTATTTACAATACATGAATTTCTTTTCCCATTTCAGAGTTCAGGAGGTTAATGTTGGAACTGACCTCGGTCATGTGTAATTGGGCCATCAAGCCCAATCCTAATCCTACACTACTCCCTATTAGTTGCCTTTGATTGGAAGGCAAACAAGCCCACTTAGGACCCGGCCCCATGTCTACAGCACTATATATAACTAAGGGGAAACCCTCTAGGTTTCCTGAATCTGAGTTAATCTCGTGTTAATCACGAGTTAGCCTATAGGGCTCGTTAGAACCCTAATCCTATCAATCACTAAGGGTGCTGGAAGGCGTGGAAGCTCGGTGTCCCTCATCTACATCAACATCCGGGCGTTCTGCTACGTCTACTTCCTCTACGGCTCTACGGAATCTACATCTCGTTAGTCATCCACAAAAAGGGATGAATCTGAATGGTAAGTCCTAAGTTTTCACCAAATCCGTATAAAATCTAAGTGCTAGGTGTGGTCTATGTTAGACTAGATGATCCTGTCAGTTTTATGCTCTAAGTTAAGATCAGTAAAATTAATCTAACAATTGGTATCAGAGCCTAGATCTAGTTCTACTAGATCCACTAGCAAAAACCCTAAGTTTATGGTTCGGTTTATGCCTAATAGAGGAAATTAGTCATGCTAAGTCAAGTTTTATTAGATCAGGGAATCATAAGATAAGATCAATCAAGTTTAGCTAAGTTCCTTCATATTCATGCCTAGATCTACTAGTTCAGTGATGCTTCTAGATCAATTTCATGTTTTTAGGCTCGGATCTAAGAATTAGGGTCAGTTAAGCTTCATTCATTCATGCTTTTAAGATTAGATCAGTATGATGTTAGCCAACACAACCCTTTTACCAAACAAATCTCACCCGAAACCCAACTCAGATCCAAATAAGAAACCCAAACCCTAAGCTCAGGACCTACCTGGTCATGGCGGCCACGCGTGGCAGTGATGCTGTGCACGTGACCGCCGTCTTCAGTTCCGGCGAGCCTTGGCAGTTGAGCACGCTACCGTGACATCAGTAAGTCATGGTGCGGCTAGTAGCCTTGGCTGTGCGTGCACCTCCTGGCCGCGTGCTTGCCTACCGCCGTCGCCGGTCACGAGCCACCGCCGCCGTGGAGCACCAACGGAGCCCCTCGATGGGCCGCGCGCACATGCGCACGCGGCGCCGCAGAGGAGGCCCGTGGAGCTCCGGCGAGGAGGCTCCCGGGCGTGCGGAGGTTGCTGGCCACCGGATCTTGGCCCTCTCTCGCCGGATCTTGGGAAGAGTAGAGGTCGCCAGAGCTGGGGAGAAGAGGAAAGAGAGAGGCCGTGAGTGGCGGCGCATGGCGTCGTCGCCGGCCAAGAAAGAGCGGTGGTGGCGGCGTTGTGCGGCGGCGCACATCGCCGGCTGCAGCCGCGGCTGCTGCGGCTTGAGAAGGGGAGGAAGAAAGGCGGCGGCAGCGCATGGTGGCTCGCGCCATTCGCCGGCCGCCGCAATGGCTGCTCGCTCGGGACAGGGGAGAAGAAAATGAAACCCTAGGGTTTCCTATGCTGCGTCGAGCCGGCTTTTATACCGGCCGATTTCTGCGGTGAGCCGTCCGATCTCGACGGACGGTCGAGATCGCTGGGCGCAGGGCAGGCGAGGCGTAGAGCTAGGCCGATTTTCGGCCGGCCCATTTTCGTCCGCCCCTAGGCTCTTAGCCCAATAAGTCTAAGCCGATCGAGCCGAGCCGTGCTGCCGCTGAGTCGAGCCGCGCGTGAACTGAGCTGAGCCGCAACGAACCGAGCCGATCAGTCGAGCCTTAACCACAAATAAGCCAAACTAAGCTAAGCCGCGAGCCGAGCCACTAAACCTAGCCGAGCCGCCATAGAGCCGGGGTATGCGTTGCGGCTACTGGGCCTCCCTGGGCCGCGCTGCTGCGCCTCGAGCTCGGCTGCCTTAATGGACCGAGTTGGGCAAGAGAAAATTAAGGGCAAGCTGCGCGTTTTATGGGCCTTTGCGGGCCATTTTCAGATCTGGGCTAAATTTAATTTTCGCCCTTTTCTTTTAAGTTATTTCAGTATCATTCATTTTGAGCTCCATTAGTAATTCCCTGTTTTAAGTTAAGTAATAATTAAGTACTATTGTAAGATTAGTTTTGCTGCGAATTTTATAAGTGAATTTAAGTTTATTTTTAGTAAAATTTCTAATGATTTTCTAATTATTAATTGGAAAATTATTCTAAGCTTAAGTTTAAGGAATTATTTTAAGGTAAATTCTCAGTAATTATTTTGTAGCAATATTTATTTTGCTATATTTTAAGCTTCCGCTGTCATCTTGAGACTAATTAAGTTTTATTAGTATTTAATTTTCTAAATTCAATTAGAGAAACAGTTAGATTTGTATGAGCATAGTAATTTAAGGTATAGGCTTAAGATTAATTTAGCTATTTAGTTGAGCTAATATTTTGGGCAATTTTCTTATGTACACAGTACATATTTCATGAGTTTATTATGTTTTATAGAACTATGAGTTCTTAATTATTCAAGTTCTTTGGCAAATTTTGAATTTAAGAATCTTCTCCCTACATTTTTTTTAAACATGGTTGGGTTTTATTCTATGCCCATAAAGATTATTTTTTCCCACCATGTTTAGGTTTAAGATTAAATGATATTTGAATTGTATTTCAAATATTTTCACTAAGAATATTCAGTATTGATCTATTCAGTCTTAGTTATTCAGCAGTAGTTATTTATGGTGCGATTCATTTTACCATTAAGTACATTTTCTAAGTTTAAGGTGCAAGGTCAAAATACTTTTGTCTTTGCATATTGTTTTAAATAAGTAAGAATTACGAATAAGATTCGAATTGATTTTACCTAAGTTGAGCTCAAACTTTGCATTATTCATTTTCAAATAAGTTAAGCTAAAAATTCCCCTTCCACCAAGTGCACTCAGATGCCTCTATTTGAATGGAACCACCGAGAAGTTCATTTAGAGTACACTTGTAATTAAATCTGACCACCGCGTTTTAATTATGAGTTTAAGATAAGTTTCGCTTGTTTTCCCCACCGGTGATGCAAGTTGTTACTTATCGCGTGAATTTGATCAGACCACCGTAGGGTTAAATTCATGCCCCCTTTATGTGCATCTTATTGTACTACTACGGAGACATGTTTATGAATTTTCAGTAGATTATACAAAGTTTTGAGCATCATTGAGCATTGTAATGGCACAAACTTCCCTAGTTGGAATAAGTATGTGCTAGGCATTCTCAAGACCTCGGATCTTGATTATGTGCTAAGTGAGGATAAGCCAACTGCTCCGGCGGTTGGAACTTAGAATTATGTTGGTAAGATAAGTGAGTACAACTCAAAGTTAGATAAATGGGAGAAATCCACTTATGGGCCAAGATGGTCAAACCATCATTGAGGCCTTGAGAAATCCTTTGCCTACTACGATTAGAGGTAAGGAATTATCAGTTAAGGACTCTTTGTACTCAGT
The DNA here is from genome assembly GCA_015342445.1 of Digitaria exilis. Lineage (NCBI taxonomy): Eukaryota > Viridiplantae > Streptophyta > Magnoliopsida > Poales > Poaceae > Digitaria > Digitaria exilis. Next base: position 1,635,385 of record JACEFO010000036.1, read on the forward strand.
TGAGGAAATGTATAAACATAAGTTAGCAAATTTGATCCTCACAGAATTAACAACCTCACGTTACAATGATTAAGGTGTATTGAGCGTACACGAGCATGGTCAACATAGCTCACGGGTTGAAAGTGCTTGGGATATATATCTCTCTCTCAAGGGTTATATGCATGCTCAAGTTATATGCAACTTTTGCAAATAAGTCAACCACATGCAAGAGCAATACCCCAGATTATTACATAATTAAGTTGTCTCATAAGTTTTCATTAAGTTTATTTGCTCCCACTATTTTGGTGGAACAACTCAGGTGCACTTGCACATTTTGAACCTCCTCCAGGTTTTTCATAGACTTTAAAGGAGGAGAGCTCAAGGGAGCATAGTCTAAAGACTTCGTCAAAGGCAAGACTCTGGGTTTTCGTATTACAATTAAGTCATTTGCTTTAGCTTAATTTCAAGATGATGATGTACCTTAGATTCAGAAAGAATATATTTGTACTTTGTGATAAGAAAGCATTGACATTTGTGTTCTCTATAAGTAATAATATATCATCAAGTTTGTTTATTGTTTATTATTATATATTGTCTTTGACCATTATTTAAGTTAAACAAGTTGAGAAGTGATGAGACCTTGTCGAATATGTGGCATACTCACGTTTAGACCACAAATTCGAGGGGGAGAATTGAATGTCTCATCAGTTTAGAGTTGACACTCTTGTTGCTCTTGTCAATTGAGAATTGAACTGAGGACTACTCAGAGATATTCTCAAATATTCTCTCCATAAGATTTCATTGTCCATAAGTTTTTAAGGGCTTAAATTAAGAATAAGAGCAACTTTATCATGCTAGACATGATTATTCAATTACCATTGTGATAGGACTAACACTCCACAAACACCAATTGTCTCAAATAAGTGTGAATTTTATTCTTTATGCTGGCCACCGCTGGGTATGGGATAATCTTCACTGGTTCTGTTGTTCTATCCATTTCTGGCCACCGCCGTTTGTGGATTAGTTCAATTGAAATCTGAGATGATTGAAGTATGGTTGTGTTCATGATTCTTGGCCACCGCTGTTTTATGAACATTTAATCAGAGCTTTGCTACTCTAGTTCATTTTCTGGCCACAGCTGATGTGGGCTAGGATAGCAAGGAAAGTTGATCAGTGGTATAGAAAATGTCGTGCCAAAGATAAATAAGTTAAAGAGCTACCATTGTAAATTATTTTAGATAAGCTTATGGGCCGACACTTTTAACATTCTGATTGTTCAGAATTCAATGGAAGCTCACTAACAAGTAAGGAAATGGGGGAGAATAAAATCTTGATGAGATATAGGATAAGTTTCCTTATATTGATGATTTAAGAGATATATATGATTTCGTCATATACATCGTGCCATAAGTATTCTTCCATTCTTTACCCCACTCTGTCAAGGATTGACATTAGTTGTCTAACCATAACAGAGATATGAAATGTTTTAAGAGATAAGATAAGTATTGGGCACAAAAGTAAAAGCCTCATTCATTTTATGTTTATAATGAAGAGGTTATAATGGAGTATGTGAACTTTAAATATAAGTATAGTTCTTTCCATAGCAATTTTCTGATGGAGTCAAAGCAGTAGGCTATAATGGGTCTACAAGTCTTGATAGTGATTCCAAAAGAATCTAAGATGCTAAGTTCATAACTCACAATAAGTATGCATCATGGGCAACTGTGATTCATTTGTAAAGTCAAGGTGGATTAAATTGTTATCCTGATACTCTAAGGTGAATGATCTCTCCATAAGCTAAAAGAAATCAGTATGCATTCCAAGAAAAGGAGAAATATGTTCATCATATCTTTAGACACATCTTGTGTATGTTTCCCTAAGTTCTGGGGGAGCATGACACTTAGATGGGACCTAAATGAGTATTGGGATTGTCACTGAAAAGCAAAAGTTGAGAGAAGTTTTGAAGTGACAAAATGAGAATGCATATACACAATTATGCCTGTTTTGTTTGCGTGATATAGCAAATTTCTGATAAGTACAAAGTTAAGAATAAGATAAAAAGGAAGACGTTCCAAAAGTTTCTACTGAAGCTGTATGCTAAGGCATATGAGAAATTGACTTATCATAACAAGCCGGAATGCTTGACATTATTAGTCTTAGTCCAGAGGAGGTCCGCTGGAAAGGTGTTTTAAAGACTACAACACCGAATAACATGCTTATTTAATTAAGTTCTATTCAGATAAGATTTTGTAATAGTGCGTGGATATAAATGTGCACAATTAAGTTTTGTATCCTTCACACTTGTAGATATGAGCGATTCTGCAGAAAGCTCTAAAACAAGATTAACATTATTAATGCTGATTTTGTATGGCATGTTTTAATTCAGGCAGGCATATAAGATATGTTCCGGTATAATTATGTTTGCATTGATTAAATTCAATGTCGCTGTATTTGATTACAGTATTCCTTTCAAGTAATGACATATAGTTGATGGTGTCAAGCCGATTGACAAATATATTGTTATAAAAGAAGGGTCCCAGGATCAAGTCATTTTAATGCATTAAGAAAATAGCTAGCAATGTGACTAATTCAGGATTTTATCTCTTATCCTATTTTCGCGAAATTAGTATGGATTTGATGATTAACCTGAAATGTGATTCTGGATGAGGCCGAATAAATAAACTCCCAAATAAGTTAATAAGTGTTCTATCAAGATACTATAGGGCTTTAGTTACTGATGTCCCGGTATGGCTGTAGTCCCTGCCGATGACTCATTCGCTAGGTGTTGCTATGGTGTTGAGTGTGGACATAAGACGAACATAAGCTTAAGTTTTAAGATTAAGATTGTTCGATTAAGAGGGAGACTATTGATATGTGTGTATCCACCTGCACAAGATCAATATAACAAAATTATAAAGAATAAGTCGTTGACCTTCGGTCATGGGGAGAATGTTGGAATTGACCTCGGTCATGTGTAATTGGGCCATCAAGCCCAATCCTAATCCTACACTACTCCCTATTAGTTGCCTTTGATTGGAAGGCAAACAAGCCCACTTAGGACCCGGTCCCATGTCTACAGCACTATATATAACTAAGGGGAAACCCTCTAGGTTTCCTGAATCTGAGTTAATCTCGTGTTAATCACGAGTTAGCCTATAGGGCTCGTTAGAACCCTAATCCTATCAATCACTAAGGGTGCTGGAAGGCGTGGAAGCTCGGTGTCCCTCATCTACATCAACATCCGGGCGTTCTGCTACGTCTACTTCCTCTACGGCTCTACGGAATCTACATCTCGTTAGTCATCCACAAAAAGGGATGAATCTGAATGGTAAGTCCTAAGTTTTCACCAAATCCGTATAAGATCTAAGTGCTAGGTGTGGTCTATGTTAGACTAGATGATCCTGTCAGTTTTATGCTCTAAGTTAAGATCAGTAAAATTAATCTAACAGTTAACAATATCTAATATTCAATCAAGCCTACTGGCAGATATGCTGACTTCACCCAGATAGCAAGTCCACAGATCTTCTGAACTTGCAAGAGTATGCAAGCGTACTATTAATTTTTGGTGATTTCCATTATATGACTTGACACACATTTTCAAAACCTGCGGAATTGTTTGCTCAGTGCCTTACATGTGAGAAGTTTCTGTTGGCTACCCTTTGATCAGATAAAGAGAGTGTCATCACAGTCAGCTAAAGAAAGTGTGATCAGAGTATAACAGAGTGTTATTTATTCCAAAAAATAATTTGATATTTTTAGAATCTTCTACAGGTTGCCTGCCAATGAATTTGTGCCTACAGTTTAATCATCTTTTCCATGACTACCTTATATGTATTATGTAGAGATTTAACATACTAAATGGTTTCTTCAATTTCAGTAGAGGATTCCAATCTTTTCATGTCCTTGTTTTACAAATTCCCAAGTCCATATGAAGTTATCTGAAGGATAGTACCTTCAATTATGTAGATATGATCTCACATGATAAGATATATCAATACACTGAGCTTCCTATAATAATGACCCTCCCAATTCAAGGCACCAATCTTTTAATCAATAATTTGCCATGCAACTAAGCAATCAAAATGCAATTTTCTGTGCTGCATTAAATTTGTTTCCAAAGATTTTTTTATACCTTACCCTAGCCATTGTCTAATCACTAAGATATAAATTCAACATACTTATTATGAGTACGTTCATAGCTTACTTCATCATTATATTTGATACAGCCTATTTCTTTTCTAAAGTTAGATGGCTGATTTGCCATGTGAGGTTTCAGTTGAGAGTCAACTCGGGCCTTTGCTGGGAGGTGGTGTATTTCAAGATTAGTTTCTAAAACGGGATTACATTAAAATATTGTTGTACACAACTATTGCATCGTTCGCTGCTCAAAATACTGCATGCCCTCAACAGGCATGGGCGCGAACTGAGCTCTAGCTCAGCTGGCAAGGTTCCTTGTGGTGGAACCAGCCCACCAGGGTTCGAGTCCTCGACTCGGCACTGGTGCTCGCATTTTCTTGGATTTATTCCAGGATCTAACCGGCGCTATTCTTTCAGTGGTAGGCGACGTGCCCGTCGATAGCGTGGCGTCTGTGGCGACTTCGTCAATTTGGAGGATTTGCCGGCCAGTCTTTCGAAGGTGCTCATAGGGGGTAGGGTTGCGTGCGTATGTTTGTAGGGGCAAGTGTGCGTGCGTGTATGTGAGCGTCTGCGTCTGTACTATGTGATTCGAAAAAAAAACAGGCATTGGCGCGGCGAAGCGCACCTATCATCCTAGTTGTTCATGTCGTTCCGGAGAATTTCGGGCCAGGGGCTAGGCCTTATTTGCGTAGGCTTTCAGCTTTTTTAGGCGAACATTTTGTCCACCGATTTCTACGCACCTGAGAAGGAAGCAAAGGAAGAACCAAAGATAGGATAACTAAATTCTAGCATTTAGAGCATCTCAAATAGTGTCCAATAAAATATCCTAATACTTAGTTTTGGAACTAAAAATAAAAAACAAAGCTCCAACGGTTATCTAATCTTATTGAGTTGCATGTTCCAACCAATTTAACCCAAAAGCTTAAGCTGATAGGAAAAGGTGAGCAATTCGCTTATACTCCAACACTCCCCCTCACGTGCAGGCTCCCTTAGGCCGCATACGTGGATATTGGAGTGGGCTGCAATTATTTTATTTAATCGCGCCCGCCAGGATTCGAACTTGCGACCTCTGGCTCTGATACCATATTGAGTTACATGCTCCAACTAATTTAACCCAAAAGCTTAAGCTGATAGGAAAAGGTGGTCAATTCACTTATACTCCAACAAATCTAGTTACTAAATTTTCAACATGCCCAAAATAAATCCATCTGGAGTTAACTTTGCCCCACCTTCTGAGCTCCCAATACTACAGACCAACTTTGGGAACTGTTGGGTGGAGGGTCACAATAATTTGATAAAAAGTCCCAAAATTAGATTTTTAGCATTTTATTTTTCAGATACCCTTGGAGATGCTCTTACGGGAAAGAAATACTCACTGAAGGACTGAATAAATATGCAGTAATGTACTATCAGTATCTCTAGGGACAGACATGACCAGAGAGAAGAGATCAAGGTCTGTTTGATATGCTTGTTCCGTGGGATGGGCATCCTTGGTTGGGTTTAGTGGCATCTTAAAAGAAAGTTTAATGTTTGTTTTGTGGGAATTGTGATCCTTTCCCAGCCGCAGTGGAGCGACTGGTATACAAAGCTATTCATGTCTGTTTATGGATCCACCTAACTCAGCCGGGTTGCGAAATGTACTGATTTTTTTTCTTTTTCTTCAGAAATACATGGACCTGCCTGAATAGAGTCAAAATATGTCCCACGAGGAGTGCAATTCTAGTTTAGCTTCACTCTTTCGTGGGTTTTAATTTTTTAGAATTACACCATGAAAGGAGTATATATTTAACAACAAAAGAGTCAAATATAAAAACATAAATTTGAATATAAGAAAATATAAGAACTTGAAAAGCAAAAAGGAAAGCATGTCTCAACCATGTTGTTTGACACTTGCGAAGCTAGGATCAGAGATATTTGAAGAGTCACCATCACATATGGAACAACAAAAATGAAGAGATACACATCACAGATCTGGAACATTATGTAGCTGCAATCTCATTAGAACCCGACCACAATATCATAAAAGAAATTAAGAAATAAAAATATTTTGAAAATCAAAAGCCTGAGCAAATTGTTACAATATTTGCTATCTGATTAGAAGTGATATTATTTTAAAATCAAGAAGTCTTCATCTGGTTGGTTTGATATTTATTGAATGATCAAGAAACTTAAATATTCTGAAAACCAACGGCTTAAAGAAGGCTGATCCGAAACATGATGATGCCACGGCCTGTGTAGGATGATACATCAGTTTCCTCCAACGTCACAGTGGCTAATAAGTTTCTACTGTGTTTTTTTGTTCGTCACCTTAAACAACTTTCGGTGTTTCTCGGCAGCATTATGGTCTACTCTGTGCTTATGTCGCCTGAGAATGAAGGCACAACATAGCTAGAATGTATTTATGCGACTAGCTGGGTGATCTTCTCTGTACTGCACCATGCAGAGATTGTGAACAGTCAGTTTGCTCACGGCAATCTCGCGATTCTACTGTTTACCAGTGCAAGTTTTTGTGAGCATTGTCTCCTTCTCATGCTACTCCCTCCGTCCCAAATTATAGGTCGTTTGACTCTTTGACTCTAATTTTGACCACTCGTCTTATTCAAAATTTTTCGTAAAATATTATATTTTTTGTTATGGCTAGCTTTAGTAATAAAAGAATTTTAAGAATGACTTCAATTTGACTACATTTGCACAAATTTTTTGAATAAGACGAGTGGTCAAGACTTCCCCTCGACAAAATTACACGGGCCACGGGGCACGCTCGCACGCTCGCCTGAAGCCTGCCCGCTCTAGTCGAGTCCTCAGATTGCATCACGAACCTGAAGCCTGAAGGTGCAGTGCAGGCGCCTTACTCCAAAGGCATATCTGCCATGCCATGCCATGCCAGCCTTGCTTTGCACTCTGGCATTTTGAAGAATACGCAGGGGAGAGAAGTTGATGAGTTATGCGGTAAAAAGATCATACCAGTACGTCATCTGAATCAAACTAAGTTTTACTGTCATCTGGGAAGAATAAGTAACATTCAAATTGTCATCTGGGAAGAATAAGTAACATTCAAATTGTTTCTATCTTTCAGGATTATCTTTTCAAATTCCTCCAAAAGGTCTGCATCCTGTAACAAACTCTGGTGGAAACCAAACAGCCACCATGCTAAAAAAAAGGACTTGAGACAATTTCCGAGTCGTGCCCATGATACACAAATCACACTGACATTGTCCCGAATTCACGTAAGATAAATTCAAAATTACTATGACTAAATTCATTGTCATTTCCGTTTACCAATCCACAAATTGTAAACTCCAAAACATAAATCAAAACGAATAGTTTATGAAACTTCAATCGAACTAAATAGTCTGCAAAATAATTGATATGATAACAAAGAAAACTGAAATGAACTGAACTAGAGATATCATAGCTCCGAATGAGAGTCACAATCTCACTACCCAGACATAACTGAATTTAAGTCCACACTTAGAATTAATCTCGGTCGAGCTTGACATCATTGTCAACTATGAATGCAGCTTCACACGAGATTTTTTTTTAATCTTCTTGCACAAATGTGGAGGCAATGGCAACACGGTGGTAAAATTGTAGCAGCAATATGCAATTCTAATCATTATAATGGCCAGCATAATCGACGAGAATGCATGATGAGGACATCACTTCTACGGATATACACGAGGCTTCACCGCTGGACATCCAAACCATTGAAGGTCCAATTACAAGAGCTCGTGCGCGATAATTAAATTTTGAGGTGAGCTCGCTCCTAAATGTTCCTATTAATAGTTTTGAGAATGAGTTACTACCTAGTGTTTATAATGTGATTAGGAACCAAGAAAAAGATCAACAAACACATGGAGGATGGCTTGGAGGCGTGGAGGACCAGCGAGGGTCGGCCAAGCTACGTGGAGGCCCATTACAACTCGAGTTCGAGTCCACCTCGGAGTCCAGGAGCTGCCTTCGGTAAAATGGACACCCAGGCCACATACAGAGTCCAATTTCGAAGATCCACATATGGTTGGAAAAAAGATTTTATAGAGCTTCCAATGGCTTTGGTTTGAGGCCCAAATTCATCCGGAGTCATCGGGAATCATCCAAACAAGATGACATTCTGAATCTGTCCCGGTGTTGCGTCACCGTCTTTTGGCCTTGTATCGTCGTCGAGCCCATTAGGGGGCGTGTCCAGGGGTCATCCACGAACCTAACCTCTATAATTCAGTAGCCGTCGCCTTCCTTAGGGTTTGGATTTTGCTTTAGATTAATCTGTCTTTGAACAGTCGCCGTCTTCGGTTTGTAGAACCCCAACTTGTGTGCTTAATCATTCATCCGCAGATTGTCACCAATATTGAGAGCTGCGTTCTTTTAAGTTCTTGCTTGTGTTCTTCGTTTCGCTTGCAGGGATTAGCCTTCTTGGCGAGGTCAATCGGGTTGTGACACGGTTGATAACCAGAGGAGTCGTGGTGCTAAGATTGCAGGGTTCAAGTTGCTGACTTAAAGCCGGATCAGTGTGTTTCATTCCGCCCAAACGAAAGTTATCCTTACCTGACGGAAGATCGGCCAACTACGTCTTATCAATGCATCAGTCTCTAACATCCCAACTTATTCTGGTAAGCATCATGTTCACTCAATCGTTGTTCACACTAGTCCTGCTCCTTCCAACGGTCTGCAAGGTATTTATAAGCCGAAACATTGTTGCAGCAAGAAATATACAAAACCAAAACATCGCTGCCAACTATGATTGAATCCCCGTAGACCTAATTATTTTTTTTCGAATAACACAGTACAGTACAGACGCAGACACTCATATACACGTACGCACACTGTCCCTACAAATATACGCACGCAACCCTACCCCCCTATGAGCACCTCCGAAAGACTGGGCCGGCAAATCCTCCAAATTGACGAAGTCACCACAGGCGTCTCGCTATCGACGGGCACGTCGCCTACCACTGAAAGAATAGCGCCGGTTAAATCCTGTAATAAATCCAGGAAAATGCGAGCACCAGTGCCGAGTCGAGGACTCGAACCTTGGTGGGCTGGTTCCACCACAAGGAACCTTGCCAGCTGAGCTAGAGCTCAGTTCGCCCCGTAGACCTAATTATAATCATCAAAATTAGACTCATACTTAGAATCAATCTTGGTTGAACTATATCACTGCTAACTGTAATTGAAGATTCGCACAAGAAATCAATTTTTGTTCTTCTAGCAGAAATGTCGAGGCAAGATAGTGGCAACGTGGTGTAATCGACTTGAGTTGTGTGATGGATTTGTGTGATTCTTGCAACTTCATTTGATCCATTATTTTATTCTCTAGTGTTTGCAATATTTGGTTCCGCGGTAGCACGATAATGCCTCGTCCAGCCACCAGCCACCGGCACGGCACGACACGCCTGTGGCCTTGCATGGCCGTGCTAGTGCCGAGGGTTTGGCACGACGACACTAATAGGCATGACATGGTTAATGCGTCGTGCTGCATAGTGATGTGCTTCTTAGTGTTGTGCCAGATCGTGCTAGTGTCGTGTCGTGCCGGCCCGTTTGGCCATGTATACCCTTAATATACCAAATTGAGGCCCACCATATGGTTCATGGACTAGGTGAAGACCTTAGGACAATCTTAATGCTCCACACTTTCCTATCCTATAGCCCTCCTCAGTCTTAGGTATGGGTACCCCTCCGTCCCAAAATAATTGTCTTTCTCACTTCTCGAGAAACAACTTCGGTAATTATATATAAGAATATAGTAACATTTATGGTATAATATAAATATCATTAGATAGATATTTAGATCTAGTTTTTTTATAAAATTTATTTAGAGATTTAATTATTGGATATATTTTCTACAAATTCAGTCAAACTCGTTGCACGAACACCAAAAATACACTTCTTTTGGGACACAAGAAGTAGTTTTTAAGGAGTAACTTTTCAGAAACTCTCTAAATCAGCTTTTGAGTTACACAAATTCATTATTTATTTCAACTTCCCTATTCATTCGCGAAAGGGTCTCTAGCCTAGTGGTTAGAGCACCTGAGTAGCATCTAGCATGTTCGACTCCCTGTGGGAGCGATGGGTCTGAAATAAAAAATATGCAAGAAAATAGGTTGGGGTTTCCCCTACTGAGTTTGGTAAAAAAACTTCCCTATTCATTTCCTCTCACCGAACATACTTCCAAAAAAGTTATTACAGTGTATTTTCTCTAACTTACACTAACTTTTTATATAACTATTTGAGATGCTCATAGGGCTGCTGGAGTTGGTATTTAGAACTCCCGTTAAAGATGCTCTAAGGGCGACCTGAATTATCCTGTGGGTAAGCCTAGAAGGAAAACTGATTTTTATTTGATTTTTTTATTCAAGAAAATCTTAATGACGACGACGACTGCACCTTGGGCCGGTGCTTCTACAGTGGCGCATGCTCTGCTTGCCGTACGTGTTCCCCGCCTCCCCGGAAGAGACTACGACGAGTGTACCCGGCTCGGAGGACGATGACGACGACACGAACCCGTGGCGTGTTAAGTAGTCGGTACTCGCCAGCTTCACCGCGTTTCCTACAATGACACGCTCGAGGTCATGGATGACGTTGTTCAGTGGCAGACTACGATGTCATTAGCGAATCACCGCCGTTTCGGCACGAAATCTTCATGTCTTAAGTCCCGTTTAGATCGGAAAATTGAATACATGTACCGTAGCAAATTTTGTTAGAAAGTATGTTGTATGAGGCATAGTTTTCGAGTTTGATGAACAACAGAAAGTTGTTAATGAATAAACTGGGCCTTATGCCACAGCTGCTCCCAGAGCCAAACACCCTGTTGAGCGGCTTAAAATTATTTTTAAGCCAGCTTATTGTCAGCTGTACAGGAAGCAGGTTGTGGGAAAAGCTCAACAAATAAAAAGTCGGCCGTTTGGCACTCCGCTTATCATAGCCTTTCCCCCCGAAACACTGCAGCATGGGACCTACATGTCATAGACATGAGGGGAGCCTGGCCTCACCGGAGCTACCTCTCGCCACCGCCGCCCTGAAGAGGAGAAAAACGAGCATGCCGAGCTCGACTCAAGGAGCAATGCAATGATTCGACGATTGGGAGCTCCAGGCGCGCCGGCGGCGAGCGGCGCATCGCAGGCTCCGGCGGGAAGAGGAGCAGATGGACATGCTTCACTCAGGGCCAAAACTAGCTGAAGAAACATGCTTCAACAGTTCAACTTTTGCAGGCTTGTAGTACCGTACACGTATATATATAATAAAATGTTGACTTGCTGCTCACAGCCAGCAAAACAAAAATTTCTGCCGCACCTTCTTACAAGTTCATAGGGAACACGACAGAATTACCAATGCTATATAGGTTTAATTACGAGGATAATAATGCTTAGCAATCACAGAGCGGATGAACGCCACTCTCCTTGCACATGCTGAAGGCAGATGGACATGCTTCACTCTTGAGCTTCATCAGGAGATATCTTCATTAATTCCATAGCCCTCCTACGAAGTGGATTAAATAAGGGGAAATGTAAAAAAAAATCAACTGTAGAGCCATGCCAATAAGAAATGACAGAATGCAGTATAGTGTTATTATCGTGAATACAATAGTCTAAATATAACATTCAATTCCATCAATAAATGGTACCGGATATTATTAATGACAGTACTTAATTTATCAATCGACAACCGTATTGCGGAGGGCACATACACAAAAAATAGATGCAAAAGGTAGCAAATTACCTTAACTCCATTTCAATCTCTTCACTTTGAGGATCCAATTTCTTTGCATCTTGGAGGGCATCACAGGCTTGCTTGTAATCCTAGGCGCATAACACATAACCACACCTCAGTTGAATGTGAATGGAAAAAAAAACTAAATTGACGGGCAAGCTAGGCGTGTGTCTCGCCTTGAGTAACATGTGAGCTGCAGCCTGACGGTAGCATGCTTTGGCCCAATTAGGTCGCATCATCCTGCACCGGTTAGCATCTAACAGAGAACCAGCGCCATCCCCCATTTTCAGCTTACAAAGGCTCCTATTTGAATAGAGTGTTGCGTCTTCTCCGAGTTCTAACGCCTGATAGCCAACAAGTAAGGTTAAACAATTATTTCCAAATTTATATATGCTATAGTATGCTACGGCCTATATAAAAAAAGATGGAGACAGATACTAAAAGTTATATATGCTATTGCTTAAGTGAATTTCTCAGATCCAAGTTTGTTCAAGAGCTTTATTGGTACTAGTTTAAATAGTTTTCGATGTTATGTATTATAGATTGTTATACGTAATATCTAAAGTATAAAATGAATGTAGTCTAACAAATATTACACTCGCAGCTATCCTTGGAGTCTACATAGACAGCAATCTGCATCTTTCTCCATTTGAAATTACTAAAGATGTTTACTTCAGAACATTATTAAGAGGTTTTTACTCGACTGCTGTAAATTTTAATTAGTAGATTGTCATATCTACTCATAAAACCATCAAAACTCCAGCTTCAACTTTTCTTTTGAGTTATAGAAAAATACTATCTACTCAATTCTTTTACTGATTTTGTAATTCGAGAAAATCAAATTGGACCTGACTTTCATGAGAACTAAGTAGGTTTTGGACTCGTTTAAACTAGCATTTGAAAATACTTACCGTGCCATACAATTCTGATGCAAATTTATAATCCTTCTTCCTGAATAACTTATCTGCACCAATTTGACGTTGGCCTTTTTTTCCCTTCAAGCTGAGAATAAAGCGCAGCCCGTTGCTCGTTGCTCCCTTCAATCTGAGAATCATTCTAACAAGTCATTATAATAAATAGGAAAATACTAAACTTTTATTGCAAAATGGCTGAAAATCTGAAAAACAACATTTTTGCAGGATGATTTTCATGATAAAAATCACATAACATATTTTTCATCTCAAAAGTTCGACACATAAATATTCACTTTCACATACTTCGTTGGCAAGGCAGATTAATACTACCTCCGTTCTTAAATATATGACACCATTGACTTTTTCCTTCAACTTTGACCAATGATATTTTATTAGTTACTTTGTTAAATAGCATAAAATAGGTACCACTACATCTATTATTGATAATACTTTGGATTTAACTAGTAGACTTATCTATTGCATAAATATTTGTAGAAAAGACGAATAGTCAAACGAAGAAAAAAAGTCAATGGTGTCATATATTCAAGAACGGAGGTAGTAGTTAGCTTGTATATAAAAATAAACTAGCTAACTAACTACCTTGCTGCATCGTGTAATGCAACCTGAATGACAAGTTATTATGATCGAACTCAAGTTATGTGTTAGGCTTACACCTGAATCAGGCGTCTTCGCCCAGACATCAGGCATGTTCCTCCAGGTGCTATTGTGCTAACCAAACTAGCCATAAACAAGACGAATGGCATACTACAAAAAATGAAATCTTTAAAATCACAGGATAATAAAGCATCTCTCTACTTCACAGGAGTATCACAGTTGAGCCGACGACTGGCAGCATCCAAACCAACAGAGTTTGTATGATATAAGAGCATCCTGGCTATATTGACATACCACTGGCTTTGCTGCATATTTCAGTTTTGCATGAGAGATTACTCCATCGATACTCCAGTTTGAGACATTTGGAATTGGCAGAGTCAAGGGAAACAGTATTTCAACTTCTTCTCTACAATCATTTAACGCAGCAACCTCTATTGGCAACCTACCCAAACATCGAATCATTGTACATAAAGTGCTTCTATCTAATATTTACTGATAAATTTTATATCTATCTATCTATCTATCTATCTATCTTAGGAATTTAACTGGATATCTCATTCTTCAACACGTTCGCGTTTAATAATGTTCAACAAACACTAATCTCTACGGTATGTATACTCTTGTCTATGTACTTTGCAATGCATGATCCTACACATTTATTATATGTTGTTATAAATGTTTACGTATATGCACCAATAATGCACAGGATGGTCAGACACTTCGGAGAAACTTTGTGATTGATGTATTGTGCTCAAGGGCGAACGCATATCGAACGTTACTCCCCCCAAGCGTAAAAGAATATCTCAGTCGCATCAGAGGAGTCACATTTGGAAAATAATTGTGGTCGACTACGGAAATAGAATTTGCATTTTCATGTGCTCTGTCTATTCTTGCAATAGTGACTATTGTGTTTATTCTTGCTTTAAATAACTATTTATGTAAAAGATTTGTGCTCATTCTCTTGACATCATGCTTTTAGTTTCGTGCTATGTACTACATATTTCTAATAGTTTATGGAATGAACAGTAATAATTTAAATTTTGTGTAAAATTTTGCCGCCCGTAGCAACGCACGGGCATTAAAGTAGTGAAAGGCAAGGCAGCCAACGTGATTTCTCAGGAGAAGTGGCAGGCGCCCCTGGATGGCTGGGTAAAGGTTAATGTTGATGGCTCATTTGTAGCTGAAACCAGAACTGCGGGTATTGGCATCATGGCGACGGACGCCATAGGACAAGCCGTGTTCACAACCTAGAAGGCATTGTTCAGGTGTGCAGATGCAGATTAAGCGGAAGCTTGGGCTTGTCTGGAGAAAGTTCAAACAAGGAAGAGAGAGAGACCGAGATGTGCTGCCGAGAGAGAGAAGCGAGGGGAAAACTGCCAACAAGGCTTTGACGTGGCTGTCCGCAGGTGAAGGCCGGCGTGGACTGGGCACAGGGCGATCTCGTACTTGGTTTGCAGAGATGAGGGGGCTATCAAACGCAAGAGATGAGGGGGGGGGGGGTGTAATATGGACTTGTTCCAAAGTAGCTGAAACCGGAACTACGGGTATTGGCATCGTGGCGAGGGATGCCCTAGGACGAGTCGTGTTCACGGCCTGGAAGGTATTGTTCAGGTGTGTAGATGCGGCTGAAGCGGAAGCTTGGGCTTGTGTGGAGGGCATCCGGTTTGCGGCGCAATGAGCACCAGGAACTGTGATTGTGCAGTCGGACTATGCTTAGATCCTCCATGTGTTGCAGCATGATATGGACAGGTCGGATATTGGCTTCATAATGGCTGAGGCTAGAGAGTTAGCTCTTAGTGGAGTGGAAAGTCGCTTTGTTTAGAAGGGAGTGTAATGCAGTTGCTAATGCTTTAGCTCATTTAGCTAGGAGAAATGTACACACGGCTGGGTCAAGCACCTCCACGTGCTCTGAACCTATTGCCGCTGATTGTAATTATCTCCTAGTTAAATAAAGCTCTCTTTTATCCAGAAAAAAGGTAGAATTGTAGGATCGGATCGTCTCTTTTATCCGCGAAAAAAGGTAGAATTGTAGGATCGTAAAATACCATAATAGGTATCAGGATACTGACAACCTCGATCACAAAGACGTGCCTGGCTGCACTTTCGATCGGTGCTTCGGCAGCTGGTGCAGGCTCAGCTCGCAGCGCGTCTTCCCTGGGGAAGAGACTACGTCGAGTGTGCCCCACCTGTAGGACGACGACGACGACACAACCTCGTCCCGTGGTCGGTAGTCGGTACTCACCGGCCAGCTTCAGCAGTACATATAAATATAGACTTGCTGCTCACAGACAGCAAACATAGATTTCAGCCGCACCTTCTTACAAGTTCATAGGGGACACCCGAATGTCAATGGTATATAGGTTGAGCTGATGATCGACACTCTCCTTGCACATGGGCACATGCTTTACTTCAAAAAAATGGGCATGCTTTACTGCTGAGCTTCTTCAACACCAGACGTCTCCATCAACTCCATAGCCTTCCTGCAAAGTTGATTAAAGGGGAAAATGTCAACTCTGTTGTACAATGCCATGTGGGGTTATTCAAAAGAATATTTGCAATCCCATCAACTAATGTCGCAGGTCTTGATATTTGGAATGGAAGATTTATCAATATATAATCATTTGCGGGAAACAGACAAAAAAATAGATAGAAAAGGAAGCAGGTTACCTTAACTCGCTCTCAATCTCGTCATTTTCAGGATCCAACTTCTTCGCATCCAGAAGAGCATCACGAGCTTGTTTGTAATCCTAGGCATCGAACAGCCAAGCACATAATCAACAGATAACCACACATCAATTAAATTTGAACAAAGTAACGAAATGATTAGAAAGCTAGGCGTGAATCTCACCTTAAGTAGCATGTGAGCTGCAGCCTGACGGTTGCAAGCTTCTGCCCAGTCAGGTCGCATCATCCTGCATCGATTAGCATCTAACAGAGCACCAGCGCCATCATCCATTTTCACTTTACAGAGGCTTCTGCCAGAATAGAGTGCTGCATCTTGTCCGTAACATAACGCCTGATAGCCAAGAAGTCAGGTTAAGAAATTACATTTCCCAAATTTACTGGTATATATGGAAGGTTCTAATGCGAAGAGGTTATACTTTGCACGTGACAACATATATAATTATATAAGCATGCTACAAACCTCTTGGACCCGTTTTCTTTAATTTGTGTAGCATATTATAATGCGGAGCTTTAAAACTTTTATATATTATATAATATTTCTACAGTGTATTTTTTGTAGCATATTATAATGCCGGAGCATGCTGCTGGTTGCTGGGAGACTAGGTCAGTGAACAATGACTGGGCTTGGGCCAGCTTCACGGCCGCATGCAGTACTTGGTAGGGGGTGTTTAGTTCCCAAAAGATTCTCAAAAAAACATTGTTCATCTGACTTGTTTTTATTCATCACATTCCTCCTACTCACAGAACATTATTCATCTACAGTGTATTTTCGGTGAACAGTGTATTTTTGGGGAATCTTTCTCCAATCTAAACACACCCTTAGCCTCTTTCTGATTCGCCCTTTGCTCTTTGTTTGTCATGAGGATTCTTCCTGTAACTGATTCTGCTGGAAACCAAACAGCCGCCATGCTAAAAAAAAGACTTCACACGAATTCAAAGGATTGCATGACCATCTAACAACAACACTACTTCGTCTAAAAATCTATAATATACTTTTTTACGGGGACATGGATACAATTTTCCACCCGTACCAAACGACATGGTAATCGTGCGGTGCCCATGATACACAAATGACACTGACATTGTCCCAAATTCACGTAAGATAAATTTAAAGTTACTATGGCTAATTTCATTGTCATTTCAGTTACCAATCCACAAATTACAAACTCCAAACTTAAATCAAAATGAATAGTCTATGAAAGAACTTAAATCAAACCAAGTAGTTTGCAAAAATAATTTACATGGTAACATTTTGAACTAAATTGCAGATATCATAACTCGGAACGAGAGTCACAATCTCACTACTCAGCAGGCCAAGAACATAACAACGATCATCAAAATCCACAGACCTAATGATAATTGATCAAAATTCAACTCCACACTTAGAATTAATCTCAGTCGAACTCAACATCATTGTCAACTATGACTGAAGCTTCACATGAATTTTTTTTAAATCTTCTAGTGGGGCAATGGCCACGTGGTGGTAAAAGTATGCAATTCTATCATTATAATGGGCAGCATAATCGATGGACATGCATCTTGTTTTCTCTAATATCCCAACACATTTTTGGTAAGGAACATGTTCACTCAATCATTGTTCATGCTAGTCCTGCTCCTTCCAACAGTTTGCAAGGTGTTTATAAGCCGAACCATTGTTGCAGCAAGAAATATACAAAATATAACATCGCTGCTAACTATGATTGAATTCCCGTAGACCTAGTTATAATCATCAAAATCAGACTCGATACTTAGAATCAATCTCCGTCGAACTAGACATCACTGAAGTTTCACACAAGAAATCAACTTTTTGTTCTTTTAGCAGGGTCAAGGGCTCACGGCAAGGCACTGACAACGTGGTAAAAAGAATGTATACCACTATATAGGACATGAGTTATAATGGACAGGATAATTTGACTATACAAGTAAGAGTTAAAGAAGGCACCCCATTCAAAGACATGGACTTAAACATGTCTTCATCAATATGTCATCATGATCGATGGTCATGTATCAGTTTTCTCTAAGATCCCAACAGTTTTCGATATGTGTTGACCCTTCTCATCGAATCATTGTTCACACTGGCACTACTCGTTCAGCAGTGTGCATGACATTTATAAGCTGAACATTGTTGTAGCGAGAATTATACAAATCAAAGCCATCACCAACATTGTTGTTGGGAGATGGTACAAAGTATTTGGTCCTTCACGACTCATGACAATCTCATCCGGTCATCCCTTAGGGCAAAAGTCTCGTTCTGTCTTCATCGCACGAGTCAAGAGGCACAACGCGCGGGCCGGACGGCCATGCCACTGATCGCGCGGTCAGGCGTGGACCACATGAACGGACAGCAAAGGCGTGGGCGCGCTGCAGTCGCGTGATGGCCCCGGGCAACTGAAGCGGCGTTGTGGGGAGCTAGAAGCCTCGCTGACGGATACCGATCGACATGGCTTGAACGTGCATGCGTCGTCGCAGGTGTGCCTTGCAGGAGATAGGCAACGAGCCATGCTCGTGGCCTTGTCATTTGATCTTGGTTTGTCTCGAGGATTAGTTCCTTGTTGATTACTGATGTTGGTTTAGGAAAACCACCACTATTAATAACCATTAACCATGATGACTACTCTAACTTGTCTGTCTCGGTTAATCTATTAACTGTGACAGTTGGCCGTCCGCCACGGTAAAGGTCTCGACTAACTGTGACCTTGACTTTGTGGCGGATGCAATGCCCGCCACGAGAAATCATTTTTTTCTGTCACAGAAAATTATTTTTGTAGAAGATCTATATATGATAGCAATACTAAATTTATTGTTATTGGATAATTTCGGATGGCTTTGGATTTCAAATGTGTTGGTTTGGATTGGATTGGACATAAAGATATTGTGTTAGGATTAGATTGGATTTTAGATATTTTTTTTATTTTAACTGGATCACTGCATTTGGGTTTGGATCTCGATCCATTACCACCTGGTGATTATGCACACTGGGAAGGAACACATGTGGGCATGGGCAGTGCTGGGAATCGTGTTCATCGGTGGCATGCTGATCTGTGTGGCCATAGCAGTAATCTTGTTATATGGAGCTCACTTCCATTGCATCTTCTTGGTTTCTTTTCTCTTTATCACAAACAACTCTCATTCTATTGCTTCATTCACATGGGTCACAAACCACTAGAGACGCCATTCACAAACATCAGATTGATCCACTTCCCAATTCAAACCAATGAAGTTTATGCTACACGTATTAGGCACGATGAAAAACCAAATGATTCAATTGGTGTGGACATCCGGTACTTTGCTCCTCTAAAACAAACACCACCACAGTTATAAGCACAACCTCTCTCGAGGTACTCTTACATCAGTTTTCTCCAACATCTTCCAACTTCCTTGGCAATAAAAAAATTAATGACCGAGGCTAAACAAGCAACCAAGCAAAACCATATTGCAATGCCGCCAACATTATTATTTGTATATTTAAAGGCCGGGCTGGACAATCGTTTGGTCGTGGTCTGTTCGACTCACGATAATCTCATCTCGAAAGGTACAGATCTGGTTACCTTTGCTGGCTAGAGACCTGAGCTAACGGCCAGGCCCACGGGCCAGACACAGCAAGGCCACCGATTGGGTCGTTCACGGGAACCCATGCGAGCGGGCAGGTGTCGCGTTATGTGCATGATTCCGGCGGCGCGGTGCCGTGGGCCATGCCGACCAGCGGGGAGAAGGCTCACCGGACGGATACGTTGATGGCTTGGAGCGGCCGGACCAGCTGCACGGCCGCATACACAGTACTCCGTACTTGTTAATCCGTTTGCTAAGTTTCCATTTGTCCTTTGTTTGTCATGAGTATTCTTCCTCGTTGATTACCCGTTGTGTTCCTTGTGATAATCTTGGTGCACCTTATATAAATGATGATATCGAATTTTTCGATGCCATTGTCATTTCTTCATGATCAATTCGTTTACGTATCCCTCCAAAAAACATATTTTCAGAATCACGTCATGTAAGAGCATCTTCAGCAGCCTCCCAGTAATCTCATCCCAATAAAGTGTTATTGGGATGTCTCAATACCAATTTCACAAATTATTGAGAGAGGTGCTTTTGCAGTCTCTCAATAATCCCATCCCTCTCCCTTTATTTGAGGAGAGTTGGGGTGGATTATTGGGATGTCTCAATAATTTTTAGAAAAAGAGAGATGAATTGGAAGTCTGCTGGAGCATAATTTTTCCATTATCTCTTCCAGTTTGGCAGTTGGATTGGGGAAAGGGGGACTGTTAGAGATGCTGGGACTCAGCAGTACCCTTTCCCCAATCTAACTTCCTTATTGGGTTCCTTATTGGGAGGGTTTTGGGAAAAATAGTGCTCCAACACAACCCCTTTGCATATCTTTTTTCCCAAAAGTTATTGAAGAAACTAATAACCCACCCAAACTCTCCTCAAATAAATCGAGAGTTAATCTCTCCCAATGTGGTAGTTGTTAATGGGATGGGATTATTGGTTGACACCAAAAGTACCGCTCACAATAATTCATGAAAGGAGTATTCGAACATCTCAATAACAAGTTATTGAGAAATACATAGAGACTCTTGGAGATGCCAAATAGCCTCCACGTCAAAAAAATGGATTGGAGGTAATTATCAAACATTACATAGCCATTTACTACCAACAACACTACTTTCTCTCAAAAATAAAATATTTATACTCTTTCTCTCAAAAATCTATAATTATACTTTCCATGATATATAGGGAGTACTAGATTGGTCCGCGTGCTTCACTGCGTGCGTCTGGAGTCTGGAGATCACGGGATCGAAAAGTGTAAAATCTTAACGTATTTTAATATCTTTTGAAGGAAAGAATGATACATCAGGTAGTTTTTTAGACATTGGTAATTAACATATATACGGAGTATATTATAAATGAAGTTTTAAGAGGCCAGAGATTTGTATATTAGTCGTCTGACATCGTATTAAACCTAATTCATGCACTAATCAAACATTTGGCCGATCATGTCAGCCCCCTAGAGATCTGGAACAAATTTGTAGACATGCTACTCACTGACTTCCTTTCATAGACAAAAACAATAATCGATTCTCCCTTATAAAGATCATAAGGATAATATAAGATTGAGATATGAATTGTATAAGTAACACGTACTGATCCTAGAAGTACATCGTTTTTTCTAAAAAAATATGATGTACATGAAATGTACAGTAGATATCTCTGCAAGTGGGAAGATGGTGGATTGGTATATTGCCCTGCGCTGATGGCATGCTACATTTGTTATTGTAAGCTGAATGTAATAAATCAAACTAAACTGTAGACTTAGAGGTGACAGAACTGCCCATTTCAGATGTTGATAATCATCTTGAAACATATATAGCTGGAAAAAGAACAAATAAAGGGAATTGTGTGTGTCAAAGCATAGGAATATGAAAGCATATAGAAAAACCATAGAACGCGAAAGAATCCACAAATTAAAAATACAATTTCTCCTGACCAACTTTAAATGTATATTATGAAATAGTCCTAACAATGCTCAGGAATCTCCCAGCGGCCGGAACTTTAACCACTGATGTTGGTGAAATTTAAACGCTGAAATCATTTAATAGAATAGTTGTGATACTGGTTGCGCTTCTGGTCCCAACTGCAACGTGATGATGCTGTGAAAGAGATGTTTCGGAAGGCGAGCTTAATACTAGAGGCCATCGCCTTGGATCATGCTAATCGAGGATGGAAACATAATAACAGATTGGCTCGATTTTAATTTCTTTTCAGGTTTTTGTTCCCTCATTCTATCAGCAATTAAAGCTGAAATGTCAAAACTTGTAATAATTGGGCTATGTACAGTTGTAGAGGCCGGATTCGTTCCTTTATCTAAAAAAATTTAATAGGATAGCTGGCTTTGCTCTCCTTTTTATTTCAGTTGGTGCAATCTTGGAACTGGTATTTCCAGTGCTGTTGAACCTTATGGCAGCTTTCTTAAAAGCAGAGATGTTAGTCGTTTCTAAAAAATAAAATAGAGTAGAGGTCTGAACAAAACCAATAAAATTTACATAGTTAGTTTAATTAGGTATAAACACTCATAAAAGAACGGAAGTTCTTATGCACAAACTAAACTTACCTATGCAATTTGCATAGTTAATGTGGGCACAGAGAAATTAGCAGACTAGTAGGCTGCAGAATAGTGGGAAAAACAGGCACCATGATATCCATAAGATTGCCACGTATATATTTTTTTCTTGCTCTGGGATTACCTCTAAGGATAGACATGGCAGGGAGCCAGGGACGTGTGATCGCTAGCTGCACTTGATTTGATACATGCACACCGCCGACGCACACAACCGAGTGCACACGTGTCGTACTTTTGGTTCGCACACGACACCATGGAAAAAGACAGTTGAAACTCGAGAAAAAGTTGAAGTACGTTCACACTCTGGCAGTACATGTATGAGAACAGTAACATGAGGCTTCTGTTGGCCTTGTTTAGATTGTCAACTTCCCACCAGCTTTGTTTAATAATTTTGTTTCGTGAAGTGGTCCCTATCTCTGCAATACGGCCTTGTTTAGATTGTTAATCTCCCACCAACTTTGCACATTGATAATCATGCCCCTCTCACAGAACACGTTTTCTAGTATGCCAATTTGCTACTAACTTTTCCATCTAAACAAACATGCGTACTATGCATTGCCATGACATAACTGGCTAGAAGGCTCCTGCCATTTTATTTATTAGGCATGCATAATACTTCCTCTATTCTAAAAAGAATACAATTCTAGCATAGTACCACGATTAGCATGTGGGTGGGAGGCGATTTTTTCGGCGCACATCAACGATGCATGTGTCTACGGTCACCACGTGATGCATTAATGCCGTGCCTCATCTGATAGAAGCGGTAAAAAAAAATTATCCTCGTGTGAAGCCTTGGCCGTCGGATAGCCACACGTCGTGCGAACAGGCATCGAGCGGCGGATGCGCTCCTTTCCTTCCAGTGATAGGAAGTTACCTATGTATTCCACCTATAGCGAAAGGAACGCTTTTCCTACCCATGATACACGTAACATTGTCCAAAATTCTCGTACTATTCTTGAATTCATTGCCGTTTACTATTCTTGAATTCATTGCCGTTTGAGTTTACGAATCCACAAATTTCAAACTCCAAAACATGAATTGAACAAGGTAGTCTCTAAAAAGAACTCAAAATCAAACATAATAGTTTGCAAAAGAATTCACATGATAACAAAGATAATAGAATTAAAAATAAATTGGAGAAAACTTAACAGGGTACGAGAGTCACAATCTCACTACTCAGCGCCCGTGGACCTAATGTTGATAATCAAAATCCTCAAATGCCAAATGATAATCATCAAAACCCAACTCAATACTTAGAATCAATCTCTATCAAACTCAACATCGCCGTCAAGAACTATGATATAATCTTCACACAAGAAATCAAACTTTTAATAATCTTGGGGCAGAAATATTGAAGTGGTGGCAACACGCTGTTAAATTGAGGGCAGCACAATCAACGGGCATGCATCAGTTTTCTCTAACATCCCAATGCGTTCTCAGTAAGCAACCTGTTCACTCAACCATTGTTCACGCTAGTCCTACTCCCCCTTCCAGCAGTATGCGAGGTGTGGTAGGAAGAAATATACAAACAAAGCCGTCGAAAACATTGTTGTAGAGAGATGGTACGCGGTTTGGTCATTGAGGAGTCATGACAATCTCGCACAAGTCTCGTTCTCTTCGTTGCATGAGACGCGGGCCGGCCGGCCAGGCCGCCATCGATCGCGCGGTCAGGCGTGCTCCACATGAACGATTAGGCGTGGTTGTCGCGTGGTGGCCCTGCGTAAAGGCAGCAGCGCCGTGGGGAGCTACAAGCCTCGAGATGGTTTGCACGCGTTGCATGTGTGCCCTTGTCATTTGATCTTCGTTTGTCTTGAAGATTAGTACTACCCGTTAATTACTCATGTCTTTTCGTGTGTCGGTCTTGTTACTCATCCAGAGGATAAAGGGCGAAATCAAATCCTTAATCAGCACTGGGATCTCTACCTCAAATTATTTCTGTTTTGCGCACGTACCAACATTTACCGTTAAGACTGCTTTGCATGCCTACTCAATGGCATAATGGGAGAGTACACAGAGGTTTTTGCTATACGGCGCTCGTCAGAGGCGGTAGGTTCTCTTCTTTTTCATGGACACACTTATAATGTTTACAGGCGGTATTGCTACTGATGCTACTTTGGCTTCCGAATTAGTTACGCATCTCAATTCACAAAGAAATTGTGCTTGGCTACTGAAAAAGGAGATCTATGCACCAAATATATTAGGTAAAAGGCCACTTGGAAATTATTATTTTTTCCTAGTCAAGAAACCGGAGTCTTTTATTCACGTGTCCAAGATTAATGTTGAAACTTAAAAAATGCGAATTTCTAATATTGACGCGGAAACCAAATAAGTCTCTTATTGACACAGTCTTGCAAAAATATTGCCATGGAAACTCAAAACGAAGGCTCTAGTCTTTAGCACAGGAACGACGGTGAATACGATGAAAAAAAAAGATAACATATCTAGACAGGTCATAGTTCACTGGAAAAGACAATAAACATATATTCACACATCTCTTCAGATATGATTTTCAAGATCGTATTCACAGATATTTGAACGTTCTCGAGTTCGTCACCGGAGACTGAACATGAATTCACAAGAACCAAAAATCATTTGTTCACTGGAACATTCTTGCGAAAAGGTGAACCTCGGACATGAGAGCATCCTAGTCATTGGGCACTAACTCTTCGGACCAGTTTCTTCTGCGGAGCAAGGCCTTTTGCGATGGCCGCAGAACTCACGTCCACGAGGACGGTGTCTTCTTCCTTGAAATCGCCCTTCAAAACACCAAGAGCAATCTCGTTCTCCACCATCTGCTGAATGACTCTCTTGACAGGCCACCGTAGTTCGGGTCAAAGCCAAGAGACCCCAGAAGCTCCACGGCCTCTGGTGTATATTGAAGATGAATTTTTTTGTTGTTTCAGCCGATTCTTGACCCGGTTCAACTGTAAGCAAGTAAACAATTCAAATTAGAGAGCAGGTTATGACGAACAACTATGGTATTACAAGGTAAGTATCTAAAAGAATCATTAAATGTTTACCTGGATCTCCACAATGTGGTTGATCTCACTTGTGTCCAGTGGCTGGAACACAATGTACTCATCTATCCTATTCAACAACTCTGGTCGGAATGTTTGCCGGGCCATCTCGATCACCTGCTTCTTCTTCATTATCTCATACACAACCTCCTTGCTGTCTGTGGTGTTTCTAAGCGTGTCCAGTGTCTTGCCCAGCTCAGTCTTCCCTACACCTGTAGGTCCCATAAACATAAAGCTTGCTATCGGACGGTTTGGGTCTGATAACCCTGCCCTAGAACGACGGATGGCATTGGCCACTGACTTAACTGCAATATCTTGTCCAATAACCCTCTTGTGCAGTACATCTTCCAGCGGCAGTAGCTTTTCCCTTTCAGACTGTTGTAGGTTCGACACTGGAATACCAGTCCATTTGCTAACAATCTCGGCAATGTCAACATCAGTAACCTCTTCTCGAAGCATTGATGACTTCCCTGATTGCTGGAATTCAACAAGTTTTATTCTCAGCCTCTTCCAATTGTTTCTGTAGTGACAGACGTGTTCCATACTTGAGTTCAGCAGCACGATTTAAATCATATTCTCTCTCAGCAGCTTCAATCTACAGGTTCACTCTGTCAGTCTAACAAGATAATGACAAGATTAGAGCCTATATGGTACCAAGGAAAAATGTGGTAGATATTTGAACCAGGCTGCACACTTTGTATATGGTCTGGCATCTGGCGATCGGCCGGCTGGAGCTCGTGTTTAAAAGAATATGAACTTTATGTGTAAAAGAGAGACAACAACACAAAACATAATGTGGCTGGGATTTGTGTGGCTCTTAAGGTGGCCTTTACCAGCAGTAATGTTATTATAGCTCGTGAAGCCGTAGGTACTTCTAGAGCATCTTATCACGAATTACTAGGTCGCCATTCACAAAACATCAGATTGATTCAGGTCCCAATTCAAACCAATGAGACCAAGATTTAGGCATGCGTATTACAATTTCGAGCCGTACACAATACCTAATGAAATCAATGCTGAATTACATATTGGGCACATCCGATTATTGGCTTCTCTGAAGAAAACACTACCGGTGTCGTTTGTCCAACCCCATTAGCCAGAGTCTTGCATCAGTTTTCTCCAACATCCTAACGTTCCTGGTAAACCATGCGTTCCTGGTGAACAATGGTGGAGGATGAACAACCTCGTTAGCTAGTCTTGCATCAGTTTTTTCTAACATACTAACATTCCTGATAAACAATGGCTGAGGCTGGAACCTTATATTTAAAGGTAAACGATGGTCGAGGCTGAACAAGCAACTAAGCTAGAACCACATATTTAAAGGCCGGACTGACCAACCGTTCGGTAGTGATCTAGTGGTACGAGTCACGATAATCTTGTCTCTCAAGGCACAAATCTCGTTACCTTTGGAGAGCCGACCTAAGATGACAGCCCGACGCGCGGGCCAGCCACAGGCATGGTTCACCTTACCGTCGGGAACCGGTCCGGTTTGACCGGTTCCCGACCAAACCGCCCCGGACCGGTAGCGGTTCGGGGCGGTTTGAACCGGTGGAAATTCAAAATTTTCAAATGTAAATTTAAAAATAGAAAAATATCATAAAAATTCCTAAAAATACTTCAAGGTGTGTGTAATCCATTGGTGTAAAAAGTTTTCAAATATTTGCTCATTTGATATTTTTTTTGGCAAATACAAGTTAAATAAAAAAAAAGAAAAAACCGGTCAAATCGACCGGTTAACCGCTCAAACCGAATTTGAATTCAAAATTTGAATTCGTCCGGTTTCTAGCGGTAACCGGTCCAACCGGACCGGTTTACCGCTACCGCCGGGCGGCGGTTCGGCCGTCCGGTTCGGTAAAAAAACCCCTGGCCACGGGCAGGCCACCAATCAACGGCCAGCAGGTGGACCTTGTGAACGACCGGATGCGCGGGTGTCGCGTGAGGCCATCCCCAACCCTCCAACTCAGCTGGTGTCCATAGAATTAATTAGACTGCCACCTAAACAAAAGTCTGATGTGGCATAGGAATTAAAGAAGAGAGAGGAGAAAAAACGTGGAAACGATGTCGCATGCAAAACACCGTTTCGGCAGCGTCTCCAAGACGGAGGAAACCGGGCGTTTCCGCGTTGGGCTGCCCGCATCGTTTCTTCCCCTCGCACTCCTCGATCCGCTGTGGCCTCCTCTCATGGCTCCGGCCGCCGCCGCCGCGCGCTAGCTTCTCTCGCGCATAGTTCTCCCACATCTGGTTCCCCGCGCGAGCCAACGGTGAACCCCGTGCGGCAGCGCAGCGCCGTGGCGACCGGTGGTCGGGGAGAAGCTGGATTGCTGGTTGCTGGGAGACTAGAACAATGAACAATGACTGCGCATTGGCCAGCTTCACGGCCGCATGCAGTACATGTTAGGTTTGCTCAATTGTAACGTAATTTGATTACGGAAGGTAACACATCACGTTACAAGCGTTTGTTTGCAGTCCTCTAGAATCAGTTGATGTTGTAATTGAATTCATTGCCTATACAAAGTTGTTGCCCATCCTCCCCCACCGTAATCAACATGCTCATAACAATGTTGCTATCTGAAAACATTATCGTTGTGCAACCAAACAAAGAGAGTGATCACCCATTCCACCACCCATTACAGTGTGACCTCATTTCCTTTACATTTGCATTACGACTACACCAACCAAACACCTCCTTAATTTCTTGCTGATTTGCCCTTTGTTTGTGATAACTGATGAGCATTCTTCCTCGTTGACTAACCGTTGTGTTCCTGATGCTGGTCTTGGTGCACCTTATGTAAGTGGTGAAATCAAATCCTTCGATGCCATTTACATTTCACAATCATCAATTTATTTATGTTTTGCACATTTGACATTAAAAATGCCACTCCTTCCGTATAAAAATATTTGTTGTCATTGTCTTTTTTACAACTTTGTTATTAAAAAATGTATTACAAACATATAAAAAGTTAAGTCATGTACCTGTAGTACTAAAGCATATCACAAACAAAATTGGGATGTAGCTTCTTTTGAAGCAAAGGCCGGTACTTTTTCACCATTATCTAAAAATCAAAATAGATGATGCTTACATGAATGGTCAAAGTTATAAAAAAAACCAATGGCGACAAATATTTTGATACGAAGGTAGCAGATACTCTTAGTCTCATTTCCTGCCTATGAAGAGTGAAATCCTGACATTAAAAATGAAACATGACAAATGAGACCTTTTATGGTGGCAACTGCCTAAGGACTAATTCAAATATACCAATACGAGTAAGTTTATGTATACACGTATTACAATTTTGTGTGGGTGTGATGTTTTACATCATTCACAAACATAAGATCGATCCACGTACTAATTGAAATTAACCAAAATGAGCAAGTTTATGTATACATGTATTAGAAATTCGTGAGCCATGATAAAAACCCAACTGATTGAATTGGTGTGGACATCTGGTACTTCGTTCCTTTGAAAGCAACACCACCAATGGTATTGTTTGGACAGTGTTAGAGCTAGCCTACGGGTGAGTCTTGATGTGAGTACAGACTCAACCGTTGGCTATCTTTGAGGAAGCAAAAAGAAAAAATATCTCTAACGAAGCAAGATGAAATCTCTAGCACAAATATCTCTAACACAGTGTCTTGCATAAGCCCACCAGCGGACAGAGTCTTGCATCAGTTTCCTCCGGCATCCTAATCTTTGGACAGAGTGTTCATCAGTTTTGTGCATTCTAAGGTAAACAATGGCCGAGGCCCAACAAGCAAACAATGGCTGAGGTTGAACAAGCAACTAAATACAGAACCATATTGCAGTGTTGCTACTTGCTAACATTGTTGTATATTTAAAGCCGCGTCGGGCAATAGTTTCGGTCGTCCGGTCGTGGTCTGGTGGACGACTCACGATAATCTCATCGCCAAAGGCACAAATCTCGTTGCCTTTGGTGCCTTGGTGGCCGGAGAACTGAGCTAATAACGGCCCGGCGCACGGGCCAGACACGGCCAGGCTACCGATCGAGAGGCCAGGTGGATCACGTAAACGACTCGACGCGGCGGGTGTCGCGTGATGGGCATGACACCGTGCGACGCCGTGGCGACCGGCCGGGGAGAAGGCTCGCCGGACGGATGCACCGTCGGCTCGGAGCGGCGCACGATGGGAGCCTAGGACAGTGGACAATGACCGTG
The DNA here is from genome assembly GCA_015342445.1 of Digitaria exilis. NCBI lineage: Eukaryota > Viridiplantae > Streptophyta > Magnoliopsida > Poales > Poaceae > Digitaria > Digitaria exilis. The sequence goes on from JACEFO010000036.1 coordinate 1,664,727, forward strand.
AGTGGGCCAGCTACATGGCCGCATGCAGAACCTGTTAACCTCTTACTGATTTGTGATTTGTCATAAGGATTCTTGCTCGTTGATTACTCGTTTTCCTTGTGTTGGTCTTTTGTACCTTATATAATTGGCTAAATTGAATTATTCGGTGCCATTTGCATTTCTCCATCGTAAATTTGTTTATGTTTTGCGCATATGCCATTAAATATGCTGCCTAACCTCTCCATCTAGCATTATAAGGAAATTGTTCTAGAGATTGGACAAACAGGGACCTTTTTATAAGGCAGAACTGGGACTTTTGTTACCGGCATCTACTTGTTGCATCTCTCCGAAGCAGATTTCACTAACTTCAACGCGTAACTAGGTCCCATTTGGAACAACGTAAATGCTGTTCATGGCCAAAATGAACTGGAATCGGCAACTAAACGTTTTTTTCCAGCTGATTTTAGCTACATTTCTTCCTACCATCCCATTTGAATTAAAACGCAGAAGTTAAGTCAAACTCGCTTATCGAAAAAATATTTTTTTTCATATTTATGTAGCATATCTCATGGATGCTTATCTCGACCATTGTTCCAAATAAGCCAACTTTGGTGGAAACCAAACAACCTTCAATAAATAGACATGAGACATTATCAATGGTTACATATTATTTACCAAGCACTAATTTATCGGGAAAACTATGTTGGGCTTTTATCTCGGTGGCGACGGATGATGACATTCAGGATGGCACGCAGCCAGATGCCTGCCGCACAGTTCCTCTAACATCTCTTATACATAGCACAGTTTGCCTACTAACTAAAACTAAACTGCCTCTAGGACAGGTATGGATAGGAAGCTTTGAGAAGGACCTGAAGCTGGATAAAGGCCTTGATGTCCTTGAGCGGCAAATCGGTGGCGGCAGTGTATATGCAAATGGCGGCCTTCCATACCTCGCACGAAGAGTAGGAGCGTGAGCCAAATGATTTGTGGCAGGAGCATAAACCACATGATATCCTAGAAGACAGAGAGCTGGACAACGTGAAGGACAAGTTCCTGTCCAAATATGATAAGGACAAAAAGGTCTGTTAGTTCTGAATACAAATATTTAGATGAAAAAAGAGAAGAAATACTCATAATGTCATGAGAAACAAGAAATCAATGTTTTAAGGATCATTTTTACGTGTTTGATGTTTTGAATCCTAAAACTACAAAACATGTTGTTTGAAGTGTTAAATATGTAATTTTCTCATATATTATCAATACCTTAAAAGATTTGACAAAATAATTACCCCCATAATTAGCTACTAGACGGTTTAGTTTTCTCCAATATCTAATAGACAACAAGAACATTTGGAAGACATATAGACCCCTCACCCCTGGTTCTCCGCATAGTCATACATCAATAACTTGTATTTATAGGCTCATTGTCTATATGTTAAAGGACATGGTAATATCATGTAGTAACACAAATAATGTTAGGCAGCTGGTTATGATCATTCTAGTTTTGCCTCTAACTGATTAGGCATGACAATCCACGGCACGATATGTGTTTACCTTCTTTTATCTTGTGTTTACGAGCCCATGTTAATATTGTGTCACCAAGCCAAACAATGCTGGCCAACTGATAGATACTCTCTCTATATTGTTGGTACATCGGCTTAGACATTGTATCCAATGCTACAAGTGTTTATTTTTATCCTTTGCATGACATTGTTTAGTTCACTTATATAAGACTAATCCTACATGATTTTGACCATCATGTATTTAGAATACCTCAGTTTGGTACGTTGAATAACAATACAAATCTCGTTAGAATACACTAAAATTATCTAAGCCATGACATTAGTTAAAGGCAACATATCAGGTGCAAACTACGCAAACTCAAATATAAGTCACACGATGTTGATCTAAGGATGCACTTAAGGAAGGTGGGAGGAGTGATTTGCAAGATGGGAGGGGTGATTTACAAATGTGATTAGAGGTGAATTTACAAATAACGCCTCCCACCTCTCCTGAGTGCACCCTTGGATCAACATCGTGTGGCTTAAATTGAAGTTTGCATAGTTTAAGAGGTTGGTTTGCACCTGATACGTTGCCTTAATTAAAAGACGAAGGGTACGTGTGACCTGTACTGATGTTCAAGAATTACCTTCACAGTGCAGGAAGATTAGTCACCAGAGAAGCGGAGACTGAACATTAGTTCACAAAGAACCTAAAAACTAAGCTAATAAGCTTCTAAAACGGTAACATTAGTTCACAAAGAACCTAAAAAGTAAAAACTAAGCTAATGAGCTAATAAGCTTCCAAGACGGGAAAGATCCCGAACACTGTCACTAAAAGGTATAAACCCAGGACCTCCCACCCATTGGCAACCCTCTTTCATTTCACTGACAACTCTTCCGTTTTGTATCCACCGCAAGTCCAGTTCCTTCTGTAGAGCATGGAAATACAGATATTCACAAATCTCTTGAGATATAAATCTCAAGATCGTATTCACAAAGATTTGATCGTTCTCGAGTTTTGTCACCAGAGACTGAACTTGAATTCTCAAGAACCTAAAAGGCCAACCTAAGGCTTCAAAGACGCGAAAATGCAGAGCTAAACTGCTTTTATTCACTGGAACATTCTCGCGAAAAGTTGAACCTTAGACATAAGAGCATCCTAGTCATTGGCAACTAACTCTTCGTTTCTGTTTTCTACCCTCTGCAGGACCAGTTTCTTCTGTGGAGCAAGGCCTTTTGCGATGGCCGCAGAACTCACGTCCACGAGGACGGTGTCGTCTTCCTTGAAATCGCCCTTCAAAACACCAAGAGCAATCTCGTTCTCCACCATCTGCTGAATCACTCGCTTCACAGGCCTTGCACCATAGTTCGGGTCAAAGCCAAGAGAACCCAGAAGCTCCACGGCCTCTGGTGTATATTGAAGATGAATCTTCTGTTGTTTCAGCCGATTCTTGACCCGGTTCAACTGTAAGTGAGTAAACAATTTCAAATTAGAGAGCAGGCTATGACAAACAACTATGGTATACAGGCAAGTATCCAAAAAGAAGAGCAGGCTATGACAAACAACTATGGTATACAGGCAAGTATCCAAAAAGAATTGTTAAATGTTTACCTGGATCTCCACAATGTGGTTGATCTCACTTGTGTCCAGTGGCTGGAACACAATGTACTCATCTATCCTGTTCAAGAACTCTGGTCGGAATGTTTGCCGGGCCATCTCGATCACCTGCTTCTTCATTATCTCATACACAGCCTCCTTGCTGTCTGTGGTGTTTCTAAGCGTGTCCAGGATCAATGGTGACCCAATGTTTGAGGTCATGATGATGACACAGTTCGTGAAGCTGACAGTCCTTCCCTGAGAATCAGTTATTCTTCCATCGTCCAACAGTTGCAACAAGATGTTGAAGACATCCTGGTGCGCTTTTTCAATTTCATCAAAGAGAACAACTGAGTAAGGCCTGCGGCGAACAGATTCAGTCAATTGCCCCCCTTCCTCGTAACCAACATATCCAGGTGGGGCACCGACCAAACGGGAGACAGCGTGCTTTTCCATGTACTCACTCATATCAATCCGGATTAGGGCATTCTCAGTATTGAAAAGGAACTCAGCCAGTGTCTTGCCCAGCTCGGTCTTCCCTACACCTGTAGGTCCCATAAACATAAAGCTTGCTATCGGACGGTTTGGATCTGATAATCCTGCCCTAGAACGACGAATGGCATTGGCCACTGACTTAACTGCAATATCTTGTCCAATAACCCTCTTGTGCAGTACATCTTCCAGCAGCAGTAGCTTTTCCCTTTCAGACTGCTGTAGGTTCGACACTGGAATACCAGTCCATTTGCTAACAATCTCGGCAATGTCAACATCAGTAACCTCTTCTCGAAGCATTGACTTCCCTGATTGCTGGAATTCAACAAGTTTATTCTCAGCCTCTTCCAATTGTTTCTGTAGTGACAGAAGTGTTCCATACTTGAGTTCAGCAGCACGATTTAAATCATACTCTCTCTCAGCAGCTTCAATCTCCAGGTTCACTCTGTCAGTCTAACACAAGACAATGACAAGATTAGAGCCTTTATGATGCCATGGAAAAAAATGTGGTAGATAAATACACAGACGAGTAAAGCATGCACCTACCTCTTCCTTAATTGATCTTATACGAGTCATCAAGGACTTCTCGTATTCCCAATGTTCTGAAAGGTTTTTCTGCTTCTGCTTGAGAGATTCTAGTTCAGCTTCAAGCTTGCTCAATCGTTCTTTGGAGGCTTTATCCGTGTCATTCTTCAATGAGAGCTTTTCCATTTCAAGCCTTATAATTTCTCTGTCTACCTCATCCAATTCAATGGGTTTTGATGTTATCTCCATTTTGAGCTTAGCAGCTGCTTCGTCAACTAGATCAATGGCTGCAGGCAAAAAGACAAAGAACATTAGATAGTGAATAGATCAAAGATTCACTGTAACTTGTCCACATTATATGGCATACACATTACCCTTGTCCGGCAAAAAACGCCCAGTGATGTAACGATCTGATAAAACTGCTGCAGCAACAAGAGCTCCATCTGATATCTTAACACCATGGTGCAATTCATATCGCTCTCGCAAACCACGCAGTATCGAGATGGTATCCTCAACTGCCGGCTCACCACAATAAACCTGCTGGAACCTACGCTCAAGAGCAGCATCCTTTTCAATGTACTTCCTGTACTCATCCAATGTTGTTGCTCCAATGCAGCGGAGTTCTCCATGGCCAAGCATTGGCTTCAACAGATTACCAGCATCCATAGCTCCACCAACAGCTCCTGTTCAGAGATAAACTGTAAGCATGATAATATCCATACAGTAAGACATGAGAGCACTAGCTCCCCTGGTTTGTGTTATAAAGGATCAATTTAACAAAACAAGGCCCAACATGGCAGCACTAAGCCAGCACAAAACCAAATAAAAACGACTATTTCCATGTGTAAAGATGTATGCTTGTCAACATGAAAATTGTTTAGGGATTAATTTTATAATCATATGAATGGCTAAACACATTCTTCAAGACTCCTTATACCTTCAGGGCCCACATAGTAACAAAAAAACTTGTGCAGAAAACACAAACCAAAATTATAAGTACAGACCTGCACCAACAACAGTATGGATCTCATCAATGAATAAGATGATTTGGCCATTAGAAGCAGTGACCTCCTTTAGAACAGCCTTTAGTCTCTCCTCAAAATCACCACGGAATTTAGCCCCAGCAAGTAATGCTCCCATATCCAATGAAATAAGCTGGAATTTGAAGTGTATACAGCATCAGAATGAATAGTACATCACATTTCTTGAAATCAATAAAACTGTGGCTACTTTTTTGTTCTTATGTTATATTTCATTATTTTGTATCTTATCAAATAATCCAAACTTCTTTAACTAGTATTAAACATATGTATTTAACCCGTGCCAAGAAATAAGAGTTGCCTCTTACATAGCAGAGCCAGAATTCAATTGGAGAATTAAGAATTACATATATATTCTTCTTTGTGAAATTCAATTAACTAGATGAACAGAAAAAGTTCATTACCCTTCTATTCATTAGAGGTTCAGGAACATCTCCACGCACAATACGCTGAGCCAATCTGAAATAAGAGCAAGATAATTGATTACTGCATATTCAAAGATGTAAATCGTAGGCATACAATAAAAAATCTAAAACAACAAGTAATCACCCTTCAGCAATAGCTGTTTTGCCAACTCCTGGCTCGCCAATAATTACAGGATTGTTTTTAGTTCTCCTGCATAGGATCTGAATGCATCTGCGCACTTCATCATCACGGCCTATAACAGGATCAAGTTTTCCACGTCGAGCTGATTCTGTCAAGTCAATACCATACTTCTCTAGGGCCTGGTACTTTCCTTCTGGATCTGGAAACAGGAAAATAATTTTAGGCAAATAAACCTGGTTATTGATTGTAATCTACTCAAGGGTCAGTTAAATTTCCAGAATACAGGAAATTATGAATAAAAACCGAAACAATAAAAAACCCTATTACAAAAGAAACCAGAAAAGATAAATAGTACAAAGAAAAGAAAATGTCACCAGACGTACTCTGATCTGTGACTCGCTGGCTTCCACGTACTGCTGAAATAGCTTCTTTAATATCATTCTCCACAATTTTCAGATCTTTGAACAGCTGCTGCCCAAACCTTTTATCTGAAGCGAATGCTTGCAGGATGTGCTCAACTGACACAAACTCATCACCATATTCCTTTTTATGCTTCTTTGCATTATCCAATATTGAAACAAAACTTGAACCTATAACTGGCCCGGATGTATCACCAACAACCTACCAATGCAAGGCACGTGATGTTAAGTTTAGCACCTTAATAAATAGAACTAGTTCGGCTAGTTCAATTTACAAAAATTACTAAGCGTCAGTGCAAATACCTTTGGCTGTCTAGATATAAAGTCATCGGTAGCTTGTAGAACTGATGTGTTGTCTATGCCTGCTTTTGAAAATATCCTGCGTGCTAATCCATCCTTTTGCTCTAGCAGAGCTTTCATCAGGTGCTCTGACTCCACTATTTGTTGTTTCGATGATCTTGCTGCATCAACTGCACCAACAATGCCCTCCCACGCCATTTCAGTGAACTGTTCTGGTGTTATCTGTTTGATAAAAGAAAAGGACAGATTATGACTCGAGTCAATATTTGTTTGCACATCGGTCACCAATGGTGTACATATGATATATCCACATTCCTCAGGACTCAAGTCAATCACACTTGCAAATGCAAACATGTGCTAGCACACATACAGATTCAACCAAGCAAAGAACTAGATGGATGTCAAAGCCAAAGATGATTTGTAACTGGGGGCACTATATGCTGGTTCCAGCCTAAAGTATACCGCTCTGATAAATTACTGCGCCACATCTACAAACTAATCAGCTCATTCTTTTCACATTCAAAGCATGGTTAAGAATGGTGCCTCAATTAATTAATATGAACATGATAATGCAATCACCAACACAAGATACTGATAGGTCCAATAACATCAACACAGAGAATATCAAAAATCATCATCTCACTGCAATTCTGAAGTTTGGATTTTGGAACTGTTCAAATCTATCGCCTCACACAATGCATTCAACGTTCCCTACTGAGGACGATCAGAGAATTGAACACCATCTACATTCAACCACCGAAATCGAACAGCCACATCCACAAACCCAATCGGTAAAGCGGCGCATAATAACAGAGGCACTGCAGTGGCAGCAGAAGTACAGAGTGCAACCAACCTGAGACGACGACGCGGCGGCGCTGTACTGAGCGGGGGTCGTGGAGTGGAACATCCGTCGCGACGGTGCCATGAGCCCGGCTCCACCAGCTCCTACGGGAAACCGCCCCAAAGGCGCAGCAAACCACGCCGGCCTCCTCGTCGCGGCGGCGTTGAAGGCGGAGGCATCACCCGCGAGCGGCGCGAGGGCTCGCGGGAGGACTTCGCGGCCACCGCCGGGGACCTGGCGGCGGGCGGTGGCCACCGCGGCCGCGCGCGCGGCGCGCGCGAGCCTGGACGCGGCGGAGCGCGCCATCTCGTGGGGTGAAGGGGTTTTGGGCTGGGGTTTAGCGCTTAGCTGCGGCGGCGGCGGTGGGGACTAGCCAGGTGGTGGTGACACAGCGTGGATGGATGTCCGCTAGGTTATTTGTTGCTGCGGAGGTGGATGGGATGGAGGAAGGGGACGGGGAGTGGAGTGGAGAGGCGTGGCGATGCTTGGAGAAGGGGAAAGAAGGAGGAGGAGGAAGAGGCGCCGGCGACGGAGGCGAAGCGAATCGAAGGTTGGAGAAGCTTCTGCTGGGTGCGGTGCTCGACGGCCTCCGTGCGCATCTCAACCGTCTGATCCACGGCCGCTTTTCCAACCCGACGGATACCGGCACACCGTTTGTAACCAATTCCAGGGCCCACTCGTCGGCGAGAGATGGTGGAAAACGGCGTTCGGAAATTTCATCTCGTTCAGAATTTTTATCATCGGGAATTTTTGCAAGCGCATAAACTCCAGCACATTATGACATTAACCGCACGCTTGCGCTAAATTACACCGGTTAAATTCGGAGTTTGCGTGGCTGTTTACCATGCAGCATATCAGCACAGCAAGAATCATACGTTTGAGCTGAATTTCACCTGTAATTTTTGGAGATCAGTTATTGTATGTTACCGTGTTCGAAACCTTCAGAAACAAATTCAGGTCATCTTACTTTGTTACAAATGCAAATCTTTCTCAAAGGTTATCAAGCAATTGTGCAACAACAGCGATACGTTAACAGTTTAACACACCAAGGAGTTTCAGTGCGCTAAGATTTTTCTGAATTTTTCAAACGCTATCGCCAATCAGAATCGAAGGTGCACAGCAACAGCTCCGGAGCAAACACGAAAGCATTCCTTCGCTCATAACCATGCTATATATCACGATAACCACAGTTATACCTGACTTAAACATAGCCATACGAGTTAAGGTAGCAAATACCACATAGTTGAGATTCAGACTTAGAACTGGAATCTGATGGCTAGACTGAAAAACCAAATGCAGAACGCATTTGTGATGCAAACTTGCTACTATAAACAACTTTGAGCGGGCAATTAGCATGGACCAATCAACCCCCACAAGTGAGGAAAATCTCGCACCAAGGCTTGATGTAGGGAACTGAAACCTGCTAGACCAGCTCCCAGTCCCCGTCGATGAAGTGGACGACGTCATCTGTACGATCCTGCATTCAGAAAATGGCATTGTTAGAAACAAAAACTTTTAACATCACAAAAAGGAGAGAATAACTATATCACAGAAGAGTAGCTAGACGTAAAAATATTCAAGGCAGTCATCCTGACAGATAATCGATGAACCCAAAGATGCGTAAGTATTTTTTTTTAAAAAAAAAAGGATGCTTACAATAGAAACAAAAGAGTAGACATTTTAGACAATGTGCGACTGATTCATGTACATGAAAGATGCTTAGCTTGTTTTATTTGTCCCTAACTCTCAAACTGAACTATCAATATTTGTTCTTCTATAATAATAACAGCCCCTAATAATAATATAGATGACATTCCTATCAACGAATGTTAATATTTAGAAGGGAAAGTCAGATAAAGCATAGAATCATACCGGCCTAAACATGTCTACAACAATGTCATCCAGACCACCACTGAGTCCCCTTTGCAGCCGACTTGTCCCCATGAGATCGTTGTTATAGTTTAGCTGACTGCTAACAGCTTGCTGGTCGATCCTGCCATCTTGAAGAGGGGGAACACTACCTGAATTACCACCATCCAGTGTCTGCCTCGGAACAATAGAACTGTCTATGCGAAGATTCGGCAATGAAGAGTTGATGCCGGAATTACTAAGTGCAAGGTTGTTATTCAGCATCTCTCTTGAGTTGGTACTGCTTCCGTAGGCGAATGGCACCGGTTCCTGATTAAACGGCATTGGAAGACTGTTGCTGGCTAGTGATGCTCCGTGGTTCTGCATTTCATTTCCCAGCAGGGGAATCTGACTGGATGCTTCTGTAAAGCTTGAGAGAGGCTCAAGCTTGGGGCCACTGACCCGCAGGTTTGGTTGTGACATGCTGTCCTTCTGACCAAGTTCAGGAACGGACGATGAAACTGCTGTTGGCCAGGTGGTGTTGCATCTTCCAAGATCTGGAAACTGGGGCGATTCACCAACAAATGAACTAAATGGATCAGCAGAAGAGTGTATCCTACCAAGGTGTTGCTGATTGTTTGGCTCAAGAGACTGTAATGGCAAGTTATTACTTGTTGGAACCAGTGTTGTGCCATTTGATATGTTTGCAAAAGAGTTACCAGAAGGACCAGTAGGAAAGCATTTACTACTATCCTGCAGGGGCATATGAGCACCCCTTATCAGATTACTGTTGTTCATGCCCCCGACATTGCCCAAGGAAGTGCTCAAATTATTCTGGGTGTGTCCAATCTGAATGGGCTGCGAAGGCAGCAAACCATGCATCCCAAACGCAGAAGGGGAGTTCATCCTTGCCAAAAGGTTGTTTGACTGTGAATGGTTAGTGTTTGGGACTGGCCTGTATCTCCCGTATGCATTGTAGTGCCTGAAGGCTTCAAGTCCCATGTTAACATAAGCAGGGTTCCTTCCTCCAAATGCCGCAGTTAGGTTGGCCTGCCTGCTCGCATCAGCACTAAGTCGTTTCAGATACAGCCGGTACTTCTGAAATAACAAACCAACAAGAAGAATTTATTAAGTGTCCTTCCAATTGCAAAAAGGAAAAAAGAAACAGAAATTGAGATGCTGAAGACTGCAAAGAGATTTATGATCTTTAAAAAGATATGAAGGATACAACTTAACAAATATGCTAGCAGATGTCACTTTGTTTCATTCGAAAGTATAACAGGCATGTGAAGATAAGTTGATATATAGAGTATTTCTAGATACAGTAAAAAATAAAGTTGAGAAACTATAGTTCATATGCATTATGAATTGCACTTAACAAATCCTCTTTCAAGATATAGTATTCGAGCCTATAGGCGAACTGCATTTAACAAATCCTCTTTCAAGATATAGTATTCGAGCTTATAGTTATAGTTGAATAATCATAATGTCCAAAATTTCGCTCCAATGGTATCACATAATAAACATAAGAGAAATAATCACAAAAAACTAAATGCTATGCAAAACAAGACAAAAATTAAACCTGCAAATGACTCGCAACATTCTCCCTTGTGATGTTCTCAACATTCATGAGATCTAGTATTTTCTTTGGAACAGCCTCTGCAATTATACACACAAGTACATGCTGTTATAATTCAAGAATAATGGAACGAATCTGGGAAAATAATTAGTGAACATTCTGATAACTAAGCTATGAAATAAGAACACTTACTGTCAATGCCAAGCTGGTTGACAGCAGCCACAAACTTTCGGTGCAATTCAACAGACCACACAACCCTTGGCTTCTTCTGCGTCGACGAGTCTCCGTTCTCATTACTATCATCAGAATCATCACCATCGTCTCCATTATCATCCCTACCCTTGCGTGAAGTTCGCTTGTTGCGATTAACGCCACCATTGTCACCTTCAGCACTCGCCAGCTGCAACTTCTTACCAGAATCATCGTTATCATTACCGTGGTTCTTGGCATCAGAACTCCTCCGCCTAACCACATGCTGCCATATCGTCCTCAACTGCTCAATACGCACTGGCTTCAGCAGGTAGTCACATGCTCCATGGGTGATACCCTTCATCACTGTTTGTGTCTCATCATTTGCAGACAACACTGCATGATGACACATGGTCAGTTACAGAACTTCAACTTGACATTTTATAGATGTATTGAAACTTGACATAATCGAAGAGAAATGCATAACAATTTTCGTTGTACATTGAACCAGAGGAATTAATTGAACTTCCTGCAAGAAACTAATTGGCGTTCATTACCCTTGCAGACTTTTGTCCTTTCTAACTCCTTTTTACTGGGCACACATGTTGAGCATACAGAAGTTCTCGTGAGAATCATCATTTTTCCAAAATTAATGAATTCAGTGGCAAAACAAATAAGGCAAACCTTGTTTCCTAAATTCCACACTTAAGCAGTCCTAAGGAGATAAAGGGTGTGTTTAGATTGTAGGAAAAAACACTGTAGCATAAGAAAAACACTGTAGCATTCGTTGGGAAACGTGTTCTGTGAGGGAGGAATAAGAAAAACACTGTAGCATTCGTTGGGAAACGTGTTTTGTGAGGGAGGAATAGTGAAAAGTTGGAATGAATAGTGAAAAGTTGGAATGAACAGTGAAAAGTTGGGAATCTGAACATGGCCAAAACCAAACAAACTAGATACTATACAAGATCTATTCATTCCACAATGATTTTCAAGCAATGCCATTTTTCAGATCATTGGCCGCAATAATGACACGAATAGAAGTGGGCATGCAAGAAAGACTTACTAATGACCGGGAGGTCCATCTCGAGGCCCACAAGCTCAAGGAGCTTGAAACCATCCATGTCCGGCATGTGGACATCACTGATCACAAGGTCAAACTGGTCCTTCTTCTCCCTCAACAGCTTCAGGGCCGTGGCTGCCTGCCCAGTTGTTGTCACTGCGACATCACAAGCACACCAAATCCGGCCAGATTAGCGCACAAGTCAAAGACCACCGGAAGAACACATTCCGCATGTGCGTCAAATCTTGTAAGAATCACTAGCGCGTGGAAAAATAGACGAGACGATCATTCCGTTGAAGAAAATCTAACCATGGAAAACGGAAATAGACAGGCAAAAACCTGCAGAACACAAGATTACAGACTACAGAAATTACACAGTTGGGGGTCCAGTCGAGAGAGTTTATTCCTCTCCAAATAAAACCGTGCGTGACCACATGACAAAAATTCAATCTTTTTTAACAGCCAAAAAAAATCTGATTTGGTTTTCAATGAAAAGAAATGAAACTGAGCTTGACATGACATTACACAACAAAAATACTTCACCGCAAAACTAATAGGGAAAAAAGTCGGCGCATAAAGCCAGAATTGCTATTTATGTGAAGGCATAACAAGGACCCCAAATATCTTTGTAACCTCCTTGATACGCATACAATGAAAACCAAATCAAGCAAAGAGCCAAATCATAAAGGCAAGAAACGGCACCCAAGTCAAAGGATACAATTCTATCAGAGTAGGAATCCAAACACACAGGGAACAGAGAGAAACAGAGGAGCTAGAGGAGTACGGCATATACCATGGTACTGGCAGTGATTCAGGAGGTTCTCGAGGACCTTGAGGCAGGTAGGGTCGTCGTCGACGGCGAGCACGCGCATGCCGACGGGGAACTGGTCCTTGCCCCCATGCCCGCCGTTGGCCCTCGCCTGCAGCTTCACCTCCTCCACAGTCATCTCTCCTCTACCTCCGGCTACGCGAATCAAGAACCTCAGGCCCACCCGGATCACGAAACTCCTTGTACGCAAGGGCGTTTCTTGGATCCTAGAAATCCAAGAAACAGCTGGGCAAGGCGGATGAAGCCAGCAAGGTCAAAGCAGGGGAGAGTAGCAGCGCAACAGAGAGAGGGGGAGAGAGAGAGAGGTGAAGAACTCAATAATAAGAGGAGGTGAGAGGAGGAGAGAGACGGGTGAATGGATTGGAGCTCATGCAGTGCAAAGATGGTAACCTTTTTTTCGGGCCCCTTTCGTTTCCTTTTACGCATCCATTTTTCTTGCCATTTATTCAGGCCTTTATATGCTATCCATTCCATCCATCCAACCGGGCTGGGTTCTTGTTTCGTTGCCGTGTGGTGTATTCCGCGTGTGTACGCGCCACCGTCTCTTTTGGGTCCGTTTGGAGTCGCCTTTTGGGTTTTCCCGTTTTGCATTTGTGGACAACGTGCAACGTATTCCTGTCACGACAATGAATCCACAGCTGTGATAGTGGTTCACAAACAAATTGAACTAGTTCTTTTTCTTTCAATATAAAAAACATTTCAGTTGTCTCATACTCTCATTTAGTTTCACCTTAATAAAGCTTGGAATATGTTTTTCACTCACTATAGAAATTAAAGATTCTTTTTTCTCGTGTGAGTTACTCGTGTAGAAATAAAATAATTTGTACTACGTGGCAAATAGGTGATGTGTTCACATTTTCGTGTGGGGGGGAGAAAAGAATTGCGCCGTAAAAACTCAGATTTCTCATGTGTTTGTTTTTTTTGGACGATTGCGGCGACAAAGTGGTGAAGGATAGCTCTGGTTTTGGATCTACCCGCATAATTATAAGTCAGACAAGCATTTTTTTTCGCCTATAGTTGATGCTGACGTGGTTCGAGCTGGCCAGGGCCAAGCTCTTGCTCGCTGGCTTATGGGGCTCTCGATTAAACAAAGCTTGCGATAAGATTGATTAGTGATGCACGACAGCTCGGCGTCATCTCTGGGATTAGCCGGCTTCCACTTCCACGGGATCACAGATCCATACTACTGCTACCGCTGCAATATTTTTGAAAAAGAAAGCAAGCCAGATGTTTATTTTAAATCTTTCTATGGAAGGAAAGCAATTCGCTGTTGCCGTCAAGAAATCTTTATTTTTCTAGGCATCCATTATTTGTTTCCTTTTTCCACTCTGTAGAGTTTCCTGAATCAAAGCAAACAACAATGCCTTCTCTATTTTTCTTTCTCTCCAAAACTTAGCATATTCGACCATATAACGTGCTTTGCTAAGCTAATCTGCCGTCCAGACCGCTTAATCAAATATGCGCATGAAATGGCTGCTGGTTTTAATACACGGGTCTGTCCTTGGGCCATGTATATTATACTGCCTCCAAGTGCGTCAGGCACCAGTACATTATTGGCCCAAACACCCTGTGATTGTACTTGTGATAATATTCTTTTCCCTGCCATTTTTTTAGTAAGTATTCCCTGTCAATATATTCTGAGGTATCAACATGTCAACTTGCCATCACGGAATCTCGTGGTCACTAATGCTCACAATTTTCCATTAATTTTGTAGTAAAGTTAAAATTAAGTAGCTTGTAATGGTACAAGATACGGCTGTCAATGTCACCACACAATGAACTAGCCGGATCACAAAGTCAATTGAGATTCAAATGACCTAACAAGAGTGGGGGAGTGTGTAGGAAGCGAATGAATGAATGAACCTTCTGTTTCGCTAGTAGAAAGGGAACTCGTAGCCTCGTAGGCCATATAATTCTACCAAAAAGAGTTATATCTTAGGATTCGATTGCCTCGTGGCATTGTGGTTGGATTTCTGATGCTCTCCAATAGTACTAATTAATTGAATTAAAGGGTTTTTTTTTAAAAAAAAAGAACTTCCCACAAGGTCATATATACATTCAGATTTTTGTCGTACCAATTACCAAAAAAAGGCTAGTTAATGGGGTTGTCTCATTTGATGTTTCAGATAAACAGCTAGGGTGCACACATTACCTGCAGTGGCCTATGCTATACAAATGATGCTCCAAGGTATATTTTAAGGAACCCCACTAACCGAACATATCCAGCCTTACATGCCAACAGCAAAAGCCTCAAGCAGGGCTAGTGTGCCACACAAAGTGCCAATTGTTAGACAGCTCCCCCCAACACCCACACACTCGATTCCTGATCTTTTGTGTGTTTTGTTTCCTTGCCCCTGCTTCACATGGACCACAGCTTGATCAGCCCTTTTGCTGAATCAGAGACCAAACCACAAACCAGAAGCTTGGCGCCTCCCTCTTCTAACCTAGTATATATGCCTATATGTGCAGGCGATCTACCACTAAGTATAGCCCAATGTCACATCTAATAGCCCATATATTTGTCCTATCTTTTTGCAATGCACTCATGGGGAGTAGAGATCCATGGCTGGGGTGGGGGTCCCTCTCATGTTATTACAAGACTACAAGTGGCATGAGAGGCCTCTCCATTGTGCCCTCTGCTCCCAGCATCAACATGAGTAGGGGGGTGCTGAGAAAGATTTTGCGATCTCCAACAATAGAATGATGCATGGTCATTTGCATGGACTCCGTTCCTAGTGTTGTTGTAACGTCGCTGTCATGGATAGATTAAAAATTAGCATTTGCTATGATAACCTCTAAGAAACATACTGATTAAGTATCCAAAAAAAATATCAGTTGGTCTCTTTAAAAAAAATAAAAGTTCATGTGGAATCATTTTATGTTTCCTCCCTGCAGAATCTCTCAAGATTGCATGTACCACCTGTTTCTTACAATACGAAATAACAAAAAAAATGCAAAAAAAGAGAACATGTAATTTTTCCGAAGTTCACCCATAAAGATGAAATTTTGGGGAATGCGCCACAAGCTGCACCTGCACGCAATTCATGCAGTCATCTCGTCACATTTCAGGCTATACCGCTCATTAGGGTGCAACGTACTACTCATCAGTACCAGTAGGAGCTAGATAGAGTACATGGCCAGTGAGTAATTACCACTAATATATGCTTAGGACAGAAGAGGTTAACATTGTATGTATGATGCTAACCCTGGAACCTCCCTACTAACCCTAATTAATGGCCGCGGAGACAGTAACATCGCGATTATGCCTCATGATCGCCCCATCCTAATGACGTGGATACCACTCTAATGACGGTCATTATAGCTTGTTTTCATCGCGACCGCCAATTCCAAGCACGTAATATAGACAGTAGTAGTCAATTCCAAGCTAGGCTATAGCCTGACAAAACTGCCAAGCTGCTTGAGCTTGCTTGACAATGGACACTCCGATCCTTTCAGAGGGCAGCGCTCTCTACTCCTGTCCTGGGTCGTTGAGTTTCGTTTTATTTTTATTTTCTTTTGTAACTTTTTTTACCGCGACGACGAAAAGAGCTCGGACCCGTCTGGGTCTGACGCTCTCGCGGTCGGCGCCCGTGAAGAATCAGAATCTCAACTGCGGGCACAAAGCAACGGCCGTACCGCATGCACGCACGCCGAGCACGTACGACGGTTACGGTTTTAGGGAGCCTTTAGATTCAAGAAAGTTTCTAAAAAACTCTATTCATCTAACTTTTCTTATTAATCACATCTTTTCTCACAGAACACTATTCATCTACAGTGTTTTTGGTGAACAGTGTATTTTTAGGGAATCTTCAGGTGAACTAAACGCACTTAGACACCCTCTCTCTCCCACGTCGCAGTAAAACTTTTTTTTTCACCCCTTTGTATACGTATACGTACGGCGGCGTGCGGTAAATAAAGACGTCGCCGCGCGGGACAGTACAGGGGGTGAACACAACGTGAGGGGCGTGAGAGAGGACAGTAACAACTTTTCAGGCTTTGGCGCTTTGCAGCGTGCAGTAACTTTGCTGCGGCCGCGAGTAACTGCATGCAGTCGCAAAGCTAACCGCAGGCAGGCAGTCACTATCAACTCGGCCATTTACCTGCGGTTATAATGGTCGCAGAGGGCTGGGTGTACGGAGGAGTCAAGGAGGCTCATGGACTCATGGTCGCAACTGATTCTCCACATCATCACTGTTCTAGCTTCCAGATCAGATCCTCCAGGGTCCTATGCAAGTGTGCACAGCGCTGCTACTTTCTTCTTCATTTTTTTTTTGAACGAACTCTTTCTTCTTCATTTATCGTCCTATTGATCGATCCTGCAGCAGGAGTGCTGGTAACTCCAGGCGGTAGTTATATCATGTGGACATCTTTGCATTTACGCCTTGTTCATGCATGTCGAAGCTTCCGGCCTATTTTTGCTACGGGGAAAGATTTGAATATGTGACCAAGTTAATGTTACTCAATACAGTAGGTCCCAGTATGTCGGTTGTGCTGCTATAGCTGTACAGTAGCTATGCTTCTTGTGTAACAGATGTTTTGCTGGGAAACAAACAAAAAAGCATATATATGTATTTATCATATTACATTGTGAAATACAATTTGTTTAAGATTTGTTTTCCCCATTTTCATGTGTTTTCCATTCTTGTGGGTCAGAGAGATTTCAATCTCGCATCAAAACAGGGCTGAACGTTTCTTCTTTAATTAAACCTAACATAGACAAACACTAGTTGGTGGTCCTAGATAATCAAATAAGATAAAAACATGTCTCGCACTATCGTTATGAGTCATATTTATATGCACCCTGCAAATACTATACACATAGCTTGTATTTATAATATAAAATAAACATCATTAGATTAGTCACAAAATGTATTTTCATAATAAATTCATTTTAATAAGTCATAAATATGAAGATAATTTCTACAAGCTTATCAAACGTGAATCATTTTAGTTGTCACGCAACTCAGGGTTGAGTTGCATACTTTTTGGACAGAGAAAGTACGAGAGTGGCGCTACTACGCGACAGCGTGGGGGCTGATCGCCTGAGCCTGAGCGGGGTAAGATACCGGGTAGCCCTGGCGAAGATTCCGCACTTGAAACACCGCGATGTACTTTGGCGCTGTGGGACCATGCCCGCGTAGGCGTAGCCTTTTCTCCCTCGACTGTCCGGCCGCGCCAACGTTTCCAACAACTATTGGGCCGCAACTATTCCGCTGCTACGCGTACACAGTCCCCCGTCCTCGTGTGTGCTGGTTATCTGCACCCCCAAACCTCATACTTTAGAAATGAAAAAGGACCCTCAAAAGTCTTTACCTTACTTGGCCCATAGGTTTCTCTGGTGATACAGCATAACTTGCTAAATAATGCGTTATTTTCTTCATGTCATAACGCTTCCACTTCAAATGTCAAAGTTCCTTTTTTTCTGTGTTCATATTACGGTAAAAAACATTGTAGCTGCAGAAAAACACTAGAGCTAAGTCCTGGAAAGCGTGTTCCGTGAGAGTGAGAAATAGTTGAATAATGAAAAGTTATAATAAATAGTATTTAGTTTGTAATCCAAACAGTGAATTCCTAGGTGTGGATCACAATTCGCATCCATAAGCCTGGCCCACCGTCGCCTGCTTCATTTCACCAATGATGGTAGATGGAGTTCATTAAAAAAAATGATGGTAGATGGATAGCTTCATCTGATCATCTCCATCCATCCAGTTGGTCGGATCAACCATAATTGGGCGTCGCATGTTGTCCCATGCAAGAAGACTAGAGGAGGCCCCCTTGTGTGTTGTGATGGTGCGCTTGCCATGCCCCACTTTCCAGCAGTTGAGACGCAATTATGCATGCAGGCCTGTACCACACGGCGATTGACAGTGGTAAGTAGTGGCATATAATTGGAACGAGCACTACGGGTCACGAAAAAAAGGTCACTAGTGCACGTTGACAAAGGGGCACGCCTCGCGCGTCTGCTGCTGCTGGATATCTCCATCTCCACCCCTTAGGGTGTGTTTAGATGGTAGGAAAAAACACTGTAGCATAAGAAAAACACTGTAGCATTTGTTGGGAAACGTGTTTTGTGAGGGAGGAATAGTGAAAAGTTGGAATGAATAGTGAAAAGTTGGAAATCTGAACATGGCCTTAAAAACACAACTTCAATCTTTCCTATGTCTACCCAGTTTTATGACCCCAACAGACAAGATTTCTCCTAAGTCCACCCAACTTTGTGCACCCATAAATATAACTTCATTAAAACCGATGTCTCAGATCTAATCTCATCCTACCTCACTCAAATCTAAAGGCTAATGTTATTTGGTTAGTCCTCCTACCATCACCCACCAACTCCTCCCAGATCCTAACCACGATCCTCCGCGAAAAAAAAACCTTCCGAAAAAGTCTCTCACGTGCGAGACCTCCTGGTTCAACACCGCCCCGGAACTGCACAACGCCGTCGTCCTCGCCGTCGTACACACCGCCACCGACCTACACCACGCCGTCGTGCACCACGATGCCGACCTGGGCCACGCCGCCGCCTCCGCACTGAACCACACCGAGGCCGTCGCCGCCGCCGCCGCCGACATGCACGACGCCCACCGCCTGCGCACAACACGACGCCGAGGCCGTCGCTGCCGCCGACCTGCACCACGCCGCCGCCTCCGCACTGAACAACGGCAAGGCCGCCGCCGCCGCCTCCGCACTGCACCACGCTGAGGCCGTCGCTGTCGCCGACCTTCGACAATTTCTTTGGCTCCATGCATGTTATATTATCAACCGGTCTAATCTATATACATTTCGCCTTTTCTTTCTCATGCTATGATGGGCTGCCATTACATGCATTTTTTTTATTTTTATGTGATCATGTCACATGGTCCTTCAGAAGCTGGAGTCCTACTCAGCATTTTCTGAAGATTATAAGAACTGGAGGTCGATACTGAGTGAATCGATTTTGTAAGGGGTACAAGTTTCCATCCATCCATTCTAATATAACTCTTCTCCCCCTCTTTTTGGTATGTACGCCTATCTCTTATTGCTTTGTATTATTAATGTTAAACAATTAAGTCTCACGAGTATTGTGTAGTACGGAATTTCATTGCTCGATCCACCTTTTTTAATGGCCTGCTGATTTTTTGGTATGGATGTGGCACTTCATCAGACCCAAATGTCCGTAGAGTTTTAAGTTTGTTCAGTGTAAGGTATTTTTCTTAGTTTGTGAAATTTTAGATGGCTCTTCAGAGACGGTAATGTTGAAGAGAGCTCAACAACCAAAAATGTTATGATATTTGTTATGCACATCTAACTGAAGAATCTGCAATTTTGCTGGCTTCATTTGCAGGAGTTATGGCTTGTAAACTGATTTTTGGTGCAAAACTGAAGCTGAAAGGGGCCTTCAACGTTTTATCAAAATGATTCAAAAGGTAAGCTATTTAAGTTGATCACACAAAAGGTTGCTTGCTTACTGCACTTGAGTTTTGTTCTTAAAACAAAGGTTAATAACCTTTTAATAAGCTGATCCATTGCTCTTTCTATCCACCTTAATAGCTATTTTCACAAGCGTGCCCAAGTCTTTCTGTAAATTATAGTTTCCTTCTTGCTAACCAGATCAGTAGGCCGCGCCGGTATGTTGTCTGACTTAGATTAATTTGAAAATGTTGTAAGAGCACTCAGGCATGTGGTTAGTATATTGCTTGTTCATAGTGCTTCTAATTTTCAGTTTATTTAAACTGTTATAATTCAGTAAATCCTGCCTTTTCCTCAATCGACATGGCTGAATTTTATTAAATGGCTAAATATTCAGTGGCTTCCTCAATTGTATATGGCTTTCTGAACCTGTAAAATAAATCAGTTATAGAGAATACGGCATTGAAATATTTTTTATTGCATGTACAATATACTCACAATTAAGTTGACATATTAAAGAAAAATGTCACCGTAGCGTTAGCACGGACAATACACTAGTAGAATAGAATCCTTCACTTTACCACCACTCACTCACTACCATATCGGGAACGACGGGCGAATACTGTATGCTCCTAAAATTGAACGCTGGGTGGTGTGACCGTGTGAGTAGTGGGATGAAACATACCCGGTTTTAGAAAGAAAACCGAGTACATCTCATATGTGCGTCAGGATCAAATTACACACATATGATAAGACAGTGAGTGAATAACAGAAACAGTACTCAAACGAATATTTGATAAGTAAAGTATTTATCACACTCACGACTAAGGCACGAGGGCCAAATTAAACTGGTTCACACGATAACTCCAAAAGCACTCTGAAAGTGCATCTAGGCCCATAAGTGGATTTTGGTAAATTGATGACAATACGATTAAATGTCTAATGTGTTTATCTAAGTTGTGAGCAGGTTGAGATTATCACACCTATATTGCAAATATTGTCTCATACGTTGAATACAAGTTAAATGGCTCACAATGTTGGAAAGCAAGCAATCATATGATCTCGTGGTGATATTATGAATATAATGTCAAGCAAAGATTGAATTACACATAGAGATGGATTTTTATGGTGAAGATACATATTGATAAGTCTCTAGAATATTGATAAGCTTAATTGACTAGTGAAGGTATCATCTATCAAAGAATGGGTTTATTGCCAAATAAACATTGCAAGGCTTCATGAGTTCAATGTACATGGACATAGTGATATATCTTAGTTAATGGTTTAATTATTGGAAGCTTGCAATATATGGTTTATTCTCTATCAATCAAGAACAAGTGTATGAAGAAGGCTCTCATATGCATATATATATATTGCCATTCGTGTGAAGCTTAGTTGGCCGAATGGTGAAGGTATTGTCTAGTGCATTGAATCGATGGACGAGGCAAGGGTGAAGGGCAAGTGACGACTTGGCCGCGAAGAACCTAGCTAAGGTGAAGAGTCAAGCTAATAGATAATCACCGACGGATCAACGGTCAAATGAGTGTCATTTCGAATAGCAAAATATGTTATGATTGGTAAAGTGGAGTGACTTGTGATTTAAGGATTGTTAATCATGCAAAATAGAATATCTCAAGTCACTAGCTCAAGATTGGATTTGCTCAAGTATGATAGCAATGTTGGAAGCCCTCAAAGTGGATAAAGATCAAAGTATGGTAGTGATAAAGATCAACAAACTCAAGTGGATTTCATGTATTTATTCTTTGACTTGAGTATAGGTATGCCGTACTATCAAGAGGGATGCAACATTTGCTTATTGACGAATATCAAAAGTGCTCTTAGGAAACCAATGAGAGAATAGCCTTTGAGTGACTTAATGAGAGTACTAAACATCCTAGCTCTTCTAACTATGGTTGGTTCAACCTTTGGGATGAACTAACAATCCTTTTGTGAGTTTTGGGTGCTAACTGGTACAGGCGGTCAGACCCCCTGTTACAGGCGGTCAGACCCCCTGTAGGCAACGGCTAATTTTTCAAATACAGGCGGTCTAACCGCCTGTGACAGGCGGTCTAACCGCCTGTCCAACGGCTAGTTGAGAAATGACTGTTTATTTATACCCCTTGGCCCCTCTTTGAGTGGCTGCTGGTTCCCTTGTTATCCTACACGCCCAAGAACACCAAAGAAGGCAGCCAAGCTCTCCCCAACCTCTCTTTGTGAGATTTGTGAGATTTAAGCCATATCTTTGAGTTGGGTTGAGAGAGTAAGCTTTGTGTGAGCTTTGTGAGTTCAGTGAGCAATAGAGAGCTGAGAAGAGCATTCCATAGCTTGAGCACTTGTGATTCGCGTCAACAAAGCCATTGGTGCATTTGTTACTCTTGGAGGTTCATCCTCCTAGACGGCTAGGCATCGCCGGCTAGCTCCCAAGGTGTGGTGAGCAGCGGAAAGTCTGTGAAGGTTGCACTTCGCCTCCGCAAGGAAAGAAGCAAGCTAGTGGAAGTGAGGAGTGGTTGAAAGAGACCCAACTTGAGTAGGAGGAGTTGAAAAAGACTCCGCTCAAAGAGTTCCTCAACGGAGAGTAGGATCCTTCGTGCTAGGCACGTGGTGGATCCAAACTTCGGTAAAACAAATCTTGTGTCTCTCCTTTACATTTGCATTGCCTCACTTGTGTATTTCTAGCAAAATATTGTGCTTCCGCTTCGATCTACTTGGGTGTGGTTATATTGTGTGCAGGGACTCTATTTATCATATATAGAAGCCACTTCCCAAGTTGTGTTGTGCTAGAAGTTGTTTTGCAGCTCGAGGTGGATTTTGATTCCTCTCTGTGACAGGCGGTCTAACCTCCTGTACAGGCGGTCTAACCGCCTGTGCCTGACAGCAAAGCAAAAGAGGGAAGAATTCGAAGAATTTTTTGGTAACGCCTATTCACCCCCCTCTAGACGACATCTCGATCCTTTCAATTGGTATCAGAGCCGAGGTCTCACTCCTAGGCTTAACCGCCGTGAGAAAAGATGTCGGAGATGTGTGAGGTAACATTTGAGCTTCTCGCTCTAGATGGCTCAAACTACTCTTCATGGTCTGCTCATATTCTTGATACTTTTAGTACCATGAGTTCTCTTGGAGAGCAGGTTGTAGTTGCTAGCATTTTGCCCTCTCAATTTAAAGAAATTAATGTTGACATGTCAACTTTATCTAAAGAGGAGTTAGAATGTTGGCAACTCAACTTTGAAGCTACTAACCTTTTGTGGAGATCCTTGAGTCATGATGTGCAGGGGCTTGTATATAGACTTTGGAGTTTAGATGCGCACATCAATTGGGAGTTGATCAAGGATCTATACAATGAGCTTGATAGTTGACCAAGGTGTGACTGCATAGGGACGCTACGAGGCCTTTACAAAGATTCCCTAGTTAGAAACAATCCGCTAAGGTTTCCGGATCGGAAGCAGGCATAACCCTCTCTAACGGGTATAGTGTCTTAGCTAAGCCCACTTCCCGAGAGAACCGGGCTATACACCGTCAACCGCCACCCCCATGATCATTCCTAACCAAGGTTTCTAATTAATTAGCCAAGACCAGAGCCATGTAGTATTGTGGTTGTACGGTTAATCCTGGGTGGTTCTCCATGCTCCGATTAGCATGATGATCTTGTGTTAACATAAAAAGATATAACAATAAGGATATTCATCAATGTTGGATAGAACCCATCATGAACCAAGGTTAAGCATCTAGCATAGCTACCCAACATAAAAGTAAACCCGGTGTATCAAGGCTTAGGTGTAAAAGACTAGTCATCCTTACATAGGACCCATCAAATTAATGCATCGCGAACATGAATATAAACTTTATTGCCATGCAATGTGTATGGGCTCAAAAGAGTATGCTGAGGGGGAAATCCACTTGCCTTCCTTAAAATACTGCGGTGGCTCCTCCTCGTCGACTTGATCTTGATCTCCCTCGAACGGACCGTTCTCTACACGATTCGCACAAGCATTCAATCAATAAAAGCAAAATAATACACCATACAACTTTTAAAGACGCAAAGACGTGTCTAAAACTATTCTTGATGCAGAGATGATCGCGTGAGTGCAAAGATCACTCAAAACGGATTAAAAACAGTCAAGATATGGCTAAAACAAGGTTTAAGGGCTTCTTTGAACTAAATCTAACTTTCCATGGACTTAAACAGAAGAAACCAGGGACCTAAAACGTAATTTTGTATAAAAACATAAGAACTTTTGAGTAAAACGACCAAACAGGACGGCGGGTTAGACTTTTAGAAAGACCAGGGGCTAAACTGGAAGAAACAGGACCTAGATCTAATTATTTTTGAACTAGACAGGACTGCGGGTTGATTTCTAAGAAACCTAGGGGCTTTTCTGTAAAAAGACACGACTGACCGGTACGACTCAGTTTGACTCGAGTCGGACTCGATCTGGACCGTTGGATCTTGATCTAACGGCTCTGGACAGCCCTAGATCGACCGCCGCGGCGCCGGCGACCAGAGACAGAGGAAAGCGGCGGCGCTTCGCCGGAGTTGACGCAAACTCGAGCTAGAAAGCTCGGTTTTCAACGATTCAAGGCTTGGGATCTAGCTGGGAACACGGGGAACCTATTTTGGGGGTTCTAAACGAGGATTGAGCAACAGAGAAAGCTCACGTCGACAAGCGGCGGCTCGGTTGCGACAGCGAGCTCGCGTAAGCTCAAGAGAGAGAGGGGGGGGGAACGACTCGGCGAGATCCAAACCTTCACGCGAACCTCGACGACGAGCTCAAAGCGACGACGGCGGCCTCGAAAGCTCGGATTGCGGCGGTGGCTTTACCCTAGGGTTCGCGGGCGACGGCGCGAGCTATGGTGACGGCGGAAGCTTGGGGCTTTGGTTTGGGGGTTCAAGGGCTCGGGCAGCGCCTTATAAAGGCCTGGGAAACCAGCTTGCGCAGGGGGAAAGACGGCGTGGCGTCGGGGTTGGCTCGGACTCGCCATCGAGCAGTCCTGCTCGAGGACGACGCGAGGAAGAAGAAGGCGGCTGACAAGCGGGGCCCACTTGTCAGGGAAAGAAAGAGAGAGGGAGAGGGGAGAGCAGGCCGGGCCGTTGGCGCGCGAGCGAACTGGGCCGGGAGAGGAGAAATGGGCCGCGGCTAGAAAAGAGAGGGAAAAAGGTTGGGCTAAAAGAGAAACGGGCTGGGCTAGAAAAGAAAGAGAGAAGAGAAGGTTTGAAATCTATTTTAAACTTTTGCAAACTCTTTCAAATTCAAACCATCATCCAAAAAATATATACAATCAGCATGAATGCAACAACAACTTTATTTTATTCTAATTTAAATATTATTTAAATATTTAAGAGCCACGATTTAAATTTGCAATTTAATATTTTCTAAAACAATAAAAAACTAAGAAAATTAGTTGCCTATATTAATTTCAACGTGATGATAAAATAATTTGATTTGATGATCCTCTGTGGAAATTTTAAGCGATACAAGAAGGGCTGCAATTTGCACGGACACTATTTTCAGGACTCCGCTAGAAGATCGTACATGATACATGTAATTCTAGATATTGTCAGTATAGTAGTAAGTGATTCATCCTAGGCCAAACAAATCGTGAGCTTGTGCTAGAAGATCATCATGTAGTTCTAGACATTGTCAGTATAATAGTAAGTGATTCATCGGAGGCCAGACAAGTCCGTAAGCTTGTGTAATTAAATTAAAAAATATCTGGCCAATAAAAAATTCCACTTTTTGAGAGGAAATGGAAAGAAAGAAAGAAGTACTACTAGTACAAGAAAATCTTTCAAAAAAAAACTACTACAGTACAGTACAAGTAGCGTGCTGTGACAGTAAAGTGGCTGGCTTGGCTCCTTTCCTAGAAGCAATGATTTTTTTTTACTGCTTCCCCGGTCTCGTTCAGGCTGAAGCCTCCACGGAAGCTGCATTTCCCAGAGCCACAATGATTAGCAAGGCGGGCCCGGCCACCCCTCACTGTCCCACAAATCCCAAGCTACAGCGCACGAATCTCCGTGCAGCATCGCAGTTGCCAGCTTCTGCAGATGTACTGATTGTTTTTCCTTTGTTTTTTTTTCTAAAACAAATGATGAAGAAGAAGTTGGAGGAATTTTCTTTTTTGAAAAGATGAAGTTGGAAGAATTCCATTCGCCCGTTCGATCGCCACTCTGAACTACTACACGCCTGCTGGAGGAGTAGATGAGCGTGGCCATCACTGTTACGCCATTGTTGCACACATGTGATACACGATGTGACGATGGAGAGAAGTGGTGTGCTATTCGGTCGTTTTGTACGCGCGTGGCGTTGCTATTTGGCCTGCATGCATTTCGTCGTTTATTGCTTGCATAGGCATAAACGCCAAGCCACGACTCACGAGCGAGTGTCCAACACTGCACAGATAAGAGATGCTTGAGGTGCCTATCATTGGTTGTGCAATCTACCACCACGCTTCCTAAGTTTAGCTGCTGATACTAGCAGCATGCAGGGATATTGCTACTAGTGGTAGCAATATAATTCGCCCGTTAGCAGCCAAATAAAACGCAGCTAGCAAAAGATACTTCTTCATTCTTTTTCTTTTTCTTTTTCTTTTTTGAGTAAGGATACTTCAATCGCAGTCAAGTTCTGTTTCGAGTGAAACGAAGCATGCCGCAGGCAGGCATCGCAATGCAAGCAGAACAATCACTTCACCCTGATCCAGGAAAGTAAAAGGCTTATAAAGCTGAATAACCACCGGCGGATATGGTAAACTACCATACCATGAGTAGTACTGTACTACTAGAGTCCTAGTGATCGATGCTCGCTCGCACTGCTTTTCAAAGACGACGACCGGTAAAGCAAAGCAACCCCCCCCCCCACCCCCCCCCCACCCCCACCCCAGCGGATTCTCTCCAGACTCCGTCCCCTTTCAGGCACGACCGCATTAATTAATAATTACCATTAACTAATTACCGCCCATTCCCCCAATTCCTTTTTTTTTTTTACCTCGGCACCCCTCCTTCTTTTGATCTTTTTCCATCCTTTTCAGGGAGGAGGCCAGGAGGGAGAACGGGAAACTCCAGCAGCACATTCCCTTTTGCCATCCAGGCAAGCCGCGCAGGCTTTTCTCCGGCGACTCGGGCGGGGCCCGGGCCCCACTCGCCAGCCTCACAGAGCTCGCCGGTGGGAGGAGTCGCGGTCGCGGGCGGCAGGCAACGTGCCTAAAAAGGCCCGGAGAAAGAGGTGCGGTTGCTTTGCCAAAAAGGGAGCCGAGGCGCCCGCACGCCTTTGCCGAGGGACGCCGGCCGACGCGTCGTTTTGCTGTGCTGTGGCTGTGCCGACGTGCCAGCTGGCTGCCAGGTCACCCGGGCTCCGGTCACAGGGGAGAGGAAGAGACTTGGGAGGGAGATCAGGAGAGGGTGGATCACACATATTCGCAGCGGCAGTCGGTAGATCCTTTTCGCTAGAAAAATGTAGCAGTATGCGTTTTAATCATGAGCTATTCGCCTATTCGTCGTTGGTAAACCAGTATCAGGCAGCAACTAGCAAGGGTCCTGGTATTAGTTTGGATCAGGTTTGTATGATTTGCGTGCAGCCGTGCACCATCTTAATGCTGGTGTGTTTTGTGATATAGAAAAATGCTAGCAATTACTTTTATTTAACCAAAAGTTAGGAGGTAGGAGTATCAAAATGCTAGGAAATAGTTTTACACAACCCAAAGATCGACAAAGGTTTGAGTTTTTTTACAAAGGAATCGGGACAAAGGTTTGAGTTTTTTTTTTATGTAAAAAAGAATCAGGACGGTTGCTCTTGGTTGCTCGAGAATGATCTCCATTTTTTCCTCGGCTGCTTAATTAGCTGGGCCGAGTAGGCGCAGAAAGGTGGTTTCCGACGGCCCACGTGCCAAAGTACAAAGGGCCTCTTTCTCGGCCCTTTCTTCTTTCGAAAGTTTTTTTTAGCAGTTCTTCTTTCGAAAGTTTGGGTACGCGTATGTAATACAAATCGGAGTCACTCAAGAGAAAATGTAATAATACAAATCGAGGCCTTGAAAATCTCCTCCACACTTCAACTGAGAGTAATTTCAGGGCTAGTTATTTCGCCAAAAAAAAAACAGAGGTACTAGTTAGCTATGCATAGTAAACATTAGTATCCACGGATTTTTTTCACTAAACAAAGTGTTCACAACGGAACATGCGTCTAAATGTTTGCTTATGTATTTATTGCGGATTGATGATGCTCAAAGTCAGGACACAAAATTCAAAATCGCCAGGCCTCCTAAAAGGTTGCAAAACAAGAACAAAGGTAAATAGATGTCATGATACACATTGATACGGCATGCACACGACAAGCAAACAGCACATACAACAGAGGGTACGCCGATATTTGGTTGACAAAACTGCACCTACACGCAAAAAATAACCCTTGACAAACTTGAGTCCACGTCAATTTTTACTAGTAATCTTTTTCCGTGAACGTGTCACGACACATTTAATTTCCTGTCACGCATTTTCTTTGTGTCCGGAACAAGTACACTTGCGTCACCTCCGATCTGATCCGATAAGCTAACAAAGAATTGCGTCGCTGGCGAGAACGTCAAGCCGGATCTCCCATGATGACTCCAGGATCCCCATGGCTTGGCGTCTGCCGAGTTTGTTATTATTCCGGCTGCGCCGTTTCGAGGAGTTGATTTCTTGCAAGTATGCAAGAGCCAGGGAGATGTTGATCGTCTTAATCCAGGTGTAAAATATATGTAGCTTTCCAGAAAGAAATACCAATCAAATAACGAGAACACTTCTCTTTTGATTTGTGCATGATCTCATCGCTGCCATCATGCATGTAGACATGGCAAACGGGAGTTTTTGTAGCAGTCTCAATCCTCCCAGTGCAAGTCTAGCCAGTATATTGTAAGGCATACGTACGTATATATGGTCTCCAGATAAAACTCAAGACGGCATACGTATGTTTATGTATATATTACTAGTCTACTACTGTACTTTGCTTGTGACAGAATAAGCTCGTGTGTAACACGCGACATGCTTAGCTATAAATGGCCATGGTCGCTTTCGATCTCAAAGTCATTCCTCCCTTGTGTCGTCTACACAACAACCGGCTGATTGGCTTACTAATGTACCTCCTCAGATTTGAGACCACACACTTACGAAAAGTGTGTGTTTTGGCGAATTATTTTTTATCAGTAGTGAGAGAAAACATGGAAACCATACATGGTAAGAAATATTCCATTTAGGTCGCACAACCCTCTGACCAAATATTGTTTTATTAATGTGATGCAAAGTTACACCGTTGGAAAAATAATTTTGAAAATAAATCTAATGTGACATCAGTTTATTAATGAGAAATATGTATAAGAAATTTAAGTAAACATTGATAAAAGCCAAAGGCTTGCCTCAATGAAACAATAAATCTTACACTTTTTGACACAGGAGTGTATAAGTTTTTCTGAGGAAAACAAATAGAAGCACTGATTCTATGTACTTTCCTATAGAGAACAACCTCTTGTGTCTATACCTTGATCGCTGTACTCGATCGTGAGCAGTTGGTAAGCACGTACACAGTGTGTTAAGTTACTAAATCAGCAGACCAAGAAATAGGCCAAATCTTAAACAAACTTGATGATAACCAGAGCATTTTACAATGATATCAGTACTACAAGGCAGCATGGTTGAAAGAAGAAGAAATACGGCGGCACATGTATTTCACTCCTTTGAGCTAGCAAGAAGAATTTCTATATGCATGCATGTACCACCAGCAGCCGAGCAGCAGCAGGGCATCTAGGCTCACAGCTTGAGCGTCAAATCGAGCTTAGGCAGCTCTTCTTGTCCAGCCCCGGTGCCATCAACGTATCCGCCAGTGAACCGCCACTCGCCGGTGGCCACCGCCGCCACCGGTGGAGTCCGGCTGCCGATGGGCGTGTGCATCCACCCCATCGCCGGCGCGGCCTGCCGCAGGAAGGCAACGGCGCCGTGGACGGCGAACGGCGGCGCGCCATGGCCATGGCCGAGCACGACGAGCGGCTCCGCGTCGGCGCGGTGGCGCGCCAGCGTTCGCTCCCGCTTGTGCGCGTTCTGGTGGCCTCCCAGCGCCTGCGAGCTGTAGAACTGACGCCGGCAGTAGTGGCACGCAAACAGCTGCGGCGGCTCCGACTCGGCCGCCACGGCCGCCGTGTCGTCCGGCAAGACGACCACGGGCATCTCCGACGCCGCGTTCTGGCGGGTGCCTGGCACACCGACCATCCCCTCCAGGAGGTTGAGCTCAACCGGCGCAGCGCCGCCGCCGCTGTGATCGTCACGGTGACCATGGCCGCCGCCACCGTTTAGCCAAGCCTCTCCTCTATGCTTGTCAACCTCTACCTCCATAAGGTGTGGCAGTGGCACGGCTTGTGCTTGCAGGGCAGCTCAAGGCTTGGGATGCTCAAGGTCTTGGCCGTCTTATATTTGTGACTGATAAAGCAATAGAACAAGCATATGATTGTGTAAGGCGATCGCGACGTACTGCACTGACATCATCCATGGCATGGCTACTTGGTTTCTTGTTGGCACGCTTTGCTTCCGCCGGGCAGAAATGTATCGGCTGGCTGATGCAAGAAAGATTTCCTTTCGTGTGGAGGGAGATTTCTTTACCTTTTACAACATGCCTACGTCCAGAGATGAGGCAAGCTGTGGGCACTAAGGATTAGGACATGAAGTCACTTCATTGGCGTGCAGCCTTGAGATCCACATCACCAGTTGAAGAGGTCGGTATACGTCTATGTGGCATGTGCCTGTGGATGTCAACAGGCTATAGAATAAGAAACAGGTGAAACTGGCATTCCAAGATACAACCCGTGCGCTAAGGATGTCGCTGTTAGCTGGTCAACTAAGCATGTTCATAACGGAAGTGGCACAGCACAGCTCATGCAACTTAAACTGCGTGTTTGAAAATAGAAGCAGATGTCCGAAGCATAGAGAGATGAACAGGCAACTACTGAATCTTTCAATGCTATGTTCTTTGAGAAGGAAACATTCACACAGATTTTCTGAATTCTGTATGCCGGAGTGCAGGGCCCTCCTTCTCGGCTACACGGCAGGGGACTCAGTCCATCCTTCCCTTCACCACTCTTTCCTGCACTTCAGTGGGCGTGCTGCAACAAGGAGAACCAAGTTTCAAAACAGAAAATGAAGGCATCATAAGAGCAGGGAGAGTAACCGAGTATGCATATATAAAAAGTGTAAAACATTGTCATACTGATGGTAACGATTGATAACAGCCAACAGCCATTCTCTTTTTTCAATCAATCAGAAAAGCATTTGCGGTTCACTTTAGAGTATAGTCGTGTCGATACGTGGAAAAGTTGTCTGGAAATATTCCAAACGTATGTATAGTGGCCAAGTGTTTGAAAGATGCAGGAAACTTACACAATGAAAACATGACCTCCCCAGCCAGCGAGGCAATCACGATCAACAGAAGCCATCAACGCTTGTGAGACGGTCTCAAACAGTTCTTCAGGTTCCTTTATACCAAATAAAAAATGTGGTAGTACTGTCAAGGCACAGTGATAAGGTAGATCCATGCCATACAGTCAAAGAAACAGAGAAGTCTAAGGCAGGCAGATCAATCTTAGTATTACTAGAGCAGAAAGCAAATCTTTATGCAATGACACAAGTGATAGCACACGTTGGTATCTCAGGGTCAGATACAATTTTGAACCCCAAAAAGATCGCATAATAGAAAACTGAATTCATTTAGAAATTAAAAGAATTACTAAAAGAAGATAGAATTTGCATTTAAAGATTTGATGAACACTGACAATGCTCCTCACGTAGAGATACTAACCATGTTTGGCTTGTACATGGACTCACAAGCACCATAAAGTGACTCTGAAGAAGTACCAGATACCACAAAATCTTTCGCTAGCTCCCTGCACAAAGGAGATACTTTGGTAAGATAGAACAAACAATAATGTCCAGATGAGAAGTCAGCATAGGATCTACATGGAGGGGAAAAGGCAGCCACATATATTATGATGATGTTCTCAATAGGCCTAGCATAAAGAGATACAATTGTGAAGAGTACACTTAAGGAACAGGAACATGGATCAATTCTATATACTAGTAACATGTGTTTGAGGTGTTCCAGGTAAACCAGAAATCACCTAACAGCTACAGGACAATAAATGTGTCTGTAAAATTTTGAAAATCCCATTATGGTTCTGGGAACCCAATAGTGGGACATGTTAGATGAGTACAAAAGGCTGAGATTAGTCTTAAATACACGTACAAAAGAATGGATGTGATACTGGCAGTATATTAACAAAAATATAGCTTCTTTTAGAAAACAAAAATATAGTGTATGCACAAAAACTAGATGTGATTCTATCAATATCTTGACAAATACTGTGTACACTTTACAGTTCGGATTAACCAGGATTTTGAAGGAACTGAGCCTATCTCCATTAGCAGGAGACATGGGCCACTGGGGTTAACTAAAACATATAGTCTACAATAAATCATGAAATTTGCAGAAGCTGAGCTCATCTCAGTTGACTGGAGGTGTGGGGTGAATATGTTAACTAAAACATAGTGTACAGTACTTAAGACCAATCGGAATTTTTTGAGAAACTGAGCCAATCTCAGTTGGCGGGAGGAACTAAAACTTTACTCTGTAGTGCACAGTAGTTCGTCAATCAGAAATTTGGATAATGCTTATCTCAGTGCGAGGTGTGGGTGTAAACTACGCCATAGCAGCCCACCATCGAATTGGGGGTTTATTTTGTTCCTAAGGCAAACCAAGAATCACCTAGTTCCTCTTATAAAGAACAGGAAACTGAATACAAGAGAATGACAGCAGTGTGTAAATACAGAGAAAAATAGAAGGACAGTTCATACTTGGCACCAATGCAATCCATGGTACATATAAATGGCTCATCGTTTTCTCCTAGGCCAGCAATAACTGGTTGACAGAAGTATGGCCCAAACCTACATATCATGAAATACATCCATCAGATGTCTCCAACTTTAAGATCATAAGCATCTCTCAAGTGACAAAACAGAAGAAGATGAATCTAAAAAAATATCTGAAACATTCGTGCCAGTCAAAGTCTCAAAGATATGTTTGTTGGGCAATAGATGACATCCAGACTCAACACTTGCACAAATGCTCCAGCATACTGAGAAGCAAAACTTTATACTAGTCTACAGAATACAGAGAATATTTAGCTGCTGGCCTTCATAAAGCACCAATGATTCTCAATATCCTTATGTGGAGACATTAACATTACTTCGCACCAGTTAACACTCAGTTTACCCATCATTCATTAAATCTAACTTTCCAAAGATCACTCCAATGGAATAGCGATTCTACCATGCCTATAATTGAATGTATCGAAAAATTGCTGGTTCTCACCTTCTCTCATAGAGAATGGCTGACACCAGGCTCGCAAAGGTCTCGGGCTTCATGTCCCTCTCCTCCCTCAACTGGTACAGCTTGTGCCTGAACACCAGCCGCTGATACCTGCACACAGCACGACACAACCACGCGCGTCAACGCAAACCCTAAACCAAGTATGCCCCCAACCCCCCGCGGCGCCCCGAATCAGGGCGCCCCAAAAACCAAACCAATCGAGAGTCCGTGAGACCCACAGCGTCTGGGCGTCGGTGGCGAGCCCCGAGAGGCCGATGTAGAGCTTGTCGTGGATCTTGAACACCCGCTGGAAGTCGGTGGCGATAGTTTGCAGCTGCACGCCGAGCCGGCGGTCGCTGGCGATCGCGAAGCAGTTCTTCCCCACCATCGCTACCACGGCGCTTCCGTTGTACTCGAAGATCTGGGCATCCACAAATCAACGAACGAAGCCGCCCAATCAGGCAATGAGTAGAAAGCTAGGGTTTCGGAGCACGGGAGCAGGAAGGCGGAGATTGAGACATTAGCGCTCCGTAGGGAACTCACAGACATGTCCGGTGGCTATGAGGTCAGCGGCGGCGGCGGCGGCGGTGAGAGGGAAGGAGGCGGCGATTTCGGTTGATTTATGCCGGCGAAACAAAGAAGAAGAAGAAGAAGAAAGGGTGCGTAGTGGGCTTCTGGGCTCTGGGCTCTGCGGGGGCTGTGCCGCCGATACGGAATTCTTTCTTTGCGGAGAAGTAGTATACTACTCAGATACGTGTAGGGTCCCATTAGTCAGCCTGAAAGTACTAGGTGGTGAACAGTAAAGTTGTATACTTTGTTGTATATAGTTTTTTTTTGAGGGAAACTTTGTTATATAATATAGTTGTATTGGTATAGATAATACAATAACGGGCCCAGCAGCCAGGCTCTAACGAATTCTACTTTTTAAAGGAAAAAGTTCTATTGAGTCCCTCAACTTTTGCTCAAGTCTGGTTTAGCTCATGAACTATAAAACCAGGTAAAACACGTCCCTTAACTTTTAAAACTGTCTATATTACATCCCTAAGTGGTTTTAGACCGTTGTTTGCTACAGTAACTATGGGTTTGCTACAGTTACTGCAGCTTTCCATTTTCTTTTATTTATTTAATTTCTAAATATTTGAAAAATTATAGTAAATCACATAAAAATCATAAAATAAAAACTCTAATTTTATTGGACTCTATATAAGTAGATCTACACACTGAAAATATATTATGGTATGCTTTAGTACCAAACTTTTGTTGCACCAATTCATAGATGCAGTTTATATTATTTCCAAACGAGCATAGATCTAAAGGTGCAACAAAAATTTTGTACTAAAGCAGACCATAATATATATTTAGTGTGTAGATCTACTCATATATAGTCCGATAAAATTAGAGTTTTCATTTTATGATTTTTATGTGATTTACTATAATTTTTCAAATATTTAGTAAAATTAATAAATAAAAGAAAATACAAAACTGCAGTAACTGTAGCAAACCCACGATTACTGTAGCAAAACAACCGTCTAAAACAGCTGAAGGACGTAATATGGACGGTTATAAAAGTTGAGGGACGCGTTTTACCCAGTTTTATAGTTCAGGGACCTAAACCGGACTTTGGTAAAATTTGAGGGAACTCAATAGGACTTTTTCGTTTTTAGAAGGAACTCAATAGGACTTTTTCGTTTTTAGAAAGACGAATCCTACTAGCTAAGAGCCCAGAGCCTATTTAATAAAAGGCCCATATTCACCGTTACTGGGCCAAATAGTAGTGATTTGGGCTAACAAAGACTTCCAATGTTCTCCCTTCTAAAAAAGGCCCTGACTCCTCTAAAAAAAAGGCCCTGACTTGTGAAAAACTCGCTTATTCCGAGAGAGAGAGAGAGATCTACTGACCCACCTTCAGACCACGTTTCTGATCTTTGGTTAATCATGAGATCATGACTCTGACAGGAGAAGGAGAAGTCAAAGCACAATGAGGACAAAAGTACTTGACTGTAA
Organism: Digitaria exilis; assembly: GCA_015342445.1. NCBI lineage: Eukaryota > Viridiplantae > Streptophyta > Magnoliopsida > Poales > Poaceae > Digitaria > Digitaria exilis. The sequence goes on from JACEFO010000036.1 coordinate 1,700,233, forward strand.
CAGGTTACCCAACATGTGGTAGTACCAAATTTGATAATCATGTTACTTTGTACGTCGTGATCGCGCAATTAATGCCCGTTAGCTTATCTTCCAGGTACTGGGTGAGGAAAGATTTGTTCTTTAAAAAAAACTCGTGGCAAGGCAGTCCTGAGATGCAATGCAAATACCATCAGATCAGATCGAGACGAGACGAACGTATTCGCAATCCTCTTCATGTGCTTGCAGTTGCATACCAGCCCATCGAGCAGGTTAATCGCCCAGGAAACCAGGGTACAGTGTCAGTGTACGCCCGTGATCTCTGCAAGTTAAACTGGCGAATGCACGTGACGGTCCGATCCTTTGATCCTTTGTCAGAGCCAAGTGAAGATTATGGTGCCACTTCACGGTCAACAGCGCACACAAACGGAACGCGAAGCAACGCTTTTGGATTTTTGGCACGGACAACGGGACAAAGCTTAAAAAGTCCCATATGGGGCGTGCAAACTTCACAAAATTTCCATGGAGATCTCTTCACTCTGTAATTGAAAACAATTCGTACTTCTAAACAAGCCTGACCTGGCTTTGGTTAAGATCTTTGAAGACATCTCTCTTAGCATGATAAGCCAGCAAAGAGTCATGGAGTATGGAGGTAGAGAAAAATTAACCAATCAGAAGATACATGAAGAACATGGTTAAACTTAGACCATGTAGCATTAACCATAATTTAAGTTGCCTTTGCTTTTAGCACCTGTTTATGTCGCACTAAAAGAGGAGGAAGGTGCATAGTAGGAAGCAAGGCCAGCGGGGAACCTCCTAGTGATCATTGTTCAGCCTGCCTTTTTTTATACATAATTCATTACCAAAAATATGCATAAAGACAACCAAATGCACATGCTGCCACCAATTCAGTCTTTTAGATGTATACTCTAGTATTCTAAACACATTGTAAGCATGGAGGTTAAGTGGAAAAGAAAGAAAAGCAAAACTAGACTACTCATGTTAGTGAAAAGCACGATCATGCATGAAACACCCTCGGTTGCCTTCTAGAGTTCTAGGTGGAAGTGACAGTGTCACATCCCAGTATGGCGGCACTCCAGAGAGAGATTTGGTTGGGAGATGTGAATGTGACCAACTGACCATAGTGCCGTTGGACAGTCAACACCACGGCCAGTACTAGTGTGATGCATTGAGCACCTTCAAAACAAGTGACACCGGTAGTGGTTAACCTAGACACTAATTTCCAAAGCCAGTATGGACATCACCTCCAACTACCTGGTGACGACGCATCATTAGTGCAAGAAAACACAGCATTAGTGTTACGTTAATCTACGTACTTACCTGCTAAAGCCGGCATGGATGTATGATCCCCAACAACCTCATGAGCTGAGCATTTTTGGCTATCCCTACACCGACAACGCGACAAATGCAACGCATGTCGCCTTTCTACTGTTGCCCTGCACATTGTCGCCTTTGTCATTGCGCTGCACTTGTTGCTGCATATACATTGCCCTTTCTTGCAGGCTTGCAGCCAACCATATGAAATGGTATCTTAGTTTCCTACCTAATACGCACATGCTCACCTGTTCTTGCTCCCACTGCTTTTCCTGGTACTCCTAATTCATACTGATAGTCTCATAACTGCATTACATCATTCTGAGCATTGCGATTCACCAGCTGAAATTAGGGGAAATCATCTGGATGGATTAAAACACTGGCACAGTAGACAGTACAACTGAAAGTAATTTAACTATAGCTACCAACTTGCAAGTAGCACAGTAGGTAAGTAATTTCATGGTACGAGCATAATTTCAGAGTCAAGCAACTGATGTACATTCTTTTATTTAGATAGAAGAAATTATTTCAGTCTTGAAACGCTTGACCAGCCTCGCTCTGCAGCTCAAAGTGCTACACAGCAAGCATATAATGTGGTGAAGACTTTGGTGATCTGGAGCAGATAAGATTTTCTCCAATGGTAGTATTGAGTTACACTGTGAAAAGTCTTTACTCTATACAGCAGCTACCAGATAAAAAAAAAAAGAAACTTCTTTTTACTTCTTTATACAGCCAGGGACTCCACAAACCCAAAACTCTGCCAGTTCAGCTTGACAAATAGCAGCTCCTCAGATTGGTGTTTAGAAAAACACCATGGAAGGCAATGCAAGCAAGTGACAATAAATTGCGCTCAATACCATAAGTTATCTGGAGTTCTGAACCACTTGGATGAGCCTTTACTGAATCACTAATTTCAGCCATGTCCATGTTTCTTTTATCTCAACAGGGAGAATGCTTTTGAGTAGTACAGGGCGATTCTGGGCTGATCCTCAGTGTTCCTCCAAGCTCCATGGGCACTAGGGGTACAAGAGAGTGGAGTACATCGGTGATTAGTGGTCTGTAACTTGGCTCCGGTTGCACACAGAGCACAGCCACCGCAGCAACCTAAACAAAATGTACCCGTCTGATCAGTTAAAAAGCTAAATACACATGGAAAGATGCATATTGTGATGATTTTTTAAAAATACTTACTTGGTACAAGTGCTTCAGATCCATTGTGTTCTTGATCATAGGGTCAATTATGTTGGGGAGTTTGGATCTATCAGTTAGCTGAGGCATGGCCTGCATTTGAATCCAGCATAGCAATGTGACAGAGTGAAGCGTCAGGCAAATTGTGTAATTTATCTGCTTAAATTTGGACAGTGATTGGCAAACCTAATCTTGCATGCTGAGGGGGAAAGTATCTTCTACTGTTTAACTGGATACTAGATTCTAATACTTCAAAGATGCCAAATGTTATAACATTGCATACCCATGTGACAATTGATTGGCACTGAGATTGTGCTGTCTTCTCGACAGGTTTCCTTCCCAGCAGAAGTTCTAGAAGTACTACTCCGAACGCATATACGTCACTCTTCTCAGTCAACTTCCCTGAATTCGATGCAGGTGCACATGATTAGATATGAATACCATACGTGTGACTAAATATTAGTCTACAAACAGGATTACAAGCAAGACACAAGGATGGTAAAAAGGTCATACCATCTAGTAAGTACTCAGGGGCTACATAGCCCATAGTTCCAGAAAGCTTTATATTCCCTTTGCTGTGATTCCCACTAGCCACTGCAAGGCCGAAATCTGAAATCTGCACAATAAGAAACCACTGATGAACTGACCCTTTATTTCATACTTCTGTCATATACATAAGTTCTAGTCACTGATCAATAGCAATATTGAATTGACTAGAAGTAAAATAATAACGCATACCTTAGCATTGAAGTCTGAATCTAAAAGTATGTTAGATGATTTCAGATCCCTATGGATAATTGGTGGGTTGCAGTGTTCATGCAGGTACTCTAATCCCCTGTTTGGTTCCAATACAGATGCGTATTATAAAATGCAGTCATAAGCTAACAACATAGCTAATCATAATAAGACAAGGTGCAAGAAGGGGACCTTGCTGTGTCAAGAGCAATCTTCATCCGAATGTGCCAGCTCAGAGCTGATCCATGTGACGACCCTAGATACAAAACCACTGGGATTATATCGAAGCTTCTCTGATCTCTAATTCATTAAAGAGTACAATTCGACAATAAACATAAGAAAACATAGAACACAATAACGAAGTACTGAAAAAAAAAGGGTACCATGAAGCTGTGAGTCCAATGATCCATTCTCCATCAGCTCATAAACAATGAAACGGTTCCCCTCATGAATACAGAAGCCCACAAGGGACACTATGTTTGGATGCCGAAACCTCCTAAGTAAATCTAGCTCGTTCTGCCAATTCAATAAAAAAAATATTAAAAAATTATTGTTTTAAATGCACTGCCCAATTAATAACGACTATATGAACACAACCGTTTAAATGGACAATTGTCAATAAATATTGGATCATCACCTCGAATTCCTTCTCGCAATCATGTGTCTCGCCACCAAATCTCTTCACAGCAGCAGTAAAGCCTCCATCAAAACTGGCTTTGTACACACAACCAAACCCACCAACTCCAAGCACACTGCTCTCACTGAATTTTCCTGTTGCCGCCTCCAAAGATGTGTAATCCATCATCGTGGCAGCACCCTTCTTGGTAGTCTTGTATGAATTGAAGCTGTTCAACATTGGCACAAATGCAATCCTCGCGGTATCTGGACAACGCAAGTAATTAGGTCAGAAGCTAGGTAAGTAACGCACATGGCCTGATGAGCAACAACTCAACAATGAAAGCAAGAACCAATCAGGCTAAGACCTATGCTTTGGGTGTCCTTGGAATCCACCAGGGCATGCCGTGATCGCCGCCACAGCAAGAAGGCATACAGGGCGGCAAGGACGATCATGACGCCGGCGAAGGAGGAGAGGACAATGGCAGCGATGAGAACCCTGCGCAGGTGGGGTTGCCTCTCCACCTCAATGACCACTGCAAGAGCCACATCAAAGCCATAAGAGCCGAGTATGAGATTAAAAAAAAAACTAAAGACGAACATTACAAAGTCTATTTGGGCGTTGCTAAGAGATAAAATCTTCATAGGGGTGAGTGTGCGTGCGTTTATGTGAGCGTCTTCTATTGTACTGTCATTCTCAAAAAAAAAAAAAAAAGAGAGATAAAATCTTCGAAACGAAACTGAGGTGATCCAAATTGACACAGCTCCTTATAAACTCCAAAGAAAGAATTAATATCATTTCTGCATTTGAATTTAATGCCACAATTGAAGCATTCAGCTGTTTCCTTCTAGATAATTTATAGGATCCTAAAATATAATTTTGATTCCGCCATTGCAATAGGCATAAAGTTTAATAAGGCAATCAAATTCATATTAAATTCCCGCACAATTTCCCGGGTAGAAAATCCAGAAGCAAATATACCACAGCTCAAACTGTGTTCAATGAACTTTCGCCTCACCACTCCAGCATCCAAAATGAGAACACGGCTTGCTCGCCGAATCAGCACTAATTTTTTTTCCCAAAACAGGACGAACAAATTACCGTCCACAATACGAAATTCGCACCACGAAACACAAGCAAGCGTGGATCATGAACCCAGGAAAAGCAGTGCACGAACACAATAGAAAAAAAAACGCAAGCTTTGATCCAGCTTCCAGCCTACCCAAGGGAGGAGGTGCCGCGGCCGCAGGAATCCCTGTGGCGGCGCCATTTGCGGAGGCGACGGTGCCGTTGACGGCGGCGGCAGTCAGCTGCACGGGCTGGCCCACAGGCGCCCCCGGGGGAGAAGCGGGAGAAGCCGCGGGCGGCGTGGACCTCCTCCCATTGGCCCCCAGCGGGCGACACAGCAGGAGCAGCAAGAAGACGAAGGCGGAGGAGCAGAGCAGCGGCAATGGCGGCGGCGGCATTGACCTCATTACTCCTCCTCTCCCTCTCCTTCCCTCCCGCCCGCCTCTCTCGCTCGCCCCTCCGCTGGCGAGCAGAGCAGACAGGGGCGTTACAACAACAGGGGGGACACACTAAAGCCTGTGCCTTTCTGACCAGATACCATGCGAGTCAGGGAATCCAAAGAAAAAAAAAAGAAATGCATGTACCGCGCCACGGCTGCACGCGCTCTCTCCCTCTGCAGCCTGTGTTGTGTCTTGTGTGCACTCAACACCTCGCTGTGGTCTTTGGTGCGTTTCTTGAGCCGCCAATTGATCTCGCTCGATCGATCGGTTTCGTCTCGGCCAGTGGCAACCCTTTCGTGGCCTCCTGGGTGAGTGAGGTGAGGAGAGGAGAGGCGATAGCGATGGCGACAAGAGAGATGGAGGAAGGGTAAAATCCCCTGTGGTGCACGGACGGCTTGGGGTAGGAGAGAGACGTGGGGGACGGTGCTCTTGTAGGGTTGGTGGATCGAGTCGAGAGCAGAGGAGAGCTATGTCATGTGGCGGTTGCCAAAAAGGCACCACCGCAGCTGTGGGGCTGTGGGCGGCCATCGCCGATCACCTCCGCGCACCAACTTCGGTTTCGTGCAGCTCCAGCACGATCGTCCCATCGACTGATCACGCTTGGTCAGCAGCAATTCAGCACCTCCATTCGAGTGCACAACGAGCTGGCCTGTTTTTCGGCCACGGACAGTGGGGTACGACGCGGTACCGGCGAGTTTGAGCGTGTTAGTGCACCGTTTTGCTCGTTTTGATAGGCAACTAAGCGAGTACTCAAGAGGCAGTACTAGAGTGATATGTCGTCATAATCATCCAATCAACCTGAAGCACCATTGAATACACATTTCATCCATATCGTCAACCAGTATACAAACAACATGTTATCAATTGGAGCTACGAGGGGTTAGGTTAGGTTAAACCGAGGGATCAATGAGAAATAGCTAATGCTACTGATGAACGGCCCTCTGTTGCTGTTGGCCGAAAGCAATGTTTCATCCATCTTCCTTAACCACGGCCCAATTCTCCATGTCAGCTCATTAACGGGCGTCCGCTTTGCGCGGGCCCACGAATCAGTGCCGGACAGGCTCTCGAGAAGCTGGCGTCGTACAGACTACACAGAGGCGATCGAGGGACCGTCGGTGCTTTTCCCCTCCAACGCCGGCAACCCAACAGTGACCGGATTTAAATCGCCCCCTGCTCAACCGAGCTCCATCTCTCTTCCCCCCCCCCCCCCCCGTTCTCTAGATCACAGCAGTCCCGTATTGCTGCGCATTACGCCGCGGATGGACCGTTCTGATTGGATCAAGTACACGCACGCACTGAGGTTCGTTGAAATACACTCAAGAGCACGTACTTGTTTTGATTGCTATTTCCGCCCCCATTCTGTTTTGACACTGACAAATAGATGAATAATGCATGTGGTTTTCTTTCTTTTTTTTTATAAGGTGGACGCGAAATGCGTGCGGTCGGCTTTAACGGATGAGGCGTGCACGCATGACGCCATCTTGATCCGCCATGGGTTTTTGTTTTTTCAGAGTTGATAAAAGGCGATGGGGAGGAAATAATAGACACGTACGCGGCCGGAGGGGATTGTTGGGCACGGGCAACGGCCTGTCCGGCGACTTTCGAGCCCGTTGGCGGCGTGGCACATGCGCCGGGCGTCGTAGGGGGTGACCACTGCCCACTAGTTTTTGTTATGTTGGACCATTAGTCCCATCGATCCCAGGCACGCAGAGCCTGCTTATCTGAGGGCTTCTCCAATTGCTGGCTATTTGACTAGCTACTTACTTTTTTTAATCAATGAAGAGTTGTTATACAGTGCTCACTAGCTCTTGCTTCCTAGCTAGCTCGCACGCTTTCTGATACAGCTTTCTCTCACGAGCTCTCCTCCCAAGCACCTGCACCTCCTCTCTCTCCTCTAAATAGTTAGTCCAAATAGATAGACTATTGGAGACGCCTTGATTAACATCATGGTATCCAGGAGGATGAAAGGATCCATGGACAGCGGATAACGACAAGGGCAAGCATGCAAATGCAACGGCGATGTCAAACACTAGCTAGCCGCATTGCATGCGTTCCAGCCAGGAATGCAATGGCCGAATGGGATTGGGAGGGAACAGGGATGTGCGAGTGTGACGCGCACGTGGGGTGGTGCGTTGGCATGCCAATATGCTTTATATGCCATGGAGATGGAGACCGGTGGCTGTCGAGGAGGCATTCTCACCGGGTGGATCCTGCCGAGAAGTCTGTAATGCTGGATTTGGTTTTTGGCATGGGCACGGCCGGCCGATCGAGCTACGGGCTTCCCTACTGGTTTAAAAAAGCAGTGCACGTGGACCTGATGAATCAAATCATCACTAGAACGATCTGGTTCGTCGAGAAGAGAGAACGATCCGATTCGTTTCTTTGAGTCGATTCATTCAGAGTAAAGAAAGAGAAAAAAAATTTTTGCTCCTCTGCATGTGAGACGGAGATGTGAGAAGAAAAATAATTTTCTATCTTGCAATACTGTAGCTTGATAGTGATTGTATTAATACTGTAGCTTGATAGTGATTGTACTAGATAGAGAAACATTATGCCTACGTGGAAGGAGTGAATCGGATTACCACTAGCCATGCGAGCAAAGGCGCACACGTACGCGAGCTAGCTAGGAATGAGGGATCAGATCACGGACGGACGCGAGGGCCCGTACCGTACGCACGCACGCTGCGAAAGCGCCACGGCAGCGGCGGGGTCGGGGCAGATCGATCGTGCACGGGGCTCGTCGCCGGCCGTGAGCGTGGCGCGTGCGTATCGCCTGGTCCCGCGCGTGTGTGCGTGGGAGTAGTAGTACGAACGTTGCGATACCAAACGCCATATAAGCCCACTAGCGGCGGCCTCACCACTCTCTCGCTCACTTTTTTTTTTGAGATCACTGTTGTGATGGACTGATTTCTGGATCAAGGCTTTTCTACAACACAGGCCCATCATATCCCTCCCTCATTTTTGGAACTTTTTTAATTTTTACATTTTTTATTTTAGGATTTTTCAAAAATAAATATCCTAATGAAAAAATTGCAAATATATACCTTCTCCTGCCGTTTGAAACGGTTATAGCCGGATGAACCGGCGGAATGCTACTGTAGCACAGCATACCGCGAGTTCATCCGGCGGAACGTAGGCTGTTCCGGATAATGTATTTTTAAAAAATCATAACTAATTTATATGATCTTGGATGCGGATGATCCTTATATGAAAGTTGTAGCCCTCGACGAGATGCGCAACTTTGTAGTTAAAACTTTTTTCATCTGAAGTCATCTTAGTGCTCAATAATCCACTCAATTTTCGGATCTAAAATTTGAAATTTAAGATCTGAAACTTGAGTGGATTACTAGGGCACTTAGATAATTTTAAATGGAAAAATATTGAACTATAGAGTTCTTCTTCTTGTCGAGATCTACAACTTTCATATAAGGGTCATCTTCATCTAAAGTCATATGAATTAGTTATGATTTTTTTAAAAATACACTATATGGACAGCCTACTTTCCGCCGGATGAACCGGCAGAATGCTGTGCTACCGTATCGTTCTGCCGGTTCATCCGGTTATAACCGTTTCAAACGGCAGGAGGGGGTATATTTTTGTAATTTTTTCATTAGGTATTTATTTTTGAAAAATCCAAAAATATAAAATATAAAAATTAAAAAATTTCCCCATTGGGCCATTCGAGCTCTTTTACATGCGTGATGATGGCCCATAAATCTCAGTGGAAAAGTCCTACTAAAGTCCCTCAAGTATCGCCCAAGTTCGATTTAGGTCCCTAAACTCTAAAACCGGGTAAAATACATCCTTCAACTTGCAAAACCGTTTATTATTACATCCCTGAACGGTTTTGGATAGCGGTTTTGCTATATTAGCAGTGGTTTTGTTATTTCCTTTTACTTATTTATTTCAGTAAATCTTTCAAAAATTACAGTAAATCATAGAAAAGTCATATAATGAAAAATCTAGTTTTTTCGGACCTGTATAAATATAAATTTTTACTACAGCTTAAGCATACAATAATTAATCTACCATAAAAATTTCACCACAATTAGAATATAGAAACAACAACTATTAATTATTCCAATCAATTACTAAAATCGTATTATTGCATCATATATATCTTAGTTATTTTATTTATAGAAAGCATAGATCTAAAGATGAAACAAAAATTTTGTACTAAAAGATACCACATTATATATTTAATGTGTAGATATATTCATATGGAGTACGATAAAACTATATTTTTTATTTATAATTTTTCTATGGTTTTCACAATTTTCAAATAATATTTATATGAGAAATAAATAGAAGGAGCAAAACAAAACTATTGTTTTTATAGCAAAACCGCTCTTCCAAACCGCCCAGGCATGTAATATGGACGGTTTTGAAAGTTGAAGGATGTGCTTTACCCGGTTTTAAAGTTTAAAGACCTAAATCGAACTTGGCCAGTTGAGGGACCTAAATATGACTTCTTCCTTCTTCTTTTCTCTCTCCTCGCTCCTCTGTCTAGCGTTATGGGCCGTTCGTCCACTACATACATTTTTTCGGGTCTCAGGGGAGTCAGGTATTGCTGCGCAATATCGCTACGGAGCCACCCACCACCGTTCTGATTTGATTCATTAGGCCTCGCAGTTGTTCGGTTGTACAGGGATTGGTCAGGGATTAATACAAGGAAGAATGGAAAAACAGAGCTTTCGAAAATTGTTGTCCAGTGCTACCTCATGAGAACCTATTTGCCGCTGACTGTTGAGTTGCTCAACTGACCGAGGCCACGAGCTGACGAGCATCTAGACAGCTAGCAGATGATCAAAAACAACAAAATCTCCATCCACATACACAGCTACAAGGTACGTAGTCATTATGCTGACTTGCTGAGTACAAAAATAAAGCAAATGCATATAGAAATTAAGCAACTGAGTGCATAAATACGGTTGGAGAACAGAAGAACTGTGCTTGCATAAACAGAGTTTTGAGTATAAACAGATCAAGCGAGACACATGAGTCTAACACAATACTGCTTGCAAGGAGACAAATATGCTGTAAACAAAACATAATACTGAGTTAACTTGGACAAAATATGAGCATGTCGAAGCCGCACAGGTGCTTGGCCACCCCAAGCATCGACAAATAGAGTGTTCAGGGTTCAAAGTTCGCATTCCAATGCTGGTGTAAATGGTTAATGATGTAAGATCAAATTAGCAACAGGAGCATATGCTTTGCAGGAAGAACCTCACAAGTAGAATCACGTACAAGGGGCATGGCGAATTCATATATTGGAGCGCAGAGCACAGTCATTCGAACTAAATTTTCAGATAAATGCATATCATCATTGCAGCTAGAGATTTCAGGTCTAAACTCACTGAAGCACTGAAATCACGAGCAATTCGAAACTACAGCTAGTTTCAATTTCAAGCACGTTAGCAGCGGCGGTTTACAAGAAAAAAAAAGTCAGTGAGAACAGAAAGAAAGAATATCTGCTAAGCTATCTCATTTCTCAACCAAGGCAATGCTGACTCTGGATCATCTTCACACGCACTCAAGATAAACTGTCTGTTGTCAAGATAATCTTCACACGCATCAAGAAAGAAATAAAATGCATGATCCTCTTGGAAATACATAAAAGAAGCTGAAGCGAACACATCAGTCATCAGGTACCTTTGTAATGGATAAGGAAATGGCGCGAAACAACCCAAAACCGCACAGCACCCTAGCGTTATCCCTTGTACCCCTCCTCTTCCTCCGTGCCCGCCTCACCTCCCACCACATGCCTCATGGTACCCTCACCTCTCCCCCGCCGCGGATGATGCTGCCCTCGCCTCGCCCCCTCTGACCCTGCCCCGCTAATGGCCTCCGTCCCCTTACTCGCCGTCTCCGGCGGGACGGCCGCCGCTCCATTCCCGGCGGCCGCAGGCGCCGACGCCCGGAGGCCGCCGCCCGGCTCCGTCGCCGTCGTCGACAAGGTGACCGGACCTTCTCTTCGCCCTCCGCCTCGGTTTAATAATCCGGTTCGTCCAGGAACCTCTGCTGCGTCTGCTGCATCTCAATCCACAAAAGCCAGAACCGAACACTTGCAGAGCATCTACCGCCGCTACGATTGCGCGTGACGTGACAATCGATTGGCTCATCCCCATTTTCTACTCCGAAATTTGCAGAGCAACTCAAACGGCAGGAGCGTCCAGGCAGCGCAGAACGACGACGGGATGGAACCGTTGCGGCCGCTGGATGTCGAGGAAGCAATGTGCATGCTCAGGGAGGGGAAGGCGGTCAGGTCGGCCATGTACGTGCCGCTCCTGCACAGATGCGTCGAGACCGGCAGCCTCGGCGACGCCAGGGCATTGCACGGGCATATGGTGAAGACGGGGACCAGCGCCGACATGTTCGTCGCCACGTCCCTGGTCAACGCCTACATGCGGTGCGGGGCCAGCCGCGACGCGCGCAGGCTGTTCGACGGAATGCCTGAGAAGAACGTCGTCACCTGGACGGCGCTCATCACGGGGTACACTCTCAACTCGCAGCCGGTGGCCGCGCTGGAGGTTTTCGTGGAGATGTTGGAGGCGGGGAGGTACCCTTCGCATTTCACGCTGGGCGCCGCGCTGAACGCGTGCTCCGCTTCGGACAACATTGGCATGGGCAAGCAGGTTCATGGATATATAATTAAGTATGGGACGGAGTCAATCACAAGCATAGGGAACTCCCTCTGCCGGTTGTATGCCAAGTCTGGGAGCTTGGAATCAGCCATGAGGACGTTCCGGAGGGTCCCTGACAAGAACGTGATCACGTGGACAACGATGATATCCGCCTGCGCTGAAGATGAGAACTATGTGGAGCTTGGATTGACATTGTTCCTGGATATGCTTATGGACGGAGAGATGCCTAATGAGTTTACCTTGACCAGTGTCATGAGCTTGTGTGGCACAAGGCTCGATCTGAACCTGGGAAAGCAAGTCCAAGCCTTCTGCTTCAAAATTGGCTGTGAAACAAACCTTCCAGTAAAGAACTCGACGATGTACCTCTATTTGAGAAAGGGTGAAACCGAGGAGGCCATGCGGTTGTTTGAAGACATGGACGATGTCAGTATTATTACGTGGAACGCGATGATCTCAGGCTATGCTCAGATCATGGAGAGTGCTAAGGATGATCTTCACGCTCGTTCTAGAGGGTTCCAGGCGCTCAAGATTTTCCGTGACCTCAAACGATCTTCAATGAAGCCAGATTTGTTCACCTTCTCAAGCATCCTGTCTGTTTGCAGTGCGATGATGGCCTTAGAGCAGGGTGAGCAAATCCATGCTCAGGCGTTAAAGACTGGTTTCTTGGCAGATGTCGTGGTTAACAGTGCATTGGTCAACATGTATAACAAGTGTGGATGCATTGAAGATGCAACTAAAGCGTTTGTCGAGATGTCTACACGGACTCTTGTCACATGGACTTCTATGATCTCAGGGTACTCACAGCATGGTCAGCCCCAGGAAGCAATACAACTTTTCGAGGACATGATATTTGCTGGGGTAAAACCAAATGAAGTCACATTTGTTAGTGTTCTTTCAGCCTGCAGCTATGCTGGTTTAGTGGAGGAGGCTGAGCGCTACTTCAACATGATGAAGGAAGAGTATCAAATAGAGCCTGTTGTGGACCACTATGGGTGCATGATTGACATGTTTGTGCGCTTAGGACGGTTGGATGATGCATTTTCCTTCATCAAAAGGACACATTTTGAACCAAATGAGGCCATCTGGTCCAGTTTGGTTGCTGGATGTCGGAGTCATGGAAATATGGAGCTTGCCTTCTATGCTGCTGATAGACTGCTTGACCTCAAGCCAAAGGGCATTGAAACCTATGTATTACTGTTGAACATGTACATTTCCAGTGGGAGGTGGCATGATGTGGCAAGAGTACGGAAGCTGATGAAGCATGAGGATTTAGGAATACTCAGGGATCGTAGTTGGATTACGATCAAAGACAAGGTCTATTTCTTCAGAGCTAACGACAAGACTCATGAACGGAGTGAGGACCTGTATCAACTGCTAGAGAATCTGCTGGAGAAAGCTAAAACTATTGGCTATGAACCTTACCAGAATGCAGAGTTGTCTGACAGTGAAGATGACGATAAGCCTGCTGCAGGTTCTGTAAAGCACCACAGTGAGAGGTTAGCTGTTGCACTGGGGTTGCTCCAGACACCTCCAGGTGCAACAATCCGTGTCACAAAGAACATTACCATGTGCAGGGACTGCCACAGCTCAATTAAGTTCTTCTCATTACTTGCAAACAGAGAGATTGTTGTCCGGGACAGTAAACGCCTTCACAAGTTCAAGGATGGCCGATGCTCTTGTAGGGATTTTAGTGCACTATTGTGAGCATAGGAACCTGGAAATTCCAGCAATATTCTAATCCCAAGCCTCAATTTTTTGTCCTGGGAATAGGTCACAAGTTGCAGGAAATTTTGTTTGACGCAAGATACTTTGAGCTGATCACTCTGTAGTGAGTTTTGTAGATTTTTGTCTTAAAGTAAATTTTGTTCAGTTGGCCTTGGTAACATATGATGGAAAGCTCAGATCAGATTTGTCGAACATGCACACACGGTTATATCCTGCACAAAGTCGGCTAACACTTACATAGTGCTATGTAGCATTCACATATCATTTTTCTTAGATAAGGTAGTATCGCTCAAAAGTACCATTATTATCCAAGTAAGCTATAAGCTTCAAGGTACAAATTATTGCATCTTCCTTTGACAAAAAAATATCTTAGAATGTTCCATTTGCCACTGTTATTACATATAAAGGGCTCAACTGTGTCAGAGAGGCAACATTTTTTTGGCACTCAATACCATTCTACAATTTCATATGTTAATTACAAAATATATAAGATAGGTCTCATTGTTTACATTCCAGCCATAAAAAAAAATGTAGTGCAGCTTGCCTGCCATGTAAGTTTGGCTGATTGATGGTCTAAGGAGTGGCATTGCATGCTGCCCTTTGCTTTGAACCATGACCATTACAGACTTATTTGCTTAATGTAAAATCCATGTTTATATAAACATTTTTGCAGGATTGAATTAATTTCTCCATGAACACATGGTTTAATTTGGTTGTTTCATGAGGACATGCCCGCAAAGCAGGTAGTAAATGATTACAAAAGGTGATACAAACAAAGGTAAAACTGAATTATCTTCCCTCCATGCGGTTCTGCCTGCAAATATTTATATCTTCTAAATACCAGCTCTCTTGCAAGTTCAATTATCTGTGCCCTCTCAATTGACATGATAGGCTGATAGTCCTGTTATACCGTGTTTCCTTCTTAGACTAATATATTGTTCGAATCTATAGGAAATTTAGCTATATTTATAGTAGCGAATCTATACTGGACACACTTCATTTTTTAATAGCACTTTTTGAATGCTTCCAGGGTGTTCAACAGGATGCAACCAGATCACCAGGCTGGAACCAAGGATGAGCCCAGACACATTCATTTCATCTATTTGTGGTGTGCTTTTCACAGGTGATGTCAGATAGGACTTTAGAACTTTTGCTGTTCTGCGAAGGCTAAATGAAGGAGTAAAGTTATTAGTTGGAACGATATGATCCTAACTATCACCAATTGTCAAAGGTAGGTGACAATTTAAACTGTTATTTAACTTTGATCCTATTCCTTAGGGACAACTATATAGGTCATAGTGATTTGCATATTGGTTGCATTTATTTCTTACTTTCTGAACACTATAAAAAAACTCGCCTTTTTCTATTTTATATGCAACATTGTGTTGCTAACTTGCTATACCAACTGTCTTTTCATTATGTGGAATAAATAGTGCCTCACTAAAACACGTACTAAAAAATTGAAAGGTCCAATTTAAGATTGTGCCATGACTTAATCAGATTACTTTAATCAAATAGACACGAAGTTTGAAAATTTTGACCTCATTTTGTGATGTCGAGTTGCTTCTATGTATTGATTTTATGTTTTGAGCTTCCACTTACATCCCAGCCATTTTGCCTCCTCCCAATGTTGTGGGCTCCGGTAGTGCTCTTGGTTGTATTCAAGCTCTCTTCGTCCTGACTCTATCCATATCCTCACTGATGCGACCAACCTCATGATGGACATGGCAGAAAGTATTCAATGATTTTGTAACCAGGTGAGAAGACTATTGTTCTTATGGCTCTGCCCTCCTACCACTGCCTAGCCATGCCAACAGATCTAGCTTATGATTAAGACATGTTGCACGACCAGCGGCCTTTTTATGTTGATATTGTTCTTTCTGGAAATCTGGTTATTTGACCCAATCACATGGCCAGTTCTACGCTGCTGTCACATTGTGCTCAAGGTCAATTGAGTTGTGCTTGGGAGATGGTCAATTTGAAAACATCAGTTTATGAAATAAGATTACCAGTAGTGTTTTGTGAAACATTTTTAATGGTTATTCGTTAAATTTATGTAGTCCTGTTGATTGTCTATCCCAAATGAAAAGAATTCACATTATCTCTCAGTTTTTCTCTTTTGGCACCCATATTTGCAGATTTGTTTAGGGTACCAGGATGGTGCGAGGCTGACACAACACCGCTATTCTCAGGCCCTTCTTCAATTGTTTCTGATGAGTATTTAGAACTGTCAATTTGTCGTATCAGTTTGCATTGTGCTTCCATAGTGCTGTATTTTTTTGGAAAGTAAATGGTAGCAAACACAGATAAGTCAAGTAAGGCCAAATCCTTTCGGAGATCATTAAAATTATAGTATATTGCTTCTTTTACAATTCATCACCAGCCTTGCAACTTCAACAATAATAGATTTCCCTTGGGATTTGATTTTTCACGCTATCACATTTTTGGATTTTACAGATTGTTAGGTTCACCTATAAAGAGATAACTGTCACTTCAGAATCTAGGTGCATTACCGCTGCTTTAATGTTGGTGATTCCTTGGATTGTGCACAAAAGCAGGCACTACTACCATGTACACCATGTATGTTCATATTAACATAGAGGCAATTGCCAGGACTATTTTTTTGTGGATACATACCTGTCCCTATCCGAAAATTCCATCTTCCCATTGTACCACCCAAGAGATTTTATCTAAAGACTTTCCATGCCTCTAGAAGCTTACCAAATGAAAGTGCATCCATGCCTTCATTTCAATTAAATAAACATAATTATGAAAGCTGTTCGTTTCCAATTCCATGAAACTCGCAATGTCTTTTATTATTTCAGTGTTTGATCTCTGGTCTATGACTATGTGAGGGTATAACTAATGTCGATGGGCCGGTTCAAACTTGAGGTTCAGATTTAACGGTATGTTTAAATACATTCCCAAGTAACAAAGCAAAAACAGTGTTCTCCCCCATATATCCTTACAGTTCTGCATTTTTTGTTTCTATTTTCCCTAATACCAGATCACCACACTCATGACTTTATGTGCCAGTCCTATGCTCATATTTTTATGTTCTCACTCGGACAAATCTCATGTTAATGAGTTAGGTCTAACACTAGAGTTAATCTCATGGACTCCTATGCAATTATAGAGTGACCAAGCTTTGAGGCCATCTTTTCCTTTCTGAAATCTTTGATTATAGTTTCAGCTTCACAACTATTTCGTTTGGTTTGTTTTTCCTTTGTCTTCTCATCACCTTCATAGACTCTTTCTTCTTTGCCTTTGGATGCCATGTTTCTGTTAAGATAATAACTTTTTATAGCTAATATTTATGCTCCTAATTTTAATGAACTTTTTCATGATTTCCAAATGTTTTGTGTGCGCAGGTTCAGACTGTTATTGACCTCATGGAAAGTACCAGTTGTACTGCTCTTTCCTGGAAGTCATAATCAAGATATTTGAAGGCCTGTCTATCAATAGCCTGTAATTCTAATTATATAGTCAACAATTACAATGATATCTGAGCATAGCACAATGCCATTGTTACCCCTTACATTCATATAGTCAACAATTACAATGATATCGGAGTAATTGTTATGTGAAGTCGCATGTTTAATTATCCTTCAATTGAATACATTCATAGTTCTCTTTGTTCAAAAAATTCACAAACAAAATGGCCTTTGATCGTCTTTGCTATTCGCTGCAATCAACAGGACAATCCAAATCAATTTTCCATTTATGTATTTTGGCCTTTACCTCTTACCTGCCCTAACCAATTACAGCTTATACTCATGGTTGCCATAATGCAATCAGTCATTAATTGAGCATCCTCTTCAGGCCTCTTCCTAGTATCTTTGTAACTGTCGTAAATGCTGGCCCCTGACAGGATCAGACTTTGCCGTTTGAATTCACAATCTTGAAATTAACTGCCCCATCCTTGGCATCAATTTTTATTGCTATTTCATGGCACAATTTTTCTATCAAACCAGTACCATTATCTACAGTTAGAAGCTCAGAGGTCAAAGCTGATTAACACAGGGAGCTTATAATTTCTCCTAAATTGGCTTGTGAGGCCTGCCACATAACTGAAGAATTGCAGTGATATTTGCGCATAGCTTGAGTGGTAACATCATTTGTGCCAATGAGAAGTTTCTTTTTGACGGGTGCTAATGAGAAATTTAAATCGGGGGCAACGATGTATTTCCGTCACATTGTCAAGTGTATCAGCTGCAAGAGCTTTAATAGCCATTTGCTTTTTTTGTTTGTTTTTTGTGCTGCAGCTTTAATTGTTAATTTTCTAGTATTGATGATGATGTATTTAGATTTTAAGGGGAAAAAAAGGATTATTTTGGGGACGCTTGTTCTGTGAGGCAGAAGAATAGTAGAGTTAGAAAAAAAAAATTCTGGAATATGTGTTATATGTGGGGAGTGAATAGGAAAGTAAAAGTTGTACTCCAGCCAGCTCCATTCGAATTCAATTCGGTCGCTCGTTGGCTCGTTGTCGTGGTTCGGCCTACTCCTCCAGTACATGGCTCAGGCTGTGTTCAGATTTAAAAACACTGTAGCTGAAGAAACTGTAGCACTTGCTGGAAGCGTGTTTTGTGAGGAAGGTGAATAATAAAAAGTTGATGAATAGAAAAAAGTTGAAACAAATAGTGTTTTGTTAGGGAATAACAGGGCTCGTAGACATTCAGACAATGGCTCACCCGCAGTAGTAGCGCTTCTTTTCCCAGAGTCTTGGGGGCTGCAGAGTAGGGCCCACGGCGACCTCTAAGAGCAGGTTCAATAACCTTGGCTATTAGCCAAGCTATGTCATTTGGAGCTTAAATTTAGAGACAATGGATACAACTCTCTTCACTAGTTTCAATGTAAATATTCTAATGATTCAATCCCACTCACGTTGCCTGAACTATCCAGGCCGTAGGGGGCCCACAACTGTGTGAGTTTGCCTGTATTCTAACGCATCACCGCATTGGAGCTCGTGTACAGACCGTCGACGGAACTGGCGACTAGCTTATTCTCTCTCATGAATTCTCTCTCTTCCACGTCAGGTTTTGCTGAGCTGTCTTGGCGATTCAGGGTGTGTTTAGATTGGGGAAAGATTCCCCGAAAATACATTGTTCACCAAAAAAACACTGTAGATGAATAGTGATATGTGAGTAGAAGAGGTGGGATGAATAGGAAAAAGTTGGATGAATAGTGGATTTTTGGGAAATATTTGGGAAACTAAACGGGGCCTCAACTAGATGATCTGGCTTGTTGTACCTGCTCTAATAGGAGATTACCATGGGCATGCATTGTGTGAGGTCGCCATAAAAAATGTTACATTGTGTGAGGTCGCCATAAAAATGGGCATGCATGGATCAGAAGCATATATACATCGTACTACGTTCCTAACAGGCACAGGAGGTACTGTACAGTAGTAGCACGTACACAATGCGCCACGGCACGGAACAGCGTACGTACGAGAATGGAACGGGTGTACAGTAGTGCGGCACAAGAGAGCTGCGTGCGACCACGGACCACTTGGGCGTGTGCTGCCGCTGACAGGGACAGACGGACGGGACCGACAGTCCGGGCGCTCCGCGTCCGCCTGGCGTATGGGCCCGTCGAGTCAGTGTCTCAGTGTCTGTCTCACGGCCAAGCTCTCCATCGGTGCTTCCCCGTCGGATTTATGGTAAGTACAAACCCAGTACTGCTCCAGTAATGGATCGAGATCAACGATTAACTGCTCTAATGGAGTGGTAGCTGCATAATTTATGGATTCACTGCTCTTGATTGCTCCACCAGTACGTGCGGTAGTTAATTACAGGCCTTCCATTTCACTGCACCTTCCATTCTTCTTGTTCAAAAAGAAAGAAAAAAAAACAATGTGAGGCTTGTTGTTTTTTCAGTTCCATTGGTCGACGTCGCGATCGGCGGAAAGGCAAGGGCATGTTGCGGGCAGAGCATATGCTCGCGTAGTCGCGTGGATGGACGGTTCAGAACTTCAGATATAGAGCTACTACAAGGTAGCCAGCCAAACCCAACCCAGCTTTTATGCATGTCAGATTTAAATGAAGTCAATTTTGAGTTGCTTTCATGCATGTCAGCCTTGAGTCCAGATAACTCCTTCCATCATTTTAACGCTGAGAAGTTAATGAGCTTAGCCAAGCACTATCCTTCTGACTTTAGTTACAAAGATTTTACTTGAGGAAGAGCTTGGACTGTAATTATGTACTCTATGACTCAGATTTTACAAACTTGCAAAGCATAAGTGATCTTTCTAAACAGATGGTGGATTCAAAAAAGCATCTTTCCTATCCATTACTCTATCGGCTCATTAAGCTAGCCCTGACACTCCCAGGACTCCCAACCGTTGAAAGATGTTTCTGCAACATGAAATTTGTGAAGAATGCCACGCGTAACAAGACTGGTGACGAGTATCTGAGTCATTTGCTAGTATGTTTTTTTTGGAGAAAGATAGGTTGAAAAATATTCCTAATGACGTGATTGTGGGTCGTTTCCATAAGATGAAAGACCGTCAAACCGAAGACATATGAGTTGAAATGTAAGCAATGCCATTTAATTTCATTATCGTTTCCTTACTTGTAACATCGTGTCTATTTATCTTTTTTCAGGGTATTTTGTGAACCTGGACACCCGGTATCGTTCCAAGTATAGGCATTAACACTATGTTATGTATTGTAAATAATGTTTATATGATATCCAAGTGCTTGTTTAGTGTAAATATAGTACTTTGCTGTATAAGTTGTGCCCCCTGGGATTTTGTCCTGGGTCGCCACTGCTTCGTTCGGTCGGCTTGCTCGGTCCGAGTCTCGACCACCCTCGGTCAACGCCCCGGGATAGCTTCTCTCTAAAGTACACTGTAAAGCACGCTTTAGTGCTGGGTTGACTTGTGCCTTCCCATACATGAGTGTGGGAGGAGTACACTAATGAAGCACGTACAACACGACATGTGCGACAGCATGCAACAAACACTCAGAATTTTACCACTATGCGGACGTAGCGTAGTGGATCGATGGCTTCCCCGATGCACGTGATCGGCACACGAGACGGTGATAAAAAGACTGGGAGAAAAAAAATCTCCACCTCTCTCAGCCTATCCCTCTGTTTTAGGTCCTGTTTAATTTAATTCTTTATTTGTAAAAAGTTGCTATATTCCTATTGCAAAAACTTTTTTGTAAAATGGAGGAAAGCAGGCTTCTACACTGGCGAAACTTGACGGACGTGACCGCACAGTACAAACTCCGTACTGCTCCAGTAAAGAACGCGCTACTGTTGGCTGCTCGGTACTTTCATGCGGCAGTTCAATACAGGCCTTTCATTTTAGGCCTCGTTTAGATGAGAATTAGGCCTCGTTTAGATGAGAAAGTTGGTAGAAAGTTTGAGATGTGAATAGTACATCGATAAATGTGTCTGTGAGAGAAGATGTGACTCGATGTGACTGGAAAATTGATAAAAATGAGTAGTGAACTAAACAAGTCCTTACTACACCTTCCATTCTAATCATTTGTCACTGGTTAATGGACGGGGTTAATTAACCGTAGGCATTCGTCAAAAAAATGAAAAGGAAAAAGGAGCCCCACGAGGCTTGTTGGTTTGGTTCCATCGACGTCACTCTCGGCGGAAAGCCGCGGCATGTGTCCGTGGCGCGCCAAGCCATGGACAGTCATGATATCACCTCCTCCTCCGCCAGCCTAATGTGATGAGCCGTATATATAGATGGGCATATGGCCCGCCCAGCCCAACACGGCCAGGCCCGACGTGGCCCAGCCCGACGCGGCCCGACGGCACTTTCGTGCCGTGCTGGGCGGCACTACGTGCCGCGGCTGGCGCCCACGCACGGCACGCATGCCTTTGGGTCGTGCCGTGCCGGCACGACGAGCTCGTGCCGCCCCAGGCGAACGAGGCGTCGACGGCCACGACCGAGGAGCGGCGATGGCTTGCAACAACCAGGGAAGAGGAGGAGGGATGGCGACAAAGGAGGGGATGGGATCTGTCGTCGTGACTGCCCGTGTCAGCTCGTCGGCCGGAGGATACAGAGCGAGCTCGCAGCGGCGGCCAACACAGGAGCAAGGGGCGCGGCGGCAGCGGCAAGGGAGCAACGAGGCATTAAGGCGTGCTGCAGCATGTAGGAGCCGTCGGCAAGGGAGGAAAGAGGCATCGAGGCGTGCTGCAGGTGCGCCGGCGAGTGAGAACGTAGGAGTGTGTGCGGCGGCGACTGGCTGGGGAGGAAGACGAGTGGGAGAGATAGGGAATGGATTGGCCGATTGGGAATTTAGAATAGGTATTAGGGTTTTTAAATGGATCACCTGGGCCGTCGGGCCACTACGGGCCGACCTTGGTCGTGCCATGCTGGGCCAGCACGCTGGGCCGAGAAGGCATCCAGGCCCGGCACTATGTACGGGCCGTGCCGTGCTGGGCTTGGATCGTGCCAAAATCTCGTGTTGTGGACCGGCCCATGGGCCTCGAGCCATATGGTCATCTATAGCCGTATATATGGGTTCACAACTTCAGATGGAGCTACTACAACATGGTGGAAGTAGATAGCCAACCCTCATTGCTTCGGGTCGGGATGACCACGCCACGCCACGCCACGCGACCTCGAGCTATAATAAAGGAATCCCACGGCTTTGACGTGTCACGATCGGGAAATTAACGTAACGGACCACGTCCACGTGTGAAAACACTCTCGGCCTGCGTATCGCCGGTCCTTGGATTGGATTGGAGCGTGTAGTTTCTTTATTGGGAGGGTGCTGCTTGCTGCGAAATGGAAGCGATAGTATCTGAGCGATAGTATCTGATAGAATCTCGCGGAAGTTATGGAGCTCAGGCCCCTCGGCCACGCTCGGCGCAGTACACACCGAGGCATGTGACTACTGACCGGGCGCTCGTTTTCTTCCGGCCGTCTGACGCCGCCCACGACTCTCATCGCTTTTCCCCGCAGCTCTGCTATGGTCGACGCAATTTCTGCGTTTCTGCGTCCCTGCGCTCACGCCCATACCTGCATCGGACTGAGGAATTAACGGCGGCGCTAAGGGCCTGATTGGTTCCCTGGATGTGAGTCCAACCAGGCTCCCGAGATGCAGATGCTCAAGATTGGTTGCCTGAATCATCGTTTGGATCTGGCCCCTCCCAGTCTGGCTCTGAGCGCGTGGACACAGCAAAAACAACGGAGTAAAACCTGACATGCATGCAACCAATCAGTTTCTCACTGAGGCCCTGTTTAGATGAGTTGGTGAAAGTTGGCGAAATGTCACATCCATCCTTTTGACACTAATTAGGAGTACTAAATATAGACTAATTATAAAACTAATTACACAGATGGACTCTACATCGCAAGACGAATCTATTAAGCCTAATATGTGCCGTCATTAGTGCATTTTTAATGACGGGTTACTGTAGCACGACAGTGTCTAATGACGAATTAATTAGGCTTAATAGATTTGTCTCACAATGTGGAGTCCATCTATGTAATTAGTTTATTTTTATACCTATGTTTAATACTCCTAATTAGTGTCCAAACATTCGATGTGACAAGTTGGCAAAATAAGTTGGCGAAAGTTGGCGATCTAAACAAGGCCTGAATCTGGTTGGACCGAAGTTATCAACCAAACATCTATACCTTGCATGTGCTCGGCCAGGCTCCCGAGATCCTGGTTCTCTTGTGCGAGATAGGCACAGCGGAGAAGAGAACCAATAAGCCCCTAAACCATCGGGACAGTTTAGGCGGTGTTTAGATTGGAAAAGATTCTCCGAAAAAGCAATGTAGATCTAAAAACACTACAGATGAATAGTGTTCTGTGAGTGGAAAAAGCGGGATGAATAAGAAAAAGTTAGATGGATAGTATTTTTTTTAGAGAGTTGGTAAATCTAAACGCACCCGTGTTTAGTTTGAGACCTAGCAAAGCTGCTAGACCAGGCAGTGCTCCTAGGCGTTCGATTCGATCGCCTGGGGTTGAGATCATTGCCTGGCCAGCGAGATGCTTGCTAGGCTCGATCCAAACAAGCCCTACATCCCACTTGTTTGTTTGTCCAACACTAACACAAGTGTATGTATTACACTACTTCGAGTATTACTGTATTAGCCTAGGCTGAGATCGAGCTGGTCAGGGCTTAATATGACTGTGGGTTTCCAGGGGTTGGTTCGCCATGGAGACCGCCATCAGATCAGCTGCCTGCTATGTGTTTTCTTCCAGTGAATGAAATATATATAAATGTAGGTGTTAAAAAAAGATCAGCTACCTGATGTGTCGTACCCACAGGCCTCAACATGTTTTTCTCGGTCGGTCAGACGACCAAACGAGAGGATCTAGGTCTCATCATATAGGAAACGCACGGCTATTGGTATGCTTATAGGAGG
Source organism: Digitaria exilis (assembly GCA_015342445.1). Lineage (NCBI taxonomy): Eukaryota > Viridiplantae > Streptophyta > Magnoliopsida > Poales > Poaceae > Digitaria > Digitaria exilis. The sequence goes on from JACEFO010000036.1 coordinate 1,724,314, forward strand.
AGCCTATGATAATTTTCCCAAATCGCCTGGTTTTGTGAAACTTGGGGCATTGCATCTGGCCATCCATCGAGCCTAGGACCTTTTTTGCTTGTTGAGAATGGGCTCGCGAATCGTTTGACGGACTGTGTGTTGCGATCGATGCTGTTGCTGCCCACCTGTTCTCCACTCCCGACTCCTTTTCATACGAAGAAAGTGTAGCACGCGGGAGATGACACCCTCCTCATTTGGAGGCCTTTTGATTCAGATACACATGAACCGTTTGTCATTTGCAGTTTTTTTTCTCCCTTTCAACCCCAAGACGCGGCTGTGTTCCAAAAGGTAATTTTTTACTTTCTATTCACCCCTATAGAACATGCATCCCCAAAAATTTATTTTTCATCTTTTCTATTCATTCCTATTACATAACACGTATCTAGAAAAAAAATACCTTTTTTCTTTACTCCATCTAAACAAAGCCGCAGCTACGGCAAAGAGAAGCAAATACGGGAATACTACGGCGTTCAGAGAAGCAAATACCGGAATAAAGAGCGCCATAAAGAGAGTCGTTCAGAGAAGCAAATACCGGAATACTACGGCGGATAAAACGGCATATCGCTGCCGGCCAATCACGCTGCAACACGCAACTATGGGTCTGTTTAGTTCCCAAAAGTTCTTTTTACTTCCCATTCATCCTCCTCACAGAACATACATCCCAAAAGTTTCCTATTCACTTTTCCTATTCATCCTCTCATATAACATACATCCCAGAAAAAAATTTCTTTTTCTTCACCCATCTAAACACAGCCTATATTGCCATTGCAAATGGCCTCCGCTGTGCCTTCAGTGTCTGCCTCTCTGACAGAAGCTTTCACCGAACCCGCGTGGCTCCGAGTTTGAGGCGCCGAAGCTGCCACCGTGGTCCCCTGCTGCGGCCGCGCTGGTGAGCTTCCTCACTGACATCAGTGGCCGCCGTCCAGTGGCGCGCAGCGCGCAGGAGTCAAGGCCCCAGCTACTCGTCCCCATTCTTTCCGGCCAAGCCACCACCACCGCCTCCGCGGGCCCCGCCCCTCATTGACGGCGAGGCCCGAGGTACGGAGGCCGCTGACCGCCACGCTGTTCCCTTCTTTTTACGTTATATTTATCCTCCTCACAAACACACATCTCTAAATTTTTCTTTTCATCTTTTCTATTTATCCCCTATATCTAAAAAAAATTCGTTTTCCCTCCACCTATCTAAAAACATCCCTCGTACCTTGCGTCCGAAGTCTCGCCTCGGCTGTTCCCGAAGACCCTCACGCTTCAACCCACTGACACGCGGGCCCCGCGTGGGCGGCACGGTCATTTCGGCGCGGAAAGGCTCCGCGCCTCCGCCTGGTCGGGTCGCGGCGGGGCCAAGCCCGTGGTACCGCGCCACACCCTGAGACCACCGTCACTGACCTGCGGGCCCTGTAACAAAGTGGGTCCCGCGGATCAGCGACTGGAAGGTGAATGGCGAGCTGTCACCGAGCGAGGCGTGGCTCTAGGTGGGAGGGGAGAGGTGTGTGTGTCGTGTGTGTGTGGGTCAAGCAATTTTTTTAATCCGCGGTTTTTATTCCGCCCATTTAAATACCCACGCCGCGGCTGGCTTTGCCTCGTCTCCACCTCCACCTCCGCGCCTCCCTCCCACATCCCCATTCCTTTCCACTGTCCTCTCCTCTCCTCCCCACCCACATCTCCACCTCCATCTCCTTCCTCTCTCTGCCTGGCCTCGTTCGGTCAGCTTGTTTGCTCGGGTCGGGAGCTGCGGTGCGCGCGCCATGGTGGCAGCCGAGGTGGACGCGGACGCGGTGGCGGCGGACATCATCTGCTCGCTGCGGGGGGCGGACCTGGCAGGGTGGACGCCGCCGTGGTGCAAGCCGGAGCGGCGGCGGGAGGGGGAGCTGATCTGGCCGGTGGTCGCGCGAGGGAAGCGCTCGCGCCGCCGGTCCCCGTCGGCGGCGGGCTCGTTGGCGGCGGCGGCGGCCGGGAAGAGGGGGAGGTGGGGCCGCGGCAGCCCGGCGTCGCCGCTCGACTACAGCGGTGCCTCCGGCTCCGCCGCGTCCACGAGCGGCGGCGAGGACGGCTACGGCGGCGGCGGCGGGTTCTGCTCCGCGGCCCACGGACGCGCGCCGGCGACCAAGGTTCGTGACTGAAGCGCCTCCTCTTCTTTCTGCCGTCTCTGTGTGGTGTCGCCGCCCGCAGCGCTGCCGTGGCTGCGTGCTTTGGGTTCTTCTCCGGTTCTCCCTCCCCCACCACCAGTACTCTCTCTCTCTCTCCTATCCCCTGTTGTCTTTCCGAGTTTTCTTTTGCCCTTTTCTCTTTTTTGGTTAGCGTGACGAAACTGCCCCTACTGGTCAGCACAAATCCCTTCCCTTCGTCACCCGACCACCGGCTTCCTCCACTTTCCTCCTCCCTTTCGTCAGTGCTTTCCCCTCAAATCCACACTTCCAGCCAGTCGTTTCAACTCCACATTTTCTTATATATAATTTCCGGTTTGCTTGCTTCGGACGTCAAACTCCAGCGCCGCGTCTCACCCTGGCAGATCCGCATTTTCTCATTCCTCCATTCTGTCCGAAATTTGCCGGATTTTTCCTACATCGGATTTGCAAATTCGAAAAAAGGGAGGAAAGGAGTTTTTTTTTCTCTTTCCAGCGTCTTTCATGGCGTGCGTGTGTTTATTTATTCGCCGGTGGTTGACTCCCTACTCGGGTGAGGGGTAAATTCGGGCAAGCCGCGGAAGCCGGTGGGTGCGGCGGCCGGAGCTGTCGAGCTAGCTCCCGTACCGCCAGGTTGCCGAAGCTACCCCTGCGCTTGCTGGCCGAGGTCCCCCCACGCAGCGCGCCAGCGCCTGTTTCCTTGGGGGGCAGTTCGGTCATTTTCCGTCGTCTTTTATCCCCCCGGTGCAATTGCTCGTGTGGTGGGAGCGTGGATGCCGGTGGGTCCCCCCCGACTCGGGAGGTGGAGGAGAGTGTGGAGACAGAGTCAAATGCGGGGGAGTTAAAACGCGGCGCGACGCGGGGTGGGTAGGAGCGCAAGTTGACAGTGGGCGCTCGCCGGCCGGAGCTGCCGTGTGTGGCCATGGCCGCGGCGAGGCGGCGGCGGCGGCGCAGGCGGAGCCGAATAGCCGATGGGTTCTTTTCGCGAGGCGTGGACACGGGTCCCACCTGTTTGGATTGAACGGCAGGCTGTGGAGTGGGGCCTGGGGGCTCGCGGGGCCCACCTGCAATGCTGGAAGTGGTGTGGTGGTGGTGGAGGAGGAGGCGTGTGGTTTCCGGTATGGCGTTGCGTCGGATGGCAGTTTGGATGGGGCGATGTGTTTGATGCCGTCTTGCCTAACTAAAAATGTGTTTTTTGGGGACGCTTTTTTTCTGGCTAGAGGAGGAAGGAAGGGAAAAGGACAATAATGGACGGGTTCGTGTCTCATCATGTGGTTTTCGTCCCCGATTGGTGGGTGGATGGATGGGGATATTCATTCATTCTAGCTGGGAGTTAGGAGGGGAGAAGCTGGGGCGGCCAGTGGATTGGGAGCCATTCCCTAAGCACGCCTTCGTCGTGTCTTTGTTTTCTTTTGGTATCACTGGACTGCTATGTGATTTGTTGCTCGCGGTTTGGTGTTGTCTTCTGCGACACTGCTGCGCGATTTTGAATCCGTGATCTTGTTGGACAGCTGTTCTTGGAGGTGGTGGGCTCCCTCCCTCCCGGTGGCTTGCCTTGTTCATGCCAGCATCTCTGAGTGTGTCGTTGTGTTCCGCTGGATTTGTGTGCTGGTTGATTGGTCATAGAGTTGTGGATTGATTCCTCCTTTTTTCTCGCTGCAGGTGGGCTCCATTGGACGTCCGCAGTTGACCTTCCCAACCCCGCCTACACGGGCCACTGGTCAGCGCCCTCGAAAGAAACTGGTAAGCTTCTGGCTAGTTCTGACGAGTGATGCACTCAAATACGTCAATGGTTCAGCGTGATTGATGGGTTGGCGCGACGGAGACTCAAAAACTGTTTTTGAAGGGGGTGTTTTCTTTTGCAGTGGAAAAGTAGTATATGTTGAAGGGGGTGTTTTGCCGTGGAAAAGTACTATATGTTTGCAAACGCGCTTTAATGGCCTTAGCAAAAGAAAGCCTTGACCAGGTCGGAGTGCCACCCATTCAGAGGGAAAAAGGATGGTTTAGTGGTTGTTCAACCACGCCTGCACTTGTTTTAGAAAAAAGGAGCAGCTGCTATATATCTGTCTGGGGTTTGAAAGGGTGGGGGGAGGGTGAACACAAAGTCGAATCGTAAGGACAAAGCCACAAAAGGGGTACTGGCCGAAAAGATCAACCTCATCATCAATATGGTCCTGAGACCTAAAAGCCCAAAATTCAGTGCTATAAAATACCTAGCATGTCATTCCGTGTTCTTGTCCTTGTGACTTAATTTGGTTTATTGTTTGGATCATGCAGAGGCTGCCGGAGGTCCAGCAACTGGTGCGGTCTCTTGCGGTGGAGAATGAGAACCTCCGCGAGGTGATAAATCGTTGTTCACTAAGTACTTACAGTTTTTCTTTAATTGCTGTTTTACTGACTGCGGTTCATTCTTGTTTGGCTATGTGTGCAGGAGATGCGAACTTTGCAGAGAGCTTGCAAGGTTCTGTCAAAAGAAAACGACAAGCTTGAGGTAACATCAACTGTATTTATCTGTTTCTCTTGTTCGTTTGTATCCCAGATTGGCATGTGGGCCACCATATGGTATCTGTTGGTGGAATGGCTTATCAAAAGGCTGTCTTGTTTTGGCTTAAAGCATAAGTTAAATATTTTTTATTGCTAATATATTAATTGTTTAAGCCGCCAAAGGTAGTGGTCCACATACCCTCCGATAATTTTTAGGTGCTCTGGCATGCAAGCTATTAACGGTATACAAGGTTGTGGTCAGCATCATTTTACTCCCACTCACCTGCCGTTGGCTGATGGGTAGTGTAGTGTAGATGATGGGGCTACACTAGATGTAGCTTTCTCACGATTTTGAATGAAAAATATCTCTCAAGTAAATCTTTGGAGCTCAGCTGTAAATGAAAGGGATTGCTAGTCCACCTGTAGCTAGATAAGAGTGCTGCATCCTACCTACAAGGCTGCAATTCTGCAACCACTCATTAGTGAAAAAATAGTGATTCCTGACCCTCATCTTGTACCAAAAGGCCTTTGCAACGAATGATAGACTACTATCTGATACTGAACGTTCTGAGCAAAAATGGCCTAAATTTTAATTCATTCAACACTTAGATTTCCTTGTGTATTCTGATAATCGAGAATCATGATACTATATGGATAAATATCAATGGCCAAGCACGAGCAGTATGGTTGTCATGATGCGTGCCCAGTTGCATTACCAATTCTCTTCACTCAAAATTACAATTTTAAGAGCCCATTATGCCTCATGCTGTTGGACAAATTTACACCCACAATTGTAGTACGCAGGTCTTAAGTCAAGGATTAGGACCATCATGACTAGATGTCAACTTTCTAAATAAACCTGTATTACTGACAAATGGACCTTTTGATTGACATCTTAGAACAATAAATGGACTGATTGATCTGTGGTACCTGGGCTGCTACAAATGGTCTCACATCTGAAGTAACTGATTCCTTTCAGTTTCTCGTTGGTCAGGGATTTTTTTGCCAATTGACAAATTCTGTGTCAGTAGTTTGGTTAAAATAGCACTGTTATTTTCAGATAATAGGATAAACCTCAGTTTTATGATTTGATCACAATAAGGTTAAGAATTACACGTGTCTCCAAGTGGAAAATGGGGATACAACTGAGCTGTCAATTTAGGATAGGGTGGTACTTTTATTAACTGCATGGGTACCTTTTACTATGCAGTTTTCATACCTGGCGTTTTTTATGTTGCTTTGGACACTTGCATTGACACATGGTTACCTGATCCCGATCATGTCTACTAGCTTTGTTTGTGGTATCCACCTGATGAGTTATGTATCCTAATTTATACATGGGCCAAGATTTGTTATTTCAAATTTTAGCCTGGAAGCTCAACTGGAAACCACCAGTCATCCTAACTTCACTGGTTTCCTACAATGGCTGAGTTGGTGCTTTTTTTAATTGCTTGAAGGAGTGTGTATGCATACAACAAAAATGTAAAGTTCAGCCAGCACTGAATAAACAATTAATGCAATGTTAAAATGAATGTAACATCCACATCTTAAACGATCCTTTCCACATGGTTCCAGTTTGAATTCCTTGTTGTTGTACCGACTTTCTTGATAGTTCTTAGGACTTTATGTGGTTAATTCACCTCTTCAAAAAAACATATATGATAATATTATCTTGAAACTTCAAGAATAACCTTGCAACCTTCATCTTCTTGAATGGTGCTTATCTATCACTATGAGTGAGCGATTATGAACTTCAGTTACTCGAGACAAAATAGCCTGCTTGCCTAATACTATCTTGTTCAGTTGAAAAGTAGTTGCAACCAACCGGGCCACTTGTTTTCAGTGGTAGCCTTTTGCCGCATTTCATATCCTTCTTCCATGAGATACCTATTATAACGACCAACATTCTGGATAATTGTAATGTGCGTTTCATGCCCATAAATTCCTGTTCACTACATGTTGACTTGGTGAAGTCTATGGGCCATTTACTTTACTCAGCTTTGATTCTGTGCTAGGTGAGGGTCACCATGCCCTTTCCAATTACATGAACCATTGCAGCTTTAGGGTTGTAATTGCCTAATAGATTGGTCATATCTGCCTTCACCTTTTCTCAGTTCAACATGATGGTATCTGAAAGATAAAAAATAGATCGGGGCAACCAACATTAAAATGTCAGAGCTAGCTGTGTGATTATCATTTCTTTATGAACATTAGAGCAGGATCAATGCTTTTGTCTGCAACCTCCTTGCTTTTGAGCCCTTTTTCTTTGGCTATTACATTACTCTTGATGAGTTGTTTCGTGTATTATATAATAGTTTCCTTCTAAATATGATGCTAGATGAGTTGTTTAATTTGTATTTCCTGGTAGTTCTCTTATTCTGTCTACCAGTTAATTGGGAACAATAGACACACCTAACAATGATGTTGTTATTATGCAGACAAGGCTAGAGCAATCAAACTCCCAGAATGAAATCACATCAAAGGATCAGAAAGGAAAACAACAGATTGATCAACAGTTGGTTATGCAGTCTGCACAAGAAAACTTCGTGCTACCAGATCTCAACCTCCTCCCACAGGATACTGCCGATGTACCATCGGTTCATTGATCACTCCAGATTGCTGCAATGTTAACCAAATAACAAGTGTACATAGAGGAAGCAGGGTAGCAGTCTAGATGGCAGTGCTGCCACGTCATCATTTGAGAATGACACATATTTGGTAAGTTGTTATTAGATCACAGAGTTTACTGCCACTATAGTCGTAAGTGATAAGCCACATATGTAGCTAAAGGGAAGTCTAATTTTAGCAAACCTGACATTGTTTTACCTAGTGCATCCACATATGGTAGAGCTGAAGCTAGTTTCAGCTCAAACTGATTTCCACACTGCAGTGGATTTAGATTAATTTGTTCATGTTATTTCGTTCAATTAAGTGAAATGTTACTAGTGAAGATCTGGTATTCGCGAGACAATTGTCTGGTTTGTGGATCTACAATCATTTCGTTTGCAACAGGAGTTTTGCTTTGGTTGGGCTACCAAGTTCTGAGGCTAAACTAGTCTGTGGGTTGTGGGCTTAACGTGGCCGATAGTGCTAAGATTGATGGGCAGAATTTAAGAATGAGCCTAATTTTGCGAGACGGTTAAATGTGTTTGCCCTGGTGGGATTTTAGAGAGCAGTTGCTGGGTGTGTTTAGATTGTAGGGAAAAACACTGTAGCATAAGAAAAACACTGTAGCATTCGCTGGGAAACGTGTTTTGTGAGGGAGGAATAGTGAAAAGTTGGAATGAACAGTGAAAAATTGAAATGAATAGTGAATAGTTGGGAATCTGAACATGGTCTAAGATTGCAAATTTTGCCTGTGGCCTACAGAGCATATGATTATACAGTGTCTTGTTTAGGTCGTCAGTTTTCGTCAACTTATTTTGCTAATTGTCACATCGAATGTTTGGATACTAAGGCCTTTTTTTAGTTCGTCAACTTTTGCCAACTTTCCAGTCACATCGAGCCATATCTTGTCTCACGGACACGCTTACTAATGTACTATTCACGTCTTCAATTTTTTTTCCAACTTTACCAACTAAACAAAGCCTAATTAGGAGTATTAAACATAGGTGTAAAAAAAACTAATTACATAGATGGACTCCACATCGTGAGACGAATCTATTAAGCCTAATTAATTCGTAATTAGACACTGGCATGCTACAGTAATCTGTCATTAAAGATGCACTAATGACGGTACATATTAGGCTTAATAGATTTGTCTTGCGATGTAGAGTTCAATATGTGTGATTAGTTTTATAATTAGTCTATATTTAGTACTCCTAATTAGTGTCAAAAGGATGGATGCGACCTTTCACCAACTTTCACCAACTTTACCTCCCCCATCTAAACAAGGCCTATTCAACTCTACAACATCAGTCATCTTCCATCTGCTTCTAAGGCCTTGTTTAGTTGAGGAAGTTGGAGAAAGTTGGAGGTGTGAATAGTGCATTGGTAAACGCGTATGTGAGAGAAGATGTGAGACTGGAAGGTTGGTGAAAATTAGGCAGGCCTAATTCTATATTGTATACGAGGTCAACAAAATGTTGTGAACGTAGTGGTCTCTTGTCTCTTCCTAGAAAGCGAACATGGTTGGAATGGGTGCTCTCCAAACCGTGGGGGTCCTTGGTGCTTCTTTAGCTACTGGCTTTGGTCACTGTCATACTGGTTTCTTTCGTTTTCCAGCTTTGTAAACTTGTAGCCTTTTGGTGGTTGATAGCAAATGCCCTAGTTAATGCCATTTTCTCCGGCACTAACCTGAATTGGAAACGTGCACAAGTGATAATATTACTTATAGCAATATCAATGTGACATAAAGTTTGGTCTGTCCTCATCCAAATGCTGCTGCTTGTGGCGTTGGTCTTTTCCCAGTAATTCTGTGAATTGTGGTGGTGGTGCTGGTCTTTTCATAACTATACATTTTATTTTCCCAGTTATATGCAACGTTTATATCAATTTTGAGATAGCGACGCAGGCTGAGTATCACAGGGCTCTATCTATGCATGAATAATGTGTAAAGATTAATATATTGATGCCTACCAAGCTAAATTATTCTTCTCTAGGTTGACGGATCAAATTCTATAATTCCTAGTTGCAAAATAAAATAACTACATAAAATAGCAATCATATAAGGAAACGGTATTTACTCAACTATTATCACGCTAGTTCTCCCTTTAAAACCTATTGTTTTAATGTTAAACAATATCTAATGAAGTTTATATTGGCTACCTGTCAAAATAAAGGAATATATTTATCATCCATCTTTGCATACACCTAATAACTCCCTTTCTTTCCTCTTCATACGACATTCATTCCTCCTCCAACTATGGTCACCGCTAACAACAATTCTCACCCCCTTCTTAACCCAACAGCTCCTATCTTCGCCCACATGCTGACATCTCCATTACCAAATCTCAAGTATTAGCCCTCGCTTTGCAGAGCTATTGAATAGAATTGGCGGACACACTTTCGAGCCTTACAGACCTCTTGCAAACCCCAAACCATCAAGATAATCATGCACCACGTTCAATTCCGATTGACCGCAAGGCCACAATTATACAATTCAATCTTCGTTTAGATTCACCAACTCTCTCTAAAAAATACCATTCATCCAAATTTTCAACATTCATTCTATCCTTCTCACCCACAGAACACTATTCACCTACAGTGTTCTTTTTAAGGTCTACGGTGTTTTTTTTTGGAATCTTCCCCAATCTAACACACCCTTATTATCTAACTGAAATTAAGAGTAGCATTTCTCTGCAACTATCCTATGAACAGGGTAAGTGTAGCAATTAGCACACCTGCCCCTTTGACAAGTGTCGGTCCCCCACTTCGCAGCTGTGGTCAGTATCACAGCCAGCTGCGCTGCACTGCACAGCTGCGGAGCCCTGTGCTGTGCTGCGCGCCTGCGCGGCGACGAAAGAATACCAACCCAACCCAAACCCGTGGAGCCTTCCAACCAAACCCAACCCACCTCCCATCATCATCCATCCGTTTGTCCCACCACCACCAACCAAAACCCCCCAACCGCCGGGGGGTCGTCGCTTGCGCCGCCGCCCCTCTCGCCGGCGGCGTCTCCGCCCACCCCACGACGATGTCGTTCCACTACCCCGACCACGGCCTCTCCATGGACGCCGCCGCCGCGGCTGCTGCTGCGGCGGCGGCCGCGGCCGCGTCGTCGCCGAACCCTAGCGGCTTCTCCTCCCCCGGCGGCGGGGAGCGGGAGAAGGCGGCCATCGCGGCGCACCCGCTCTACGAGCGCCTCCTGGAGGCCCACGTCGCCTGCCTCCGTGTCGCCACCCCCGTCGACCAGCTCCCACGCATCGACGCGCAGATCGCCGCGCGCCCCCCGCCGCTCGCGGCCGCTGCCGGGGCCGCGGCAGCGGGGGGACCCTCCGGCGGCGAGGAGCTCGACCTCTTCATGGTACGGCGCGAACAACCCCCCTACAGGCTCCCTTCCTGTGCGTCCTGCTTTGCTGCTGTGAGCTGTAGTTGAATTGAATTGCTACATAGTCTTGGGGACTTGCGGCGTGAAGAAATGGAAATTTGGAAGTTGGGATTGAAGGAAGGGTGTTTGGGGTTGGCTGACCTTTACGCGTGTCGTCATATTACTGCTTCGCTTTTGCAATAGCTTTTTCTTTTCTCGGACATGCTTAACTTGCCTGGTTTCCCCATTTGCTCTTCATGTTTCAGAAGAGCGCAAAGCAGATATCTCAAACTGATTCGTAAGCTGTGATAGATTACTTGGGGATTAGGATGTATAAGGCTCATGGATTGGAATTTTATTGGCCGTGATATCTCAAACTGCTTATTGGCTGACCTGTGGTGTTGTAGGCTTATCAGACATCCATGGTTTGGATGAATTGTCTCAGCTCACAAAAATCACAACCTTTCTCCCTTTCCTTTTCGAGAGATGGCAAATGAAGAAATTTCCTACTTTTTGTGAAGGGCATAGATTCTTGATTCTTTAGGATAGCATGTCATATGCTGTGATGGTCTGTTTTCTGTTTTATGATTTGTGCTGTGTTGATCTAGTCTAATGGCAGGATTTGTATGATCTCTCTATTCACTGGATTAAGTAATCTCATGTGCTGATTATTCTATCACATGCCATTTAATACTTGGTCTTTTCAGTGGCTTTGCATTACTTCTCACTCCATGGTCAAAGCAGAAGTATTATTTATTTAGGATTTTTTTTCTGTTGAGATTTTTTATATTTCTCTCTCGTTAGTGCATTTCTGCTTTAGATTCTAATACTTGTAGTTTGATTGGTTGCAGACGCACTATGTGTTGCTCCTATGCTCATTCAAGGAACAACTCCAGCAGCATGTGCGAGTTCATGCAATGGAAGCAGTGATGGGTTGCTGGGAGCTTGAACAATCTTTACAGAGCCTAACAGGTAGATTTTTTTTTATCTGCTTCATTTATTGAGACAGCAAAAAAAAATAGATATACCCTATTAGGTTTTTATTTCAATAGTTGCAGCCTTGCTGTCAGATGACAAAGTAGTTTCAGCATTAATTGCAAGGGCTAATTATTTATTAATTGAATGAATGTAAACATCAGCATAATCTAAAAAGGAAAAAAAGTGAAAAGAAAAAGGTTTTGCCAAGGCATTAATTCGTGACTATGGACATAAATTTCTTTGATTGCATGCCTTTTCAACCGTTTCTTAGACAGCACTTAAGAATATCTGTTTAAAATGTGTGCAGTACCCTCTGTAATGAATGCTCAGGGTTCTATAATCTCACTCAGAAATAAATGCGTAGCTTATGAGCAGCCATAGATTACTGATGATCACTTTTAATAACCAGAGTCTTTCAATTTGATTCGCTTCATGGACTCTACACATGTGAATTACAACCATAATCTCAAAACATTGTGAGGCATTGGCAACAGCTTAGGCTATGCCAAGCATGCATTGAAATGAGGATAGGTGTGCTGTCTGTCCCAGGATGTGAACTATTTTCCCATCCTACTTTCCCATGATCCCATCCTACTTTGAGTTCTACACTGAGATGTAGATGACAACTTGACCTACTGTTTTCCTTCAATTTAGATTTATAACCTACAGGACGGTTTTATGCTGAATGCCAGCTAAGAGTCTCTCTTTTATTCGAGGAAAAAAAGAATGTCAACTAAGATGGTTGTTTTCATATGGTGCACCATGCAAACCTTAACTGAATTGTAGGGGACAGCTAGTAGAATGTTATTGTGCTAATAATCACTGTCATGCAAAACTGAGTGATCCAATGGTTGGTTCTGCAGGGGCATCTCCTGGTGAAGGCACAGGAGCGACCATGTCTGATGATGAAGATAACCAGGTGGATAGTGAGGCCAACATGTTTGATGGAAATGAGACATCAGATGGTATGGGCTTTGGCCCCCTAATGCTGACAGAGGGTGAGCGATCCTTGGTTGAGCGTGTACGTCAGGAGCTTAAAAATGAGCTTAAGCAGGTTAGTTAATATCCTCTCAAGTTTTTGATTCAATGTTTAAGGTGGAAATTAACAAAAGATTTCCTATCTGTAGGGGTACAAAGAAAAGCTTGTTGATATCAGAGAAGAAATTCTTCGCAAGCGCAGAGCTGGTAAACTTCCTGGAGATACCGCGTCTATCTTGAAAGCTTGGTGGCAGGCTCATTCCAAGTGGCCCTACCCAACTGTACGTGGTCCCATGTTATGTACCATTTCTGTGCTTATATATGCAACAAGTTTCCGTTCGTGACGAACATCTCTTTTTAACTGATACAGGAGGACGACAAGGCTCGACTGGTGCAGGAAACGGGATTACAGCTGAAGCAGATCAACAACTGGTTCATCAACCAACGCAAGCGGAACTGGCACAGCAACCCAACATCCTCGGGTGAAAAGACCAAGAAGAAAAGGTTATCATAGTGAAATCTATGTTTTGCTGTTACCTAATGGGCTCGCCCCCTCAAGATTTCGTTACTGCTCCTATTTTAACATGTCAACATGGAAACATTGCAGGTGATGACTATTATCTCAGAGGAGCCTTGACGACGCTAGATGTACACTATACCTTATTGCCAACAAGATATGGAGACCGACCTGTTTCTGAGGGAACTTTATGGAGTATTGAAGACTATGCATCACCGGGTGATGCCCTAGTTTGACCACGTGGTGTTAGTGGGAGTTGGTAATGACTTCTGCAGATATAGCATTTGCTAATGTGGTATGTGAATCATGTGTTGTATGGCCAACGAAACGGGATCGGAGGGAGTAATTTATGTTGTATTGTAATCGTGTGTCCTACCGTGTAATGCTATACTAGGTTCAGATTGCCGCTCACAGTAACTGCCGGTGTAAAAAGTGCTGGTTCAAGTTTTGTTTTGCATTGGTGTCAAAGCTGCCTGTTCTTTTGCGACACCTTTGTCTACTCATTTGGATTCGCAGGAAGCTTTACCATTGCTGCGTTTGTCTAGATCATATAATGCGCCGTATAAAAACGCAGTAGCGGCTGGTATGGCCATGGCCTAGGGCAGGGGCAGCAAGCACTGCGTTTTACTTGTGCTGATCGGCGAAGTTGGCGAGTCGTGGGAGAAGAAGTGCCTGAGGCGACAAGCAAAGCTGATTGGTGTCACTACAGTAACAGAGACCAAGTCGAACTGCGACCGAGCAGGTGAAGTCCAACACGCAGGCATCGCCAGTCACCATCCATCCATCCTTATCGCTCACCACCCGGCTAATGCTTCATCCTGATATTTCTTTCTTTCTTTCCCCGCACAGTTCGTCGTTTCCGCTGAAAGGACACACAGACGGAGCACAAGTTTCTTGTTCACTTTTCCACGGCGTCTCCGTCGCCTCAGCTCGAGAGCAAAAACCAGCTTAGCTGTCCCAGCTAGCATCAATCACTCGACAAAGCTTACACACCTACTATAAATCACGTATAAAAATAAATAAATTGCTCAAAAAAAAGAGGATTATTCTCCAAAACCATACACGTATACGAATCAATAATCCAACAAGCTAATACGATTTTTACACAGTAACACAACAATATCGATTCTTGATCCATCCATCCGTGGATGATGCTAATATGCTGTCTAGAAGACTAGAACTATCCAATACCCCCGCTCAATTCTGCAACGCATGCATGTACAAATACAACAAAATCTGATCGACTCCAAAGCATCTGCAACGAATTAATAGTAACAATAAACATATGTATGTGTCCATGATCTCTTCGGGCCATTCAGATAGCGACGACCAGCAGCCAAGGCGACAACGAACTAGGCGATCTCGATGACCTCCACCGGGGTGGACAGCCGCGACGAGAAGCTCTGGTAGAGCAGCAGGCCGTCGCGGCGCCCGGCGTGGAATTCCATCCCCTCCATGACATCCATGTCCTCCTCCTCGTCGGCGTCGTCGAGGTCGCCGCCTTCGTCGAAGTTGAGCGCGTAGCTGAGCGGGTCGTACCGGAACTCCCCACCGCCCGAGCTGCGGCGCCACCGCATCCGCTCGCCCAGGCCGCCGCCGCCCAGCTGGCCGAAGCAGCAGCACACCGTGGCGCGCAGCCTGTCTCGCAGCGCGCTCAGCGGCGACGGCGGCGGCGACTGCACCTCCATCTCTGATTCTCTGCACCGGTCGGCCGGCCGATGGCCCAAGCAGGCACGCAAGATAGAAGAACGGTCAGGGCTGCTCTCTAGCTCAGCAGGGTCAGAGTCAGACTAGGGAGCGTGATTAGTAGCTTTTGTTTCTTGAATTATAGTTAAGCTCGTGTAGTTGGTTTATAAGGTGGGCACGAACTAGCACGACACGTCGACGCAGGCTAAGACCGGCCGAGGTGGCGATTAACTAGTGTAGGAGTAGCTAAGACTAAGATGGAGAGTTAGGAGGCGTGAAGAATGACGGAAAAGGACATCGTGCCGGAGGAGGCCCGGCGACGGCGTGCGTGGACGGCCACTCCGTCAGTCCGTCTCCGTGGCGAGTGCATCCGTAGACTAGTCGGGAGGGATTGGGTGAGGTTGCGGTTTGGGTTTGGGATTAAATAATGATTTATTTTAGAGAAGGTTACTGAAAACTCCTTAGAGAAGGTTACTGAAACCCTCTGCCACAGTACTATCACTGCAGGACCATGGCCCATGGGCCAAGAGATTTTCCCCTCACTTGCCTGCTCAAGACACACACGCACGAGATATTTCATGATTTGTTAATTGAGATTGTTTCCCTTGAGATTCTTGCGTTCTTAACATGTCTTTAATCCTCAACCTCGATCATTCCAAAATCGGATAGTATGTTTGACTCGATAATGTATACTAACTAATGTAGATTATTTATTCTCAGTCCTGCTGCACACATATGTTCACAACAATTACGGGGACAATCGCATTTTGGTCACTCTGATCTTCTGTACACTGTACTCTCATAAGCCATTAATCTCCAAGCTCTCACTTCTCAGGCGAGCAGCTACGGCTACTACGCGGCCTCGACGGCAGCACGCGGCGCCGCGGGCATGAGCTGCGACGAGAAGCTCCGGCACAGGAAGCGACGACCCCGGCGGCGTGCGGCGCGGTCCTCCTCCTCGCCGTCGACGTTGGGAACGTCACCCTCGTCGAAGTTGAGCGCGTAGCTGAGCGGGTCGTACCGGAACTCCTCGGCGCCGGCGCGGCCGCGCCACCGCAATCTCTCGCCGAGGCCGCCGACGCCGCCGTTGCCGAAGCAGCCGCGCGCTGTGGCTCGCAGCCTGTGCCGCAGCAGCGCGCTCAGGGATGACGACGACGACGCAGCGGCCTCCATCTGATTCTAACACGTACGTACGATACGAGCGTACGGTCGATCGGCTGCTCTCAGTGTCCCAGCAGGGTCAGACGACTTGTGTCTTTCTTTTGGCGTGATGATTAGTAGCCTCTCGCTTTTCTAGTTATATTAGCGTGCTGCAGAGGTTGCTGTGTAGTACTTGCTTTGTGAGGACGACGAAGGTTACGAGCTGGTTATAAGTAGTAGGGGATTAGGAGGTGTCCGGAGTGACGGAAAAGGACTTTGCCGGGCGAGGGAAGGCGGCACGGCGGCGGCGTACTTCGCAGGTGGCGTCGCGGGTACGGTGGGGCGGGGTGGATGCAGGGGCAGTTTGGGGATTCTCATGCACTGGCAGCGGAGTTTATTGTTGTCGGATGGTGACCAGGGATCCGTGGGTCTACTTTTTTTTTTTTTAATTACACGTTACAACATACACGCTCACACGCACGCACACTCACCTCTATGAACACACGTAACACACGTACGCAAACCCTACCCTTATGAGCACCTCCGAAGGACTGAGCCGGCAGATCATGAGATTCACGAAGTCACCACAGACGCCTCGCTGTCGAGGGCTCCTATCTGGTCCGTGGGTCGTCTACTCTTTTTTTTTTGTTGGTTTGGTGAAACGAAATTGATCACCATCAACAATTTGGCGCCCATTGGCTTGGTGATTGGATGATCAAGTCTCAGCAAGTGTCCGACCAATCTTTTAGCAAATCTTTTCATTAAGTTCTATGTTGCAGGGCAGCCAAAAACTTGCATACAATTTAGCAAAATTCAGCTGGGTAATTTTGATTCACAATGTATCTTCTGCATAGTGGGCTTGATTCACAATGTATCTTCTGCATACTGGGCATTCCCGACGATAAGTTGATATTACGAGCTACGTTTCCGCACCAGCCGGACACATCTCCAGACTCGAGCCGTTCGTGTAACTCGCTGTCATCCTCGAGCTACGTTCGTGGTGTCCTTGACAGGAAAAAAAAAAGACAGGTCAAAAAAGCATGGTTCATACATCAGATTGCAACACCACAACCGAGGCCACAAAATTATAGCTGAACTGAAACAAAAACCCAAGAGTTCTTCACGCGAAAATTACATAGGTCACATCCATCCATTAAAAAAAAGGACTTGCTACCGCCCGGATGTCCGACGTCTGGGCGCAGCAACAGACGGTGCAAGTGAAACATTAGAACAAAATTTTTGCAACATTGACTGTGACATGGTGAAACATTAGAACAAAATCTTTGCAACATTGACTGTGACAGTGAAACATTAAAATAGAAACATTACAACATTGACGGTGAAAGTGAAACATTAGAAAAAAAAACATTGCAAGACGGTAAAAGTGAAACATTTGAACATAAATATTGCAACATTGATGATGAAAGTGAAACATTAGAGTAGAAATATTGCAACATTGAAACATATTAACCGTCCAGAGAGATGACGCGCTTCCGGACGTCTTCCGGGCGCAGCAACGGACGTTGCAACAATGGTCTGTGTAACATTGATCCTGATGTAACGTTATAACCGGGAAAAAAGATGATATAATGTTGCAACATTGGGTTGTGCAACATTGCAACAACGGTCCAGATGCAACATTTATACGAGAAAAAAAAGATGACCCAATATCGATGGGTTGATTATTGCAACATACATGATCGTCTGAAATAAACATCACGTGCAACATTATTATATTATGCAACATTTAGGTAAAAAATATTGAAATATTGAAATATCGAACATTTAAACGTAAGTTATTTTCTGCGACATTTAGGTGAAAAAGTTAAAACATTGAAACATCGATAAGAAGGGAAGAATTAGTGGAGAGGGTGGGTCCGATTTCTGCTTTGCCCTTCGGATGCCCGTGCCATAGCATTTCCGTTAAATAAAAACCAAGATATCAATCAATCGTTACCCATGGACCATGGTATAAGCTAAGCCGTGGCTTTACGCCACCAGCATAGAACAAAAGAGACATGGGCAAGTCGCACACGTTAACCGGGAGAAGGGGAAAGGAAAAAACAACCGCTTTGCCAGTGTATCCAGCACCTTTCAAGGATTTCAGGTTTACGTCACTCTCAGCGGAGAAACTTTAGGCAGAGGTCACTGTCGCACAAGAACACAAAACAGGACTTGCTACACCTTAATCCAAACAGTAGTTTGGAGCAAAATCGGCGAGCCTATAATACTGCTTCACTCAAAGTAATCAAACGGCGGAATTTGGTTAAATACATGTTCTGTTGATATGAAGTTGAGATGTCAAAAGAATACCACATCACACTACCACTAATATCAACAAATGACAGCGCATCAAATAGATCAGGAAGGTGACCAGTGTATATATGCTACTAGTTACCGTAATGAACTATGTACCCAGGTCGCTAACAGTCAAATGTCATCCACATAATGGCGTAAGTGCAGCCTGCAGTGAGTGCAGATTTCACTTCAGTTTTCCATTCACCGCGCCGCGAACAGGGCTGCTGCTGCTGCTGTTGCTTGAGGATGACGAAGATGCTACAGGAAGAATCGTGCCCCCTTGTATATCGCTTGAGATGGAGTCGGGAGCTTGTGCAATGGCACTTTGGCACTCAAAATGAGCTATCAAGTCTCGTATCTGTCACAGGAGAAACAGACCAGTTAGCTGAGGTCCAGAAACTCTTATCACATACTCTGCACATTGCAGACATCGGTTCAAATGACAGAAAATAGAACATTATATATCACACATTCTGAAAAGAAAAACGTTACTTTTAACATACTAACCTCTTCTTGCAGTTTGTCAATCTTTTCATCTTTCAATCTAAGGGCAGCTTGCTCCCTGAAATGAAATTATGCCATTTTAGACGAAAACCAAAATCAAGTGTATGATCAAATTTCTAGTTTGGTATATCATTGTGTTCGACACCTCTGACAGCGGCCAAAAGAACATAACACAATCAAACAAATGGCCACATAACTCATGAGAGCATATGGGATCTAGTGAGTCTGTATACTAAATTGAGCTGTCCATGGTATTTCTGGCCAGAAATATGAGGAACAATTATTAGGAAGTCAACAAAAACACAGTATGTTTATCCTGTTGATTCATATTCTATAGCTTGAATAATATTAGAATTGCATCAAACAATGGCTAATAGATTGATTCTGTGTTTATTTGAATCACAAGAAATAACTACCTTGCTTGTGCTTTTCGTATTGTTTCTATCCACTTCTCCTGGTTTTTGACAAGATTTCCATTAACCTGAGGAAAAAGATACAGTCAAGCATTATGAGTACAAATGAAAGGCCCCATATAAGACTAATTTTAAGCACCAACATTGAAAATTAGCTTTAGCATATAGCCAAGTACTCAATGCTTACTTCATCAATAAACTTCTTCTCTTCTGCGCATTTCTCAATCTTTGCTTCCAGCTTTTGGATTTTTATGCTCACAGCTTTCTCAACAGCAGCAGAAATTTCTTTCTCAGTTTCCTCTTTGGCTTCTAGTAGAAGTGACTCATAGTACTACAATAGGACCAAAATCGAATCAGAAATCAAATACCTTTATTTATATTGTTGTCTTCCAAGTACACAAACACCACCTAGCAGAATAATAAACATCATTAAAAAACACATAAATGTATTAACTTACATTTCTTTGCTTTTCAAGCTGAGATGTAACGAGATCATTGTACTCTTCAACAATCTTAAAGAAGGAAAATCAATGGTGTAAGAACATGGAATTTTATCAAGATGGTCGTCGATAACAATAAAAAAATCATTTACTTAAGTAACACATTACAGCTTCAAATTTACTGTTCAGTAGAGCTTCACTCATTGCGGCATCACCACTGCATAGTGAACACGTGTTCTCTGCTACGTGACCACCATGGCAGTTGTACTCAACTAGCTTTCCATCTGTTTTTGATTGAATAAGCCGATGGACATAGTTGTCCCCAGCATAGTCCCAAACCTTCTGCGTCTCTAATTCAAGTGAATAGCAATGTTGGGTTTCCTTCCAGTGTTCAATAGCATGTCCGCCTTTGTACCTGTGAATTCCAGCAACCAGATGACTAAGTTATTTAGTAAAATTCACAATTTTCAGGATGAACAGGAACATTTTACCTTCCACAACCAACATGGCCACAGATCACACATATCCAAAGATTCTCTGAAGTTCCGCAAATAGAACACATGGATTTCTCTGGTTGCTGCTGACAATATCTACAGACCTGAAAAATACCTTCAATGTAAACACAAGCTGCACGTGCTGAAAACGAGCGAGCGTATAAGAATGACAAAAACAGATTAGTAACAACAGTCAAATTCAGTTCAAGAGCTAGTACATGCAAATTTGAGATACTGCTGACTTGGTGACAAAGGATATTTCCAAAGGAACCAATAGCATAATTGAGTTTCATATTTCCATTTTGAAGTTAAATACAGAAACAATCAGCATAATACTACAGTTAGTAAACTAATATTGAGAATCACAATAACTAAGTAAATTGTCTTACTCTATTACCGGGCATGAGGAGTCTGTCCATTTTGATATGCATGAACAGTGGAAAGAATGATTGCAAATTGTTGTGAGAATGCCTCCAGGATCTTGGTCAAGTCGCTCTATTTATAGATAGAAACAAATAGATGCAGTGATGAGCATCAACTTCATCATGTTTGGGCTCAAATAAGCAGTTGATAAAATGCATGGCATCAAGTTTCTACATAGCTAAGTGAACATAAAAATAATAATGGATTTAGTACATGTAACAGCTACAAAATTGCATGTTCTGCACGTTGCCAAAGCAACAAAATAGGGAAACCTCGAAAAGAAAAAACACTACTCTTACCCTCCTACATTACAGTAAGCCTATGAAGACCCTAAATTTACATACTTCTAAGCATGTCTAAACCTGCTGTTATCAATTAAAAAGAGGACAAAGACACAGAGAGACTATAATCACAACAAATTGCTATGAATCAAGTGGAATGAGAGTTCAAAATTCAACAACCACAACATCATACAAAAACTTAAATTTGGCCCAAGTTTTCTTTATGGAATAAAGAGATCGAAAATGCACGTGTCAAAAGAAGGTTTCACTTAGCTGAGTCCACATCAACTCTATATAGATCACAGATGTTCTCTTTCCCAACCAGTGAATATATCACTACTGTACAAGCAGGAATCATGACTTGGAGTATGTACTGAACATTCTAACCATTTCAATGCAATGAATGATGGGGTTAAAATCAAAGATGTTACAAGCTTTCAGAGTTTCAATGATCCCAGAACACTTTCTTTTTCCATGAAAAAATTATAGAGCTGTTCAGGACAACTAGACATACCAAGACAAACTGGACATGTAGGTTGCTCAGCCAAGCTAGTAACTGAGCTATGTGCATGCTCAATTGAATGAGTGTAGTGCACATCTTCCACAAAACGGACATGGCAAACATCCCCCTGCACCATATCAACCTCCAATCAATGATCATTGTAAATTTTAATCACAGCATCAGGAGAAACACAATCCTAAATTCAGCAGAGTCAAAGCAATTAAAACCTCCAGTGAAGAGAACTGCTTCCCATTGAAGTGCTTATAGAAGTTGTCTGTGGAGTTCTGGGTGTCGAAATTTATAAGAACACTATATTGGTCCTCTGCGTCATCAGTCCTGCAACATAACCATCAGTTAACATCCCAACCCAAAATCATAGAAATCACACGAGTACATCAAGTTAGCCAATTATTTTTTGACAGGATTGCCATGAGGTTTGAGTACTATAAAAATACACCAGAGCACAGCAATAGGAAATCGACACAAAATTAACTCGAACCACCTATTGAGACCACTCAGATTGCATCAACTGGAACGATTGCTCTCTAAAGAAGTGCATGGTGCCGTATGAAGGGTAAGCACCTGACAATGCGCATCACGAGCGTGTGGGGGACGAAGGCGCCGCAGAAACGGCAGAAGTCGGCATAGGTCATGTGGTTGGGCACCGCGAGCACGCACACCCGTGGCTTCCTCCCCACCTACAAACACACACGCGCGAGCCAGATGTGGAGATCAGGTCACTAACACTGCCCATGGAAATCCAATTCGGGAACCCTAGAAGCCGTGGCTTACCGGGAGATGAGACGAGGAGGCGGCGGTGGCGGGCGGGCCAGGGTGGAGGAGGACGACGCCGCGGGTCTCCTCGATTCGGGGGTTCCCCGAGGAGAAGTGGACCGAATCGAGCCCGTGGGCGGAGGTGGAGGACGCTTTGGCGGGTGGCTTGCCGGCGGTCGCCATGGCGGGAGGAGAGGGAAAGGCGACGGATGAAATAAGAGAGGGTATTTTCGTAAGTTTCCAAGGGACCCAGGGAAGGTGAAGAGAACGCTCTGAAAAGATGACGTGTTCTCTTGGCTTTTTGTTCGCTGGGCCCACCTGCTCGACGGTAGGTGGTCCCACCTGTCAGCGATATGTAGGCCCACAAGATCTTGAATTCAATAGCGGTCTGAACCGCCGCGATGGCCGATGGCGGGCGGGCACGCGGCCTGCCACCGGCGCCGGCGCCGCGCACCCACCGTGGGGAGACGCCTCCTCCACCAGAAGCTGGCCCGTGGGATACCTACGCCGGTACGCCCCATAGTTGCTGCGCAGGGGGCGGGGATGGGGCTGGAAAGGTTGGTCAGGGTGGAAATCTTTGTTGCCTGCAAAATGTTCGATGTAATGTCACCGTGTGAGTACTGCGATTGGAAGTTCCATCGTCGTTCAGTCGTGCTTAGGTGTTAAGGTGATGAGCTTAGTTCGGAGTAGGTACTGTTTGTCTTGCGGCTTCTCATGCTGAAGAATTGGATTGTCTTTTCACGTGCATTTGCGTACCATTAACTGGGTCGTGATTTATGCTTTGTTGAATCCTTGAAATTTCTCTTTTAGGATTCACGGTCGTGCTTTAAGGACTACTGACATGGACAGATCCATTGTGCATGGACGTCCAGGTTGATATCCATGTCTAGTTTCATATGTGCACACTCTGCTTAAGCATATTCCATGGTGACTCTGCATGTTTCAGGTAAGAAACTCAAGTTTTGAAACCGGAGAAAGTTTTCACCTATATAACCATCTTAATTCTTAATCCTGACTCATGAAACAGGAATCAACCAATATCTTACTACACTTTTCTTTTTATGCAAAGTTCTAATTTCTGAAGCTATAGTGTTTGATTGCGATATTCATGTATATCATCCAGTTTTATGAACCAGTACTTAACCTACTACTACCATTACCCTCCACCTAGAGTTTTGCTAGTTATGCCGAATAGATATCTGTTGTGATAAAGAAATCATTGGTGCGAAATGGCTAAATAGATCCTATGAATTATGGAAAGAAACTTGGTCAAAACTGTGATCTTCTTACTTGTCAGGGATCAGAAAATAGATGATATGCCAGGTCTTGATCTTGCGATTCCTTAATGGAATTAATTTACTTGGTTGTAATATTCACAGTACATCAGGTTATTACCATTGCCAGTATTTTAATAAGCAATATCTGGAGATCTTCACCAATCTTCTTTGAAGCCATCATCTATCATATGGTTAGTTGACCGTGCATCCCTAGAACAGAGAGAATGGAAACTTCTTAATCTAGTTGACTCTTTGAGTTCATCCACATGCTTTTGTTGAATAAATGCATTCCGTTGACTTCGCCTGATGTGAGTTGCTGAGATCTTCAGTTCTCAATCCCTTTCAATGATGATGGAAAAGGAGTGTTAGTTTTGGATTCACTGCTCATTTGCAGAGACGATCCAGCCGATCACATCACTGCAAACTCAAATAAATTTTTTAGTTCATTTGGAAATTGAAAATGTAGCGCTCAAGGAAGAT
Source organism: Digitaria exilis (assembly GCA_015342445.1). Lineage (NCBI taxonomy): Eukaryota > Viridiplantae > Streptophyta > Magnoliopsida > Poales > Poaceae > Digitaria > Digitaria exilis. The sequence goes on from JACEFO010000036.1 coordinate 1,748,104, forward strand.
GTCCTGATATGCCACTGGGCCCATGTAGGACGAGAAATCTGAGGTAGACAAGGCTTATACAATAGTTTTGATTACTCTGCAGAATTAGAGTTTGTATATGAACAGTTTCAATCATTTATTCATCTGTAACAGACATTTTTTTTTACAATTTTCTTGGAATAATTAAGTCAAAGGGCATAGGCTACAAATGAGTTCTGAGACACTGATTACGCAAAGCTTCTAAGGTTTTCAGTTCAAAGAAATTGATTATTGTGAGTTGTGACTCAATATGTGGCCTCTCTACATAGAATGATTGGAGCTGTACCATTTGATAATTCACCCATTATGAGACTCTAAAATTGTGATCCGAAGTATATGATTAGACTACACAGCTCACTTGGAAATTGGTCAGCAAGAGGAACTACCGACCTTTTCAGTTTACACTTGAGTCCTTCATGCCCACCACAAGCCTCGATTCTGAGTTTTCCATGACCCGACCAGGAGGATTAAATTATAAATCTGCATCATCCTGTTCTGTTGCAAGTTTTTTTTTCCTGTCACGTTCATTAGGAAAATAAACCAGGAAATGAAACATGTTTGGCTGAGCTAGCCATAACTGTATGACTAATTGGAAACATTATAATATTTAGGATTTTATGAGAATCATGTTCCTGCAAAACTGTTGTGATTCAAATGCAAATAATTTTAGTTGCATGTTACATCCTTGAAGACATGGCAGTTTTTTCTCCATGTTTCTTCAAATGTCATGGTTTTTTTAGTTTTGCGGCCAGTATCTATTCCTTTTCCATCACAGGGTTTTTAGGTCATGGCTGGTTCTTCGCAACAAATTTCAAATATATTGTGATATTTTGCTTCCTTCACTATTAGTATTTCCTTTTTTACTACTAGACTAGACTACTGTCTTGTTTTGCACATCTGATTTGTCCTAACGTGACTAAGCATGTTGAACTCTGTTTTTTTAATGCTAATATGACTAAGCATGTTTAAACCTGTTGTTTGATCGCTACTTGAACTTAGGAGTACGAGACCCATTTGATCTGATCAGACTATCAGAGTGGTTTAGCGACCCTAGCTTGCATCCCTGACATGCAATGATCTACATCCACTAAGCTGTTTCCCCTTCCCAAATGAATACGCTTTTTTCGGCTAGTTCCCAAATGAATACAGCAGCACCTATAATCATATTGATGACATTTTAATATGATATCTGTTTTTTTTTTTCTTTTGCAATGCACAATATACCCCAGTTACCAATTGTTATTTATAGCTTTGACCATACTAAGCTTCAAGAATTCGAGATCTTCCATGAAACTAGATAGTGCATGCATGTGGATTGCAGCAGCAACAACACATCAGACACTGGTAAGAAATTACAGTGGTTGAAACCCAAACGCTTATAGAAATTTCAAGAGAAAAAACTGTTTGATTCCAGTCAAAGTCAAGGGGGAGAGGGTACCTGCAACTAGGCCAATCCTTTTTTAATAATCATCATCATGAGAGGATGACAAAGATTTCACTGTTTTAATCAACATTAGATTATCTTAATTTGCTTATAATATTTAGTCGATGACGCGCACGAGTGCACTTCCCGAGCTTTCCAGCTATATGTGTCGAATCATATCACGAGGTGCATGCAAAAAGATAATAGCCTCATGTTCTGATCTCGAGATGATCTGAGTAGGCATCACTGAAGGTTTCATTAGTTAAATCTAGAATTGCTCAGCTTCCAATGGATGAAGTTTATTTTAACTTTGTGCTGTTAATGCTTCCCCACAAAGCAAAATGTAATCAACAAGATCCAACCGTGTTGTCTTGCTACAGTATGATTGCTTGCATGGAAACTGTTGTAATCTTATGAAGTTTGTATCCTTTTCCTTGGTTATAGGAAGATAGTGGCTAATGGAAGGTAAAATAAAAACTTCTCATACTTTTGTTTGGTAGGACAAAATAGTTCTCTTTGTCAATTGACCTTACAGCTGTATCTTTTTGCTATTTCTGACTCACCCCTTGCCTGTTGACATATATAACTAGACAGGGGTTACATTTGCTACAACAAGAGGCATTTCTAGGATGCCATTTTTAGCATCTAAGTTGCAATTTTTTATGTGCTACTACATTGCATCATGAACTTTTGAGATAATAAAGATGTTTTTTCGAAACAAAGACTAGTTGAAAAGGCTCACTTTGTCATAGTTTTTCATGACTTGTCATTTTACTAAACCTACTATGCGAAACAAAAAGATAATGTTCCTAATATGTCTGCAGTATTTTTGCTAGACTTGAACCCCTGGTAAAATATTTAGGTTAAACCGAATTGTTGATGATTATACATGAAAACAATGTAATCACTATATGCTTTATATTCCTTTTAAAACAGTAAACCCTTTCAAAGAACCCCCTCTGTTTAGTCCAGAACTTTTAGTTGTAAATGCAAAGAGGAAAAATTATAAACTCGTTCCTTTTTTAAATGCAAATTACATCTTAGGACTTGGCTATTGAATTTATGAAATACCACTATTTTATGTTTTTATTACTGAACATAGTTTTGTAGGCGTGTCAAGCATTAAGAACAATGGCATAATGGATACAATGTCTAGATTTAACCTTAGTTAATGACCTACTATAAAACTATGGACATCATTTGGTTTTCTGCACAATGAGAAAATCATACTTAAAGAACTTTGGAAAAGGGGATAACGTGAACTATGTTAAAACGTACATATATATGAACTGGTGCACCTACTTGAAGAATTTGAGTACAATTGCCTCTAGTGATGTACATCACAATCACATGGTTCCATTGAGACAAAATTCTGTCAGTACTGCACCAGCTTAGTCCAAGAGATAAAGAACATGAAAGAAGTAAAGAAAAAGGAAAAAAGTAATTATTGATTTTTTTAGCACAAAGGCGATCTATGAGGAACCCCTTTCCTTCTGCTCATATTTGTGGCCATGTCTTCATCAGACACTCTATTTGCAGACCTTGCACAAATATATGGCCCACTCCGTTTTTTCCGGACAAAATTCGTGCATGGTGCACTCAAATTCTCAGAGTCTGATGATCCCATGGGCTCATCAACATCAACAAGGGTTGAGTGAGTTGTATCATCATCAGCATCATGAGGAATGAAGAAGTCAGGTCCAAGCTGCAGTATCTTGCATGGGCGCAAGTATGCTGACAAATTTTTCTTCTGTCGTAGTATATATTCTACCTGAAAAGATACAGATTGTCAAATAATTTTCGTAGTATGTCTTAAAATTTCACAGTGAGCTTCATTGCATTTCATATCTCCAATAGATACTTTTTTATGGATTCACTGACATGATTTTCAAACTTGTGTTTGTACCACTACCCTATTCCCTAGAAAAAAATCGCCAGGTAGAAGCATATTGACATGGGTATTGCATGACAGATAAGTTTAGATATTTATCTTGCCAAGTACTTTTTAGATCATAATTGTTCCGCTCCTCTTATTTATCACGAATTATACTGTATCCTTTTTTCGGCTACCATAATTCAACTATATAAAGTCACATAGAACAACAATTTGCTTATTTTGCTAATCACCTTGCAATCCAGGGAGCAGTGGAAATAGGGTTCTTGAAGGCTCCTATCACAGGAGGTGCAGATATTCCCTGACCCCTTGAATTGCCTGTTCTGTGGTCTCTTCTTCAGGAAAACAACCTTAGAGCTGTTAATGGTATAAGACTGCACCATGTTGATACAGAATTATAAGTCTTCTTGCATACTCAACCTCAGACAACAATTATCAACCTCGTATGCATGCATGCACAATGCATAATTGATGTACCTGAACACTGGAGCAATCTATAAGCTTTTCAAGGTCCTCCAGCCGAACGACGTCGTGGTAGACATACCGCCGTACCTGCAGGAGCCTGTGTACACGGTGTGCTGCCACACAGTGTGGACAGATGCTGGTGCAGCAGTCAAGACAGCAAATGTTCTTTTCATTCTTTTTGGCATGCTCATGGAATGAGCATGCTACGAAGAACTTCTGTGTGTTGAGGGCCTCTAGCCATGCTGGCTTCCACATTGCCTGCTGATGTTGCGAAATTCCAAACAGTTGCTTGCATCGATTAAATGGTGAATTCATATAAGAATTTGCAAGAGAGCATGAAGAAGGTTAGAGTCCTTACCATGATCATGTATGCAGGTGAAATGACCTCTGGTATTGTGTGTGTTTGGGGTTGGATGCAGCAGAGTTTTGAGGAAGAGAGAGAGGCTTATTAGAGGTTATGAAGGATGGGCGGGGTGGGGCGTTTAGTTGGCTAAGAAGTATTAATGAGACGACCAGGAGAGGGGGGCTATATATTTGCATCAATAGGGCTTTTGACAATTGACTCCTTAATCTATGGCACTATCACGGAATGCACCTTGCTTTATGACAGAGTTATAGGCATGTGTAGTTGCTTTTTGAATCAAATTTAGAACATGTTCCCTAATTTCTGTTGTAGGTGCTGGGATGCTATACTTTAAAAAGGGAAGCTGATTTTATAGTTTCATTGGAAGGGGCTGCAACATCAGTTTGTACCAGGTTTTCCTTTCACTCAACTTGCTGTAGTCGATCCTATCAAAATTTTCAACAGCTGCTCTCAGAACAATAAACAATTTTGATACAAAGTTCCTTTACCTTCTCTGATTTCATTGATAGTTTCATCAGTTTAATCCTGAAACAAACTATAGATTTCTTTAAGAATTTTATAGTTGACAACTCTGTTTCAAAATTGGTGCAAGTGAATTGTCAGCATGAACATTTAGTTTTGCATGACCACAATTATATGAATCCTAATGACCAAGGACAGGTGGTCAATTACTGTTTACAACTTAATTATGTGGTATCATAATTTTGAGAATCGCTACAAATAAACATGCAAAGAAGATTATTATAGCTAAAATCTTATTCATTCTTGATGCTGAATTGTAATGCCAATGGGATAACATTTCCCCTTTCTTCCAAGAAATAGAAAAGGAAATATTTCACAAGTGTTGACATTGGAAACACGGCAAGGCTGGACGTTTTACCATATAGATCCTTTGCATCTCTTGGAGATTGGGCTAATGTGACATGTACATAGTGAGCCAACAAAACATACAAAAACAATTCTGGAGGAAGGAAAGGGGAGGTGGGGAGGTGAGGTGAACGTGGATGCTGTTTCTAGTGTTTCCCAACCCTTGTGCCAACTTTTTAACTTATGACTAAAGCTCAAATCTCTAGCCTTGGCAGCAGAGCTCACCTCTCTTAAACAAAAAAAGAAATGCAGTGCCCAAGGAGCCCCTTTGATTCCTTGTTTGGAGCCTTATGTGCGGGGGCGAGTACGGCCTTTCTTGGGCAACACATGCATACAATACAAATCGACAGCCTCCACTAACAAATTACTGCCTTGGGCTTTGCCCCATCGTGTTTGCTACAGGATAGGTTCTGTTTTACTTGTGTTTTAAACTTCAAATGGTACACTACAAAATCTGCTCGAGTAGTGTATTCTGTAAATTGTTTTGGGGGATCTGCATTATTTTCCACCTTCAGCTGTTTTTGTTTTGAGTACAAAGTTGTATGGTTTTGCATTGGTACGTCTGAACAGAAGTGTTCAAAAGTGCGGTAACAGTTACTTTCTGTGTGTTTAGAGTCCGTTGATATGAACTTCTGGTATTTAATTCTGCTGTAAAACCTTTCAGCATGGATATCATTCTAGATTTCCAAAGAGGAATACTGATTGAACTATCTAACAGTTGGTGTTCTACTCTGGCTTGTTCTAGGTGTGGATCTGATAGAGTTTTCAATGGTTTGTCTCAGGTGGGATGTGACGAGGTTTGTAAATGAATCTCTTCACCTATGATGCATTAAGGCGTTTTCTTTTTTCCATGTACTGCCTCCCTGTTAAACTCTAGAAGCTTTGACATGACACTGTACCATCCATCAGACTGTTGAATGCAATTTTTCTGATTATACATGAAAAGGGCCTGAACTGTTCTGCAGAGAATGGGCCATTATCCCTGGGAAGGGTGAGGTGATGGTCAGCTTCTCCTTAAACCGTCTGAATATGGTCTCCAGCTCTGGAAGTCAAACAGACATGAAGCAGTGACATGATCTAATCTAACAAAAGCAACTGCTCAGTTTCATAGCTTAACTGTTCTTTATTTAGTATCCTGATCATGATTGCATTTATTCTTGCCAATTGTACATGGTCTTAGATCCGAAAACGAACTTATATGTGATCAAATTATGATGAATTTCAGGAAAAGGCATTTTGTCATCCTATTCTAGACGTAATGATGATGCTGAATGTCCATAAAGGAATCAGAGGCAGAGGAGAATGGTTGAGCATGACATGTGGCTGAGGTCGGTGAAGGGTATTTTTGACATGCATGGATGAAAACATAAGCCTACAGTAAGATTCCCATTCTGCTTGCTGCAATGTTGCCATTCTCAGGTTTTGTACTTTATATTCCCTGAACCAAAAAAGATGTGTAATGTGTTGGTGTTACGCTGTGTACTACAAACTTTCTAGGGTCCTTGGACGAGGCAATTGTTCTACGGGTTTTCAATTTGTGGTTTTAATTAATTCCATGAATTTGGTATGGGTTGCCAGTGTCCAGGCCAAACAAGCCCAACATGACAGCTTGACAGGTAGGCTAAATGTTGAATTTGAAGTAACATAATCTCAAGGAGCATTTCTATATTTGCTCAAATGGCCGTACTCAAATAATTTCTCATCCTCGAGATACTGAGGCCTTGTTTAGATCGTCAACTTTCGCCAACTTATTTTGCCAACTTGTCACATCGAATGTTTGGAAACTAATTAGAAATATTAAACATAGGTGTAAAAAAAACTAATTACATAGATGGACTCCACATCGTGAGACGAATCTATTAAGCCTAATTAATTCGTGATTAGACACCGTCATGCTGTAACCTAGCATTAAAAATGTGCTAATGACGACACATATTAGGCTTAATAGATTCGTCTTGCGATGTAGAGTCCATCTGTATAATTAGTTTTATAATTAGTTTATATTTAGTACTTCTAATTAGTGTCAAAAGGATGAATGTGACATTTCACCAACTTTCACCAACTTTATACTCTCCAACTAAACAAGGCCTTAAATGTAAATTGCAATAGCAAAACTCCAAGCCTACAAGCCCATAAGCTCTATAGCATCAACAGATCAACGCATAGGATTTGACCCAAGGACGGCCAGCGGCTAATCTTGGTGTGGCGAATTAGGACTGCATGCCAGCTAGTACCAATATTTAGCATTTTCCTAGACGTGTTTAGGACACAAGTGATCTAGCGAAGAGTAATGTCGAAGCAATGGATGTTGTTGTCTCTTGTTTGTGGAGTTCATTGTAGGTGACCTGACCTGGCAATAATCATGGATCTAGCTTGGGTCACACAACGCCCAAGTATAGACCTGATATATTCTATCGTTGAAGCCCCAGCGAAAGGAGCTTTGCCGCTGGAGTATCACATCAGAATAAAAAAAGAAAAATCTTTCTTTCATGGTTCTAACGCCGCTTTGTGGGTCTCATGGGCTTAATCCCTGGTCAAATCGCCCCCAAGCTACTGTAGTTAACAAAAGCCGTTCAAAACGTACGGAAAAGCACAGCTGGACCCAACCGAATCATCTCTCGAACCTTTTACCATGACGTGTGGGGCCCCACTGACACGGGACCCAGGTGTCAGCGAGCGAGAGCGGATGCGCCGTGACGTGGACGATGAAGCGTGCTGCAGGGTGCTTTGGTTTGGTTGGTCGACGAGATCTCTCTCGCCTTGTCGCTTGGCTTTTGCCTTTCGCCACGGCCGGCCGCCGCACGTGTGCAAGCACGCCCTATGCGTAGACGATCCGGGGGGGCACGCACACGTGGCATGGTGGGGGCGGGGGCGGTTGGTGCCCGCCACGTGAGGGGGGTCTGACACAGGGTTAATGCGGAGTGGGCCGCCTCACGTGACGCGTATCGGAGGCCGCGTTGGGCGGGATGCGGTGCGGCGGGGTCTCCCTGTGGCCTCCTCCTGGTTGGCTCTAGCTTCGATGGGGGTAATTGTAAAATGGTCATGGGCTTTTTTTTCTCTCAACTTTTTTTTTTTCCTGTTTCCTAGGAGATTTGGACGGCGTATTATTGAAATATGCAGGTACTTCACGAAGGTATGTACTATATGATACTCGTATATTCTAATGAGCATACTGCATACGGTTAGTGCTGGACCAGCCCAAGTAGCATGCATACTGGCCGAGAAGTTCTTCTTGGGGGTATAGACAGTGTCACAAACCTCGATGTCTAGTTCAAGCAATCAAACTATTGCAGGAATCAAACTGGTTTCTACAACGTTCTGGATACAAGGGACAGTAGTAGTTTGGGATGGAAGAAGAGGGTCGAACTTGTCGAGCAGCAGCTGATTGTCCTTGAGTTCGGTGTCTGCGTTCGTTGTTGACACTTACTTTTTGATATAATAGTTCGTTGTTGGCACTCAGTTTACCTGGGCTAAATGCAGCCCACGCTTACCTCAAGGCCCAATAGCGTCGGAGAAGGCCGACCTGATGCGGCGGCCTGTACTGTGAGGGAGCTAGCATCCTCTTCTTTTTTCATTCAATAATTCTCAAATTTGTTAGTTCCTTATCACGAAGGTTTTTATAAGGGTATTGGTCACATGCTAATATATAGAGGTGGCTGTACATGTGAAAGTATATTCAAGTATGTACTACGCAATGTCAATGTCCAATTTTACAATGAAAATAGTCATGGTTAAATATAATAAATTTAGAAGCGCTAAGAAGAACCTGGTCCATTGGATTAAATGGTGATCTAACATTATAGATATCTAAAGAGTTTGTATCAAATACAACTCATAAATACCAAATTTTGGAATAAAAATTATTAAATTAGAAGTAGACTGAGGATTCTGCGTTGAATACAAATATTAAGTAATTAAATTCGGAATGTATAAATAAAAAAAAGAGTAGACCATATAAAAATGACTAATCTATAACTAAATTAGAAATTTAAAAATATTAGTTGATTAATAAATGATTTAGATGTGAAATAGTTAAATAGATAGTAACTAATGACTTAAAAAGAAAATTAAGAATCTATACAAAATAGCCTGAGAGTCTATAACAAATATAACTAATAAATAACTACATCTTAAATATGTAACTTAAATGCTTATGTTGTTAGTCTTATACCGTCATGAATTCATATTTGTGGCCAACCAATAATATAATGATTAAATAAAGATAATACACAAGTTAATTAAAAAACTATCTACCCGGCTACCCGTGCTATTTGTGTGGGCCATCCGACTAGTACTACTATACTTCACAAGTTAATTTACAAGTGCATATGAATTTATGGAGAAACTTTACTTTCATCACAAGCTTGGCGGACACCTCTATTCCTTATGGATTCGCGCTATTGATTCCAATTCAGGGCAGCAACCTCTAGTCCTTCTGGATTTGATCTACCGATTCTAATTTGGAAGATTAATTGGATAATAGACCCCTCAGTTGTCAAATTACTATTCTTTGAAGATCCTAAAATGTAGACCGAATTATCTTCAATAGGTAAGCATTAACATAGTTGAAGTAACAGAGCAAGATCATTGAATACTTGGTTAACTATCTTCAGTACTTAGGGGTGTGCGATACCTTGTGTTTTACACTAGGATACACCATCGAAGAGTTAGATGTTTTCCATCAAATGGTGGGAGCAGGGGGACATGCCCCCCCCCCCTCAAAGGCAATGATACTCAGATCACAAATGTTGAAACTTGATAGTAATAAGAGAGTGATCGGATGTGTGATACCCTCTCCCTAGCGCTCCGACCTTACTTCTTATTCAGATTATTGGATGTACCATCCTATACTACCTTGTAGAGGAGGTATACCTTGGCAACCTATTAAAGTGGCAAAATTTTCTTCAACTGTCTTGGAAATAATTACATCATATACAACAAAATTATAGGTATGGCCATTATAGCATTATATGTTGGTTGAACCATGCTACTTTTGAAAAGCTCATAGAATAACCCTACCCAATTTCTTGTAGGGTCTGACCACGTTCTTCAAGAATGAACTTTTTTTAATCCACCTACTGACCGTCTTTGGAGCGAATCTGGCCCACGAGGGCCTCCTCTTTGTTGGGCCTTCAAAACAATATCAAAATATATAGGCCTAAGTCCACAAAAAAATTAGAATATGAGAGGGGCATGTACCCTCTAAATTTCTCGTTTTCTAGTGTAGATCCGATTGAACTTTTAGTCTTCTTTCACTCTTCATTCAAAGCAAGCGATATACTAAGGACAGTGAAATGAATACCTCCACATTGATCAAGGCACTCTTTATAACCAAACTGACAAATGACCTTTTTTGAATGATAATTCATTTCATAGTTGTGGCCATCCACATATATAAACAACATGATTAATCAACATCATTAATAGACATAGTATTTATGATTTTACTACTGCAGCTATCCTTAAAAATACATAGCAAATGCCATCCAGTGTAGATATGGACCACAAATTGTCGATAACAACATGGTACCTGATATAAAGATAATATTAAAAATTAATATATGTAGCACAATAAATTAAACATAGATAAAATGCATTTGATGCACATACAAAATAACAAAAACACTGTTATTCTCCACACTTAACCTACTATTAGCAACTAATAGTTTTGGTACCATTAGCATAAATGGTACACATCTTCTGCATTTCAATTTACTGCCCATTCTTGTTCTCCTTGTATTTGAACAAGAGTTCACCACTTTGCCAAGACCTAACTCACCAATTATTAAGGAGAGAAAAGAAATAGACACTGAGCAGGTTATTGTGCAGCATCCTACTAAATACGAACAAGCAGCTTCTTTATGGGCGGATCTAGGAATTAAGAGCACCAAGATTAGCTTCATTAGTAGATGGGATTGGTCAGCTTCATTAGTAGATTGGGTCATTAGTGCTAAGGAACAGTGACTCCTTTGGAGTTTACAAAAATATATCGGGGTCAGCTGACCTGATAAAATACGCTGCATCTGCTACTTTTTGTTTCTAGGGTAAATACGAGCCTGCAGATTGTTGCACCGAACCGGCTAGAAAATAAAACTCAGCTATGAATTACCCTTACACTAGACCAGTGCAAAAGAGAAAGCAATGTGTATACGGCCCAGTCCAGCCCAGTCCCTCGCTTATTTTGTGCCAGCCTATCGGGTGTGGGGCGGCTGGCGTCGTCATGTCGATTGTCGGAGCCTTGGAGGCAGGGTTCACATTATCGGTTCCGATATTATGATATTTCTGTATTATCAATGAGTACCTATAAATTTAAATTTATCACCGATAAATTTTGAGATTTTGCAATTTGGCCTGATTTTGAAAATTGTTTCACCTAAGAACTTAACATGGAATGATAATGCTTTATGGTGTCAAATACAACGTGATACCTGGAATCTGTGCTATGAAAGGGTGGTATTTTCTTATTTTCTGCATGATTACATAAAAAAGGAAACTTTTTGTCTAAATTTTGACCGAAAAATTTGCTTATCACCGATAAGATTCCGATATATCCGATATTTCCATTTGTCGCGAACCGCCGATAAATAATTTTTATCGATAATGTAAACCCTGCTTGGAGGTGCTCATAGGGTAGGGTTTGCGTATGTGTGTTCATAGAGGTGAGTGTGCATGTGTGTTGAGCGTCTACGTTGTACAGTGTAATTCTAAAAATAAACACAAAAGGAAAAAATTGCAACCGAAAGTTACGCAAAGCTCCAACCAAAAAGAGACAAAACATAATATATTAAGATGTAATTATAACCATTATAAATTGAATTACATCATTCCGAATAAGTTGATTTCATATATTATCAAAACTCCTTTGGTTTCGTTTCTCTCAAATATGCCGCCATAAACAACGATTCGTCAACTCGTCACAATTTCCGCGCACTTTGATAAAGCCGTGTGGGGAGAGAGAGAGAGAAGGGGGGGGGGGGGGGGCAAGGCTAGCTCGTACATTTTTGCAGCCATTGAAGGAGAGGAGCGGAGAACAACAGGGGAAAAAAAAGAGAGGAAGAAGGCCATATCACCTTTTCCTACTTTAACAATCGTACGCTCATTGAACAAGTCACGAGCAATCGGGAAAAAAAATAGTAGCTGCAGGGGAGTAAAAATAATATTGGGTTGAAACCACGTAACATGGAAAAGCACATGGATGCCATCTGTAGCTACGTACGTATATATGGAGCCTGCTGCCGGCCGCAGGGCACGCCGAAAGCTCGACGTCGTATAACGGCCTCCAACAAACGAGCGATCGAAGTTTTATACACCCCCACATGACACCTTCACAATGGTTGCGTAGTTGCGTTGGTATACCTAATCGCGTGTCGTTTATGCCGCGATTAGGAGGCAGCAGCGCATGCAGTGGCTACCTTGCCGTTTAAGCTAGAAAATCGGTGCGTGCTATTGTTTATAGACATGTACTTTGACGCGACGAGCAAACGTATAGGGGAATTTTAACACACTAGTATGGTTGCTTCGACGAAGTTGACTCGTCGCACGAATTTAGGGTAACTAGATCACTAGCTGTAAGGACCCAAGATTTCAAAGCATAATATGAAGCATTCATAAGCATCATCTTTAGCATCTATAAAATTATTTTCTATTTTTAGGAGGCCTCTAGTTGGTCTAAAAATTATTTTTACCAATAAAATGTTAATTTTTTGGAATATCCGGCTCCGAGTCGGAAGATCCGGTAGTCCACTTTGGCGCATCGACAGTTGCACAGTCGCCACGCATCCTCACGGGCCCCACCCGACCCCCACCTCACCCCATCACCCTCTCCTCTCCCCCTGCTGCCCCTGTACAGAGAAGCCTCTCTCTTCCCTTCTCCTTCTCTCCAAACAAGGCCATGGAGGAGAGAGCTCAAATCCTCCACCAAATCCACCTCCCCTCGCCGGAGACCTCGCCGGAGCATCGCCGGAGCTCGACGCCGGTGAGCTGCTCCACCTCGACGCCATCCCCTTCTTCAAGCTTGGACCAAGGAGGAGCTCCCCCTTTCTCCCTCCATTGTTCTTCTCCAAGTTCAAGCTAAGATGGAGTCAAGCTTCCTCAACCTTCCCCTACGTCGACCTACAACTCTCACTAGAGTTCATCTCGTCGCCGGTGAGCCACCATCCCTCCCCAATCCAGCCCCCTTTGCTCTAGGGTTAGGGTTCTTGAGTTCTTGGGACCAAATCACCATTGGTGACCTCGAGCTTCAAAACCTTAATGCATGTCAAATCCATCACTTGGAATAGAAGCTTGACACTTCCACGAACCCATAGAAACAAACGGCACCCAAAACGGAGGTCGGAGCAGCCGGCGGCGAGCTTTTCTTTCCCGGTCGTCGGGCTGTTAGGAAGATCCGGGTAAGAGCCGGAAGTTCCGATTTTGACTTCCAGTACATGCCCGGAAGTTCCGATTTTCTGAGTCGGAAGATCCGGTTCCGTTCTGCGTAAAATCGGATGATCCGATATTTCGATTCGGAAGATCCGAAAATCACCTAGTTGACTTATATACCTATGTTCCCAACTTAAAGTATGTTTATGTATGATTTTAAGGCATTCTAAATACATATTTAATCATGTATTTTGCATATCATTTTGTAATTTCAACCATGGCATAACCTATTTAATTGAACTCTCTAATCTTGGTTGTGACTAAAATAAGTTTGTGATAGTTGACCTATCAACTAAAGAGATAAAGTAATTTATTGGCACCCTCCTGTTATAGTTTGTATTAGAATCCTATATATGTGAGCATGTGTGAATATTTATTTTGGAACATTCACTCGGTGCTATGTTTGTTTGCCTCAAATGCCAATATTCAATCACTTGCTAGATGATTCTAAATCATGTTTGTCTTGCCTCATGAGCCATCACATCTCATATGCATATACATTTGCATTCATGACATATTTTTCTAATTTATGCATTCATCTTTTCCATAGAGAACGACATTCCGGAGAGTTGCGTTGTGGAGCACCAAGTCTCAGGCAGGCACCTTTTTCTAAACTATTTATGAATGTCAAATGCTTATTGTTTGTGCATAAGCCACCCTCTATTTATTCATATGTAATGACTAGAGTAGAACCTATTAGACATGTGCTATAGCTCTAGGTCAACTTCTAGCTGAGTATGTTTGTTGGTTTATACGAACTTAATTGCTTATTCATGCTTAGCCGGTAGATGTCGAGAGGTGACAAGGGCATCACTTCTTGCGAGACTATAGGAATTTGTCTAATCTTATATTTGGATAGTTGGAATATTTTAAAGATGAACAACCATGAATATGAGTCGAGATTTGAGCAAGTAATGTAGGACCATTGAGATGGAGCTCTATTGGTTAGGCTTGCTTGAATTGATTAAGGACCGATGCGTCATCGCTTTGATACTTAAGCACATACCGTACAAACCACATGCTTAGTATGGGATGGGCAAGCCAAGTACCATAAGCCGGACCTTGCTATGGGACGGTTTGACACGGGTTGTGATGAGGGGTAGATGGCGGAGTCCGTTACCCCTATACATCTCCGGCCGCCCTCTCATCGCCGGGTGTGGGTATGCGAACGGTTGAGGGCATGAATTAACTATTATCCTAGGCCGAGGGTATGGTAGTTGGTCTTGCGCCTCGTGTGGGAAAAGTTGTACACCCCTGCAGGGTTCTAAATCTATTGCAATAGCCGCGTTCTCGGATAGGAACACGCTCATGTACTTTGACTTTAACGTAGAGTTTCGGAGAGAGCTTATGGAAGATTAAGCTCATGGTTGATGATACATGATCACTTTGCTTATGCAAATGTTTTGGTGTATGATGTAGGGATAGAAGCCATGTCTTTTGCTTACTCACTTATACAAACCCGCTTGCTATTTCATAGTTGGGTATTAAAACTTGATAATCCCTTGCATCCACCAAATGTATATTTTTGGGATAAGTCCTGCTAGTACGAAATATACTAACGGTGCTGCCGATAAGTTGTTTTGCAGGTTGCCTACTTGGAGTGATGGCCACGTTCATCCCGCCGAAGGCGGCTAAGCGGATGAGTGGTGTAGTCGCTCAAGCTTAGGCAAGTGGTGTCCATTGGGCAAGGACATCATTTTCTTCGTAAACTTCTCTAATCTTTCCACTGTGTTATATCTATTCATCTAAGGAAACATGGCAGGATAACTACATAAACCTAAACTACATTCTAGTTTAATAATATTATCACCTTAGTTGATAAAAACTCCCAAGCACGAGTTGAACTAGGTTATAGTTTTAATTTGAGAAATTCTTGTAAGGTGATCAAGACTTGTAATCCAAACTTTTAAAATTTGCTCTCTCATCCTTGTGATGGTACTCATGATGTACAAACGGTATGCGGGTTGATCCTGGGCGTTGCTCGAGGCGCATACCGGGGAATACCGGGATTATCTTGGTTAAACTGGGTTGATCAATGGATGATGACCCGGTTTAGGCAAGGTAATTTGGATGGCTCCTTACACTAGCAATCAGCATTCGCTAAGTACTTTTTTGTGTGTCTATTAGGTGCTAGCTCCTCTATCTCTAATCATGCAGGTGTCGGTCTCTCTCGTCGGCCGGTGGGTTGGTGTGTGCTATATTTGCTTCGTTTTCTTGAAAAGGAGAGAAGTTGTTGACTAAAGGGCACCGACATTTTTGTTGCTGAGAAAGTGAGAATCACCTCCTACAACAATTGACATGCATGGCATCTTTCACATAATCACACACAGCAATAAAAAAAAGTGTTGAGACTAATTTAGAGATGAATTAAATAAGAAAATTTAGGTTTTTCCCTACACGCACAATGGCGAGGTCTCTCTGATTTAGTATGCGTTCAAAAATTGTTAAAAAGCCCTTGGTGGGTAGTCGGAGAGAAAAAAAAAAATCCAACTCCATTGTTTTCATCTCTTAGGATAAGTCCGCCTGTTCTAGATCTAAAACTATATAAGTGTCATATAAATATGTCAACTCAGCTATTTTCACTAGAATTATCAAAAATTTTATCTTTATTGCTTTTAATTAATGATTGCATGTGTATGAAGAACGTGATGCAGAGTCAAGGACCTACAATTAGGTTGGTTCTAATGGCTTTGTTTTGGAAGCAAAGCTAGCATGAATAGGAGATAGTTTGGTTGTTTCTTTTTCTCTCTTTCCCATTCCTCCATATAATACACAAGATGGCGTGTTCTCGTGTAGATGCAAAAGATATAGCTAAATGGGAGGCTTCAAACACAAAGTAAACTCGCACACATGATCCAACGTGATCATAATGTGATAGGCGGCAAAATCAAATCTAGATTTTGTTGCGGAGTTATCGTCGGAGCACATACAACACTTTGTTGTTCCATAATGAAAGAAGAAGCCAATGATCTATGAGTTGAATAGGTTTAGGGTTTCTGGGTTGCTATGGAGGGATCCATGTCTAACAAATTTAATCAAATTTAATTGGATAGCTAGCGACAACGGTAGATGAAAGGTGCTATTGAGGTGGTAGTGTGGATCACCAGCAGGTGTTACAAATAATGACGTGTGCACGTAATGAGAGTAGTTAGACGATAGATAGATGGGGTAGAAGCGGCAAGCAGTCGCAGTGAGACTGATGGTGAGATCGCCGCTTGCACCGAGCGATAGAAGCTGCCAACGACCATAGGAAGGGAGCCCGTGTAAGCACTATCAAAGTGTGGATGGATAATTAAGTTGCATTTGGAGCTCCAATGCCAGCAAAGGAAGAAGAAAGCAGAGAACGAATGAGAGGAGGAGAACATAGGCCATGTTTTGGTATTTATGGATTGAAGTAGAATAAGCCCTTCATTCCCCACCAATCCGCCTCTATTTAAACAAGACCTCAACAGGTGCTCTCATGGTTTATGAATATACATTAAAACCTGTGATCCCAACCCATAAATACACATTAAAACTTACACAATAAATGTATTTATATGAATATAGTATATATATAATTCGTTCCATCTTCCCACGTCGAAATCTCTACTGTAAAAAAGAATGATTGGGGTAGTCGTTGGCCGCTCCCCTTCGCGATGGCAGAACCAAATCCCGTCCGCGCCCGCGCCCGCGCCCGCGTCTTCCTCCGAGAAGCACCCCGTCCGCGTCTTCCCCGAGAACCCCGTCGTTCAAATTTCAAACGCCGACTCTGCACGCCACGCCTCCCCTCGACGCCGCCATCCGCCTCCGCCGACTCTGCACGCCGCGCCTCCCCTCGACGCCGCCGTCGTACGCCTCACCTCGACGCCGCCGGCCTCCGCCGACTCCGTACGCCGCCATCGCTCGACGCCGCCGGGATCCCTCTCTGACGACGTCGCCCCCGGGATCACTCTCCGCCGCCGTCGGGTGCCGCCGTCCGCGTCTTCCGCCGGGATCCCTCTCTGCCGCCGACCTCGGGTGCCACCGTCCGCGTCTTCCGCCGGGATCCCTCTCTGCCGCCGCCGGGTGCCGCCGTCCCGGCCCTCCTCGGCACCATTGCGGCGTCCTCCGTAGTCGTCGCGGCCGTCGTCCTTCCTCTGCCATCGACGAGGCCGCTGTAGCGGCATCCTCCTCGTCGCGGCCATCGGCCTTCCTCCGTCGCGCCTTCAACGTCGCTGCCTGCCTTTCCCTCCCGTCGCCTATCGCCAGGAAGCCCCTGTTCGCGCCTCGATCGGACTCGGAACACCGCCACACCAGGAACCCTGACGTCCGCTGCTGTACGATCCCGCCCCCGCCACACCCGTCAAGCCTCCGATGTCGTTGCGCTGCTCGCACACGCCCATCATCCCCGACGTTCGCGGCTCCAACGACGTCATGCCAGGAAGCTCGCCGGCAACTCTTTCCTACCAAGACGGGTACACAAAACATCCCCCTCTGCCCCACGCTCATGCTCTCCCTACCACGCCGCCGCACTTCCACGACAGGGCCACATGACTGAACCACTGCCGCCAAAGTGTTCGACGTATTGCCCATACCCGCACGACGACACTAGCTATGACGACCTATCCCGGTTAGGCAGTGTGTCTCTCGCCAGTAGTTCATCTACATGTAATGTGAACCCTATGCTGATGAAAAAGATAAAGTGTTTCATCTTGCTGTTACGTCAGCCCTCTCTCTGACATCTCTTCATCTCAGCTGATAGTATTGATTCCTTCGTCATTTCCAGTCAATGTTCCTGGGTTCCTGCAACCTGATTATAGCTGCCCTTTCATTTTTGTTTCAAGTCTGCAACTTGATTACTTCAGTATTTACAGTCAAGGTTTCATAATCGTTTTTGCAATAGCACATAGTTCCAGGAACATTACCCACCGTTGGGTTAGAGATCTTCTGGATATCCCTGTGTTACGGTCTCATCGGCGATGATCTCACCGCTGGTGAGAACGCCGCCAGTCATCCAAATATCCAGTGATATAACTGCGATATGCAATATTGCCCTATTTATTTAAATCTGCAACAAGCATCTGCTGATCTATTTTGGGACCTCATTTAGGTCTGTCCAAGTGAGAGAGAGAGCTATTTACCTGTGAAAGTGATGTGTTTCATGAAGGCGATAAATAGTAAGAAAAATCATTTGCACCTTGGAAAAATAGGAACAAAATCCAGGAGTTAACTTTTTCTGTGCTTAAAACACTTGGCATGTCCTTACCATAGCAACTATCCTTTCTATCTCATAACTAACCCGATAATATGCAATAATGGAGATGGGTGTGAACACAAATATCAGACCCCATTGCATGGTCTTGCAGAAATTAGAAATATAGAAGTACTAAAATGCTTTTTTTTAAGCTGGCGCTGACCCAGATACCTGTAATAATACTAGGATTTTATAAACATTGTCACTATTTCAGGTCACTGCCTCGGTTCCATGCCGCTGCCACCGGGTGCACAGGTTCGTTGGTATTCTAACGATGTTTGAGATTTGTTTCTAGGCCTACCAAAATTTCAGGGTGGGGATGCAGGTTAGGTCTAGCAAAATTCTGATTGCATTTGAGTTGCAGTCTAATTGCAGTTAGTTAATTATAGGCTCTTTCGTTATCCTCATCTAGCAAGCTACAGAGCGTGTGGCAAGAGTGAACCTTGGAGAAGCTTGAGGCTGCCTCCTGGAGAGGACATTAATGAATGGCTTGCTGTGAATAGTAGTATTGTTCTTTATTTTCCTGCATTTGCCATGATTCATTTGCATTTTTCTCCTTTGTTAGAATTGTTGAATGTAGCAGTGACATAGGGTATAGTGTTGGATCATTTAGCTATCTCTGATGAATGTTTCTAAAACTTAATTATTTCATTGAAGCTAGCAAGATAATTTTGCATTGCAGCTGTGATTTTCTTTAACCAGGTTAATCTTCTCTACGAACACGTACACATTGTTTTTGCTCACTGCAGAATAGCATCATCTGCTCCAGTGATAAAAACGGCACAGCCAGGTATATGATACTTTTTGCGACAAATTATTTTCAGAGATGCAGTGCCTGCTTCTTGTAGTTTTTTAGTTGAGAATGTTCTGTAACATCTTTTCTCTTTTGTAGTAAAGGATAACAATAAAGAATCAAGTAGAGTCGAGAGATCATTGCCGTAATCACTGAGCTCAAAATGTGAGTGAACCTCAGTCCTGAATTGTTCTTTTATAGTGGAGTTTAGATAATATTTGATTTTGATATGAACAGCAAAACATGCCCCTTCACGCGTGATCATAGCGATATATTGGGATTTCAAAACATGTTGTTTCCTGTACCGATTATTTTTGTTTTTGTTTTTCTTGTATCAATTATTTTCTTAAACGGTTGACTTTTCTGTCATGATAATTGGAGGCAACCTAATTCTGTTCTTTAGATCCTTCTTGGATGCTAAATATATAGTTTAGATCAGGTTATGAAAGTGATGTTCTATGTTGACATGGCTGTTTTTTAAAAAAAGAAAATGAAATGCAAGTAATACCATCCGTAGATGCAGAGATACAGTTCATATATTGTATTATTGTTTTTTCCTTTTCTGTGCTCTTTAAATCTCTCTCATCGTCAGTTCATTTTTGACTTTTTGGGGTCCTGGAAGGTAGGAATTATGACAACTTTACCTTTCTAGATTTTGGAGAAGAGTCTTGTCCTATTTATTTGAATAGTATGATACGGTAGTTATAAGGCTTTTTTTTTTCTTGAAATGTTTTCGGTAGAGATTGGGATTCTAATGATGCCCTTTATTTCTTATGGCACTGTTTTTCAGTGACACTTGTTCTCCCTGTTAGTTCAGGACTCGTTGTGTTTCCAGGGTTAATTCAGGTATGTCTCTGTTTTCTTTACTGATGAGCTCATGGATGGAATTTAGAAGGCTGACTTGTTGGTCTCTTCATTTTATTTGGTGCACGGGCATACACCTATTAATTTGATTCAAAGTTTTTGTAGCACATAGTTTGTCATGAATATTTCAAGCAATATTTTCTGTATGTCACAAGTGGCTGATCTAGAACAAACCCAATTTATCGAATGCAAAAATCAATTGTATTTATGCAGTGAGATGCAAGAATGTATTTTTCTGAATTATTACTTGTTCTATCAAGAACGGCGCATGAAACATGTTGGTCACATCATCTCCTCTTTTAAACAAAATCAGTGTTTATTTTCACAATACTACTATATTCAGTGTTTAAAAGGCGGTAAGACGAGACGAGGCGACCTAGGTACGCCTTATCGCCTAGGCGACACCTAGACGACAAGGCGTAACCAGGGCCTTAAGGCACCCCGGGGACGCCTGGACGCCTAGGCATCGCCTCGGCGACGCTTTTAAACACTGACTATATTATTGATCAATCTATATATTTCACTACAACAGTTTGGCCGTCCCGTAGCAACGCACATGCACGATCCTAGTTGATATATGAAAAAAAAAAATTCATATGCCACCACTCATTTATAAGTCGAAATTAATGTGATTAATCACGCGTCTTCACATGGCACGGCACACGATCGATGACCCTCCTCACGCAAGCGTCAACCCCCAGGTCCCCCAACATTGTGCATGCACGCACCGCTCGCGTCCGCCGCGAACCCCGTCACGAATCCCGGAACGCGCACGACAAATATTCCACCACCAACAACAACATGCTCCGCCTACCGGCCCCCACTTCGTTCGGTTCCCATTTGAATTTCGACCGCATTTTTTTAAAAATAATCGAAACATTTTTCGTTCAAAAGAAATCGGAAATATTCCATGAAAATACCAGCCTTTCGCCGTTTCCTCGCTGAGCAAGTAGTAACGCGAGCTAGCTGTAATCTGACGAGCCACCTCCTCGTCTTCGTCGACGTCTTCATCTTCTTCCATCTTCCATCCCCTGCGGAATTGTTCCCAAATCTCCAAGCAACAGGACATTCCACCGACCAAGGTATAGATTAGGGAGAGTCCTCCTCCCCAGTCCCGCGGTTTGAACTCTGATTGACTGACACCCTCGCGCAACAACCGACGATCCGAGCCGAGGTATTGGCTAGCTCCACCCGAGGTCGGCCATGGCGGGCGTGTTCGTCGTGGCGGCGCGCCGCGGGGTTCCCCTCGCCCTCCTCTTCCTCGTCGCCGCGTCGTTGGTCGCGGCCGATGCGTCAGGTTGGGTTTTCAGTTTTAATTTCTCTCCCCGCTTTGAATTTTTTGACGACGCTTCGGGAATCCGTTCGGAATTGAATGCGTTTAATTTCGGTGGGATTTTGGGATCGTCGTCTTCTGCAGCGGCGGCGGCGGGGCCGGCGGCGGCGGTGAACTTGTCCTTCGTGCTCGCGGCGGAGAAGACGCGGCGGAAGGATCCGCTCGATGGGATGAGGTACTACTCCGGCGGATGGAACATCAGCGACGAGCACTACTGGGCCGTGAGTCCTCTCTACTCCTCTCACCTTCCGGATCCCATCTCGATCGATTTCCCTGGTTGATTTTGATCGATTTCGCTGTCGAATTCCGCGGCGCGATCTCCATCCATTCCGCGCAGTCGGTCGGCTTCACCGCGGCTCCCGTCTTCGCCGCGGCGGCGGTGTGGTTCGTCGTCTTCGGCATTGCCCTCTTCCTCGCCGGCTGCTGCTTCTGCTGCTGCCCTTCCGGCGGGGGCACCTCGTACTCGCGCGCGTGCCTCGTCCTCTCGCTCGTCCTCCTCCTCGTTGCCACGGCCGCCGCCGCGTAATTCCTCCTCCGACCACCACCACCACCACCACGTCGTCAATCGAGCAGTAAATTAACTGATCTCTCTCTCTCTCTCTCTCTTGTCATATCTACCGCAGCGTCGGGTGCGCCGTGCTGTACGATGGGCAGGGTAGGTTCCACGGGAGCACGACGGCGACGGTGGACTACGTGGCGCGGCAGTCCGGCGACACGGTGGCCAACCTGCGGAGCTTCACGGGATTCATGGACACAGCCAAGGCCGCCGGAGTGGGGCCCGTCACGCTCCCCGAAGACGTCAAGGGGAGGATCGACGACGTCGTGCGCAAGGTGGGCGCGGCCGCCGACGTGCTCGCCGCACGCACGTCTAGCAACGCCGCCAAGATCCGCGCCGCCCTCGACACCGTGTACGTTACCCACGCATCTATCTCTACTTCTCTATAGTCGTTTGCTTTCTTGTGTCGATTAAAATAAATCACAAGGGGACTGCTCGTAATCATTTTGTTGTTGTTATCATCATTATTATATTTCCTAGAAGAAAATCATTTTGTCCTCTTGCTCCGTTGCAGAAGGAAGCTTCTGATTGTCGTTGCAGCAGCGATGCTACTCCTCGCTTTTCTTGGCCTTGGTGAGCATTATTTCCCACTACTTGTTCACCTCTTAATATTTCAGGGCATTTCTCCAAATTTACCACACAGACAGAACAGATCAGTGCGCGAGATCTTCTATTCGTCTCTATGTTAATTTGCTTACATTGAGTTTGCAATCTTGCAGTGTTCTCGCTTTGTGGATTGGAGTCGATTATCTACGTGTAAGTATAGTACAGTAACATATAGCTTCAATGGATGCTTCGTCACTCGCCAGAGTTCAGAGTTCATCTGACCAAAATGCAGCCTGAAAATCTGATGCCGAGTCACGTTCTTTGTGCATGCGTGCAGATTGGTGTTTTTTGGGTGGATCCTGGTTGCAGGGACGTTTTTACTGTGCGGTACTTTTCTCCTCCTGCACAAGTAAGTCCCTTTGTTGTTACTTTAATTATCTGTTGCTTACTCCTAATATCTCAATCCTAAAAAGGTCGCAACTATGAGTTACTTGCTAGACAAAATGGTTCCTGTTTTATCAAATTCCTTGGGAATTGCATTCATATTTTCATGGCTCTAAAAAATTTGTTATAAAAATATATTTTATTTTTAATGTAATGATATTTATTTGATATAATAAATATTGATATTTGATCTATAATTAGTAAACATAAACATTAAAGCATCACACTATGGTAGAGTTGTATACTTGTATATTTTTCACGGAGGGACCACTCCAGTTTGGTGGTCTGGTACTCTGGTGACACTACAAAGTAGTGAAATACAGACCAAGATTGGTGACTTCCTGAAGAAATTTTACCTCTAAAGAAATAGTTCCATTTATATACTGAAATGAAATAGTTCACATACGACCTGTACATTGTATATATTCATATAAAGACAATTGTTTTATGGCATCTTCATGTTTCACACGTTGGCTTCTAAATAAAGTTGTAAAACGTGTCTTTAAAGTACAAGAATGTGTGTTGGTTGCCATGATTGCAGCGTGGTCGGTGACACCTGCGAAGCCATGGGCGAGTGGGTGGCGCACCCACAGGCACACACGGCCCTGGACGACATCCTGCCATGCGTGGACACGGCCGCGGCGACGGAGGCCCTCGACCGGAGCAAGGAGGTGAACTACAAGCTCGTCGCCATCCTCAACGGCGCCCTCGCCAACGTGACCAACCGCGACGACTTGCCACCTCAGACCCCACCGCCGCTCAACTACAACCAGTCGGGCCCACCGGTGCCGCTGCTCTGCAACCCCTACACGTCGGACCTCCACGACCGCCCCTGCGCTCCCGGCGAGGTCATCGCCGACGCCGCGGCGCAGACGTGGCAAGGCCACGTGTGCCAGTCCACCACCATTGATGCCACGTCGGCGGCTGAGGTGTGCACGAGCCCCGGCCGCGTCACGCCGTCGATGTACACGCAGCTCGCCGGCGCGGCCAACGTGAGCTACGGGCTGTACCACTATGGGCCCGTGCTGGTCGAGCTGGCGGACTGCACGTTCGTCAGGGAGACGTTCAGGTCCATTGGCGATGATCATTGCCCTGGTCTGCGCCGGTACAGTGGGCAGGTGTTCCGGGGCTTGCTCGCCGCCGGTGTTGGCGTGGTGATGGCTGTGTTGCTCTGGGTTGTTCATGCCCGGGAGCGGCGGCGGAGGAGTGAGGCTAGGGAGGAGCTCATGATGATGGCCATGGCCTCGTCGCCGTACAAGTATCCTGTGGAGGAGAGGGCGTTTCTCAAGAGCCCGGCGAGGCAGTACATGTGAAGATGTCACATGTAGCAAGCGCGTATCATCAGTTAGTAGCTTAAATCAGGGTCCAGCAGGAAGGGCGTATCATACCTGTACATTGCATTTAAATAGCCGGCATTAGTGTTCGTATGTTCTAAACACTGCAACTTCGGTGATCCTGGCAACTACATACCAAAAGGCCATAGACGTACACTATGCAATCCTGGCAACTATACGAAATATACCATATAGTGATGATCCTTAGCTTATTGTATAAGATTTCTCCCAAGACAAGATCATCATCAGCACTTGGTTATAATGCGCATTACTCACGTGTTTGACTGTTCAAGAAGTATGATTGAGTGTACATAGCATGTTCCTACTGCCTGCTTTTACATGAGGGGATGCATGAAAGGAAAGCGTTCCGTTCAAAAGTTTACGTTTCTGTCCTGCACTTGAACACTTTAGATCCCTTGTGATGCCTTATTTTCCTACCCTTTCTTTTTGGATAAACACCCCCTCTTTTGTAGGATCTCCCGTTGCAGTTTTATATCCTTTTGCGCCACAAAACAAGGGAGGCGGTTGCACTAAAAAAAAACCACGAGAAGCCTCCTCCTTCCTGCCCGAGCGCATGCAGAGAGAGAGAGATGCAATATCACCAGGCCGGTCTGTGCCATCACTCAGTTGATCCCTAACACTCGCAAACCTCTCGACTGGCTTCACCCATCCGCCATGAGCTCCTCTCCCTCTCCTCCGCCGTGCTCCAAGGCTGCCGCCACTCCGGCCAGCAGGTACTGCCTGTGCGCGCCGACGACGCACCCCGGATCGTTCCGGTGCAGGCTGCACCGGTCGCCGGCGGATGCCGATTCGTCGTCGGCGGCGGCGGATCAGGAGGAGGCGGCGGCGGCAGCGGTGGCGCGGGCGTTCCTCGAGCGGGTGGCGCGGAAGCCGAGGCGGCAGAGCGCGCCAGCTGGGACCCTCCGGCCAGGGCCTTCGAGGCTGGGAGGGGCCGCCGCCGCGGCGGCCACCGCGGCCATGGATGACTAGACTAGGGCTCGGTGGAGTGGCCGGCCGTCCCCATCATGTCGTGTCGTGTGCCTTGTTGGCTTGTTCTCGTGGTTTTGGACGAGCAGCCTTCTGTTTGTTTCTGTACATGTTCTCAAGTTCTGACCATGAGTACATTGTAGGCCATGGGATCTGTAAATCTGTTGAAACAGTCTAGATCTTCATCGGGCTTGATCAGGCTTGATTGTCGCAAATTGCAAGTTCTTGACTCTAGCCACATGTACACATATAACCATAACCACATGCCTTATCTAGGTCGTTCATCTTTAGATCCGTACGTGACATAGATTTTTCACATGCACATGTAACCACAGCATATCCGGATCGTTCATCTTTTGGTCATCTCTCGTAGTTGCACTGATTTATGGTAAAGAAAATGACACGTACATCAAGATACGTTTTGGTCCAAACAGATGCATACTTCTCTGGTGGCATGAGACCCACTCGAATCATGAGGTTTTGCACAAAGTGATCCAATAGAATGAGGAAACATTTTATTGCCCGTGAACTAAGTGCAAAAATGATGGATCGATTCTGCTCTCGAGCTATGAATCGGCATGCTCCAGTAGTTTGAATCGATTCATTAGAATCGGTGCGCACTAGTAGTTTGAATCGATTCATGAGCTGCCCGCTCATTAGGTAATGGTTTTTTCCTCACTGAAGAAGCTCTTAGAGCAGGTATTATAATCGACGCAGAGCCGACGATGTCCGACGTGGAGAGAAGAAAAGTAAGAGAGAAAAGGAGCGAGCGGTTGGCGAGACGCTCGCTTGAGCGGGCGAAGAAGCTGTACGGGATATGCTATTGGCTGCTCCCATTAAATATCAGTGGGCTCCACCATCACTAGGCATCGATTTCTGGTCCTTACAGCCGACGAAACCATAAACCTTGCCCTTACAAACATAGGTACGTGACGGCAGGGAAGAAAATACTCCTGTACACATGGCCGAACACCGAGCGATGGATGGCATGTTGCATCTGCTAAAGCATTCGAGACAACCCATTTCTCATGTCATACGAGAAGAGGCAATACATTGTTTTTGTTAAAAAAGAAAGTAAAGATACAAGGCAAATCAATGCCCTTTAGTTAGGTTACTATACAATTTACAGTTCTTCTAGTGTACAAGTACAACCATGCCTCAAAATGGGATGGTACATGAACAACAACCCCTCGGTCAGCCATAAAAGAAAGAAACTATACCTTTGACAAACAGAAAAATATCGTGTATGGTGTAAGGTGGAGGATGTTTATGAAGCCCTTGTGTAATTCCATCTTAAATATCCGCAATTTCAGTACTCGGGAGATGCTGGGGCTCCATTGCCAGCAACATTGCAAATTTGCAATGCAGGGCAAAACAGAGAGAATTCACCAACGAGCCCAGAGACAGCTGTTGTTCTGTGCAACAAGCATGCACGAACAAATGGAAAGGAATGACACATCTGCGTTCCCAAAACGAATCACAAGGGAAGAAGAGACCGCGCATAACGGCTGGAGGGGTTGTTACGGCCTAGGCCCAGCACTAGGCCCAAAGGGGTCCTCTCAGATTTCTTGCTGTGATCGCAACACTTAGACGGACTTTGATGATTGGATTTTGAGTTCACTTGTGAATCGGTGGAAGAATGGTCGATGCCATTCACATGAAGTGGAGTGCTCTCGCCATTATGAGAGGCAGCCGTTCTTCTCACCTGAAGCGGTCCCATTTCCTCATCAGGTTGCAATGTCTGTACAACCCTCTCGATATCCTCGTTGTACCCCTTGAGGAAGAAGTCAGAACAGTTCTTGCGCACCCCATGGTCATATGGATTTCTGAATCTGCCACCTGGCCCCTTGATAGCTGTACCTCATGGAGTTTGCCATCTCATTCGTCGTTATATTCTTGGATATCTGCAAGGTAGAAAAGCAAGAGATTACCAGCTTGTGGAGATAAGTGGGCTACATAAATAAGCAGGAAAAGAAAGTCATAATGCCTGAGCAATATTAGAAGCAGTGGATCTTAACAAACAAAGAGAAGCTCGACTAAACAATAACTTTTAGTATGAAGGTCGAACGAGACATCAAGAATATTAAGAATGATGACAGTTGCAGCAACAATCTATACAAATACACGGTTATGTATAAAACTGGGCAGATGCATCAACATAATCACATGAATACCAAATACTTGAGGTTAATACCAACTTGGTCCTTACCTGTGATGCTTGAATTACTGTTAGAGCTATAATGCCAAAGAAAAGGAGGAGGTCCATTATGACAAAAGACACCACCCAGGAATGGTTTATAGCTGTATAGCCAAGCCATCCACTAAATGATGCTGGAGAAGATGGGTCTCCTACACTTCCTGCGGCAAGAAAATTAATATATAACTTCTCTTTAAATTTCTGGTATAACATAAAGTAAACATACTTATGATGGCCGCTACACCAGTAATAATCATTACCAAAACTTCTAGGAGAAGGAACATAAAGAATTCCCATTTGTTCCTCTGCAATGTCAAACCATTATAGCTTAGACTGAAGTATCACATTTTTTCATTATATTCAAAATGAGGCAACAAAAAAGAATTATGTAATTCGGCAATTAGAGGCAGAGCTATGTTTTCTTGCTCTTCAGTTCCTGCTGGGTCTACAAGTGTAGTGTTTAGGATGTTCCCTTAAACCTTCAACCTTTGAACCCTGTACAATTAATGCATTGACTTTAAGAGATTGACCATATAAGGGTAGAATGAATACCTTTCCAATGCAATTCGATACCCAAGGGCAGTGATGTTCAAATTTCTCGACACAGCGGTCACATGTAGAGCAGTGTTTTGAGCGCACAGGCCTGACAATCTATTAAACTAGGCAAATCAGGCCGCTTTCAGAAAAAAAAAATGCCAATTAAGGGGAAAACCACAGGCTGCTTACTGAAAGATATAAAAGAAAAACTTACTTTGCAGGTTATACATAGTTGAGACCAATTACCATCAAGAAGTTCAGGGTTGTCCAGACCCCTCTTCAACAAAGGTTCGTAGAGGTGCAAAACAAAAGATGAACATTGCACATATAGGACCATGTTGCCATTTTAATTTTTATGAGTGGCAGTTTAATGATCAAACAGGAGACAAACATTAAAACATATTGACATGAAGCTATAGTCGGTTCTAGATCTTCCAATCTTACATCATCTCTTTGGTTTTGTGACTCTCTTATATTCTTGCTGATGTGACCAGGATCTTTCCTGCATAACAAACAGAATGGTCATTCCAGAAGAAAAAAAAAAAGAACGAAAAATCTTATATGCTCAAAATCATAGTTAAGAAGTGCAAGGAGTATGGTGTCAGGTGCTGCATATATAGATTTACCAGGAAAATATAGCACAACACATTTAAAAAAAGTTGAAGTTTAAGGTGTACAAGATTTTTTTTACAGATATGTAGAGAAAATAATGACTTAATGAGGCATTAAATAAAATCAGCATTGTCACAAAGCCCTGAGATTTGACCAAAATAACACGCATAAGCTAGAATACAAACAGATAGGGATCTGCCTAAAGAAAGACAGTGTTTGCTTTTACGAAGGCACGTGGCTTAACTCAAGATTAGTCTAGACAGTACGTAATAGATAATCTTATAGACCAATAGGCACTGCCTTTCAGGTTTATTTCTCTGCTTCTTAATTATTATTTTTTAGTTTCCAGTATTATAATAAAATGTCTACCTGCTGCATCTATAAAACATAACCAGTCCAGCACTGGCAAGAAAAACACCCAACCATGAATACATCCCAAAAGGTACAGTCATATGTGTGTTATAATCTCCTGCATAGAAGGAATAAAATAAGTGCCACATTATGGAAGATTCAATCATCTGAAATGCATCAAAATTGTAAGATACCTAAAATAATTGAGTGGATATATACAAATAGTAAGGCTATGATGATACGCCAAAGAAGAGGAGCAAGCCCAACTTTTGATAGTTTCCGGAAATAACCATTCCCACCACATCCTCTTTCATGTACTCTTCTAGCATTCCCCTGCATTAAATCGAGCAAATCCTAAAGTCAATCCTTTATGTTTCACAACTGCACTATAAGACATTTTATATGGAGGTCAATAGTGACCACTTTAAGTCTGTAACCACGATGGTTTGGATCAGAAAAACGACAAAAGGAATATTAAAAAAATTACAAGAGCATTTATAAACCAGGAAAGGTGCAGATGAGTACTTTCGGCAATTAATGGATTTGACAAAGAAATCATTTCTCCCTTTGTTAACGTCAATACATGTCTTTTTTACAAAAAAGTTTAACCACCTTGACCTTTCTTGTAAAAACAACAATGCCATAAATCCACCTTCACCATGTTGAATCCACTAATATTGAAACATATTTTTTAATACAAAATGCCAGGTAAAACTTATTTTCAAGGACAGACACATGCAAAATATGCCACAGTGCAACTAAAAATAACCTACATCAATGTGTCCCATGCAATTTATATTAAAAATGTTTATAGACAGTAATACACAAATAGACTCCGCATCAGACAGCAAATGTTTTATTAGATTATGGACTTTTTTTGAAAGGAGTGGATTATGGACTTTGGACTCTAGAATCCAGATAAGCTATAAATTTACCATAAGTATTTAAACAAAAAGGATTAATGATAAATACTACTAACAAGGAAAAATGCAATTTGTCGATGATTTTTGTCAGCGGCAAGTTGGGCTGGAGTCAAGCCAGTATTATCTTGCATTGTAAGTTCCTCCATTTTGCCAGACTGAACTAGCACAGTGCATGACTCCAAATTCCCCCGAATAGCAGCCCAATGCAAAGGAGTACAACCTAAGGAAAGCATTTACAATGGAAATGAACAACAAGCTGGTGGAAACAAAGGCTCCTTTGACAGGAGAGATTGTCATTATCTGTAAAGACAGAAACAGTTCTACATAATACAACGCGTACCTTCTTTATCTTGCCGCGCCCTATAGGCACCTAAAAACAAGAGGAGACGTATTGTATCTGCAAATCCCTTGTACGCAGCCCTAAATATGGCATGAACATAGACGCATCAGTAGGGAAACTGTGAAGTCAAGTCAGATAATATATTAAGAAGAGCACAACAAATATATAATACCACCAGGCCCGTTTAAATACAAAATAAAATGGTACAAACCAGTGAAGAGGGCATCTTCCATCATTATCAGGGACATCATGATCAGCATTCCATTCTGCAACAATGTGACAAACAAATGCTGTCTGACCATACTGCGCAGCAACATGTGTGGTCTGTGACATAACAGTAAATCGATAAAGGAACCATGAAGAATTATACTGATTCTTGATTTTTGTTCAACTGAAGCTTTAGTGCCAAACCAGAATTATATTACATCTCCTACAAGTAATGAAGAACCTAGTATATTAAGGAGTGAACCTAAAGTAGTGCTGGCACAAGGGTTACAGGTAAACGTTTTGACAAAAAGTGTTACATCAGCCACCTTCTATCCAAAATTGACCTTGTACAAATTACACTGATATGAATTTAGCCAGTCTTCAGTCTTCACTTACCAACCCATCAGACACCTCAATTGCATGTTTAATGCAATTAAAATAATTGTAAAATTTGCACCTCAATTGCATGTGTTGTCACTTAGCCATTTTATAAACCATTGTTACAGCCAGAAAGAAGTTATAAGGCCTACAACGATAAGGTTAATCCTTTCTTAATCTGTCTGCCACTGAATTAACTATTTTTTTTATATACTGGAGGAATGACCATCAGGAGAAATTATGAAAGTATACTAGAAACAAAAAGATAGGGTTATAGTGCCATGGGTCCAATGGAGAAATTAAAATACAAACCTGGTATCCGTATAAATCGGCAGCATCCACCTTAGCCCCTTCTTTCAAAAGTAACTCAGCAACTTGAATATGACCACGCACAGCACTCCAGTGAAGTGCTGTTTGCCCTGTGCGGTCTATAGCATTTACATCCGCCCCATGCTGTCCAAATTAAAATCTCAGAATCATCATCCACCAAAGCTAACCCAAAAGGGAAAAAAAAAATTGGACATACGGTTAAGGACATAACTACACTGTACGACACAGGGCATACATAATCAAAACAATGATATGAAAGGAGGTAATATTTAGTATCGCTAATAATTATGGGAGGGACTGAAAAATACTAATAAGTATGGGGGGGACCAGGATAATTATAAAAAATATGACCACTACACCAACCCAACCAGAGATTCAGGTTCAATTTGAGTATGTCTTATGACAGCTAAAAAGACAGAAAACACCATCTGTTTGAAGACAAGGCTGTGCTCAGCTTGAAACCAAACCAAGTGACAACACATTACAAAAGCCGTGAATTTAACTATATGCTCTCTCGCTGCAAGCCGTCTGAACGAGCGACAGGGACACGTGCAGGTGCCAACGCGAGGCTGCCTGTGTTCCCATTTTTTCCACTCCATCTATATTTATATGTATATCATGTTATGTGACTAAGTTATGTAACAGTATTTTCGTAGTAGTTGTGGCAAAGTTATACGCATAAATTTCATGTATACAGTATACCATAAACTTGTGTTACGGAATTATTATGCAAGAAGTTGCTAGAAAAAAGTTGTGTCTTTAAGTTATATATATAAGTTATAATTTTTTAAAAAACGATTCTAAGTTGCACTCTAAAAGTTGAACATAGATAGTTTTGTGACAAAATTATCTCATAATAATTTGTTGGTAAAAGTTACGTGTCAAAGTCATGTGCATAAGTCCATATAACTTTGTTTTCTCTACAAAAGTTTTGTCTACAAATTTGTGTTTGAATATCATCATATAAAACCTGTATGTATGAATTTTGTATATACCTTTGGTTGTGAGAGTGAATTATGAATATCAACAACGGATGATTAAAAAAGGGAGAGTGGGAGGCAGACTGGAAAGACAGCATGTATGCTATAAATATATGTTGAAAATCACTCGTCGCGGAGCCTCCTGGCGCGCGTGTTAATTAGCAGTGCCCAACAAAAGCTCATTTTACCTGTACCTTTAGCCAAAACAGACTCGAAACACATCTTTGGGCCCTCAATGCAGATTGAGTTTGCATACACCATCCAGCATCTTCCAAACTGCATTGCAGCAGGCCTCTAATTATCTATAAATGCAGAACCAAAATCATGCTTGTTGACAACACAATTCAAAACAAGTCCACACAGTTACACGCCACGCTAAAATCCACGCATAAAACATGTGTGATTTTTCTCACTCAGTGATAGTCATGGCTCTGCCCAGTGCCCGAAGCCAACCTTAGCAACCAACCATAACACCCTCAGGCAGGCTCGAATCTCGAGTTCTCGACAGCTTAGAGCTTACCCTCGATCAGAACTCCCAATGACAATAACTCAGTAAAACAGTGCCTAAAAGCTTAAGCTCAACTGCGCATTTGTCACCGGAGCAGGAGCCTGGAGGTGCCCCGCATACAATTCAGATAGAAGAGCGCGCAGGCAGCAGGTAGCTTCATATTCCTCGCAAATCCTAACCACCAACAAACGATCGCCATTACCACCAGCTGTGTGCCCAGCAGCCTACCGCGTCGAGCAACAACGAGAGGGGGATGGAGGCGAGGAACCGACCTCGAGAATGTATTGAGCAGCGGCGACGCGGTTATTGAGCGCGGCCCACTGCAGCGCGCGGTACCCGTGCGCGTCCGGCTCCGTGACGGAGCGGCCCTCGAGCTCGACGAGGCGCTGCAGCTTCTCGAGGTCCCCGTAAGCCGCGCCCGTGTACACGTCGTCCTTGAGCGCCTCCTCTTCCTCCCCTTCCTGCCCCGCCCCAGCTGCGACGACCGGTCCCGCCCCGACTCCGATAGCGGCGGCGGCAGTCGAAACGGCCGCGATGTCGTCGACCACCTCGATCTCCGACGACGCCATGGGGGATCGGGCGTCCCCGCGGGATTGCGTCGGGGGGAAGCGGAGGTGGCGGTGGCCGGGTGGCCGCGATGGGCAATCGAGGGACCTCGATGCGGGGTGCGGGCCCGCTTTGACTCGATATTTTTTGTTCTTTTTGTTTTTGGACGAAATTTCCAAGCCCATGCCTCAGAAATTTTCAGTCTCCTACCTTACTGTGACTATTCTGAAAGTATTTTTTTTGGCAAATCGTAAGTAAGTTACTCCTTTTAATAACTATCAGTGACGTGCGTAGCACAACTGAAATACAATATAAAGATATAAATAAATATATATTTATGTATACAATAAACCAAATATATATTTATGTATACAATAAACCGTGGCTATAAGTTATATATAGCTGATAAAAATGCTTTATATAGTTGGTTTGGACATTGATGAATTTCTAGAGATTTTAAGATTTGGTGCCGGGGCTCAACAATAATCTAAGGGCTTCTCCAGCGGCCGGTCATGATCCTACGTGGTTTTGATGAACATAGCCATTGGAACGATCCGATTCAATGATGAGAGAGATCCGATACAAGTTTTTGATCCGATTCATATGGAATAAACAAAGGAAGAAGGACATCGCCGTTGCTCCTTGTGAGAAGGATCACTTACCAAAAGAAAAAGAAAACTGATTGTTTTTTCTCTCTGTGGGACCATTGAAGTTGACGTCTATGACAAAGAGAGAAAATGCTGATGATGTGAATGAATGAGCCGATTCACGAGTGCGGTTGTCCTAAACTTTTAGTGTGTTTAGTTGGGTTGGGGGAGAAAAGAACATTTTTTTCCTGGGAAACGTGTTTTGTTTGATGGATGAATAGGAAAGTTGAAGGGAATTGAAGGAAAACTTTTCTGGAAAATATGTTTTCTGAGATAGATGAATGAAAAAGTTGAAAAAATCTTTTAGAAGTAAACATGACCTTACGGGTACTAATGTGGCAGTCTTTTTGAGCAAGCCCACCACGCCACCGTATCTAGAGCCTCATGTTCCACGTATTCAAACCTCATCTAGATCATATCGTTTGGTTACTTCGCAGTAGCAGTGCTTAGGTCAAGCCCAACACTCCTACGTGGATGGTAGTCTCGAGTTTACCTGCCTGACTCTCATGTCCAGCTCAACTGCTCCGAGTGCTTGCATGGAAGCACTGTGTAGCTAAGAGATAAAATAATGCTACTATTACACTAACAAAAGCTGATTTGAGGATAGGGTGGGTGTGCCTTGCGTTGGCTGTGTGGTGTCCACAAAAAAATACTGGCTACGTGAATTACAACTTTTTTACGAAGCTACCAGGGCCAGTAGCCCGCGTTGGGCTTGCCCTTACGGGAACAACAAGGGCTGTCCCAAAAGGCCAAGGCACTCATTGGAGCGCGCGTTGTCACTAACACAAACTTCACCACACGTTTCCATTGCAAAAAAGTAAAAGCACCTTTTCTGCTGTGACAGAGCTAATATGATGCTTGCATTGGAGAAATTTGTCATCTCATGAATCTATCATGGCATGGCCTGTTAGGCTGTTACTTTTATGTGCTGAGGAGTGGTGTCACGTTGGGTTTGCTCTTATGACTCCATTTTCCTGAGGGGTTTGTGTCCTAGTGACTTCATATTTAGTTATGTTTAAGGTAGCTTTAAACATGACAATTCGCTAATAACTATATAACTTTATAAATAAATAAGGGTGTGTATAATTCGCTAAGATCCCCTAGAAAAACATTATCCATCTAACTTTTTCTTTTCATCTCATTCGTCCCACTCATAGAGCACGCCTCCAAGTCCCAACACGACCTATAATATTTTTCTGAATCTACAATATTTTTTCTCCCAATCTAAACTCACCATAAAATTTAGATCACCCCTAGTTCCATGCATGGTATCTCTATTGCTCGGGAGAAGTGACATTAGTTAGCCTTGATTTTACCTTTTTATATTGGAGAGAGAAAACTATACCTTAGTAGAAAATATGTTAAGTGAAAAAGTACTATTCATCCCTCTCACAGAACACGGTTTCTAGATATCTTTTTTCCCAACTCTCTTATTCATCTCCCTCACACAATATGTTTTGCAAAAAAAGTTTTCTTTTAACTTTTTAAACTAAACACAGCCTTGAAGTTCTTATGGGCCTCTACCTCGCCTTGTCGGGCTGTCACCGGCCCAATATATTAGGCCCAGGCCCGCAACCGACTCCAAAACCTCGGCCGCAACTGCATCTGCTCTTGCTCGCCCCTCTCCGTCGCCGCCGGCCTCCTTCGACCGAAGAACGGCAGCGAGCGACTCCTCTCTTGGTCGAGGCTACGACTGGGCGAGCGGCGGCGCTATTCGCAGGGCCCTTCGCTGGAGACGAGCACCATCAGGTATGCCCTCCCCTTCACTTCCCTTCCTGCTGTGCGCAACTGAGCACCCAAACCCTAATATAAGCTGTATGTATTCGGATCCCACCCAATTGCAATATATAGGGTTTGCAACCCTAACAATTTAGTTTGCAAAAATTATAGTGTACATGTGTACACCCATATGCCATTCTGGTTCCGCCCAATTCATGTGCAGCCTTGTCAGTCACAGTAGATCTCGCTTTAGTTCAGAAGGTTCCAGAATTTCGCCAATATTTTTTTTTCTGTTGTATGATTTGTTTGGTGAACCTCTGTCTTCGTACAGAAATTCTAGCTAATTTGGACATGGAGACGCTGCTTGGGAGAAACAACTCTGTGGAGCCGAAGGCTGCTGAATTTGCAGCGCTGCTCGTCCCTGAGTCCGCCTTGGAGGTGCAAAGGTTGCTTGTTGGGCTTGTGGAAGCGGTAATTCCCCCCCCCCCCCTTATCTCATACTTTTTTTGAGTTAGTACTGTATATTTTCTCTTTGCAATAGCTGTGTTACTACACGGATCTAGCTCGATGCTTTTGTTGCTGTTTTAAATCTCTAGATGATAGATTTGGCTCACTTGAGAAGTCTATTGTGTCATGTGGTCATGTTTTATTTCGGATTGGTAGCATTGTCGTATGTGTATTGTTCTGAAGGAAGGATACATCATTGTGATATCTGAGCCTCGGAGGAGGAATTTCAGGGAGTTTGTGCAATTGCTGCATTATGGTTGATTCCCTTGGGTGCGTGGGAATCTGACAATTGTTGCCTCCTTAGCCAAAATTACCAATATTTTATGCTCGCTCAATCACAAATAAGTGGGGATATGATAGCCTTGACATTTACCTAGTGGTGTCTTTATTGAGCTAAATGATGCAAGGTCTGTATACTTTGTGTCTGACTGTCTAATGGAATTGTAAAATATCTAGCATTTTGTTTTCTTCCTATTCTGTGTTTGAAATTCTGATAAAGCCCATTAAAAACCTGTGATCAGGTCTTTGACGAGCATGTCTAAGTATATAACTGTACTTTGTACGATTTGAATTTAGGTTACCTGCTTTTCTGTTTGTTAACGGACACTATGTGCTGTTAATAGACATTTGATCTAGCTTTTGATTTTGCTCTCGCTGTCTAGTGTTTTTTAGTTCATTATGAACATATCATGCGATCTTTTTTTTTTTTCTTTTTTGAATGGAGAGTGCAGTGCATGTTTGGGAAGAGTTTTATTGAGAGCTGCTAACAGCATGGTTTCAAAGGCGTCGCCTAGGCGTCCAGGCGCACATAGAAACCTGGGCGTCCTGGCCGCCTAGCCAAAAAAACAGCAAGAGAGAGGGAGGGAGGGAGGGGAAGAATGGAGGGGAAACACCACCATACCGCTGCCCTGCTCTTACGCCTCCGCTTTGCTGCCGTTCTCCACCACGCCGCACTCCCGCATCCACTTGCCGCCACTGCCTTGTCCTGTTCTGCTCCACCACGCACAGCCCCAAGTCCTCCACCACGCTGTCAACGGGCACAGAGAGGGGGAGGGAGGCCAAGAGCCGATCCCGAGCGGTGGTGGCCGTGCTGCTGGATGGAGCGAGGGAGACGAGCAGGCAGAGTAGATATGGTGGGCTGACTAGTGGGCTGGGCCAGCCAAGTCCTTTCAGCCCAGTTTTTTCCCTTCTTTTCTTCCCTTCTCCTTCTCCTTTTCTTTTTCTTTTTATTTCCTCCACTTCCTGTTGCTATTGCTTCCTTCCTTGCTACTAAGGCGTCGCCTACTTCGCCTAGGGGTCTGGAAAGGATCGATTCGCCTTACCGCCTTTAAAACACTGGCTACCAGAATAATTGATCCACTGCAGAGGGAGCTTGACAAAAAAGAAAGAAAAGGATAGCATGGCTGTCCTTTATTGCTTTGCTATAAACAAACATTTTTTCATTGCTTGTACACTTAAATTGTATACTTATAGATAGATAATGCTTTGTCTACCCTTTTGATCTTGTTATCCAGATGCTGTCACTGCACCACAGCATATTTACGTCTGCTGGAGAGAAGGATTTGATTAATAGGTATGTCAAAAGCATACAACACTGTCAAACACGTCTGTGCATTATTATTTCCGTAGCCATACTTGCTTTTTTAGCTGGCAAACTGAGTGTTTCTGTCTTGCTTTCACCAAGGATTATGGGCAACAGCAAATCTGAAACTGTGCTTGAAAACAAGGATGATGGTGAGTCTGATGATGATAATGAGGATGGAGATGATGAGGATGCTGAAAACGAAGAAGAAGATGATGGTGGTGGTGAAGAAGGATCAGATGAAGAGGGCAACGAGGAGGAGGATGATGATGAGGATGATCCTGCAGCCAATGGCGAAGGGGGGAGTGACGATGACGACGATGGTGGAGAGGATGAAGAAGAGGACGACGATGATGATGGAGATGATGACAACGAGGAGGAAGAGGAAGAAGAGGAAGAGGACGATGACGATGTTCCCCAGCAACCTACCAAGAAGGAAGAGGAAGAGGACGATGACGATGTCCCCCAGCCACCTACCAAGAAGAGAAAATGATCAATGGCTTAAAGTACCTTACTTGTGGGAAAATGCAGCCTTGTTCACCACTGCATAGCAGTCTACTGGTTAGTGAGTAGGGGTTTTTAGCTTGCACGTTGTTGCGAACAATTCATAGCATAGTTTGAAAACAAAAGAGAAACATTTAATTGTGCATGTACTATTAAACCATTCCTTTAATCAATCTTGTATCACAGATTGCTATCAACCCCTCCTGATACTCAGAATGGTTTATAAATCATGTTTGCTTGAGTCTTCTCCTGCAATTGGCAATATTTGCTTATTTACTTGAGAGTTGAGGGATGTATGGTCTTAATGATCATAGTGCATGTTTAGTGTTTGATGTTCCTTTGCCTTTTATCCCAGTGCCTCTGGTGTGTGATCATATCTGCATGTTTGTGGGTACACTCATTTCGGGGTGAACAGATAATTGTCTGAGATTTG
Source organism: Digitaria exilis (assembly GCA_015342445.1). Lineage (NCBI taxonomy): Eukaryota > Viridiplantae > Streptophyta > Magnoliopsida > Poales > Poaceae > Digitaria > Digitaria exilis. Next base: position 1,786,929 of record JACEFO010000036.1, read on the forward strand.
AATCTGAATTTTCGAAATGTAGGTAAGTTGTCTTCTTTTAATGATGATTGAGGCTACTTTTGTCAAAATCCTGAGCAGAGCAGCAAAGATTCCCCTGTTTGGACCTGAAACTTTGGGAGGTTCAGGTCTTCAGAACATTGAGTTGGGTTGATCTTTGTTCCATTTCCCTGGCTCTTCAGGCCTCTGTTACATCATTTTTTGGAGATTTTTTTCTTCAGTACATGAATCACGGAAATTGATCGAACTTGCTTCGGCTGAGCCAATGGATGGACGATGAACATATGGAGTTCATTTTGTAGAAACCACACTACGTGCATTTAGTAGTTTCAAAGCCCGCTTCCATTTGACCTAATCAACGTCAAAACAAAACTGTTCAAGAGTAATTAACATCATCAATATATCTCTTGGAATCTAGAAGTTTTCCAATGCTTCAATGTTCCTCGGGGGCTGATGACTTATGACTGATGTACTCAGGTACTTGAAGACTACAGAATTCATGGGATCAGAATTCAAAACATGTCGGAATCTGGAACTAGAAAGACACGAAGCAAAGGAAGGAAAGCATCGTAATGCTCTTCCCCCTGCAAAACTATGGCCTTTGTCCCGCAACTCTAGCTGGTTTAGAGCCATTTGAAGAGGATGCCACCGTGAGTGGCAAAGAAGGGGGCGAAAACTAGGGACTCGACCGCCATGAGCTTGATGAGGATGTTCAAGGACGGGCCAGACGTGTCCTTGAGAGGATCCCCAATGGTGTCACCAATGACGGCTGCTTTGTGAGGCTCAGAACCTTTTGGGCCAAGGGTCCTGGCGTGCTCTGAGGCTCCAGCCTGAAGAAACCAAAGATCAAAATGTTTTCAGAAAAAGGCACTTCTTAACCTAGAGATTTTTCCATAAGGTAATGTGCAGGTTCACGCATAAGAAGTGGTTGACTAAATTCTGTGTAATTTTACCTCAATGTACTTCTTGGCATTGTCCCAAGCACCACCAGTGTTGGATGCAGAGATGGCAATCTGAAAAGGTGAAATGAAGTAAGGAAAAACTCATATGGCAATCTAAAATTTGAGAGCAACTCCCACCAACCAACCTGAACACCAGAGACGAGAGCACCAGCAAGGACTCCGGATAGGGTCTCAACCCCAAACAAAATCCCAACGATCAATGGGGTGAGCATAACAAGAGCACCAGGGGGGATCATCTCCTTGATGGATGCATCAGTGGAGATCTTCACACAGGTTGCATAATCCGGCTTTGTGGTGCCCTCCATGATCCCAGAGATGGTGTTGAACTGCCGGCGGACTTCCTCCACCATCTTGAGAGCGGCGCTGCCTACACTCTTCATGGTCATTGCTGAGAACCAGTATGGGAGCATAGCACCAACAATAAGTCCAATGAATACTTTAGGGGTCAGAACATCAACAGTGGAGATAGCAGCCCGGCTCACGAAGGCACCAAAGAGTGCAAGTGACACCAAGGCTGCAGAGCCAATGGCAAAACCCTGCAAATACAAAACCATGAGATAGTTTTTTAGGATAAGCCAATCATGTGGGGTTTTTTTCGGATACACTAATCGTGTTGAAGGAAGTATAACTGATCAAACAGAAAAATAGCACTTTCTAGGGGCGTCCAAGCTATGTATGGACCCTAACTAAATTTGCAAACAAAAACAGAAAGAAAACTAACATTTAGAAACTTGTCACATGACATGAAACTGTTATATGAGAAAGCCAGGCACATGTCTACCTTTCCAATTGCAGCAGTGGTGTTTCCTGCAGCATCCAGCGCATCGGTTCTCTCACGAATTCTGTGGCTCATGCCAGCCATTTCAGCTATTCCTCCAGCATTATCACTGATAGGGCCATATGCATCAATAGCAAGACCTGTGGCAATGGTGCTCAGCATTCCAAGAGCAGCCACAGCGACACCATACATGGCAGCAAGACTGAAGCTGAGGAAGATGCTAAAAGCAATGGCAAAAATTGGGATTATGACTGATTTGTATCCCAAAGCAAGCCCAAAAATGACATTTGTGGCAGCTCCAGTTCTGCAGGAATCAGCAACATCTTGTACAGGGCTGGAAATCGAAACAGCAAAGATGTCATACTTGTATGTTGGAAGCAGAGAAGCAAGGTTCCACTCACGGGCAAGAAAGAATCAAGATACCTGTAGGCGTTGCTTGTGTAGTACTCAGTAATAAAACCAATGATTAGGCCAGCCCAGAGACCAACAGACACACACAAGAATAGTTGCCTGATAAATTTCAATTATAATGAGATTGAAATATAGAGTTACTCAGTAACAGTAATTTAAAGCAGTTGCCTAATATATTTAAAGCCGATTGAATTGTAATATGAAGTTTATACTATATAAAATATGAATGGCCAATCCAAAAAAACTGCATACCAGCTTTGCACTGTCTTCTGGACTCCGAAGTTAAAAATGGTGAAAGTGTATGGAAGACCTAGCCAACTGATGAGCGCAATGCCAATGGTCATCACAACAGTGGAAATTATAAGTTGTTTCTTCAGAGCAGGCTCTATTTCATCCACAGCCTTTATCTCAAAGAAATCAGTTGCAAACAGTGTTGTTATGAGACATGCTATAATGCCCACAGAGCTGACAAGAAGAGGATACACCATAGGAGTAAATTCATGGTTGATTCCAAAAGATGAGATAGAGGCCACAACAAGGGCAGCACATGATGATTCAGCATATGAGCCGAAGAGATCTGATCCCATCCCAGCAATATCTCCGACATTATCACCAACATTGTCTGCAATGACCTACATGTACAACAAGAGATCATTCTTACACATTTATGCCACAATTTAGCCACCGACCCATTCCCATGGGCCATGGCAAGCAAAATGTAGTGCTATATGCTATGACCTGAAGCAAGTATGAACATTAAGCTAACGAAGTGTAGCAATGTAACACTTAAGAATTGGAAGCTTTCAGAATTGAAGTGAAAAGTTCTTACAGCTGGGTTTCTTGGGTCATCCTCGGGAATGTTCCTTTCTACCTTCCCGACAAGGTCAGCACCAACATCAGCAGCCTTGGTATAAATACCACCACCAACACGGCCAAAAAGAGCCATAGAAGAACCACCAAGACCATAGCCGGTAATAGCCTCAAATAGACCTTCCCAGTCATCACCATAATAAATTCCAAACAAATTGATAGCAATGTAAAGAACCAAAAGACCACTGGCAGCAAGAAGGAAGCCCATAACAGCACCAGATCGGAAGGCAGTAATAAATGCCTTCCCAACACCCTTTCTGGCCTCCAAAGTTGTCCGGGCATTTGCATAAGTTGCGATCTTCATTCCAAGAAAGCCAGAAACCAGCGAGGTGACTGCACCAAGCACAAAAGCTATAGTACTGAAGATGGCATTCGCAAGAGCAGGCTTGCAAGTTTTGTCCTTGCTGTAGTGGCAAGGCTGGCTCTTTGTGCTGAAGCCCTCAACAGACCCCAGGAAGAGGAATATGAGGATCGCAAAGATGCCCATGAATAATCCAACATACTTGTACTCAGTGAAAAGGAAAGATGTCGCCCCTGTTCATAACAAAGTAATAACCATGATGGCAAGTGATTTTAGTAGTTGCAGACAAATGTATTCATGCTTGCTAAATAAAAACTTGAAATAAGTACAGAATGCCACAACAATAATATCGACTCTGAAGTCCAATAAATTTGAGGGTGATGCTATTAAACGGTAAACACCTCTACAAGGAAAGTTTGAGGATTCTTGCCACTCAATCACCACATGATACAGTGGAGTCAAAAAACCAGGAATGGCAGTCCTTAACTTCTATATGCAAGGATATATTCACTAGGGAAAAATCACTACATACACAGTATACAGGCCCAAATGCCCATTGCTCTGCTCTACGACGAGGGATATAAAAGTTATTCAAAACAGGTCTGCCATATATGGACACAGTTGTGGAGGTACACCATATTTCCCTATTATTAACACACAGTCCTTTCATTTGAGTTTAGAGCGTGAATAAGTTGATCGATTACGTACTTTGGTTACCCATCCTTACAAAAGAAAAATCAAATTAAGATTATGGTGATATATACTATCAATTTTCAACTTCTAATGTGGTCACAGTCAGAAACAGCACAAGGAGGGTCACCATCAAACCAACTGGAACACAGAACTACAGACAAATGGTAAGTACTGACAACAGCCTGAAGGACAAATTAATCTGATACTAACTTAAAATGAAAACCACGAGGTCCAATGAAAACCTATCCATCAAAACTATCCAGCAACTGCAACATGGCACAGCCAATTGGCACTGCAATTGGAAACCAACCAAATCTAATCCACCAAACTTTACAAGATGTTCAAATAAACTCAGCCTACTTAAAGGATCTCTAAGAAAATTGGGCAGCGATTAGAGAAAAAAATAGCTCCACTAAGTTTCACTGCAATAGCAACATAAACAGCATCAGCATCCTGGCCCATCATGGCATCATGTAACAGTAAATCACAAACAATCACCTTCACCGAACATGTCATGATGAACGTATACAATATATCTAGGCCTTAATTCAGAAAAATAGATAATGCATGTTTATAGTTATGACTTTATGTCCATACATATAAAGAGACTATCCCACAAACACTACTACGACCACACCAACAATTACCTCTGAAATAGTACAGGAAGCCACTACAAGCCAAGCTACATCATTTGCCAGCATCAGCTGACTACAACAGTTCTTTCCCCGGACGCCTTACATAAGCAAGGTGCATCAGTGGAATGTGGTTCCCACTTCCCTAGAGATAGAGTCTAGACGGACTACAGTTAATATCAGCTGCAGTGAAGAACTGAAGGTTGAATAGTGACTAGTGAGGACTTGCAGCAGGGAAGAACTTATCTCTTTATCTGTAACCCCACTTCTGGGCTTACTCACATACAGCAAGAACTTATCCCTTCAAGCCTTTCAAAAACATATCTTACCCCACAGGCAGCTTCTGACCAATTCTAATATATTATAACCACTAATTTTGACCAAGAGCCCCCACATTCCCAAAAGATACGTCCAAAGAAGGTATCTGGTAGGACTAGAATTAGCTAGGCTTCAGTGCATTAGAGCTTAACTGACGACACTTAGATCACAGTAAACTAATGCTTAGTACAATCTCTGCTGCATAAAGTAGCAACAACAAATTGTTTAATGCCTTGCCTAGATCCAACTAACCTGGAGCATTAATGCAATATTAACCATCCATACATGAAGCCACAAACAATTAACTACTGAGAGGACAGAGGACTATGAAAAGAGCACCGCCTTTTCTTGTCACGTGCAAAGCGAGCAATCTCCTAACCGCCTCCATCAAAGCTAGTCGATTACAAGTCCCCCTTTCGAGGTCAAACTAACTCATGTCACCGGACAAACAAAACCCAAAACCGCACTCAACGCTTGCTTGCGCCCTCAAACAATCACACAGCAAGCAAGTAAAAAACAAAACCGGTTCTATAATTGTTCCCAAGGGAATAGAATTCTCACGATGTTGTACTTGAACAGAAGGGATTTTTCGTATTCCTTTCTCACGATTTGTATTTGAACACCGGGAAGCAAGCGAAATCAAATCCATCCTACTAAGAGCATCAATTCGCGCCTAAGACAATAAGCAAACCAGGCACGATTCCGATCATTCCCAACAGAATTCAACTAAAAAAAGGCTAAGATCTTAATCAAGCATCCATAAAATGAACCCCGCGCTTCCAAGGTCCAAACAACAAACAGAGAATTAAAAGTGCAAAACCGCGCGCGTATATGCACTCGTAGAAACAGCCAGGTGACGTCTCACTCTCACCTTCGGAGATGGCGCTCTGGATCTCCGCGCACTTCTCGACGACGTTGTGGTCGTTGAGCCCTTCCTCCTCCTCGATGAGGTAGTCGCTGGGGCCGCTGCCCTTCGCGGCTCCGCCGTCGGCGCGTCGCTCGGGGGTGAGCCGCACCTTGGAGACGAGCACCCACTGCAGCACCGCGAACGCGATGCCCACGGCCGCCGCGACCGGGATGAGCACCTGCGTCGCCAGCTCCGGCAGGATCGCCGCCGCAGCCATCGCCGGAGGCAACTCCGACAGCGCTAGGGTTTCCTTTCTCGAAGCCTTGGTCCCCCCGGCAAACCGGAGAGGAACGAGGAGAGTGGTCTGGGAAGGGAGAAGCCGAGGAGAGGAGAGGCGAGCAGAGTCGCGGCCGGACCTTATAAAGGAGGGGAAGACGAGCAGAGCATGAGAGCAGCGAGGCTAGGCGAGTGACTGCAAGGTAGGAGAAGGGTATTTTCGGGCTTTTTTCCAATTTTTTTAACTGAAAGTTTTTATGAAAATTACATGGGTATTTTTTTAACGCCTTTTAAGACAACATCGACACTCATTTTTTAGCCACCGGATTTCGAATTTAGGCCTTGTTAAAATTTGCACTAAATTTTTTTGTGAAATTTCACATCTAAACAGGACCTTATTAGTAGTATCCTTTCTTATGTCTGTAATATTTCTTTTAGTTATTAACGCTACATTATTCTTTCTCTACCTCTAGGCCAACAGAAGCCTGACTGCCTGAGTATTGTGCTGGTCTCCAATTGCTATAACAATTCAATGATTTACGTCTCCAATTGCTCTAACAATTCAATGATTTGTTGCGCTGCGTTTGTGAACCCGGAGACACAGAGTGACAGTATCTTTCTTCTTTCTAGCGTGGACAGCTTCTTCAATTCCATGGCTGTGGACAGCTTCTGATCTCCCTACACGACAGCACCATAAAAACGGCATTAAAGAAAAAGAAGATGCTGATGTACCAAAAGGCAAGGGCCGTTGTTGTGACTGTGTGGTGGCGTGCGGCCGCTCACCTCTTCCCTGCCATCGTTTTCCCCCGGCGGGTCTACGAACGCGACACAAACAGCCATGCTCGTCCTGTCCTGCACTCCCCCAACCAACTCGCTCGCCGCCGAGACGACGACGCAGGGCTACGGCTACCGTGTCGCGGCATGTCCACGCCATCCCCCACTCCCCTGAACCGACGGCTCGCCGCAGCCCTCGCCGGCGGCGTCCACGCGCACGCCTGGTGGCCACATGCACAACACACCTGCTCCCTGTCCCAGCTTCGCATGCCTCTCCACACACGACGACGCAAACGCCACCTGATCACGATCGATCAACCAAGCAAGAAGCAACGCGTGATGATCTCGCAATCGGCCAGCCCAGGCGTGAACTCGTGATGTAACCTTGGAATCATTAGGGAAAGGGAACTGAAATGAGGTGGGTAAAAGATGCACTGGTGTAAAAGTCGGCATCACTTTTGCATATTGGCAGTTCGTTCGTTCCAAAATGGTTGGCGATGGCTCACGTGATTCTGTTTTAAAAAGAAATAAGGTGCTTAGTTGGAGCTTAGAAGTTAAGTACCGGTGCTGCTAGATTTCCTTTTGTGTGTTCACATGTGTCATGTTTCATGTTTGTTCCATTTTTTTTTACTTTAGTAGGTGGGACCCTCTGATCAACTAGGGTTACATCAGTCGTATGCTATACACAGCATTATGGTAGTTATTGTGCGCCTTGTCTCTTTGTGCTTCCCATGCATCACTCTAATTTTTTTACAAGGAATAAGTGTTTTATCTTTGTTTTTTTCAACATGATGATGCTTATATGCCTTTGATAGAACGAACAAGTCCAGATCCAAATCTTCAGCGCTTAGATAATCAAATTCTAAATCAAATCATGAGTTAAAATTTCTAAAAGCAATGGCTCTCTTCCGCCCTAAGCATAATATAGATGTAACTATATAAGCATTTAATTTGCATTATGAAAATTGAAAATTCATCATGCATGAGCGCCACATAACTACTCCATTGTCTCCATTGTCCAACAGGACCAAAACCCACCCGACCTTAAGACAGTGGGGCCCATGAGCATAGATCATAGGGTAAAATCACAAACTCAGTGGTACTCGCTCGTCAGATGCTAAACTATTTTAACTTTTTAAATAAATCAAATCAAATGGCTTGGCACCGTCTTTCTTTCTTGAAAATTAATTACCCTGTCTATTATTTCCACATCAGTTGGTAGGTTGAGTCCTGGTCAGTCTACATTTGACCTTGGAAAGTAACCTTGATGTGACACTGATGTAACCTTGTCGTCGTCCATCCCTACCTGCTAGTTAGTGTCCTACTGTGTCATCACTAGAAAATACAAATATCCTTGTCCAAAATTGCCCTTGATATTTATCTGTTTCTAAATTCCAATAAGTGGAGTACGCAATCAGTTTAGATTTTCGAATGAGATGTCAGCATACACAAGCTAGAGATGCACTGATGATTTTATTTCTTTAAAAAAACGTGACCGTCAATCACGGAGTGAGATTTTCTTTGGCTAGTGCAATGGCAGGCGACCCTTACCCACGGAGTGAAATTTCCCCCTTCTGTCTTTTTTTTTAAAAAAAAGAAATTTCCCACTCCAAAATATGGTGAAGGCGACAAGGTTTAGTGAAACTGTACAGGTTGACAATCCAAGCACAGCAACTTTCCCACTCCACATGAGCAAGAGCAAAACTGTACATGTTGACAATCCAAGCACAGCAATTTTCTGACACTACCTATCTATTATCAGGCAACTTCCATTTAACATACTCCCTTCATCTGACTTTGTTTGACTGTTCGTGTTATTCAAAAAAATTATGCAACCATAGTCAAATTTAAGTCATTTTTGAAGTACTTGTATTAGTAAAAGCCATAAAAAAATACGATATATCACACCATTGTTTTGAATAAGACGAGTGGTCAATTTTGAGGTCAAAAAAGTCAAACTAACTATATTGAGAAACAGAGGTAGTATTTAATTTTGTTGTCACTGTCACGCCTGTGCAAGTCATTTTTACACAAGGGAAAAAAGTTGATTTGACCTAGGAATCACTCAAGAGAATATGCCACCTTCACCGGTTTTCATATCACAGAGACCTCCGATGGCGATTTCGCAACAAAGTCATCGAGTTCACCTTTATGCTGCCATGCTGTGAATGTGAAATGTCAGTACCCAGCAAGCCTGAAAGAATCAGCTAATTAACAGAGAATCTGAATTGGCCATGTTTCAATCCGTGTCGTGTCCCCTTTTCTCCTGTCATATACCTAGCTCCTATACATACAGCTGAGTGGGCTTCTCTTTTCCGATTTATATTCTCATCTTGCCAACAACATATTCCAAACCTTATTTAAAATGCGCAAATTCCATCCGTATAGGCAGGTAGCTTGCACGCAACGCTACCAAAGAACACCGTATCTTTGTTTGGACCAACAAGAATAAGATCTTCGTTGAATATCCTTGTTTACCGATCATACATGGCAGATAGTTTTCATTGCTTTTTTTTTTTGCGGCAGATAGTTTTCATTGCTGCCAATTTTCAAAGTGAACGAAATATATATATATTTTTGGAAGATAGGATAGAAATGGTTTAATAAAAGAAATCATTGCCATACAATGTGGATAAGAGGAGACGAACCAGTTTCAGTTTCAGATTACAAAGTTCATTCAGGCCACAATAATTCAGGAATAAAATCCTATCCTACAACGTGCTACTATAGGAATTCACAAAGTGCAATAATCATATATACAAGGCAAAATGAAAAAAAAAACTGATCAGATGCACGCACATATCCTACATGCGTGTGATCCTCTGGATGGAGCTTATCGTTTTCAGACTCCAAGGTGTGATCTGGCTCTGATACAGATAGATGCTTTTGTCCCTGCTTTACAGTTCCATGCTGCTATTGGTGCTCTTATCTCCTTCAAGCCGTTGCAGAACACAAGTTCCTATGGCTATGGCTTACGGATGGCGATGAGCCATGGTTGCTGTGTAGTGTAGTCTTGTAGATACAATTCGCCATGGAATGGACCACTGTTTGGTGGCGCTGCATTACTATCGTTCTCTAGTAGAGTAGTTTTCATGTGTGCATGCATATGGCGGCTCTATTTGCATTATATTGGTGGTTATATGCTACCAAGGGAACATGTAAGATATATAGTTGTTCAATTGGTGGCAGGCATTGCTCTTCTACTTGAATAGGTTAAACCCTATTGGCCTATTCATCCCCATTTTCCAGAGAAAGATTCTCAATCTTAAACCTGAATGGCTGAATCAGGATATATCCCATTCTTTTAACATGAACACTTCTTTTGAGTTTTTTTAGATAAAACAAAATTACAAGCCTGTAAAAACTGAAGCTGGTCTTGAGCCAACTTTGTAAGAATTAGTTTCTAGAAGTAGTTCAGATGGAAACTATCGATTTAAGCATCAGATAGAGTATGATTGGGGGGTGTCCTTATGTTCTGAGACTTCAGTCAGGCTCAACTGTTCAAAGAACTAGGCTGAAACTTGGTTGCTGTCCCGAAAGTTGCGTTCTGCTATTAAGTGTAGGGGTCCATATTTCTGTCGATTTGGGCTAGTTCACCGTCCGTGTCAAACTCTGCTTACTGCTAAAGTAAGGCAGGCAAAGCGATCGCTGTTGGATTACATAAATTGATACTTGGTTTACAAGCAATGTACCACACCTGGTGACCTGACCTAGAACTCTGACAAGTAATGGCCTAGTAACTCATTACTTGGCACCTGAGTTAAGCAGACAACATGAATTATAAAAATTAATCATCTTCAATAGTTGAAATGTATTCTTGTAGTCATACACGCTTTAGCGTCGGTGCGCGGCCATCAGTTTCAATTTCAGCTGTCGTCATATGGAGAAGAATACTGAACACTAATTCAGCTCCCAGAAACGAGCTGAAAACTCAACAGAAGTCAAACTTCTCTGTTCTTTTCACCTTTCATTGATGATGTAGTACTAGTGTACTACACCTCTGTACTTAACTGTCTGGCGTTTGGGGCTTAAAAATGAACTAACTAATTTTGTCTCAACACCGTGTGTTTGACAATGGAGAGATAACACTCCTGCCTTGACCTTCTACTAGCTGCAATACTCACACGTGGTCATAAAACCTAAGGGCCACTCGTGTTGATAGTAAGTAACCAACCATTGGCATTATGTGGATACGATGCTCGGATTGAACAACGATATAAAGCTGAACAAAGAAGTCGAAGTGGCAGCTGAATTCTGTCATTTTTAGATGCTACCTACTACTTTATCTTCGTTCAGGAGAGCAATGGCGTCCTTTTTTAATTCGCAGCGAATTTGTCCTCGCACCATGTCAGTGTCATGGTCCAAGAATATGCTCCCCTTTTGTTAGGCACTGATCGATCGAATTTATTATCTGGTCGAGCTGAAATGTTTTGATGAGTCATCGACTCATTGCCGATGATGAAATCGACTGGCCAAGAATCTTCAAACACAAACATATATTCCTAGGCCGATCATCCGTCTCATTTATTTTTGAAAGAACTGTCTTTTGTTCAAGGTAATGCAGATTATTTTTATTAAGAATCAACGAAGGGCTAAGCTAGGCAGATCGCCCACCTAACATCACAATTCATAACATGAATATATTCTCTCTCTCTCAATGTGATTCATTCATTGTTCAAAAATAAGATAAATGGGATCACATATGGAACCTGAATCTCCTCGTCGGAGCTCCTGGACAGGGAGTCGGGCCGCCCGTCACGGGGGTCGGACCGCCTGTAGGAAGAGGCGCCGCGAAAGCCTACGATCGCCGCCTTGGGACGGACCCCATTGGAGGCGACGAACTTAGGGTTGTTCCAAGGTCGGCAAGGCCATCTAGAACGTCCTAAAACATCATGGAGACGAAGAAGGAAGAAGAGGGGGTTGGAAAAGATAGGGTTTAAGATAAAAAGTAAAGATAGATGTGTATGTACGATTGGGTAGAGGTCCTCAATCGGCCACATCGCTTCATAATATATGGTGAGGAGGTCTTGCCCCATGAAGAGTCAATTCCATAATGAAGTCCCATCAAAATACAACTCTAATTCGGACTTGAACTGCTACGGGCGGTCTAACCGGTTGGGCGTGGGGTTGAACCTTGTGAGAGCCATAACTTCTTCATCCGGACTCCAAATCAAGCCATCCACATATGTATTTTGATTGTCTTGACAAGCTACGCATTGGTGGAGTCAAAATCATCTTTTGAGTATTTTCATACAGACGGTCTAGACCGGCTGTACAAGCGATTAGACCTTCTGGCACATTGCTAGACCGGCTACAGGGTACAGCCAGTCAGACCGCTTGTAACAGGCGGTTAGACCGGCTGTTGAGCCAGATCGGCATTCTTACCACTTTTTACCATCAACAGAACCCAAATCTTTTCATAAACCTTATCAGGAACACGTAAGCTTTATGCAATCCGGGTAAGATTTGGCACGTCCTCGTCAGATGCATCAATCTGCTTGATTCATTTAGCATGGATGCTTTTCACTTTTTGAGTAGTTGGCATTTGGGAATAGTGCCAAGGCCCAAGGATAACGATCCTGCGGTGAACAAATTAAGAGTCGACACCCACTGGTTCAGGGTTACGGAGCTTATCCGAAGAAACAAACACTTGTCAAGTTCTTGATGAACTGCTTATCAAGATCAACATGTCATGAAAATGGCTCTCTTCTTCTTTTTTTTCATAAAGATCTATAATCACCAATTACTTGGATTTGATCACGCGAACATCTTTAATTATATTTTTAGCGAGTAGTCAGTGACGCCATTTTTGCAAACAATTATAAAAAAATGCGTTTGAAAACAAATGGTTTGCTTAGCCTGCCAGCGAAATTGATGATGAGGAGGAAAAAACTAAAGCACTGACTGACACTCAGGTGGCGAATCAAGCTGGCGCGCCGGCTGTACTATGCCTCGTATTCGCTGGATGAGCCTGTACTATGAGCTCGTATTTGCTGGAACGTGTTCGTGGCAGCCTGGATGCGACTGTACTTCGTACCACTCTCCAAATAATGCATTTGTTTTGTCCAATTTTTCGTTATTTTTTTAAATACGGAACTATATTACTGAGAACTAGAAAAAGGTCCTTTTTATTAGAGGGCCTTGGAAGTACACTAGCCAGGAGCCCACTGGGCCGCATGCTCTCTAGATACGCTGCGGTGTTGCATAATTTCG